>JAVIAB010000117.1:71822125-72526588 GCA_032433765.1 Megaustenia siamemsis
GACTGTGAACACAAAGTACAATCCATCATCTTTAGTCTATGAACACAAAGTACAATCCATCATTTTAGACTGTGAACAAAGTACAACCCATCATCTTTAGACTATGAATACAAAGTACATCCCATCATCTTTAGACTATGAACACAAAGTACAACCCATCATCTTTAGACTATGAACACAAAGTACAACCCATAATCTTTAAACTATGAACACAATGTACAACCCATACTCTTTAAACTATGAACACAAAGTACAACCCATCATCTTTAGGCTATGAACACAAAGTACAACCCATCATCTGTAGTCTATGAACACAAAGTACAACCCATCATCTTTAGGCTATGAACACAAAGTACAACCCATCATCTTTAGACTATGAACACAAAGTACAATCCATCATCTGTAGTCTATGAACACAAAGTACAACCCATCATCTTTAGGCTATGAACACAAAGTACAACCCATCATCTTTAGACTATGAACACAAAGTACAATCCATCATCTTTAGACTATGAACACAAAGTACAACCCATCATCTTTAGACTGTGAAAACAATGTACCATCCACCATAATTATACTATGTCCGTCAGTAACTAATTCCCTTCCTTTGTGGAAATTATTTTGGGAAATCGGCAATGAAAGGATTAACTAAAATTCTCGTGTCCTCTGAAAGAGATTGCAATAAAATAACTTGTAGAATCTCTAACAACATGTGACGTATCACGTGACATACAGTACATGCAAAGGGTTTTAAAAACTATCATTGTTTTGTTCTACAAATGAAAATATAAAACTTCCCTGATAACTGGTTTGCTATCATCTACACAAATGGTGGAAGTGCTTCTTTTGCAATAGTTTTCGATGAATTTGAGATAACCTTGCATTTAGAGCTTAGAGGTAGTGCAAGTAATAGTCTTTTTAAGCTCCCGATTTTTTGTGTAGATGATACTTTATATTCCTCTTGGCTTCCATGAAAACTAATGTAGTTTTCATTAGTAGCTTCCGTCAGTCACAGTTGACTATAGTAGCCGCCTTCAGTCACAGCTGACTATAGTAGCCGCCTTCAGTCACAGTTGACTGTAGTAGCCGCCGTCAATCAAACTTGACTGTAGTAGCCTCGGTCAGTCACAGTTGACTGTAGTAGCCTCCGTCAGTCACAGTTGACTGTAGTAGCCTCCGTCAGTCACAGTTGACTATAATAGCCCCCGTCAGTCACAGTTGACTATAATAGACTCCGTCAGTCACAGTTGACTGTAGTAGCCTCCGTCAGTCACAGTTGACTGTAGTAGCCTCCGTCAGTCACAGTTGACTGTAGTAGCCTCCGTCAGTCACAGTTGACTGTAGTAGCCTCCGTCAGTCACAGTTGACTGTAGTAGCCTCCGTCAGTCACAGTTGACTATAATAGCCTCCGTCAGTCATAGTTGACTGTAGTAGCCTCCGTCAGTCACAGTTGACTGTAGTAGCCTCCGTCAGTCACAGTTGACTGTAGTAGCTCGGTCAGTCACAGTTGACTGTAGTAGCCTCCGTCAGTCACAGTTGACTGTAGTAGCCTCCGTCAGTCACAGTTGACTGTAGTAGCCACCGTCAGTCACAGTTGACTGTAGTAGCCTCCGTAAGTCACAGTTGACTGTAGTAGCCTCCGTCAGTCATAGTTGACTGTAGTAGCCTCCGTCAGTCATAGTTGACTGTTATAGCCTCCGTCAGTCATAGTTGACTGTAGTAGCCTCCGTCAGTCATAGCTGACTGTAGTAGCCTCCGTCAGTCATAGTTGACTGTAGTAGCCTCCGTCAGTCACAGTTGACTGTAGTAGCCCCCGTCAGTCATAACTGACTGTAGTAGCCTCCGTCAGTCATAGTTGACTGTAGTAGCCTCCGTCAGTCATAGCTGACTCTGGATTTTTCAGTGCCCCAATAAATGTTATCTTTTCCTTTTATTTTTCCTTTCGCTGTGTATTCTCTTTTTCTATGAATCTATCTGTTTCTTGTGTTTAGTTTAAGCTTTAGACTGTGTTTCCAAAGATTGCTGTCTGCAGCAATTTTATCCCAAGTTGGAGCGTTTATGTTCAGAATCTTCATGTCACGTTTACACTCGTCTACAAATCGACGTTTTCGGCGCCCCTAGTCCTTTTGCCATCTGCCAGTTGTCAGTAGAATATATCTTTTGGTATGCGGCCATAATTCATACGGTGTACGTGGCATACCCTACGTTACCTACGTTGTTTGAACAGTGTGTAGATGTTCGGGGGGCCTGTGCGAGTGTTGACCTCCACGTTTGTCACTTTATCATTGCAGGTGATACCAAGAATACGGCACAGACATCACATACCTTTCATTAATTGGCTGAGTTATTGTTCAAATGTCAAAAAAATGAGTTTCACTGTATTTTGTTCACATTTATTTAATTCGAAGGTAGTTCAATGTTTTGAGTATCTTCTTGTTGCTGTGGACGAACTTTTCTTAGACTAGTCTCCAGCATGTTGGTCAACTTCTAGCAATTTAGGTCTAAATGTCAAACAATATTAAAGAATTTATTCTTCTTCTTCTTCCTCTTCTTATTCTTCCCTTCCTCATTTGCCTTTCAGCGTCGAGGGGATATATAATTTGCGGTATTTTGCTCTTCTGTTCGCATCTACTGCTGTTATGTTACCTAATGCTTCTAATATTCCATCAATCCATCTTTTTCGTGGTCAACCGTTGGGTCTGGTATTCTCACAACGTTTATTGAGGGTTCGTTGTGTTGTGTTTTGATCTTTCTGCCTTGTCACGTGGCCAAACCATTTTATCTGTTGTTTCCTTATATATTCTATGACGGGTGCTATTCCTAGCTTTTTTTTCCCTCAGTTCTTCATTTCTGATCTTATCTCTCAGACTATTTCCTGTCATTCATCTAACACATTTAATCTCAACAGAGGTTATTTTTCTTATTGTTCTTGCATCTAGGGTCCAGGACAGGCATTGGTAGCACAACGTTGGGATGAAGATTGTGTTGTATAGTAAAGAATGTACAGATCCAACAAATCGCTTGTCGAATTCAGGAAAAGCTAAGCCATTGGTTCTACAGTTATCGATCTTGTTCAGTGGTACTCAAACTGTGAGGGACATGGCGCCGACGACATTGTCGTGTACCTACCTACTCAGTGGTTAGAAATGATGAAACGGCATCTACTTAGTGTAAGTATTTGTAGATACATAAACAAGTCTCTTCAGGATAGTGTTACATCTGTCGTCATTTACCATCTTCTTTATATATCTTATCATGCCAGGGAGAGAGAGAGAGAGAAGGAGAGAGGGAAGGAAAGAGAAAGAGAGAGAGAGAGAGAGAGAGAGAGAGAGAGAGAGAGAGAGAGAGAGAGAGAGAGAGAGAGATTGGAATATATGGAGCAAATAATGAGGACCTTTCAAGATCTTTGAAATAAATAAAAGGGACAAATGCCAATATGAGTCAACTATTAGGGACAATGATTATATTTAAAGCAAATAAAAGGGACAAATGCCAATATGAGTCAACTATTAGGGACAATGATTATATTTAAAGCAAATAAAGGGACAATGGCAATCCTTGTCAACTCTTAGGGACAATGATTATATTTGAAGCAAGTAGTTGGGACAACAGCAATCCGAACCAATGATTATATTTGAAGCAAATAATAGGGACAAATGGCGTCCTAATGAAGGAGGCTAATGATGAAATCATTTTGATTTATTCGACCGAAAACACGTAAGATGCATGAAATACCTAGGAAGATAAATTTGATTCCAAAGAGAAATAACAGGTAGACAAATGTTAACGAACTTATGCTGACCTTTTGCTAATGACTAGGCAAATAGAGACATCTGATATCTCTATTTAATCTGTTTTGGGACATTAAAGCTAAGCTGGATATCTCTTGTGAAATTACCTGAGATCGTGAGATTTATGTAGCAAATTGCGTGGATAACAATAGCTCTTGAAGCAAATAGCCAGATCTCCGCAGGAAATAACAAAGACAATAATTAATCCGGAAATGGTTAGGTAAATGAGGCCAGCCTGTACATAATATGAGCCGCGATAGCTCAGTGGTTAGTGAACTGGACTACAAAGGACAAGGGTAGGGTTCGATCCAAACCGACGGCTTCCGGGTTCACCCAGCCTTTAATGGGTACCGGATATTTTTCTGGGAAAGTGAAGCGGCACGGGCGTAATACCGACCACATTACCCCAAAAATCATGTGCCGAAGGTCTGTAAAATTTATGGTCACTAACACCATATTCCCTATACGCCACTTGGCGTGATGGGGGCTCTTTACTACTTTTTTTACTATAAATAATATAGACAGTCAGACGAATACCGGAAAAACATAGAGACACAAAGATGAACCCAGTAATAATATAGACAGTCAGACGAATACAGGAAAAAATAGAGACAAAAAAGTGAACCCAGTAATAATATAGACAGTAAGACGGGTACAGGAAAAAATAGAGACAAAAAGATGAACCCAGTAATAATATAGACAGTAGGTGGAATACAGGAAAAAATGGAGAGAAAAAAGTGAATCCAGTAATAATATAGACAGTCAGACGAATACAGGAAAAAAAAGAGACAAAAAAGTGAACCCAGTAATAATATAGACAGTCAGACGAATACAGGAAAAAATAGGGACAAAAAAGTGAACCCAGTAATAATATAGACAGCAAGACGAGTACAGGAAAAATAGAGACAAAAAGATGAACCCAGTAATAATATAGACAGTAAGACGAATACAGGAAAAAATAGAGACAAAAAGATGAACCCAGTAATAATATAGACAGTAGGAGGAATACAGGAAAAAATAGAGACAAAAAGGTGAATCCAGTAATAATATAGACAGTAGGAGGAATACAGGAAAAAATAGAGACAAAAAGGTGAATCCAGTAATAATATAGACAGTAGGAGGAATACAGGAAAAAATAGAGACAAAAAGGTGAATCCAGTAATAATATAGACAGTAGGAGGAATACAGGAAAAAATAGAGGCAAAAAGGTGAATCCAGTAATAATATAGACAGTAGGAGGAATACAGGAAAAAATAGAGACAAAAAGGTGAATCCAGTAATAATATAGACAGCAAGACGAGTACAGGAAAAAAATAGAGACAAAAAGATGAGCCCAATAATAATATAGACAGTCAGATGAGTACATGAAAAATAGAGACAAAAAGATGAACCCAATAATAATATAGACAGTCAGATGAGTACATGAAAAATAGAGACAAAAAGATGAACCCAGTAATAATATAGACAGTAAGACGAGTACAGGAAAAAATAGAGACAAAAAGATGAGCCCAGTAATAATATAGACAGTAAGACGAATACAGGAAAAAATAGAGACAAAAAATGAACCCAATAATAATATAGACAGTAAGACGAGTATAGGAAAAAAATAGAGACAAAAAGATGAACCCAGTAATAATCACAGTCAGACGAATACAGGAAAAAAATAGAGACAAAAAGATGAGCCCAGTAATAATGACAGTAAGACGAATACAGGAAAAAAAATAGAGACAAAAAGATGAGCCCAGTAATAATGACTGTAAGACGAATACAGGAAAAAAATAGAGACAAAAAGATGAGCCCAGTAATAATGACAGTAAGACGAATACAGGAAAAAAATAGAGACAAAAAGATGAGCCCAGTAATAATGACAGTAAGACGAGTACAGGAAAAAAATAGAGGCAAGAAGATGAACTCAGTAATAATATAGGCAAAGAGGCTAGCTCAGTAAATATTGGAAACAGCATGAAGATTAATTGAAAGAACAACGCAGCAAACAACAGCAAAGTCTATGTCGCTCCAATGAACAGCACGAGATGTAGATAACATCAGAAAATAACCAGGATACGTAAACATGCTCAGTTAATAAAAAAAAAGTAAATATGATAATCTCTGTAAAATGATTATAGGGTAAATAGTAAACTCAGTAAAAATAGGGATAATAGAGTAAACTCAGTAAAAGTAGGTATAATAGAGTGAACTCAGTAAATGTAGGGATAATAGAGTAAACTCAGTAAAAGTAAGGATAATGGAGTAACTCAGTAAAAGTGGGGATAATAGAGAAAACTCAGTAAAAGTGGGGATAATAGAGAAAACTCAGTAAAAGTAAGGGTAATGGAGTAAACTCAGTAAAAGTAGGGATAAAAGAGTAAACTCGGTAAAAGTAGGGATAATATAGTAAACTCACTAATAGTAGGGATAATAGAGTAAACTCAGTAAAAGTAAGCATAATAGAGTAAACTCAGTAAAAGAAGGGATAATAGAGTAAACTCACTAAAAGTAGGGATAATAGAGTAAACTCAGTAAAAGTAGGGAAAATAGTGTAAACTGAGTAAAAGTAAGGATAATGGAGTAAACTCAGTAAAAGTAAGGATAATGGAGTAACTCAGTAAAAGTAGGGATAATGGAGTAAACTCAGTAAAAGTAACGGATAATGGAGTAAACTCATTAAAAGTAAGGATAATGGAGTAAACTCAGCAAAAGTAAGGATAATAGAGTAAACTCAGTAAAAGTAGGGATAATAGAGTAAACTCAGTAAAAGTAGGGATAATAGAGTAAACTCAGTAAAAGTAAGCATAATAGAGTAAACTCAGTAAAAGAAGGGATAATAGAGTAAACTCACTAAAAGTAGGGATAATAGAGTAAACTCAGTAAAAGTAGGGAAAATAGTGTAAACTGAGTAAAAGTAAGGATAATGGAGTAAACTCAGTAAAAGTAGGGATAATGGAGTAAACTCAGTAAAAGTAAGGGTAAAATAGTAAACTCTTTAAAAGCGGGGATAAAAGTTTTAACTCACTAAAAGCAGGGATAATAACGTAAACTCAGTAAAAGTAGGGACCCGCGATAGCTCAGTGGTTAGTGAACTGCACTACAAAGGACAAGGGGTAGGGTTCGATCCCAACCGACGGCTTCCGGGTTCGCCCAGCCTTAAATGGGTACCGGATTTTTTTCTTGGAAAGTAAAGCGGCACAGGCGTAATACCGACCACATTACCCAAAAAAATCATGTGCTGAATGTATGTAAACTTTATGGTCACTAACACCATATTCCCTATACGCCACTTAGAGTGTGGGGGTACTTTACTTTGCTTTTTAACAAATAAAAATAAAGATAATACAGCAATTTCAAGAAAAGTAGGAATAATAGAGTAAGTTTGTAAAAATAAGAATAATAATGTAAACTCAGTAAAAATTAGAAAAATCGAGTAACTTCTGTAAAAATGAGAACAATAGAGTAAATTCAGTACAATAACAGGGCCTCTACAAAATTATTGAGTTACTGAGTTATTAACGGGTCATCATCATTACACTCCGAACATGTCCATAGGTGCTCAGATCCCCTTCTCAGCACGTCCCTCAGCGTCCAGCGACTGACGACTCCAGTTCTGTGTTGGTTGATTAGTCTTCTTCCACGCCCACTAAGTTTCTCGTTTCTGGCTGTGCCCATTTTTGCTAACATCTCTTTCATCCGAAGGAGTGACGTGGACTCATGGTTGTTGAAGTCCTGTGTCCTTCCCATTTCCCCGAGGGCACTGATGATGTCCGCCGGATCCATTGGTTGACCGCCCTCAACAATAGCGCAGCTAGTCAACCTGTCCGCTCTTTCAATTTCTCGTACTCCCGCATGTCCTGGGACGTAGATAAAGGTGACCCTACGTATTTTTTACTTCTGAAATGACTCTACCCATTGCATACGTACCTCTACAAAGTTTACACCATTAACGATAATGAAGAAGTAAAATTTTGAAATAAACGTTCTGACCATTGAGCCACCTACGGTAAGACTTCGGCACAAGACACCTCACCTGTCCCTCTTGACACCTCCTAACCTGGGCTGCATAGTTCGATGTTTACTTTGTTCAACAAGCTTGTTGACTGCAGTCACAAACTGCGTGTCCCCTGCCACCTGGGAGGTCACTATACTAAAGGCCGTCCAGTTGTATCGCTCGAGCAGACTGATCATCGCCATCGCCTGGTGCTCGATGGTTGGAGCTAGTTTCAATGTTCTCTCCGTCTACAAATGAAAAAAAAATAAGACTCGTGTAAAAGTAAATCAGAGCCATCTTTAGTATAAGACCGGCGGGCAGGAAGGAATTACCTCAATTGTGACGTTTTTCAACTTTGCCAGCAGGGGCAATTGTGGGTAGAATGACGTCAGTCGTCTATACTTGGCATAGCTGAGGACGTCACAACTGTGGGTTTTTTTTTTTAACATCCCTCTCTTCCCGGCGATGTTACTACTATACACAACTGTGAAGTAGGCTCGGTAAAGTCCTAGTTTATTCACATAAATTATTTATGCAAAACGAGTGATTTCCCCTTAAGTGACGATGCAACAACACTACAGTAGTTCTCAATTAATAACAATTATGTTAGGATTTGGCCACCAATTATACAAAGTGAAGTGGTGGACACAATTCAACACATGAAAACAGGCAAAGCTCCAGGTCCCGACAATGTAACAATCTATCTCTATCTATTGGCATTTCGAGCCGTAGCCGGTCCATAGGGCGTAGACCAAGATACTCCATCTGAATTTTTGTTCTAGCAGTTTTCAATTCTTTTAAAGATATTTTATCAAATCTCGCCATTTGTCTCTGTTCAGTGAAGGAGCCCTATCTCATTGAGGGAGCCGATTCCTGCTGCTTTTGCCTCTCTCAGCAATGTTCTTCTCAGTGTCTCTCTGGGTTTTCCTCTTTTTTCTCTTACCTGTTGTTTCCCACATGAGGGCTTGCTTTGCTATTCGGTTATTATCTCTTCTCATCACATGTCCAACATATGACCGTCGTCTTTTCTTTATTACTGAAGATATTAGTGGTTGATTGACGATTTCTCTAATTTCCTCATTTGTTTTGAATTCGTTCCACGCTATACCAAGTATTTTCCTTACACATTTATTTTCAAATGCGTTCAACTTTGTTTCTATATCTCTTGTTGTTTTCCAGCTTTCACATGCATATGTAAGGATTGATAGTACATTTGATTTGAATAGTCTAAGTTTTGTGTTTGTGCTGCTGAGTTTTGATTTCCACAACTTTTCAAGGCTTCTTAAAGACATTGCTGCTTTAGCTCAATATAACAATAGAAGAGATAAATGCATTAGGAGAGCTGGGAGTACAAGTCATAACAAAACTACTCAATGACATATATAACACTGGGCACATACCTGAAGATCTACTAAAATCTTATCTTTGTAGCCATACCGAAGAAGTCAGGCGCCAATGATTGTGACGACCATCGCACTATTAGTCTCATGAGCCATATAACGAACATATCACTAAGAATCATCATGTGACGTGTAAGAAACAAAATAAAACCAGAAATAAGTGAGGAACAATGAGGATTTGTGGAAGGAAAGAGCACCAATAATGCAATATACATCTTAAGAACATTGCTAAAAAGATCTATAGAGGTAAAGAAAGATCTATATATGTGCTTTATAGACTACACAAAAACATTTGACAAAGTAAAGCATGTGGAAATAATCAATATGCTGAATAAATTAAACATTGATGGCAAGGATCTGCGAATCATAAAAATACATGTACTGGCAACAAACATCAACAATACGAATTAACAACCAAACAAGACAAATTCAACTTATAAAACAAGGAGTCAGACAAGGCTGTGTTCTGTCGCCGTTTTTGTTTTCACTTTACAGCGAACATATTATGAGATCAATAGTAGACAAAAAAGGAATTGAAGTCAACGGTCACAACATAAATAATTTGCGATATGCGGATGACACAGTCTTAATAGCAGAGACAGAGAACGGACTACTAGAAATGATAGACACAATAGTAAAAGAAAGCAACAAGAAAGGTCTCAGTCTGAATAGTAAGAAAACAGAAGTAATGGTCATATTGAAGTAACAATCATCACCAGCATGCAGCATACAAATAAACAGAACAAATTTGAAACAAGTGCAACGCGTCAAATACTTGGGCACAATAATAACATCGGATGGAAGATGCACCACGGAAATAAAAAGTAGAATAGCTCAGGCCAAAATAGCATTTTAGAAAATGAAAAATATCTTATGCAACAAATCTATGTCAATAGAAATGAGAAAGAGAGTTCATCGGTGCTATATAGAACCAATTGTGACCTATGGAAGCGAATCATGGACGGTAGACAAACAAATGAAAAGACGATTAGAGGCCACAGAGATGGGATTTCTCAGAAGAATGTTGAAAGTTCCCTGGACAGCTAAAAAGACCAATGAGGAAGTTCTCAAAGAGGCCAACACAAAAAGGCAGCTCCTAAAAAACATCAGAAAGAAACAATCAACATTTTTCTGGCACATCAGGAGAAGAGGAAAGTTGGAATACTTGGTTACAACTGGCAAAATAAAAGGAAAGAGAGATCGCGGACGACAAAGAGAGAAAATACTGGATAGCTTGGTGTCATGGCATGGAAAACAGTCAACAACAGAACTGATACGATGCACTGTAGATAGAAGATTGTGGAAGGACATGACCGCATACACCAACAGGCATGGTACATGATGATTTTAGGTTTTAGACTTTACCATCATGTTGTTTCTCTTTTCTCTACAATTTGGGATCCGAATAAAGTGCAATGTCACTCAAGGGAACGTTATTCTTCCGAACTTTAAATTAATGACTAAACTAGGACTTTACAGCAAACTCTATACATTAATGGTAAACTTTGAGGCAACACACACACAAATACTAAACAATCACATACAAGTGTGTTTGAAAAAAAAACAAACAGACATTATAGCAGAAGCACTAAACAAGAAATACGTAAAACATAACATCTTGAAGCTTGAACGCAACCACTTTCTTTCTGACCCTTCCAATATGGTTACTAAAGGAATGAATAGTCCTTTCTGTCATCCGTCCTTAAAAGGACGTTAAGTGGGCGTATGTGCGTCGTGTTGTGATTAGTTGAACATTTCTGTAACAGTGACACTACAGTGTTGATTAATAATTATCCACATCATTATCATCATGTGCCATACAGGTTGACGTAGGCGATCATGTCCTTCCACAATTTTTTATCTACAGTGCACGCATCAATTCTGTTGTTGATTGTTTTCCATGCTATAACACCAAGCTATCTTGTATTTTCTCCGTATTTCGTCCGCGATCTCTCTTTCCCTGTATTTTGCCTGTTGTAACCATGTATTCCAACTTTCTTTTTGTCCCGATTATCCACAAGTTGCAAGTAATATGTAAGTCCAATCAGTCCTGGTCACGTGGGCAATTCTCGGTTGACCACGTGCTCATCACAACGTGATTAATATTCACAACACAGAAACTGCAACTCCAAATATTCTGAACAACACTTGCTTTCAACACTTCATGCGATGGCACAAGACGTCGTCTAGGTCTCGTACAGCAGTTTTATTCACACCCTTTAGTTACACTTCATAACGCATCTCGATACATATCTTGGCTTTATATAAAAGTCAGTCATTGTATTTGCTACGGCCGTCTAAACATCCATAAACTAAATCCTTAGTAGTTCTAGAGACCTGACCTGGGGGACTGGTTGGTTTCGAGGCAAGACGCCGGCCTCGAGATAGAGAGGTTGTGGTTTCAAATCCCGACTGTACCGGCTGAGATTTTTATTTATGATTTCTCTCTGCGGCAACCACCGCTGGTCTCAGCAGCGAGGACTGGCTTGAAGCGTAAATTACTCATCGACGAAAAAAATATGAGTACCTCCGAAGTCGGAGTTATCTGCCTGTGCGACGAGGGACCTCTGTGCACACGGATGTCATGGAAAAATGGATTAGCACGCAAAATTCAGTTCCTAGTCTCTAGGGACTTCGTCAGAGGTAAAAGCTGGCTAACGGAAAAAAAAAATCTGAGACCCACTTTCTATAAACTAAATATATAAGACACCTAAGACCCACTTTAAATAAATTAAATTATAAAAGACACACGAGACCAACTTCCTATAAATTAAATGATAAAAGAGCCCACTTCCAATGAGCTAAATTAAAAACGACACTTAAGGCCAACTCGAAGGAAGTAAATTAAAAAGACAATCGGGACTACTTCCTATTACTTGTAGCTGAAAAAGACACTCGATATCACTTCGATATCACTTCGATATCACTCCCTATGAACTGAATTTAAAAAATACACTTTAGAATCCACTTATTAAGTAAATGAAAAGAATACGAAAAATAACCAAGTGTTATGAGCAAAATCACAAATAGAACAGGAACTCAGAAAATCACAAATATAACAGAAACTCAGAAAATCATAAATAGAACAGAAACTCACAAAATCACAAATAGAACAGAAACTCAGAAAATCACAAATATAACAGAAACTCAGAAAATCATAAATAGAACAGAAACTCACAAAATCACAAATAGAACAGAAACTCAGAAAATCACAAATATAACAGAAACTCAGAAAATCATAAATAGAACAGAAACTCAGAAAATCATAAATAGAACAGAAACTCAGAAAATCATAAATAGAACAGAAACTCACAAAATCACAAATAGAACAGAAACTCAGAAAATCACAAATAGAACAGAAACTCACAAAATCACAAATAGAACAGAAACTCACAAAATCATAAATAGAACAGAAACTCACAAAATCACAAATGGAACAGAAACTCAGAAAATCACAAATAGAACAGAAACTCACAAAATTACAAATATAGCAGCAACCAACAAAAGCACAAAGATAACAGAAACTCACCTTGGATATTTCACTGTACTGCGAGTCCCAAGATATCACTGGAATACCCAAATAATCGGCCAATTCTAGAATGTACTGGTTCGAGCTCGTTCTCCTTCGAATTCCCAAAGGATTGTTGACATTGAGAATACTCGTGGCGTGTTTAGCAAGGACTCCTTTGCAGAAAGCATCGAGTATTTCTCTCGGTGTGTCGTCAGTGATAAAAGTGATCTCCCCATCTGGGTTGAACAGCGACCGGAATCTCTGGTTTCTATAATCTCGACGGAAGTTGAGCAACGTGTTATCAAATTCTCGTTTCAGTTCTGTTGTCATAGCAAAATGGCTGGGAATGATGGCGTGTATGTTGACTTTAACGGGTTGTCCATTTGAGCACGAAGGGATGTGCATCAGAACAAGCAACAGTAAAAGGGAAGCAATTCTTAATGCTGATTGAGGTAAAACAGTTACAAAGCTTGCGCAGATGGAGTTACATTTCTTTATCATTGTAGAGATAGTAAAGCCAGAATTAGTATCATTGCAATGCGGTGTTTTGTCGTTGTTTTGTGTCGGATAACAGGCCGGTGAAGTGCGTGCTAATGAGCTTTTGTTGACAACACCTGTGGTTTCAAGAATTCTGGGTAAAATTGGTGCTTTTATAATCCGTGAAATAGATAAGTTTCGTCTCCAGATGTCGCTGCTGTAATAATATTGTGTATGTTGTACACCGCTGGAACCTGAGTATTTGCAAGCAGAAAGGTGGTAATAGAGGTCTTCACATATAGTGTTACTGTGATTGTTACCAGTGATATGTGAAGGTAATTGTGTTAGTTTCACGTTGAAGTTGTTTTCATTCATACCAGAGGTCTTTGTATAGAGCTGATGACGTTGTTGCTGACTGTGTTCTTCAAGCGATGAGTCGTACTCATGATTATAAATATGTGAGTATGTTGACCGCACACTTGTGTCGTCCATCTCTGTATATCGATCTACAGGCTACCTATAAAACATATAGTAAGATGACGAGAATTTATCGGATAAAAATGAAAGGTTAATAAACAAATAAATAAACATCTAAAATATAATTAATCTCTTTGAGCCGTGCGGGTTGGCGTAGCTGATCACGTCTACATCAATGCTCTATCAGTAATCAGAATTCCCGACATGCTTTATGGCAAATGTGAAATATGGTGTTAGTTCCAATACTTGTCAACGAGCAAAGTGATAGTTTATGAGCTCGGAATCAGCCCAGACCGCGCTACTTTTCTAGAAAGAGATCTCCTGTACATATTTTCAGAGGAGTCAAGGAATCAAGATTCATTGAGATGCGAAGCTGCTGTAAAGCTGATGGAATTCCCTTTAATGGAACCTCCTGGATTACCCCCCTTAAAAAAAATTGTCCCTATATCCAGAGGCTGGATGAATTGGCGTAGCTAAATCGATATAAAAATAAACACATTTTGGACACAGTTTTAAAGATGACAAGGCAGAATACATGAGGCTAAAGTCGATTCAGAGATGAAGGCAGCATTGAAAGATGAACGGATTACACATCTTCCTGACCGGACCGGCAAGAGAGAAGAGGATGGCCACATTCTAGGCATAAGGCGAGGTTTATTACACAGCTGTTTGCTTTCATCTCAAAGTGGCACTTTAGTTACAATCTTATATTTTTTTTAAACACTCGCATTCATCATCATCATCATTGAGTGCTGTCTTAGCATCGAAGGTTGGCTACCGTGAAGCGCCATTCCGCTCTGTCTCTTGCTTTGATGATGCAGGTTGTCATAGGTTGACTTATCCATCTTTTGGTGTTACTCTGAAACACATAGGGGGAGTCAGACGTCGGCCTCTGGACAAGAAGGTTGGAATCCCATCCGTGGTTTCCTCCTGACTCTACCATCCGTGGTTTCCTCGTAACTCTACCATCCACAGGTTTCCTCGTAACTCTACCATCCACCGGTTTTCTCGTAACTCTACCATCCGTGGTTTCCTCCTGACTCTACCATCCACAGGTTTCCTCGTAACTCTACCATCCACAGGTTTCCTCGTGTCTCTACCTTCCACCGGTTTTCTCGCAACTCTACCATCCGTGGTTTCCTGGTGACTAGTTTCCGGGTAGTGAGATCCGATGTCGAGCCCTCTCGGAAAACGGAAGAAAAAAAAGGAAGTTCCGTGTGCACTCTGAGCACGTTAAAGAACCTTTGACAGATGGAAATCTAAAAGATGTAGGCCATAAATGGCCGTTGTCTGGGTAAAAGTGATGGGAAGAAATCTACCCCAAAAAGTCAAAACTTTCGACGATAACAAGATGAGAATATCTCAGAAGTCGGAGAATATCTGCCTGTATGGCGAGGGGCATCCGAGTAATCGTCTGCCAGTGTGAAAAATTGTGAAACAATGTCATATTCATATACATTTTAGTGCAGGTGAATTAGTTATAAAACTAGTGTACGTAAACAAGATTTTTGCTAACATATCGCGTGTAGTGAGCCGTGCTGCTATCAATTTGTTTTTGACATGAAGGCAGGCTTTGACCTACATGTGGAACTAGTACTGAGGAAACGTACAAATAACAATGAGGAAAAAACAAACCATATATTAAGCTGGTGCAAATCGCGCACTTTAATAACAACGTTGTGTGCTCACCTTCCTGGAAGCATCAATTCCAAGAATAATCCCAGTTGGGTTGCCTAATATACGTAATTGCTCCCATGAGCCCAATAAAAGAAAACCTCCGCTTACCACAACAAAACGCCAAACATTTTACACTGCTTTGACGTCACATATATTTCCTAGAAAACAGATTTAAGCCAAGAGCTTTTCCAGCGAATTGGGAAAATCCCATGTGGTCGTTTCGGCCGGTGGCTCTATCCTACCACACGGATCGATGCACTGTTGTCGTACATTGATTTGATTAGGAAGCTGTTCAGGGGTGTGGTCACGTGATCTCGCGTAATTTTGATCCGTCTGGCCCAGTAGTTTTGTGCCAAAAAAACAAACATTTGGATGAGACAATATCAACATCATGATTATATCTGATACTTGCAATCAACAGCAGACACCACTTCTTCCCTCTCTGGGTTACTATATCCCCATATCATATCGTTCTGTCTATTTGTTATCTAGTAGTAAATGCACTTTTCCGCTCTTTAGTCTGGTGTAGTGTGTTGCGAGCGAGTCTATGTATCTTTTGTCCACCCGGCTTTATTTCTTTGACCCTATTTATTCAGTTTTCCAATGAGGAAGTTCTCAAAGAGGCCAACACAAAAAGGGGACTCCTAAAAAATACATCAGAAAGATACAATCAACATTTTTCGGGCACATCATGAGAAGAGGAAAGTTGGAATACTTGGTTACATTGATCATCATCATCAAGTACCGGGCCTACTAGCATAGGTGATCATGTCTCTCCACAACTTTCGATCTCGGCAGCTTTTTATCATTTCTGTTGTTGACCTTCTGCCAAGCCATTCTCTTAAGCTGTCTGTTATTTTTTTTTTCTCTTTGCTTCCCTCTATCTCTTCGTCCCTCAATTTTTCCAGTTGTTACAATATATTCCAGTTGTTCTCTTCTCATTACATGGCCAAAAAATGATGATTGTTTCTTCCTAATATTGGAAATTAGCTCTTTCTTTGCTTTGACCTCTCTCAGAACATCTTCATTACTCTTCTTAGCTGTCCATGGTATTCTCAACATTCTTATGTAAAACCACATTTCTACAGACTCCAGTGATTTTCTTGTCTGTTGTCCTATTGTCCATGATTCACATCCATATGTTAAGACTGGCTCTATATAACATTTAAGAACTCTTTTTCTTGTTTCTATTGTCAAAAATGGATTGCATAGTATCTTCCTCATTTTTTGGAAAGCTGCTTTTGCCTGAGCCATTCTGCACCTCACCTCTTTTGTACATCTTCCGTTGGTTACATTACAACTGGCAAAATAAAAGGAAAGAGAGATCGCGGACGACAAAGAGAGAAAATACAGGATAGCTTGGTTTCATGGCATGGAAAACAGTCAACAAAAGAACTGATACGATGCACTGTAAATAGAAGATTGTGGAAGGACATAATCACCTACGCCAACCGGTATGACATATGAAGATAGATTCAGTTTTCAAATGTACATGGACTTTATGGAGGCCTCGGTAGCCTAGTTGGCAAAACAACCCGATTGGGCTACCGACGTTCGGACAACCCGTGTTCGATTCCCGCTAGAAGCAGTGTGAATTGTACTCGTGGGTTGGAAACAAAATACTCTCACGGTCGACCCAGCCGTTGGCAGAAATGAGTACCAGTGTATTACTCTGGGAAGGTGAGGATTGTCGCCTCGCATCTTGAATTTCGATGCTTGAAACAACACTATCCAGAAGTCTCCGAACACTTCTGGATAGGCGGGCGAACACATACGGGTGGAAATTCGTGTGCTAAGGTTCCGATTCAAGTCTCGTACTTTACCTTTGATCTTTACTTGTTATCTGTCCCAGTCTATCCAGTTGTCAAATGTGCACGGAAGTCGTTTGTCCCAGCCTATCCAGTTGTTAAACGTGCATGGAAGTCGTTTGTCCCAGTCTATCCAGTTGTTAAATGTGTATGGAAGTCGTTTGTCCCAGCCTATCCAGTTGTTAAACGTGCATGGAAGTCGTTTGTCCCAGTCTATCCAGTTGTTAAATGTGTATGGAAGTCGTTTGCCCCAGCCTATCCAGTTGTTAAATGTGCATGTAAGTCGTTTGTCCCAGTCTATCCAGTTGTTAAACGTGCATGGAAGTCGTTTGTCCCAGTCTATCCAGTTGTTAAATGTGCATGGAAGTCGTTTGTCCCAGCCTATCCAGTTGTTAAATGTGCATGGAAGTCGTTTGTCCCAGCCTATCCAGTTGTTAAACGTGCATGGAAGTCGTTTGTCCCAGTCTATCCAGTTGTTAAATGTGCATGGAAGTCGTTTGTCCCAGCCTATCCAGTTGTTAAACGTGCATGGAAGTCGTTTGTCCCAGTCTATCCAGTTGTTAAATGTGTATGGAAGTCGTTTGTTCCAGCCTATCCAGTTGTTAAATGTGCATGGAAGTCGTTTGTCCCAGTTTATCCAGTTGTTAAATGTGTATGGAAGTCGTTTGCCCCAGCCTATCCAGTTGTTAAATGTGTATGGAAGTCGTTTGTTCCAGCCTATCCAGTTGTTAAATGTGCATGGAAGTCGTTTGTCCCAGTTTATCCAGTTGTTAAATGTGTATGGAAGTCGTTTGTCATAGCCTATCCAGTTGTCAAATGTGCATGGAAGTCGTTTGTCCTAGCCTATCCAGTTTTTAAAAATGCATGGAAGTCGTTTGTCTTAGCCTATCCAGTTGTCAAATGTGCATGGAAGTCGTTTGTCCTAGCCTATCCAGTTTTTAAATGTGTATGGAAATCACTTGTCCCAATCTCTCCAGTTTTCAAACGTACATGGAGGTCATTGATCCTAGTTTATCCAGTTGTCAAATTGACATCGAAATCATTTGTGCCAATTAATATAATTTTCAAATAGACATGAAATTCACGTGTCCCAATCTCTCCAGTTGTCAAATGCACAGGAAATCACTTATTCCAATCTCGCCAGTTTTCAAATGCACATACAAATCATTTGTCCCAATCTCTCCTGTTTTCTATGCACATACAAATCACATGTCACAATCTCTCCTGTTTTCTATGCACATACAAATCACTTGTCCCTGTCTCTCCTGTTTACTATGCACATACAAATCACATGTCACAATCTCTCTTGTTTTGTATGCACATACAAATCACATGTCACAATCTCTCCTGTTTTGTATGCACATACAAATCACATGTCACAATCTCTCCTGTTTTGTATGCACATACAAATCACATGTCACAATCTCTCCTGTTTTGTATGCACATACAAATCACTTGTCCCAATCTCTCCTACTTTCTATGCACATACAAATCACATGTCCCAATCTCTCCTGTTTTCTATGCACATACAAATCACATGTCCCAATCTCTCCTGTTTTCTATGCACATACAAATCACATGTCCCAATCTCTCCTGTTTTCTATGCACATACAAATCATTTGTCCCAATCTCTCCTGTTTTCTATGCACATACAAATCAATTGTCCCAATCTCTCCTGTTTTCTATGCACATACAAATCATTTGTCCCAATCTCTCCTGTTTTCTATGCACATACAAATCATTTGTCCCAAACTCTCCTGTTTTCTATGCACATACAAATCATTTGTCCCAATCTCTCATGTTTTCTATGCACATACAAATCATTTGTCCCAATCTCTCCTGTTTTCTACGCATATACAAATCAATTGTCCCAATCTCTCCTGTTTTCTATGCACATACAAATCATTTGTCCCAATCTCTCCTGTTTTCTATGCACATACAAATCAATTGTCCCAATCTCTCCTGTTTTCTATGCACATACAAATCACTTGTCCCTGTCTCTCCTGTTTTCTATGCACATACAAATCACTTGTCCCTGTCTCTCCTGTTTTCTATGCACATACAAATCAATTGTCCCAAACTCTCCTGTTTTCTATGCACATAGAAAACATTCCCCCCCCCCGCCCCCATATCCCATCTATCGCAGAGCTGCGAAGCTCTGTATGAAGAGTTTCCTATTACCGTTTTAGCAAACAGTTTATACCCAACCAGATTTCCAACATTTGCTTTCTCCTTGCTCCATGCTCAAAGAAGCCATTTAAATTAATAATGAATTCAATTAACTTGTTTTACGTAGGAGGTGTACCATTGCTTCTCAATTTTAATATTCGTGGGCGGTAAGGAAATGTAACTTTAAAAAAAATGATGCTAAGTATAAAGTGTTGAAGAACGCAGATGGAATTAAAATCCACGGGAGACATGATGCTAGTTCATGGCTGTCGTCATGGATTGCAGCTTGGCCCAGGCCCACGGCCCGTTGCTCTCTTCTATGGTTTAAACAAATAGAACATTAAACAATAGCATGGTTTTTCAATTGTCAATTTATGATAAATAGAAGTAAAAGAAACAAGAAAAGAGTTCTTATATGTTATGCAGAGCCAGTTTTAACATATGGATGTGAATCATGGACAATAGAATAACAGACAAGAAAATCACTGGAAGATGTAGAAATGTGGTTTTACAGAAGAATATTGAGAATACCATGGACAGCTAAGAGGAGTAATGAAAACGTTCTGGAAGAGGCCAAAGCAAATAAGAGAGATCATTTCCAATATTAGGAAGCAGCAGTCATCATTTTTTGGCCATGTAATGAGAAGGGAACAGTTGGAATATATTGTAACAACTGGGAAAATTGATGGACGAAGAGATAGAGGGAAGCAAAGAGAAAACACAGCTTAAGAGAATGGCTTGGAAGAAGGTCAACAACAGAAATGATAAATAACTGTCGAGATCGAAAGTTGTGGAGAGATATTATCACCTACCCCAGCAGGCATGGTACTTAATGATGATGGTGATATTGATATAATAAATAAGTCAATCTTTTCTGCAGGATCTATAGTTCCCGTTAGATGGTATTTCATGATAGTATGTACTCTGTAAAGTGTTCCCTACTTATTTAAATATAACACGTTAAAATTCTTTCTACTAGAGATTCGACATGCTTTTGCAAAGATCCCATCGAAAAAACAATTGATTCGATCTGTTCAATAACGACATTTTCTTGGGGATGTTATATATATATATATATTATGTTACGGAGCCGCGATTGCTCAGTGGTTAGTGAACTGCACTACAAAGGACAAGAGGTAGGGTTCGATCCCAACCGACGGCTTCCAGGTTCACCCAGCCTTTAATGGGTACCAGATTTTTTTTTCTGGGAAAGTAAAGCGGCACGGACGTAATACCGACCACATTACCACAAAAATCATGTGCCGAAGGTCTGTAAAATTTATGGTCACTAACACCATATTCCCTATACGCACTTGGCGTGACGGGGGCTCTTTACTTTATAGTATGTTTATATATATATATATATATGTGTGTGTGTGTGTGTATATATATATATATATATATATATATATATATATATATATTACAGACGGATAGGCGGCAGGGATCATTGAGGCTCAGATTAAAAATTGTTCTTTGTTGCAGTTTCCTAATTTTCCAAGTCCGGCTTGCTGCCGGAGCTACTGAGTTTGGTGGTCTTGTAGCTGGGGGGGGTGTAGGGATGTAAGGAAATAGATGTAGTTGGGTATAGAGTAAAGACAATGGGAGAACCATTGTAGGTAATGTGGGATTTGAGAACCACCGTGAGTTGAGAGAGTGGCACTGGACGGTTGATAGTGGTGAGTGGAGATCGGAAAATTCTCACATTATCTATATTGGTTCTCCATTGTCTTTACCCAATACCCAACTACACCTATTTCCTTACATCCACCGGCTACACTCTGTGCGCGCTGTGAGCTGTGTTTTTCATTCGCACCGTGTTTCGATATTCCGATTGCTTATGATGAATGATGATACCTATGAGGAAGGACAGTTCAGCTACGTTCACGATCGGTCCCGCTTGGCCCTACGTTTTTGGTGTGTACTGTGGCTGCATTAATAGGGACTGCAGCTGCTTTTCTTTGTTTGGAACCTTCAATGAGATGAGTTTTAATTCGAATAATTGCACTGGCACGGGCGGTTGAACAATTATAGATTTTAATTCGTTTGCAGTGATACAGGGACCTTCGACTAACCATATATATATATATATACATGATGGCCCACGTTCCATTGTAGCATGCTCAGTTTGTCCCTCTTGTAGCCAAAGAATCGACCAAATTAGATTGAAGCATTGTAGGGATCCAGTAAGTAAGCAATCCCTATTTTACTGATTTCACTACATCCCTTCTAAGCATGAGTCCATTATTGTCAATTCAGTCCATTATGCGGTAATTGAAATAATTCATTGCTGTGGAATTTGTGGGTTTTGACCTCATCTCACGTCAAATCTGGTATAAGATGTAAAAGAAAGTAGAATTGCCATTATGGTATTTATTCTACTTTTGGGATTAACCGATGGATTTATGCGGGACTGAAAAATAAAGGCAACCTGTCCAGTGCAGCCCATTGAAAGTTCTTATTTCATTTAATTCCAAATAAGAAATAAAATATCACTCTCAATGACATTTATTCCTATGCTGGGATGTGTATAACATCTGTAATATGTTTGTGGGATATATGTGGAAAATGTCAGGAATGTCTGTGGATTGTAAGTGGAATATCTGTGGATTGTGCGTGAAATGTATGCGTAATGTCTTTGAACTGTCTGTGGATTGTATGTGAAAAGTCTGTGGAATGTCTGTGAAAAGTCTTTGAAATATCTGTGAAAATTGTCTGTGAAATGTCTGTGGAATGTATGTGGAATGTCTGTGAAATATCTGTGGAATGTCCGTGGAATGTCTGTGAAATGTCTGTGAAATGTCGGTGGAATGTCTGTGGATTGTTTGTGAAAAATGTATGTGGAATGTCTGTGTAATGTCTGTGGGATGTCTGGGAAATGTCTGTGGAATGTCTGGGAAATGTCTGTGGAATGTATGTGGAATGTCTGTGAAATGTCTGTGCAATGTCTGTGGAATGTCTGTGAAATGTCTGTGAAATGTCGGTGGAATGTCTGTGGATTGTCTGTGAAAAATGTATGTGGAATGTCTGTAATGTCTGTGGGATGTCTGGGAAATGTCTGTGGAATGTCTGGGAAATGTCTGTGGAATGTATGTGGAATGTCTGTGAAATGTCGGTGGAATGTCTGTGGATTGTCTGTGAAAAATGTATGTGGAATGTCTGTGTAATGTCTGGGAAATGTCTGTGGAATGTATTTGAAACCTCTTTGGAATCTCTGTGAAATGTCGGTGGAATGTCCTTGAAAAAATGTCTCTGGAATATATGTGAAATATCTGTGCAATATCTGTGCAAAATGTATGTGGAATGTCTGTCAACCCAGATAAAGGAAAGACGGTCTCTTACGACATTAGGAACATTACAAGATATCCTCCAAGATACTACAGACGAGGTAGGGCTGACCATGATCACATCTTGCCACAGCTGCCTATTCAGAACCTAGGCTTTTGGCCAATAGCCAATCATTTAATTCAAATACACTATTACTTTCTGAGCTACTGTGGCACTTTGCGGATTTTAGTCACAAAAAGAGGGAAACGTGCCTTTCCATAACCAGTTTCGTGCAGAATGGTTGCGGTTTTGTCTCAAACACATAGAATGTATGGACGCAAATTAATAGGACACACGTTTGTGTGTGAGATCTTCCAAAACGAAACCTCACTTTATAGTTAAATGTCTACAGAGGTGTACTGTAGCACTCCATAGTAAAACATCTACTGAGTTATACTGTTACACTTTAGTTAAACATCTACTGAGTTATACTGTTACACTTTAGTTAAACATCTGCTGAATTATTTTGTAACTTTCATGTTAATACGATCAATCAATCAATCAATCAATCAATCAATCAAAGTCACTCGGACCTCTATTAGGAGTACAGGTGACGGATATGTTCTCTCCCATCACCTTCGTACCTGCATTTTTTTTCTTAATTTCCTACAATGTCTATGAGGATTTGTATGGTCTTTCCTCACCATACACCCAAAGACGTTCTCTTTTTCCTCTTTCCTTGTGGGTTCCATAACAAAAAGCTGTCTTGCTATGTTGGTATTATATTTCTTTAGTGTGTGTCAAATTCATTTCCTTTTCTCACTGTAGTTTTATTTTAATGTCAGGTTTAAGATGGCGTCGTGTTATCTCCACTTGTGTGAATTATTAGCGTTTCTGATAGAGTAATACTGAGCAGAAAAGCGATGCAAGTGATGTAAATTGTTCCATTGAAGTGGATATGATGAAAGTAATTCAAAAGTTAGTTACTCAAGAAACCATTCGAACAACCATTAGAATAACAACTAATAAAATATATAGTCTAACAGATAAATAGTGAGAAATAACAGAAAAAGTGAATAATAAAACAGTAACACTTGCAAGAACACAAACAACAACTGACTCTCTCTTTCTCTCTCTCACTCACGTCGGCTACTCTAAGTTGACATACTCATGTAACTATCACAGATCTAAGAAACCGGTAGGTGTTAGACTTTTGTTCATTGAAATACCTTTTCTTCTTCTTTTTCATCATCGTCTTATTCTTTTTTTAAAAAAAAAGTAAAGTACCCCCGTCACGCCAAATGGCGTATAGCGAATATGGTATTAGTGACAATAAATTTTACAGACCTTCGGCACATGATTTTTGAGGGTAATGTGGTCGGTATTACGCCCGTGCCGCTTTACTTTCCCAGAAAAAAATATGGAACCCATTAAAGGATGGGTGAACCGGAAACCCGTCGGTTGGAATCGAACCCTACCTCCTGTCCTTTGTAGTCCAGTTCACTAACCACTGAGCTATCGCGGCTCTTTCTTATTCTTCTTCTACTATTATGTACACATCTAGACGTCAATATAAATAAGTTCAAAGAGAGCATTCGTCAGTCTAAGGCTGATGACATCACCAAACGGCTCGTCCTGGTACCTGTGATCGGCACAAGAGCCTCCGCTGTTCATGGATACAAATAATAATAAATGAATATTATCATGGAGGGAAACTTCCGAGGCGATAGATTAGCAAATTATTTCAGGGGAAATGGTATGTTTATAGCACTCGGAAATTAATCAAAAATAATCAACAACAGAAGAAAAAACAAAGAACAATAGATGATCCGAAGCAGGCTCGAACTCTTACTCCTCAGCACATCGCCTTGCCACAAGAAACTAAACGCTAGAGCACACGATCAACTCAGCTAACTAAACAAAAATAGCTTTTATTGGCGATGTCTTTCACGCAGGTGTACTCATGACCATAGCATAGGTTTACGATCACAACTCGGGAATAAATTGTGTATCTGTAGTTTTCATAATAAGACAATATCTCCCGGATAGGGTAGGGCTGAATACTTGGTTACTCACAAACAGTTATAGGTACAATACCAGCAAGGCAGTAAAACTAAAATTACTGAGAACATGTATCTTCCCGATAGCAACAAATGGTTGTGGATCATGGACAATCTCGCAAACAGCAAGGAAGAAAATCGATTCATCCGGAACAAAATGCTACAGAAAAGTCCTTAAGATACTTTAGATAATAAAAAAGAGCAATGAAAATATATCCAAAGATTTAAACATCAAAAAGAACTGGCTTATAAACAACATTCTTCGGCGCAAATTAATATACTATAGTCATGTCAAAAGACACCGCGAGCTGGAAAAAATAATAATGGAAGGCATGGTTCCTAGGCGACGCATCAGGGGCAGAGCATGAAGAAGGTGGTTTCAAGATATCAAGGAGAAAATGAACATGCTAATCGAAGAAGTGGGAGATCTGGATAGATACATAAATAGTTACAGACAGGCTGTGGTGAATGCAACGTTCTGTGGGAGATCTGGCTAGAGACAGAGATTCTTTCAGACAGGCTGTGGTGAATGCAACGTTCTGTAGGAGATCTGGATAGAGACAGAGATTCTTTCAGACAGGCTGTGGTGAATGCAACGTTCTGTGGGAGATCTGGATAGAGACAGAGATTCTTTCAGACGGGTTGTGGTGAATGCAACGTTCTGTTGGAGATCTGGCTAGAGACAGAGATTCTTTCAGACATGCTGTGGTGAATGCAACGTTTTGTGAGAGATCTGACTAGAGACAGAGATTCTTTCAGACGGGCTTTAGTGAATCAGACTCTGTGCGGGAGATTTGGCAAGCGACAGATACTTTCAGACAGGATGTGGTGAATGCAACGTTCTGTGGGAGATCTGACTAGAGGCAGAGATTCTTTCAGGCATGCTGTGATGAATACAAAGTTTTGTGGGAGATCTGACTAGAGACAGAGATTCTTTCAGACATGCTGTGATGAATACAAAGTTTTGTGGGAGATCTGACTAGAGACAGAGATTCTTTCAGACATGCTGTGATGAATACAAAGTTTTGTGGGAGATCTGACTAGAGACAGAGATTCTTTCAGGCATGCTGTGATGAATACAAAGTTTTGTGGGAGATCTGACTAGAGACAGAGATTCTTTCAGGCATGCTGTGATGAATACAAAGTTTTGTGGGATATCTGACTAGAGACAGAAATTCTTTCAGGCATGCTGTGATGAATACAAAGTTTTGTGGGAGATCTGACAAGAGACAGAGATTCTTTCAGACATGCTGTGATGAATACAACGTTCTGCATGGGACATGCAACCTGATGATGACCGCCCGCCATCTATTAAAATATGTAACCACTGTACAGCTTTGTTTGCACAGTTTCAGAACTCAAACTGTCTCCAGAATAATAAATAAAAAAAACCTGAACTTTCCAGAACTTTACAAATCTCGTGCCTAAAATAAAACTTCCTCCATAAAGAGAAAAGCTCTAGTACTTCTGAATAAGAGAAACATTCGTGTAGTACTTCTGACAGTACCGAAGCACTAGACGCAAAACGGCCATCTACTAAATTATTGTCGAAACAAACCACTTCTGTCACCACATTAGCAGAATAGCTTTCACGATCGGTTTTTCGTTATTGATCCTTGGCGTCTGCCTTTCAGTTCTGAATAACACTTCCTTACAGCAAACAGCCTGATTGTTATTGTTAATCTATGGTGCAGACATTTAGAAACATCCGTGCTCGGTCCGATTTATTTATTGTAATTTCTTTTTGCCGAGTTACCCATAGACTAGCTCTTCCCGAATGCATATGTTGCTCTTCTATTATATACGTTATGTTTATAAAAGTCCTTTCTGCTGATATCTTTCTTTGTGGGTGATTTTAGTATTTGAAGTTGAGGAGATTAGTTGGTCACGAGACAAAACGATGGGCTCGAGACAAAGAGGTTGTGAGTTCCAATCCCGGCTGCATCAGTTGGGATTATTATTTATGATATTTCTTTGCGGCAACTACCCCTGGTCTCAGCAGCGAAGCCCTGGATGAAACTTCAATTGTTCATCGACGGAAAAAATATAAGTACCTCCGTAGATTGAGTTATCTGCCTGTGCGGCGAGGGACTCCTGTGCACACGAAAGCCGGGGAAAAAACGGATTAACACCACGATTCAGTTCCTGGTCTCTAGGGGCTCCGCCAAAGGTGAAAGTTGGCGGCAAAAAAAAAAAAAAAAAACTTGAAGTTGATGTATGTGTTGCGTTTTCATTTTTGTGCATTTTATGAAAATAATTAATGTACTTATTTGTATTAAATCCTCCTGTCTTTTATTTCAAAATAACGGTGCTGTACCGACCTTTTAAGATTTATCAGTTTGTGGTGTTCTCTACTTTCTATTAATTTAGATTAAAGTGAACCTGTTTCGTGTCATTCTTCCTGCGTGTCATGATCTGTTCTCGCCCATATTTTTGTTTAAATATAGAGCCCGCCAAAATGACAAAAAAATGGATTAATGCTAAAAACGAATGCCACCTACTTCATTTTTTTTTTATTTGGATAGAATTACAGCGGTAATATGTGGTTAATTTTATGGTTATGGAAGGCCCTGGTATCACTGCAAACGAATCAAAATCAATAATTGCTCAACCGCCCGTGCCAGTGGAATCATCCGAATTACTAACTCATCTCCCAAGCAAAGAAAGGTAGCTGTAGACCCCATCATAGCAGTCTCAGCACACGCCAAAAGACATAAGGCGAAACCGCACAAAAAGTGAACACAGCCAACTGTTCTCTGTCATACGATATCATCATTCATCGTAAACCAGTGGAATATCGAAACATGATCAAAACGGATGAAACACATCTTTATGTTTTCTTAAGAGATGTCTTTACCCGCTTGACTGTAGTAGTAAGAGTGTGCTCTATACGTCTATCCGTACTACTGTAGTGTGATGTGTTTGACTGTAAAAGAAGTGTACATGTTGCATTGATAGTTGTTCATATGGGGGAGCATTTAATAAGCGCCTACAACAAATGGTCGTATCAGCAGGATAGCCGCATCATGAGCTGACCAAGACCTAGCAGTCCTACTAACTCGTGGTCTCCGCCATAAAACACGTGCGACAAAAACGGGCTGACCAAGACCCAGCAGTCCTACCAACTCGTGGTCTCCGCCATAAAACACGTGCGACAAAACGAGCTGACCAAGACCTAGCAGTCCTACTAACTCGTGGTCTCCGCCATAAAACACGTGCGACAAAACGAGCTGACCAAGACCCAGCAGTCCTACCAACTCGTGGTCTCCGCCATAAAACACGTGCGACAAAACGAGCTGACCAAGACCTAGCAGTCCTACCAACTCGTGGTCTCCGCCATAAAACACGTGCGACAAAACGAGCTGACCAAGACCTAGCAGTCCTACCAACTCGTGGTCTCCGCCATAAAACACGTGCGACAAAACGAGCTGACCAAGACCTAGCCGCCCTACCAACTCGTGGTCTCCGCCATAAAACACGTGCGACAAAACGAGCTGACCAAGACCTAGCCGTCCTACCAACTCGTGGTCTCCGCCATAAAATACGTGCGACAAAACGAGCTGACCAAGACCTAGCCGTCCTACCAACTCGTGGTCTCCGCCATAAAACACGTGAGACAAAACGAGCTGACCAAGACCTAGCCGTCCTACCAACTCGTGGTCTCCGCCATAAAACACGTGCGACAAAACGAGCTGACCAAGACCTAGCCGTCTTACCAACTCGTGGTCTCCGCCAAAACACGTGCGACAAAACGAGCTGACCAAGACCTAGCCGTCCTGCCAACTCGTGGTCTCCGCCATAAAACACGTGCGACAAAACGAGCTGACCAAGACCTAGCCGTCCTGCCAACTCGTGGTCTCCGCCATAAAACACGTGCGACAAAACGAGCTGACCAAGATCTAGCAGTCCTACCAACTCGTGGTCTCCGCCAAAACACGTGCGACAAAACCAGCTGGCCAACATAAGCTAAGATAGCCGGGTTTCCTGTTTTGGTGGCTGTTACTGCTATAGAAGACCTAGTATGCAGTACCTCTAGACAGAACTAACAGTTTCCAAGCATTGTCTGGGACTAGACGAACTCCAACTTCTCCAGTAACAGCGGGAATGTCAGGAAACCCATTACGGTCCGCCACACAGATTGGATACAAGTGTAACCTTCATGACCTCGTGGCATTACAACAACAGATGTCGTACATGTCAAATCCTTCATTCTACATGCATGCAAGTAAAGACAGCTTTTAAGAAAACACCATGTTACAAGCCGCCGCTGCATTTCAATCTAAGATTGGAAATTCAGGAGATGACATTGGTTAAAGTGTATATACATTTGTTTGCGGACTGTTATTTCTTTTACTATGTTTGTTCAAAGATTTAGTGTTTTTCTTGTTAAATATATTGTATTTTGCCTCTAAATAGTTAATAAATTCCAGGTTAATACAAATTTACATTTTAATTTGAGTTTTATTCCGGATATGACGTTTTCCTCTTATTTGTTCTTATTGTTCTCATTCTTTCTCAATTATTTTGTCTATCACTCAATTAAATCATCTTTATTTTTTGTAACTCAGGTCAGTCTGCCTGAACACCATTATTGATTAACGTCATTATGACGTCATTAATAAAATCACGTTTGCTGCTTATGGCAGGGATACATAGCAGACAATTTCGTTGTAACTCGGGGACACATCGGCCATTCGTTGTAACTCGGGGACACATCGGCCATTCGTTGTAACTCGAGGACACATCGGCCATTCGTTGTAACACGGGGACACATCGGCCATTCGTTGTAACTCGAGGACACATCGGCCATTCGTTGTAACTCGAGGACACATCGGCCATTCGTTGTAACTCGAGGACACATCGGCCATTCGTTGTAACACGGGGACACATCGGCCATTCGTTGGGACTCGGGGACACATCGGCCATTCGTTGGGACTCGGGGACACATCGGCCATTCATTGGGACTCGGGGACACATCGGCCATTCGTTGTAACTCGGGGACACATCGGCCATTCGTTGGGACTCGGGGACACATCGGCCATTCGTTGTAACTCGGGGACACATCGGCCATTCGTTGTAACTCGGGGACACATCGCCCATTCGTTGTAACTCGGGGACACATCGGCCATTCGTTGTAACTCGGGGACACATCGGCCATTCGTTGTAACTCGAGGACACATCGGCCATTCGTTGGGACTCGGGGTCACATCGGCCATTCGTTGGGACTCAGGGACACATCGGCCATTCGTTGGGACTCGGGGTCACATCGGCCATTCGTTGTAACTCGGGGTCACATCGGCCATTCGTTGTAACTCGGGGTCACATCGGCCATTCGTTGTAACTCGGGGTCACATCGGCCATTCGTTGTAACTCGGGGTCACATCGGCCATTCGTTGTAACTCGGGGTCACATCGGCCATTCGTTGTAACTCGGGGTCACATCGGCCATTCGTTGGGACTCGACAAAGTCTAAACTTGTCCATTCCTTGTTGACATCTTCCTATCTCTGTCTTTGCCTGTCTCTGCTTATCTCTGCTTATCTCTGCTTATCTCTGCTTATCTCTGCCTATCTCTTTCTATCTCTTCATATCTCTGCCTATCTCTGCCTACCTCTTTCTATCACTGCCTATCTCTGCCTATCTCTGCTTGTCTCTTCCTATCTCTGTCTATCTCTGCTGCTCTCTGCCTACCTCTTTCTATCTCTGCCTATCTCTGCTTGTCTCTTCCTATCTCTGCTTCTCTCTGCCTACCTCTTTCTATCTCTGCCTATCACTGCTTATCTCTGTCTATCTCTTTCTATTTCTGCCTATCTCTGCTTAACTCTGTCTATCTCTAACTCTCTCTACCTATCTCTGCTTATCTCTGCCTATCTCTGTCTATCACTTTCTATCTCTGCCTGTCTCTGCCTGTCTCTGCCTGTCTCTGTCTGTCTCTGCCTATCTCTGTCTATCTCTGTCTATCTCTGTCTATCTCTGTCTATCTCTTCTGCCTATCTCTGCTTATCTCTATCTCTGCCTGTCTCTGTCTGTCTCTGCCTATCTCTGCCTGTCTCTGCCTGTCTCTGCCCATCTCAGCCTATCTCTGTCTATCTCTGTCTATCTCTGTCTATCTCTTCTGCCTATCTCTGCTTATCTCTGACTATCTCTGCCTATCTCTGTCTATCTCTGCCTGTCTCTGTCTGTCTCTGCCTATCTCTGCTGATCTATGTCTGTCTCTGCCTATCTCTGCTGATCTATGTCTGTCTCTGTCTATCTCTGTCTATTTCTACCTAACACTGTCTGTCTCTGCCTGTCTCTGTCTGCCTCTGTCTATCTTTGCCTATCTTTGTCTATCTCTACCTATGTCTATCTCTGTCTATCTCTGACTATCTCTGCCTATCTCTGTCTTTCTCTGCCTAGCTCTGCTTATCTCTGCCTAACACTGCCTATCTCTGACTGTCTCTGCTGATCTATGCCTGTCTCTGCCTGTCTCTGTCTGCCTCTGTCTATCTTTGCCTATCTTTGTCTATCTCTACCTATGTCTATCTCTGCCTCTCTCTGTCTATCTCTGCCTATCTCTACCTATCTCTGCCTCTCTGTGCCTATTTCTGCCTATCTCTATCTCTGCCTATCTGTACCTACCTCTGTTTATCTCTGCCTATCTCTGTCTCATAAACATAGAACAATGGATTATGAAGTTTGCCAAATTTTATGAAACTTCATCAAGGCCATACAATAAAAATGTCTATTTTCTAAACAATGAATTTGTCAGCAAATGAATTAGTGTAACCAAGAATGAAGACACAACTCTCAATTATATAAATGCCTCTGTATTAATATATGTTTTTTTTTTTTAATCTCACGAAGGCTTTTGCCGAAATGTCGTAAGTTGTTATCGTCTCGCTACTAGTTTAGCTGCTTGGTACAACTGTATGTTGTTCTGCATGTTCTCTGAATCTCTACTCGTTGCCCAGCGTAATATTTTAATATTATATCTATATATTATATTTGTGCTTATCTACATACATGGCATTGCTGTAATGATATTTAGAAATAGCGAATTTTTTTTCGGAGCGTCAAGGCTCCGTGGTTCACCCAGCCTCTAAAAATCGGTATCGGGTTTTTTTTTAGGAAGTAAAGCTGGCCTCGCCTTATACTGACCACATTTCAACAATGTTCCGTGGTTATGAAACAATACACCAAACAAACACCAAACTCTTGCCAAGAAAGAAATGTGATTTTACAGAAGAATGTAAAGAATACCATGGACAGCTAAGAAGAGTAATGAAAACGTTCTGAAAGAGGCTAAAGCAAAAAAAGAGCTAATTTCCAATATTAGGAAGAAACAATCATCATTTTTTGGCCATGTAATGAGAAGGGAACAGCTGGAAAATATTGTGACAACTGGGAAAATTGAGGAAATAAGAGATAGGGGGAAGCAAAGAGAAAAGTTACTAGACAGCTTAAGGGAATGGCTTGGCAGAAGGTCAACAACAGAAATGATAAATAGCTGTCGATATCGAAAGTTGTGGAGAGACATGATCACCTACGCCAGCAGGCACGGTACTTGATGATGATAAGGTTTTGTGCATTCTTACTCGGAATTTTGTGTTTAATGTATAGTTTGTTTGTTGTACCTGATGAGGGCCACTCGAAACATTGTAGTTTGTCTTGTCTTTCTGTTAGTTTTGTTGCTCAATACCATTTTATTTTGTCTTTATTTTATTTATCAGACACTTTAAACTGTTTTTAAACCGTATTTCAATCAATCACGCATCTTTACACATTAACATAATATATCAATCAAATATTTTTAACTTTACGCACAATTTTTCAATCAATCACACACTTTTACCTTTTATTACAATCTTCAACTTCTGTATTACGTTCAATCACTTCTTTCACATACTTTCACTCAATCACACCCTGATTGAACAAGCCCCATAACTCTGTTATATTTCACCGACTCATTCATTTATGTTTATTTTATACCACCCCCCCCCCCCCACACACACACACACTCTCGTACCGCCCCTTTTAAACAAATAATCTCGTCACACACGATTCGATGACAACACGAGGGCTATTCCAGTTTTCAATAATTCCGAGAGCACATCCGCCAACGTCACGAGAAGAAATCAAACGGCTGGTTCAAGTCCCGGTCGATCGAAATTAATTACCCATAAGGCACCAGGAGAGAATTTAACACAGTATCTCACTGCTTTACGCAATTTACGACCACCAGAATCGAATTGATTTGTAAAAATGTAAAGTCGAATATTATGTCTGAAATAGTATGTGTTGAACGTATTCGAAAATAAATGTCTAAGGAAAATACTTGGTATAGCGTGGAACGAATTCAAAACAAATGAGGAAATTAGAGAAATCGCCAATCAACCACTAATATCTTCAGTAATCAAGAAAAGACAATGGTAGTATGTTGTTGGACATGTGATGAGGAGAGATAATAACCGAATAGCAAAGCAAGCCCTCATGTGGCAAACAACAGGTAAGAGAAAAAGAGGAAGACCCAGAGAGACACTGAGATTATTGTTGAGAGAGACAAAAGCAGCAGGAATCGGCTCCCTGAATGAGATAAAGCTGCTTGCACAGAATAGAGACAAATGGCGAGATTTGATAACATATCTTTAAAAGAATTGAAAACTGGTAGAACAAAAATTCAGATAAGAGAAGGAGTATCTTGGTCTACGCCCTATGGGCCGGCTACGGCTCGAAAGGTCAATATATAGATAGATAGATAGATAGATAGATAGATAGATAGATAGATAGATAGATAGATAGATAGATAGATAGATAGGTAGGTAGGTAGGTAGGTAGGTAGGTAGGTAGATAGATAGATAGATAGATAGATAGATAGATAGATAGATAGATAGATAGATAGATAGATAGATAGATAGATAGATAGATAGATAGATAGATAGATAGATAGATAGATAGATAGATAGATAGATAGATAGATAGATAGATAGATAGATAGATAGATAGATAGATGGATGGATGGATGGATGGATGGATGGATGGATGGATGGATGGATGGATGGATGGATGGATGGATAGTTTGTGTCTTTGTTTTCTTGTTTGGTCACGATGCATATTACTGTTATTAGTTGCAGTATTACATACTTTTTGCGTGCGATATTGAGCCAATTCCGCCCAATGAAAGCGAATAATGGACTGTAAACAAACAAAATGAAAAGATGATTACAGGCCAGAGAGATGAGATTTCTCAGAAGAATGTTGAAAGTTCCATGGACAGCTAAAAAGACCAATGAGGAAATTCTCATAGAGGCCAACACAAAAAACCGGAAATAAACAATCAACATTTTTCGGGCACTTCATGAGAAAAGTAATGTTGGAATAATTGGTTACAACTGGCAAAATACAGGGAAAGAGAGATCGCGGACAACAAAGAGAGAAAATACTAGATAGCTTGCTGTCATGGAGAGGTAGGGTTCGATCCCAACCGACGGCTTCCGGGTTCACCCAGCCTCTAATGGATTTTTTCTGGTGAAGTAAAGCGGCATGGGCGTAATACCGACCACATTACCCCAAAAATCATGTGCCGAAGGTCTGTAAAATTCATGGCCACTAACACCATATTCCTTATACGCCACTTGGCGTAACGGGGGCACTTTACTTGTTTTTGGTGTCATGGCATGGAAAACAGTCAACAACAGAACTGATACGATGCACTGTGAATAGAAGATTGTGGAAATTAATGGTCGCCTACGCCAACCGGTATGGCACATTATGATAATGAGTTGTATTACAAAGGATAAGTTTAACATCATAGAACATATGACCCAATCAGAGCAAGAAACATCAGAACTAAAGCTACGAATTGTAAAATATTATGTCTAATCAATATTTCTGTAAGGTGCAGAATCATGGACATTACGTACTAAAATAAATATCAAACATGAAGCCTTTGAAATGTGAATCTATAGAAAAATGGGGACAGTTGGATAGAAGGAAAAGAAGACAAACAGCGAGTTTCTGAACCAACTGAGAGTGAAAAAAAGAAGTACTTAACAATTTGTAAAAAGAAATTGAAGATTTTGGGACATGTGAAAAGACACAATACTCTAGTAAAAGTCATGTTGGTGGGAATAGTACAAAGTAGAGAACGGAGATGGAGACTACGACTGTAATGGAACGAGAAAATGAAAAGTTGGAGAGGTGAATCTATGACAACGTGCAATATCAGGACAAGAGACATAGTAAAATGGCGCTCCGTTGTAGCCAACCTTCGATGTGAAGACGGCACACAATAAATGAGTTCCAAATGATACTCAGATAGGAATGATGTTCTAAGATAAATAGTTGGCTTATAATGAAATAAAGATCTGCATACTGAGACAATAGTTCGTTATTACAGCTGAAGATTGTTGGAAACGGATATCTGGAAGGTAGGCACGTAATTGCGGGACTGCGGTAAAGCTGGTCAACAAGGAATGAGCTTGTCAAGAGCTGGGAATGAGTTAAACACGAGCTGTGAATGAGCTGGGAATGAGTTAAACACGAGCTGTGAATGAGTTTAACATGAGCTGAGAATGAGTTTAACACGAGCTGGGAATGAGTTTAACACGAGCAGGGAATGAGTTTAACACGAGTAAGGAATGAGTTTAACACGAGCTGGGAATGAGTTTAACACGAGTTGAGAATGAGTTTAACACGAGCTGGGAATGAGTTTAACACGAGCTGGGAATGAGTTTAACACGAGTTGGGAATATGAGTCTAACACGAGCTGAGAATGAGTTTAACACGAGCTAGGAATGAGTTTAACACGAGCTGGGAATGAGTTTAACACGAGCTGGGAATGAGTTTAACATGAGCAGAGAATGAGTTTAACACGAGCTGGGAATGAGTTTAACACGAGCAAGGAATGAGTTTAACACGAGCAAGGAATGAGTTTATCACGAGCTGGGAATGAATTTAACACGAGCTGGGAATGATTTTAACATGAGCAGAGAATGAGCTTAATACGAGCTGGGAATGAGTTTAACACGAGCTGGGAATGAGTTTAACACGAGCTGGGAATAAGTTTAGCACGAGCTGCGAATGAGTTTAACATGAGCAGAGAATGAGTTTAACACGAGCTTGGAATGAGTTTAACATGAGCAGAGAATGAGATTAACACGAGCTGGGAATGAGTTTAACACGAGCAGAGAATGAGTTTAACACGAGCTGGGAATAAGTTTAGCACGAGCTGCGAATGAGTTTAACATGAGCAGAAAATGAGTTTAACACGAGCTGGGAATGTGTTTAACATGAGCAGAGAATGAGTTTAACACGAGCTGGGAATGAGTTTACCACGAGCAGAGAATGAGTTTAACACGAGCTGGAAATGAGTTTAACACGATCTGGGAATGAGTTTAACACGAGCTCGGAATGAGTTTAACATGAGCAGAGAATGAGTTTAACACGAGCTGGGAATGAGTTTAACACGAGCTGGGAATGAGTTTAACATGAGCTGGCAACGATTGGTCTTGTGAGGTCAAAGGGCCGAAAATATTGCGGCTTATCGTCAACTCGCGACATGACGAATCCTTAACGTTTTCTAAAGTGCATTTCTTTTTTTATTGAAGTGGAAATCAAAAGAAAAACACGTAAGAAAATAATGAAACATCTCCCTTGATATAATCGATAAGGCCTCGACTATTCTACAGGTCTCGTCAGATGTCGTGAAATCTTTTAGTGTGTGCAACGAAGATATTGGAAGATTACTTGGCACTTTCTAGGTACAAAGTTGATGGATCCATAACTTAGAACATGAAGAATCTAAAATATATATATATATATATAATATTATGAAGAGAAAAATAAGAATAATTTTAAAACAAAGATATATATGCTGATGCCAAGATAGATAATTTTATGATTTGTTCATTTCCGCGAAAATATGTCATAATGAATTCTAATAATATTAACAATAATATGGCGTTTGAAGTCTCGACAGACTGTTGGTTGGTCAATCGTGATAAGTCTGTGGTTGAGGCAAGTAATCATGATAAGTCTGTGGTTGAGGCAAGTAATCATGATACGTCTGTGGTTGAGGCAAGTAATCATGATACAAGTATGTGGTTGAGGCAAGTAATCATGATACAAGTCTGTGGTTGAGGCAAGCAATCATGATACAAGTCTGTGGTTGAGGCAAGTAATCATGACAAGTCTGTGGTTGAGGCAAGTAATCATGATATAAGTCTGTGGTTGAGGCAAGTAATCGTGATACAAGTCTGTGGTTGAGGCAAGTAATCATGATACAAGTCTGTGGTTGAGGCAAGCAATCATGACAAGTCTGTGGTTGAGGCAAGTAATTATGACAAGTCTGTGGTTGAGGCAAGCAATCATGACAAGTCTGTGTTTGAGGCAAGTAATTATGACAAGTCTGTGTTTGAGACAAGTAATTATGACAAGTCTGTGTTTGAGGCAAGTAATTATGACAAGTCTCTGGTTGAGGCAAGGAATCATGACAAGTCTGTGGTTGAGGCAAGTAATTATGACAAGTCTGTGGTTGAGGCAAGCAATCATGACAAGTCTGTGGTTGAGTCAAGTAATTATGACAAGTCTGTGGTTGAGGCAAGCAATCATGACAAGTCTGTGGTTGAGGCAAGCAATCATGACAAGTCTGTGGTTGAGGCAAGCAATCATGACAAGTCTGTGGTTGAGTCAAGTAATTATGACAAGTCTGTGGTTGAGGCAAGTAATTATGACAAGTCTGTGGTTAAGGCAAGTAATCATGACAAGTCTGTGCTTAAGGCAAGTAATCATGACATGTCTGTGGTTGAGGCAAGTAATTATGACAAGTCTGTGGTTAAGGCAAGCAATCATGACAAGTCTGTGGTTGAGGCAAGTAATTATGACAAGTCTGTGGTTGAGGCAAGTAATCATGACAAGTCTGTGGTTGAGGCAAGGAATCATGACAAGTCTGTGGTTGAGGCAAATAATCATGACAAGTCTGTGGTTGAGGCAAGTAATTATGACAAGTCTGTTTTTGAGGCAAGTAATCATGACAGGTCTGTGGTTGAGGCAAGTAATTATGACAAGTCTGTGGTTGAGGCAAGTAATCATGACAGGTCTGTGGTTAAGGCAAGTAATCATGAGAAGTCTGTGGTTGAGGCAAGTAATCATGACAAGTCTGTGGTTAAGGCAAGTAATCATGACATGTCTGTGGTTGAGGCAAGCAATCATGATAAGTCTGTGGTTGAGGCAAGCAATCATGATAAGTCTGTAGTTTGATAAAAATATCAGTGTCTCATGCTATATGCTGTTTTCTTGAACAGCTTCTCTCTTGGCTGATTCTGCTAATATTGGATAGACAGATCCATTCGCAGAACGAACACGATGTAATTGTGGTGCCTGGCCTCGTCTCCTTTCTGTTGCGCCTTTTTGTCTTCTGAATTTGATATCAGCACTGCCCCGAAAGTTGCTGTGCCATTTTTTATTTTTGTTGTCAATGTGCTATGATCTGCAGCAGGATTTACCTAATTTCTGTCACTGACTACCTCATGGAAGCTCTGCGAACATCCTTACATCTCAGCACTGGTCTTCCCTTCGGTCTCTTCTCGTCCTTAGATTGGCATTTAATATTTGTTTGGGAAAAACAATTGTTTGCCATTCTTCTTACATGACCCAGCCACCTTAGTCTACGACTTCTATGTGCTGCCAAGAGAGAGATGGGAGTTTGGCTCGTTCTAAGACATTGCAGTTCGTTACTTTGTCCTATCATTTGATGTTCATCATCTTTCGAAGGCAAAGCACATGAAAACTGTTTAACCTTTTCTTCTGCCCTGTATAGTGAGCCCAAGTTTCTGATCCGTACAGAAGTGTACTAAGCACTCAACTTTGGTAAATTGTAATCTTTGTCCTGAGTGTTGATTTGGTGTTGGCCCATGCTCTAGAAATAGAATATGTTGAGCCAAAAGGCGTATTATTCAGTGATTTATGAAAACAATGACAGCGCAACTATGCCAAGTTTACACCCTTTTAAGAATTGACGAAGAAGAAGACCAAACACTGAGTGAAGGAATGCTAGTGGACTGTGGAGTTTTGTCTAGCAAACCAAGCGAAACTATTCTTCAGCATGTCTACTCAGTGACCGCCCACATGAAACAGTAGAACATCGCATGTTTCGCAACTCAAAGCTCACCGACATCAGAGAGACTCTACTTCCTCAAATACTCAATAAAATGACTACTTTCGGTGGAACTACAAGACAACTCAGAAATAGCTGCAGATATCATTACAAGGCGTTCGTTGGTCCGAAGGGAATCAACTCACAGGCCTCTGGATCCATAACAACAAATAACAACAACAACAAATAACAAAAACAAATAACAAAAACAAAAAAAAGTCAACACACTTTCGACAACGATCGGTTCCCTGGACATCCTATACATGTTGTCCAAGTCAAGTCTGGTCAAAACCGCGCGTGTCTGTAAGCTGTCCCTGGACATCCTATATATGTTGTCCAAGTCAAGTCTGGCCCAAACTGCGCGTGTATGTAAGCTGTCTCTGGACATCCTATACATGTTGTCCAAGTCAAGTCTGGTCCAAACCGCGCGTGTCTGTAAGCTGTCTCTGGACATCCTATATATGTTGTCCAAGTCAAGTCTGGCCCAAACTGCGCGTGTCTGTAAGCTGTCCCTGGACATCCTATATATGTTGTCCAAGTCAAGTCTGGCCCAAACTGCGCGTGTTTGTAAGCTGTCCCTGGACATCCTATATATGTTGTCCAAGTCAAGTCTGGCCCAAACCGCGCGTGTCTGTAAGCTGTCCCTGGACATCCTATATATGTTGTCCAAGTCAAGTCTGGCCCAAACTGCGCGTGTTTGTAAGCTGTCCCTGGACATCCTATATATGTTGTCCAAGTCAAGTCTGGCCCAAACTGCGCATGTTTGTAAGCTGTCCCTGGACATCCTATATATGTTGTCCAAGTCAAGTCTGGCCCAAACTGCGCGTGTCAGTAAGTTGTTCCTGAACTGCTTTTTCCGTAATTGCATCAGATGCACGATGTTGTGAGAGTTACATTCAAAAATGTAAAAAAACTAACTGGAAATATTTTAAACCAAATAACAGTTTACGCGAGATTCGTCACATAGGACATACTTTCAAACTTATTTGAGAAGCTGTTGTTGTTTGTCTTTGGGATTATCATCACTGCACACCAGACAAATCCATAGGTGCTCCGATATCTGCCTGGAGAAAATGCAAGAAATTAATGGGGCAGTTCTATCCAGAATGTTCTCTGAGTAAAAACAGAATTGCCCTTGAGACACGCTAGGGATTCCTAGATGGTTAGAAGAGGAACAATCTGGAGGACTGCTAGGTGGTTAGAGAAGGAACAATCTGGAGGACTTCTAGGTGGTTAGAGAAGGAACAATCTGGAGGACTTCTAGGTGGTTAGAGAAGGAACAATCTGGAGGACTGCTAGGTGGTTAGAGAAGAAACAACCTGGAGGACTTCTAGGTGGTTAGAGGAGGAACAATCTGGAGGACTTCTAGGTGGTTAGAGAAGAAACAATCTGGAGGACTGCTAGGTGGTTAGAGAAGAAACAATCTGGAGGACTTCTAGGTAGTTAGAGAAGAAACAATCTGGAGGACTGCTAGGTAGTTAGAGAAGAAACAATCTGGAGGACTGCTAGGTAGTTAGAGAAGAAACAATCTGGAGGACTTCTAGGTAGTTAGAGAAGAAACAATCTGGAGGACTTCTAGGTAGTTAGAGAAGAAACAATCTGGAGGACTTCTAGGTAGTTAGAGAAGAAACAATCTGGAGGACTTCTAGGTAGTTAGAGAAGAAACAATCTGGAGGACTTCTAGGTAGTTAGAGAAGAAACAATCTGGAGGACTTCTAGGTAGTTAGAGAAGAAACAATCTGGAGGACTTTTAGGTAGTTAGAGAAGAAACAATCTGGAGGACTTCTAGGTAGTTAGAGAAGAAACAATCTGGAGGACTGCTAGGTGGTTAAAGGAGGAACAATCTGGAGGACTGCTAGGTTGTTAAAGAAGGAACAATCTGGAGGACTGCTAGGTGGTTAAAGGAGGAACAATCTGGAGGACTGCTAGGTGGTTAAAGGAGGAACAATCTGGAGGACTGCTAGGTGGTTAAAGGAGGAACAATCTGGAGGACTGCTAGGTGGTTAGAGACGAAACAATCTGGAGGACTTCTAGGTGGTTAGAGAAGGAACAATCTGGAGGACTGCTAGGTGGTTAAAGGAGGAACAATCTGGAGGACTTCTAGGTAGTTAGAGAAGAAACAATCTGGAGGACTGCTAGGTAGTTAGAGAAGAAACAATCTGGAGGACTTCTAGGTAGTTAGAGAAGAAACAATCTGGAGGACTTCTAGGTGGTTAGAGAAGAAACAATCTGGAGGACTTCTAGGTAGTTAGAGAAGAAACAATCTGGAGGACTTCTAGGTGGTTAGAGAAGAAACAATCTGGAGGACTGCTAGGTGGTTAGAGAAGAAACAATCTGGAGGACTACTAGGTGGTTAGAGAAGAAACAATCTGGAGGACTGCTAGGTAGTTAGAGAAGAAACAATCTGGAGGACTGCTAGGTGGTTAGAGAAGAAACAATCTGGAGGACTGCTAGGTGGTTAGAGAAGAAACAATCTGGAGGACTGCTAGGTAGTTAGAGAAGAAACAATCTGGAGGACTGCTATGTAGTTAGAGAAGAAACAATCTGGAGGACTGCTAGGTGGTTAGAGAAGAAACAATCTGGAGGACTGCTAGGTGGTTAGAGAAGAAACAATCTGGAGGACTGCTAGGTAGTTAGAGAAGAAACAATCTGGAGGACTGCTAGGTGGTTAGAGAAGAAACAATCTGGAGGACTGCTAGGTGGTTAGAGAAGAAACAATCTGGTGGACTGCTAGGTAGTTAGAGAAGAAACAATCTGGAGGACTTCTAGGTGGTTAGAGAAGGAACAATCTGGAGGACTGCTAGGTGGTTAGAGGAGGAACAATCTGGAGGACTGCTCGGTGGTTAGAGAAGGAACAATCTGGAGGACTTCTAGGTGGTTAGAGAAGGAACAATCTGGAGATCTGCTAGGTGGTTAGAGACGAAACAATCTGGAGGACTTCTAGGTGGTTAAAGGAGGAACAATCTGGAGGACTGCTAGGTAGTTAGAGGAGGAACAATCTGGAGGACTTCTAGGTGGTTAGAGAAGGAACGATCTGGAGGAATTCTAGGTGGTTAGGGGAGGAACAATCTGGAGGACTTCTAGGTGGTTAGAGAAGGAACAATCTGGAGGACTGCTAGGTGGTTAGAGAAGGAACAATCTGGAGGACTTCTAGGTGGTTAGAGAAGGAACCATTTGGAGGACTTCTAGGTGGTTAGAGAAGGAACAATCTGGAGGACTTCTAGGTGGTTAAAGAAAAGATGGTCACCAAAAACACCATATAGCTTCCAAAGTAAATTTAATTGTTTTTTTTTAGTAACTGGGTTAATATTCACCTCAGTGCAGACAAGTGGAACAATATTAAAACAGGTAAATGAATTTAAATATTTGGGAACTTTGTTAACCTCAGACGGAAGATGTACAAAAGAGGTGAGGTGTAGAATAGCTCAGGCAGAAGCAACTTTCCAAAAAATGAGGAAAATACTATGCAATCCATTTTTGACAATAGAAACAAGAAAAAGAGTTCTTAAATGTTACGTAGAGCCAGTCTTAACATATGGAATCGAGTCATGGACAATAGGACAACAGACAAGAAAATCACTGGAGTCTGTAGAAATGTGGTTTTACAGAAGAATGTTGAGAATACCATGGACAGCTAAGAAGAGTAATGAAGAGGTTCTGAGAGAGGTCAAAGCAAAAAGAGAGCTAATTTCCAATATTAGGAAGAGACAATCATCATTTTTTGGCCATGTAATGAGAAGAGAACAACTGGAATATATTGTAACAACTGGAAAAATTGATGGACGAAGAGATCGAGGGAAGCAAAGAGAAAAAATAACAGACAGCTTAAGAGAATGGTTTGGCAGAACGTCAACAACAGAAATGATAAGTAGCTGCCGAGATCGAAAGTTGTGGAGAGACATGATCACCTACGCCACTAGGCCCGGTACTTGATGATGATGATGGTGGGTTAATATTTACCATGGAAACGAAAAGTGTCAGACGTCGAAGCCAGCGCGAGAGGGAAAATTACAAGTGAAAAATAAAGATGACAATGATCATCTTGGCAGTATAATATACATTTTTTAAAAAGTAATAATATGATTTGTCTTGTAATTAGATAGAAACGACTAAACAACACACAAAGTTTATATAAAAAGAAAACAGCCAGAATGATTTCTCGACCAAAAAAATTAAATAGACGGATTGTTAGAAATGTTCTGAAATGTGAAGCAGACGAGGTAAACTGAAGATCAAAACATCATCTCGAATCTTGAAGGCAAACTAGGAAGGGAAGAGGAAAAATGACATCAAGAGGAATTCGAAAATGCATCGTCCAGGATAGGCTGTAATTGGGTTTGCCTTGTGCACCATTTTTGGTTAGAGCCCCGCTGGCTGAGTGGTTAGAGTGCTCGCTGGCTGAGTGGTTAGAGTGCTCGCTGGCTGAGTGGTTAGAGTGCTCGCTGGCTGAGTGGTTAGAGTGCTCGCTGGCTGAGTGGTTAGAGTGCTCGCTGGCTGAGTGGTTAGAGTGCTCTCTGGCTGAGTGGTTAGAGTGCTCTCTGGCTGAGTGGTTAGAGTACTCGCTGGCTGAGTGGTTAGAGTGCTCGCTGGCTGAGTGGTTAGAGTGCTCGCTGGCTGAGTGGTTAGAGTGCTCTCTGGCTGAGTGGTTAGAGTGCTCGCTGGCTGAGTGGTTACAGTGCTCGGTGGCTGAGTGGTTAGAGTGCTCTCTGGCTGAGTGGTTAGAGTGCTCGCTGGATGAGTGGTTAGAGTGCTTGCTGACTGAGTGGTTAGAGTTCTCTCTGGCTGAGTGGTTAGAGTGCTCGCTGGCTGAGTGGTTAGAGTGCTCTCTGGCTGAGTGGTTAGAGTGCTCTCTGGCTGACTGGTTAGAGTGCTCGCTGGCTGAGTGGTTAGAGTGCTTGCTGGCTGAGTGGTTAGAGTGCTCGCTGGCTGAGTGGTTAGAGTGCTCGCTGGCTGAGTGGTTAGAGTGCTAGCTTCCTGATCAGAAGGTTTCGGGTTCAGTTTCCAACAGTGGCGGATTGTTTTCGGATCGACAAGGCACCGCGGTTCACTCAGCCTGTAAAAAATGGGTACCATAGATTTGTTTTGGAAGCAAAAACGCAGCCTGACGTAACGCCGACCACATCTTCCAAAAATGTGTTATTTTCATATAAAAATATGTCACTAACACCATATTTCCCATACGCCTGGCAAGGAACCTTTTTTCTTTACTTTATTTAGTTCAGGTGAAATTTTTAAAATCACAGGGAGAATGCACATGGACAACAACCCACAGGACTCATGGTCACACATATACACGGATGACTCTGCAACAAAAGCCACTAGAAATGGAGGAGGATGTGTGTTCGTGACGCTGGAGCCAGGAGGAGATCACCAAGTCAATAGCTACTGGGAAATTCTCAAACAACTTTAAAGCAGAAACTGAGGCCCTCAAAGATGCTGCAAAACTGGCTATCCAGGACAAAAAAAAACGTGCACAAAAAATTAGGGATACTGACCTACGCACTCTCAGTCCTAACAGCACTAAAATCACCCAGGAACAGTGAGCTAGATGACTTGAGAATAACGCTGGACCAACTGTGTAATAACTCCCAGAGAGTGGTTATCTAGTGGGTAATATCGTGCTGTAATATACATGGAAACGAATGCGCAGGCAAACTAGCTAAGGAGGGAGGGAGATTACCACAAGAGAACCTTCTGGTCAGTTACGATAAAGCCAAATCCATCATCAAAGGCCAGTATCGTGAAAAATAGAAACAAGAACACCCAAAGTATAACGAGAGGGACGGATACCTCCAACTATCAAGGAGCGATCAAGTCATTATACTTCGCCTACGCACTAGCCACAACTGAATGAGGAACCACATGTTCACTAAACTATAAAATATAAACTATCAGCCGATGCCACTGTATCTTGGAAGACATGACAACAAAACATGTTCTACAGGATTGTCCCCAGTACACAGACCTGAGGAGGACAATGTGGTCCACACCCACTTCCTTGGTAGAGAAACTCTACGCGACAACGGAATCACTGAAACAGACAGCTGCCTTCATAAGAGAGTCCGGAATACTAGTCTGGGTGAGCCATGATCGCAGAAGTAGTAGTTTAAAATAATGTAAAGCTATTGATGAGAAAACACATAACACATGAAATAAAATCATAACTGTAATGTACTTTTAGAGCGTTGTATAAGAGAAAACACATTAAATGAAATCATAACTGTAATGCACTTTTAGAGTGTTGTATAAGAGAAAACACATTAAATAAAATCATAACTGTGATGCACTTTTAGGGTGTTGTATAAGAGAAAACACATTAAATGAAATCATAACTGTAATGCACTTTTAGAGTGTTGTATAAGAGAAAACACATTAAATGAAATCATAACTGTAATGCACTTTTAGAGTGTTGTATAAGAGAAAACACATTAAATGAAATCATAACTGTAATGCACTTTTAGAGTGTTGTATAAGAGAACAAACATAAATAAAATAAAACCATCACTCTAATTGACTTGTAACCATCTCTTTCTCCATGGAGATACAATACCCTGATTACATCCTGTCCAACTGTGTCACTCACCCAACATCTAAAATAGATTCATTTTATTGATTGGAATTAAGGGGAAAGACAGCAAAAGTAACAACACAAAAAGACACACACAAAAAACAGCAATAGCACAAAAGAATATGCTCGTTCAAATAAAGTTAATTCAGATCAATTATTTTTTAAAAAGACAGTTTTAAACAAAGGAGATCTTCCAGTCTCCGGAGACAACATGGGACTGCTGTCCTACAAATCAAGCAAACAGAAATAGTAGCCAGCCCGAGAAGTTTCGTTCTACGTTTTAGGACACCGGAGAGGAATCCTGACAGCACTGTGCCGTGTCACTGGACTGTTTCTATCGGACATGAAGTTTACGACATCGGATTTGGCATTGGTATTTTGTAAAGGGATGTAATTTTGGTCAAGTGAGACAGGAAGGGAAGTAACTTAGGACATTTAACAAAACAAAGGGAAATACCTCAAGGAAATGACACACAAAATGAACACTCTACAGCACACTCTTCATCCCATTGTTGTACTATTAATGCCTCACCTGCACTCTAGATTGAAGAGTAATAAGAAAAATAACCACTACCGAGATTGAACGTGTTAAACGAATGACAGGATATAGCCTGAAAGATAAGATCAGAAATGAATAAATAAGAAAGCAGTTAGGAATAATTCATGCCATGGGATGCTAAAAGAAACAACAGAACAAATTGTTTGACCACATGATAAGTTAGAAATTTCAAAACACAACATAACGAGCCTTCAATAAGTGTTGCGAGAACACCAGACCCAAGGGCCGACCGCAAAAAAAAAATAGAATTATTGAATATTAGAAACACTAGGAAACATATCAGTAGAAGAGCCCAACAGAAGAGGGAATAAATTCAGAGGAAGAGGTATGTTTATAGCACTCGGAAAAAATGACAAATAATCAATAAAATAACAAATACAAAGAAGAATATGTGGTCCGAAGCAGGATCGAACCCGTTCTCTTTGACACACAGCGCCTTGCCACGAAAAGCCTAACGCCTGGGAACACTGCCAACTCGTCTATCTAACAACACAAGAGCGGCAGGCCACAGATTATATCTCACCTGAACGTTGAAAGACAAATGAGGAAGAAAAAAACAAGAATGAGGAATAATAGCCAAAGAAAGCAAGTGGGATGAATGGATGCAAGTGAGATCTAAGAGGGAAATTACGTTTGAGCATGCGCGATCAAAAGGGAGAGAACTGGGATATTTAGTAATAGAAAAAGGGAGATAACTTACGGTAACAAAAGAGACCTGATTAGGTAAGTTGTTATAAATTAGACGACACGGAAGGTGACTTGACGCAACAGGTGAGACGATAATGATGGAGACTTGAGACAACAGGTGAGACGATAATCGTGATGACGTGACACAACAGGTGAGACGATAGTAATGGTGACTTGACACAACAGGTGAGACAATAGGAATGGTGAATTGACACAACAGGTGAAACGATACAACAGGGGAAACGATACAACAGGGGAAACGATAGGAATGGTGAAGTGACACAACAGGTGAAACGATACAACAGGTGAAACGATAGTGAACTCGCTTCCAAATCAGGAGGGTCCTGGTTCGATTCCCGGAAGCGACGAAACTTTATTCAGACAAACAAGGCTCTGGAGTATACCAAGCCTCTAAACATTGGTACCAGAGATTTTTTCTAGCAAGTATAGGCGGCCTGGCGTGATACCGACATCACCCAAAAAAATGTGCCGCGGATATGGCAACATAAGCTTATCACGACTTGGATTGGCCGTGCTGCGAGAGCAAGAGACCAAGAGGACTACCCTGTGACAGATGGATACACTGAGCGCTGAAACAGAAAATAAAACAGCACAAAGATATAACCGAAATAGCTATTCTCACTATCTATGTCCTCGATTCTACAAGTCAAACGAGAAGGAAAAGAAGGTCAAGGTTGAATGCCCAAATTCTATTGTTAATGCTTGCCACGTGTGTGTCAGAAATAGTGTATGACGCCGTTAACTCACGTGATATATGTTCAACTGTTAACTCAATCTGTGCAACGTTCGTGCCAAACCCTTTGTTCAGACTGACAGACCAGCTCTTAAGACGCCAATACCGTAACACTGCATTCAGGCCATCACATAAATAAAGCGAAACGCAATTCCGAATTGACCAAATTCTGTTCCCTTCATGATGAGTTCCCTTGGGTGTTTGGATCGATAGTTGCTTAACGCAGCCACTTTGTCAGAATTAGAACCAATCTCCAGAGTATGGCTCCAGGTTACAGCGTCAGAATGTTCTAGCTAAAGATTACAGGTCATAGTTCATAGTACCGCCCGCTACTTCCTGTTTTCACGACCCTGTGTTATGTCTCATGCAATTAGACCGTTGCCATCATGTGTGTATTCAGTACGACGGCAATAAGTGAAAAATAAATACACGTTTTCAAAATATTACAGCGGTTACCAAAATATTGCAGTCTTCTTCTACTTCTTCTTTCCTTCCTCATCTGCCTTTCAGCGTCGAGGGGAGATATAATTTGCGGTCATTTCCTCTTCTTTTCGCCTCTGCTGCTGTTATATTTCCTAGTGTTTCTAATATTCCATCGATCCATCTTTTTCGTGGTCGACTCTTGGGTCTGGCGTTCTCACAACGTTTGTTGAAGGCTCGTTGTGGTGTGTTTTGTTCTTTCTACCTTGTCACGTGGCCAAATATTACAGTGGTTACCAAAATATTACAGCGGTTACCAAAATATTACAGTGGTTACCAAAATATTACAGCGGTTACCAAAATATGACAGTGGTTACCAAAATATTACAGCGGTTACCAAAATATGACAGTGGTTACCAAAATATTACAGCGATTACCAAAATATTACAGTGGTTACCAAAATATTACAGTTCTTCTTCTTCTACTCTCCGTCCTCATCTGCCTTTCAGTGTCGAGGGGAGATATTATTTGCGGTCTTTTGCTCTTCTGTTCGCCTCTGCTGCTGTTATGTTTCTTAGTGCTTCTAATATTCCATCGATCCACCTTTTTCGTGGTCGACCCTTGGGTCTGTTGTTCTCACGTCGTTTGTTGAAGGTTCGTTGTGTAGTGTTTTGATCTTTCTGCCTTGTCCCGTGGCCAAACCATTTTATCTATTGTTTCTTTATATATTCTAGGCGGGGGCTATTCCTAGCTTTTTTCTCAGTTCTTCATTTCTGATCTTATTTCTCAGACTGTTTCCTGTCATTCGTCTAACACATTTTATCTCTGTAGAGGTTATTTTTCTTATTGTTCTTGCATCTAGGGTCCAGGTCTGGCATTGGTAGCACAACGTTGGGATGAAGATTGGATTGTATAGTGCTCGTTTTGCCTCCAGAGTTATTTCCTTGTTGGACAATAATGGTGATAGCTGTCCAATGATTTGACAATCTTTGTTGCATCTTGATTCTATCTCTGCTGTTTGAGAATTATTGCTTGTCAGTAGACTTCCTAGATATTTGAATTCCTCTACTTGTTTTAGTTGTCTGCCTTCTATAGTTATGTTGATGTTCTGTTTATTTTTGGCGACATTCATGACTTCTGTTTTGTTGATGTTGATTTTCATATTATATTTTGTGCCTGAGCTGTTGAGTTTGTTTAAGTGTTCTTGTAGGTCTTCTATTGTTTCATGTATTAGTGCCTGATCGTCTGCAAATAAAAGCTCGTTGATCTTCTCTGTCTCTGATGGGTTGGCTAGCTTGCATATATAGTCCATGTATGTAATAAACAGTAGGGGGGATAGTACGCACCCCTGTCTTACACCTGATCTAACTTCGAAATGGTCTGTGCAGCCTGTTACTGTTCTGACCCTGCAGCTGCTGTTGATGTAGGGACTTTTAATAAGGTTGGCTAGATGTTGGTTTACTCCGTATGTTGTTAATATCTCCCACAGTTGTTCTCTGTTTACTCTGTCGAATGCTTTTTCCTGGCCAATGAAAGCTATGTATAAGTTTTGATTGTGTTCTGTTGTTTTTTCTGCAAGCTGTTTTAATGTGAATAGTGCGTCAGTACATCCTCTGTTTTTTCGGAACCCCATTTGGGAATCGCTTAACTGTAGTTCTATTATTGGTCTCAGCCTTTTTTCCAAGATTTTGGCGTATAGCTTTCCTACATGGCCGAGAAGAGATATACCTCTATATTGATTGCAGTCTCTTATGCTACCTTTCTTTTTCCATATTGGTACAATGATTGCCTGTTGCCAGTCTTCTGGGGCTTGTTGTTGGTGCCATGCTGCATTAAATATTCTGATCAGCTATGTCACTCCTGTTTTTCCAGCTGCTGCTATTATTTATATTGGTATGTTATCTATAACAGCTGTTTTATTTTTTGGTGCATATTTGATTACTTCTTCGATTTCCTCTTTCACGATGCTTGTTCAGTATTTGTAAATTCTAGCGTGTTTTTTGTTGTCTTATTTATAGTTGTTATGTTTAACAGGTCTTCAAAATATTCTTTCCATGTCTGTTGCATGTGTTGATTATTTGATATTGGCTGTCCGTCTTAATAATACAGTGGTTACCAAAATATTACAGCGGTTACCAAAATATTACAGCGGTTACCAAAATATTACAGCGATTACCAAAATATTCTCAACGGACACATCCCAACCTGGTTTATAAAATCAATGTCATGTAAGATCTATTTTAAATATGACTTAACAAACTCATCTTCGCTGCTACCATGGACCTGGCCCTATTAATGTAGTTACTCTCCACCCCCGGACATCTCATTTATTAAGAACCCTCGCTACTGCCTCCAGAAGGTCAAACTGAATTCCCCGATCTCGTTGACGATAAAAACGAAAACCTTGTATTCCCTACACAAATAATAACAATAATAAAAACAATAATAACAATAAAAACAATAAAAACAATAATAAAAACAATAAAAACAATAATAAAAACAATAATAAAAACAATAAAAATAATAATACAAACAATAATAGCAATATAAATAATAACAACAACAATAATAATACCAATAAAGCAATAATAATAATAAGAAAAATAATAACAATAATAATATTAATAACAATAGTAACAACAACAATAACAAAATAATTAACAATAAAAAACAAACATGAGACGTGTAAGGAACAAAATAAACCCAGAAATAAGTGAGGAACAATGTGGATTTGTGGAAGGAAAGGGCACCAATAATGCAATATACATCTTAAGAAAATTGATAGAAAGATCTATAGAGGTGAAGAAAGATCTATATATGTGATTTATAGACTACACGAAAGCATTTGACAAAGTAAAGCATGTGGAAATAATCAATATGCTAGAGAAATTAAACATTGATGGGAAGGATCTGCGAATCATAAAAAAACATGTACTGGCAACAAACAGCAGCAATACGAATTAACAAACAAATAGGTCAATTTCAATATATAAAACAAGGAGTCAGACAAGGCTGTGTTCTGTCACCGGATTTGTTTTCACTTTACAGCGAACATATTATGAGATCAATAGTAGACAAAAAGGAATTGAAGTCAACGGTCACAACATAAATAATTTGCGATGTGCGGATGACACAGTCTTAATAGCAGAGACAGAGAACGAACTACAAGAAATGATAGACATAATAGTAGAAGAAAGCAACAATAAAGGTCTCAGTCTGAATAGTAAGAAAACAAGTAATGGTTATATCGAAGAAACAATCACCACCAGAATGCAACATAAAAATAAACAGAACAAATTTGAAACAAGTGCAACCTCTGAAATACATGAGCACAATAATAACATCAGATGGAAGATGCACCACGGAAATAAAAAGCAAAATAACTCAGGCCAAAATAGCATTTTAGAAAATGAAAAATATCTTATGCAACAAATCTATGCCAATAGAAATGAGAAGGAGAGTTCATCGGTGCTTTATAGAACCAATTCTGACCTATGGAAGCGAATCATGGACAGTAGACAAACAAATGAAAAGGCGATTAGAGGCCACAGAGATGGGATTTCTCAGAAAAATGTGGAAAGTTCCCTGGACAGCTAAAAAGACCAATGAGGAAGTTCTCAAAGAGGCCAACACAAAATGGGAGCCCCTAAAAAAACATCAGAAGGAAACAATCAACATTTTTCGGGCACATCATGAGAAGAGGAAAGTTGGAATACTTGGTTACAACTGGCAAAATGAAAGGAAAGAGAGATCGCGAACGACAAAGAGAGAAAATACTGGATAGCTTGGTGTCATGGCATGGAAAACAGTCAACAACAGAAATGATACGATGCACTGTAGATAGAAGATTGTGGAGGGACATGATCGCCTACGTCAAACGGTATGGCACATGATGATGATGAATAATAACAATACAAAATAATAAGAATAATTTTAAAAAACATGAAAATAATAATAAAAATATTAACTAAACTAATAATAACATACAAATAATAATAGTAACAATACTAAATATTATAATAACAAAAATAATAACGGGAAATTAATGATACAAGTAGTAAAATAATATAATAATAACGCCAAAAATAACAAAAACAATAATAGGAACAAAATTAACAATTAAAAAAAATAATAAATAATAACAATCTTAATAATAATTATTACATTGCATTTGGAGGCGAAGGCGCGCCTCTCAGCACCAGAGCTGGAAGTTGTCAGCGACCCACAGCTGACGGCTTGCGCCAGGATCAGTGAACCAAAACCATCCAGACCCTGCTCCACCTCTCCGCGGTGCCTCTAGTAACAGACTAACCTGTCTAGTCTGGCCAAGCGTGCAGGGATCGAAGAGGGAAGACAACCCGGTACTCAAAAATATCGTGCTGAAGTCGGATGTGTTGGGCCGAAAGGCGCAAATATAACAGTTGTACTGCAAACCACAACACAACGCAAACACGTCCACTACGTCCTTGTAAGGGCGGATGATGAAGAAGAATATTCTAGTATACCTGGATACTCTATAATACTTTAGTCATCGGGCGAACGCAACCAACCAACATTGCATTTATTTTGTAAGTTCGTGACCAAGTGCATCCGATATCAGCATGTTTGTATCCCCTTTAGTCTTTTACAATATTCTACCTGACGGGTTTGAAAACATTTTTGAAGCTGCAGTAGCTCTTGGAGCTTACATGACATTCAGTCATCTCTGTATTACAACAATAACGAGAAAATCAGAATAAAAACACATGACTTGGAGTAACGGTAAACACATGACTTGGAGTAACGGTAAACACATGACTTGGAGTAACGGTAGACACATGACTTGGCCGGAGGGTAAACACATGACATGAAGTAATGAAAAACACATGACTTGGAGTAATAAAAAACACATGACTTGGAGTAATGAAAAACACATGACTTGGAGTAATGAAAAACACATGACTTGGAGTAATGAAAAACACATGACTTGGAGTAATGAAACGCACATGACTTGGACTAATGAAACACACATGACTTGGAGTAATGGTAAACACATGACTTGGAGTAAGGAAAAATGCCAAAATTTGATAAACGGAAGATACATAATTGTGAACAAGGGAATGTAATTATTTTGGAACAACGGGGCACATATAACTTTGGAACAACGGGGCACATATAACTTTGGAACAACGGGGCACATATAACTTTGGAACAACGGGGCACATATAACTTTGGAACAATGGAGCACATATGCCTTTGGAAAAACGGTACACATAAAACTTTACAGCAGTGTAATACACATAACTTTGAAACAAAGGGATATACATGAATTTGGCAACGGGTGCCATTAAACTTTGGAACATCAGGACACACGTAACTTTGGAAAACAAGGACACACGTAACTTTGGAAACACAGGACACATGATTTTGGAGCAACGGGTACCATTAAACTTTGGAACAACAGGGCATGTATAACCTTGGAACATCAGGGCACACATAACTTTGGAACAACAGGACACACGTAACTTTGGAAAACAAGGACACACGTAACTTTGGAAGCACAGGGCACATAACTTTGGAACAACGGGATACTTACAACTTTTGAACAACAGAACACAATGGTTTTGGAACAACGGAAAACACAGAATTTTGGAACAACGGGAAAAAACATTAGTTTGAAACAATGGAACACATATTACTTTGGAACAATGGGGCATACATGATTTTGGAACAACGGGACAAACATGGCTTTGGTAAAACAGAGCGCATATAACTTTGGAACAACGGGACACAAATAACTTTGTACAAAAGTCTACAAACGATTTTTAACAAATCTTTTTGTTAAATGCAGCTTTGAAACACTAGATATAATGTTACAGTCACTGAAATAACAAGTCAATAAAAGAGTGAATTCAAAACTACACCAGATGGTGATTAAGGAAAACTCAATCTTCTTGTTATACTTCACCATTGGTTATTGGTTATGGAAGGCCTCGGTATCACTGCAAACGAATTAAAATCCATAATTGTTCAACCGCCCGTGCCTGTGGAATCATCCGAATTACTAACACATCTCCCAAACAAAGAAAGGTAACTGTAGTCCACATCGTAGCAGTCTCAGCACACGCCAAAAGACATAAGGCGAAACCGCGCAGAAAGTGAACACAACCAACTGTTCCCTGTCATACGATATCATCATTCATCGTAAACAAGCAGGATATCGAAACAGGATCAAAACGGATGAGGCACACAGCTCACAGTGTGCACAGAGCACTTAACTCAGTAGCTCCTGCAACAAGCCGAACTTGGAATATGAGGAAACTGCAAGAAGGAACACTTTTTAGACATAGCCTTCAATGGTTCCTGCCGAGATGGTGATTAAGGAAAACTCAATCTTCTTGTTATATTTTTGCATACTTCCTTATTAGCAATACACGATTCTACAGACAAAAATCAACAATGAAACCAGCATAGAATATAACAAAAGCACCGAACATCACGTCAACACATTTTTTTCCAGTTTTCAATTCTAGAATGTGGCAATTTAAATAAAAACGCACAGGAATTAAGGAGAGAATATTATAATAGAAAGTCGTTGAACCAGGAAACGTTAGAGCCAGAATATTCTAGATTTATTCAAATCTCCTCGGGGAGGGGGGGGGAAGGGGGGGGGGGGTGCAGCGGAATAATTTACTTCAAGAAAAGAGAAAGGCTGAGCGGCTAAACAGAAAGAACAGCTGGAACAACAGCTGATGCATTGGAAGCAACAATGGAGTCCTAACGAGAGTGCTTGCCCCTGCATGTTTTCAAATCTTTGCCCGTAATTCGAGAGATGAACTGAGTGAATGTCGCATCATCATCATTGAGTGCCGTCTCCGCATCGAATGTTGGCTACCATGGACCGCCATTCCACTCTGTCACTTGCTTTGATAGTGCAGATTGTCATAGCCTGACTTGTCCATCTTTTGATGTTACTCGTCCATGTTTGTCTTGGTCTGCCTCTGCCTCTTTTATCATGTATTTTCACTTCCAATATTACTTTTAGTAGACTGTTGTGTCTTTTAACATGCCCCCAAAATTTCATTTGTCTTGTTCTAATTGTACTTAGTAGTTCTCTTTTCATTTTTAGTTGTTTTAAAACTTCATCGTTTGTTTTCTTTTCTTTCCATCCAATTCTACCTATTCTTCTATAAATCCACATTTTAAAGGCTTCAATTTTCTGTTCTGTTTTCTTGTCTAATGTCCATATTTCTGCACGTGAATCAAGTGAATGTCGCAGTTTGGATCTATTAATCTATAGTTTTGGTGATCTCTATCTATGGTGTACAATACAGATTTAGTACACTATAGATTTTACAGCGACTCTGGGGAATTGTTTATTTTGTTCTTTTCTTTCGCAGTGAATTTTCTTTGTCTTCTTTTATGAATCTGATGTCTGCTTCTTGTTTGAGTTTGAGCTTTAAAGTGTGTTTCTAAAGTTCGCGGTCTGCAGCTAGCTCTTCCCATATATTATACATCTTTATATTCAGTCTTCATGTCACGTTGGCAAACGTCAACAAATCGACGTTCTAGGCGCCCCAATTTGATATCTGCTAGTTGCCCAATGGAGTATATCTTTTGGTATGCGGCCATCTTTCACACGGTGTAAGTGGCAAAGACAGCGTAACCTACGTCGTTTGAGCAGATTGTAGATGTTCGGGGGGGGGGGGGGGGGGGGGGGGGGGCGTGGCATGCACTATTTACATCATTATCACGAAAGTCTGAATATCATAGCAATAAGAGCTAGAGCTAATTTCAATATTTGAGAAATGAGCTTGTATTGATTATTCAGAAATTGTGAAAATCATGTATAATGCAAACAACTTTTGGACATGTGTAGACTAGTGATGTTATTATTTTTATTCCCATTATTACTTGCCTATCTCTTTCACTTCTGTGAGTCGTTCAGACAGTGTTGATGTTAGCATCCACTTGTCTCACATCGACATCTTCGTAACCTTGCACAACTTGAGTAGTCTTTTATATTTTCCTTCAGTCTCTTTTTGGTTTTCCTCTATTTCTCTAACTGTTGCGTGAGCCCTGGGGAATTATCCTTTGATGCGGCTGACACATCAAGCTTTATGTGTATAGACAAATAGTAAGTTGATCGTCATTTGGATGAAGCCTCTAAAGGCATAGACGGTTTGTTAAAGACATGTCTGTCCCAGTGAAACAAGAAAACAATATAGAGAAAAGAATACAACAGTATGGTTACAACTTTATGTAACAAGTAGACGACACAAATTAGAACAACATTTCGGCTCAATAGGTCTACAGCAAGAGCAAACAAACAGCATACAGATATGTATTTAAATAATAAAAAAATAAATAATAACAAAATAATAACTTCGAACTATTTTTGAAGCTTTAACTATCCCGGTTTTTTTTTTCTTGTTTTTTTTTTCTATATTTGTTTCCGTTTGTCCTTGTTAGCTTTACTGCAGCTTCTCATTTTTATGCATTTCTTTGCATTGACCCCTCATTGAAACATCTTGTATAGTGATCTTATTAGAGGTTAAATACTCATTCTAGCCTGCATAATGTCTGTCTTCGAGATACGAAGCAATATCTCTGAAATGTAGAGTCATGGATGATTGCAGCTCAAGGTCACGATCATCATCATCATCATCAACTACCATGTCTGCTGGCGTAGGAGATTATGTCTATCTACAACTTTCGATCTCGGCAGTTATTTATCATTTTTGTTGTTGATCTTCTGTAAAGCCATTCTCTTAAGCTGTCTGGTATCTTTTATAATTGCTTCCCTCAATCTCTTCGTCCCTGAACTTTCCCATTCGTCTTCGAGATATGAAGCAATATCTCGCAGATGAAGAGTCATAGGAGATTGCTGCACAAGGTCACAGTTGATATCGAATAATTTCAAAATCGTACACAAAGAAAAGTGATTAGAATGAGCGGCATCTCACTTGATTAAAAGAAATGTCGAGTTACAGTTTGTCCGTGATTTAATGATTGTGGGTATGTTTACCTTCCCAGGCACTGGTTCGTTAACACACAATATGTAGTCCATCTTCTTGCTAGATTTCAACCTTCCCATACCCAGGCATTGGTCCGTTAACACACAATATGTAGTCCATCTTCTTGCTAGATTTCAACCTTCCCATACCCAGGCATTAGTTCGTTAACACACAATATGTAGTCCATCTTCTTGCTAGATTTCAACCTTCCCATACCCAGGCATTGGTCCGTTAACACACAATATGTAGTCCATCTTCTTGCTATACTTAATTTTACGTTTTTCTTCTTTAGAGTTCTTCTACAAATATCCATATTTTACGTGCATATAAGAATATAGATATTACCAGCGAGATCATGAATCTAATTTTAATTTAAATGTGTGTATTTATTTGTTAAACTATTGTTGAATGTCAAAGTGTGCATAATTAAAAATTATATTTCATAAAATTGTTAAACAATATTTGGTTATACATAATTAGGTAGAAAGATTAGACATATCAATGAACGGTCTGACCATAAAATGGTATTTTTGATTCCCAATCATCTATTAAGTAGCTGCTGTGTATTTGGGTGACTCATAAATAGTGTAATAAATTGAGTTATAACTCAATAACTCAATTTATTACACTATTTAAGAGTCGCCCAAATGCACATCAGCTAATTAATAGATGATTGGAAAACATAATCATTGGGAATAGATGATTGGGAATCGTAATCTTCGGGAAGAGATGATTGTGAATCATGCAATAACTGATCACTGCTAATCGCTAAGAAAAGTTTGTGATCTCATGCACGTTTATTCCAAATTGGCTTGGAAAGAAATACGATCGTGCGAGGCCGCAAATAAGGTGGTGCAGAATTACAAAATATATATATAACTTAAAAAATTAAAAGTAATCTTGGACGGGAAAATACAACGTAAAAGTGGTAGAGGCAGACCAAGACTAACATGGACGAGTAACATCAAAAGATGGACAAGTCAGTCTTTGAAAACCTGCACCATTAAAGCAAGAGACAGGACGGAATGGCGCTCCATGGGAGGCAACCTTCGATGTGGAGACGGCACTTAATGATGATAACTAAAAAGACAATGTGTCACCTATGCCGACAAAGACCAGGAAAGCCAACGTTTAGACTAAATGGCCTTCACCCTAGGATCTTCAGTTTGGGGAATTGCCATTGTTTTGAGTGTGAACATTTCCAGGAATTTTTACCATGTGTGGTCAGTTTTTATTGTGTTATGCCCCCCCCCCTACACCTCCTGAAGACCTCTGAGTAGAAACGCTTGGTGCTTAGTACTACCGTATATCCGCAAAGCTGTGTCACACCGTTTAAATGTGGTTATTTGTCATAACTGAAAGACTGTGATCACCTTCAGCAATTTCTGTTGACGAATTCTCGTTATCAGTTAATAAAGTCCAGATCTTTTTATTTTCTTATTCGGGGACTAAGACTCCCACCAGCAATTGAGAACGTTCAGCGACCCAAAGATGACTCATTGCGTCAGGATGGACGATAGAGTCATAGCTGGCCAAGATCCTACACCACCCAGAAGTGGTACTTCTGGAAACAGTCTTCTCGATCTTGTTAAACAAGAAAGAATCGAAGAGGAAAGGCAACCCGCTACTCAAATATGCTATGCTCAAATCGGATATGTGGGTCGAAAGACGCAAACATCACCGTGAAAGCAGCGACCTAAAACACAATGCATCATTGCCGATGTAACAATCCTTTAGGAGCGCAATGATAAGAGTTGTAATCGTCAAGTGAACGTTGAAAGAAAGAAATAAACAAATGTATTCTTTTTTCTATTGTTTTATTTCATCGCTCACTCACTCTTCACGTCACGTGAACTTTGTTAGACTCGACGAGAGTGATTTGTGGTCACACCATCTCAATCTGCATTACGTCACGTCGGTAGGCTCTTTGTTGCCTAACCCAGCTTTTGAATCTTTTCATTTGTAACGTGGTCCCAGAACGAGATGTAACGTGGTCCCAGACGAGATGTAACGTGGTCCCAGACGAGATGTAACGTGGTCCCAGACGAGATGTAACGTGGTCCCAAAACGAGATGCACGGCATTCGAAAAAAAACATTTCTTATTTTCGTATCTTGCATCTCTTTCTGTATGAAAAGCAGCTGTCGGAAAAAACAACTTCCACATTTGGTAGACTTAAAGATAGAGCATGGGCCAACACCAATTTAACACTCAGACGATTCAAATTTACCAAAGTTGTGTGCTTAGTACCCCCCCCCCAATCCCGTCACGCCAAGTGGCGTATAGGGAAATATGGTGTTAGTGACCCTATATTTTACAGACCTTCAGCACATGATTTTTGGGGTAATGTGGTCGGTATTACGCCCGTGCTGTTTTACTTTCCAAGAAAAAAATCATGTACCCATTTAAGGCTGGGTGAACCCGGAAGCCGTCGTTTGGGACCGAACCCTACCCCTTGCCCTTTGTAGTCCAGTTCACAAACCACTGAGCTATCGCGGCTCAAAAGTTGTGTGCTTAGTTCACTTTTATAGGGATCAGAAACTTTGGTTACCTATGCAGGGCAGGAGAAAAGGTTAAACAGCTTTCATGTACGTTGCCTTCGCAAGATTATGAACATTAAATGGCAGGACAAAGTAACCAACTCTAATGTCTTACAACGAGGCAAACTCCCATCGATCATGGCAACACTTACGATTCGTAGACTAAGGTGGCTGGGCCGTGTAAGAAGAATGACAAACAATCGTATTCCCAAACAAATATTGTATGGCGAACTTAAGGACGGGAAGAGGCCAAAGGGTAGACCTGTGCTGAGATATAAGGATGTTTGCAAGACTTCCTTGAGGGAATTTTCTATAAGTGAAAGAAACTGATAAAATGTGGCTACGGATCGTAGCACATGGAGAGCAAACATAAAAAATGGCACAGCAACTTTCCAGACAGTGCTGATATCAAATTCAGAAGACAAAAGGCGCAAGAGAAGAGACAAGGCCAGGTACCGCAAATACACATTGCTCGTTTTGTGGATTGATCTGTATGTCCAGGATTGGCAAATTCAGCCACGAGAGAAGATGCTCACTAAAGCAGCACCCAGTATGAGACACTAATGCTTTACCGAACTACTGACTTATTATAATTGCTTGCTACCAACCGTCTGTCAAGACGGCAAAGGCCACACATTTATGTATGATGTGCGTGCGTGTGTGTGTGTGTGTATGTGTGCGTGTGTGTGTGTACGTGTGTGGCCTTTGGCGTCTTGATACACCTTTTGTAGGAAGCAATCATGATAAGTCTGTAAAAAAAAAGTAAGGTGCCCCGTCACGCCAAGTTGCGTATAGGGAATATGGTGTTAGTGACTATACTTTTTTTTAAATAGACCTTCGGTACATAATTTTTGTGGTAATGTGGTTACTGCTTTATTTTCCCAGAAAAAAAATCTGGTGCCCACATCAGGCTGGGTGAACCTGGCAGCCGTCGGTCAGGATCGAACCCGGCTTCTTGCCCTTTGTAGTCCAGTTCACTAACCACTGAGCTATCGCTGCTCCTGATAAGTCAGTAGTTTGGTAAAAGTATTAGTGTCTTCTGCTGGATACTGTTATGTTATCTCATGCTGGATACTGTTATGTTGTCTCCTGCTGGATACTGTTATGTTGTCTCATGCTGGATACTGTTATGCTGTCTCATGCTGGATACTGTTATGTTGTCTCATGCTGGATACTGTTATGTTGTCTCCTGCTGGATACTGTTATGTTGTCTCATGCTGGATACTGTTATGTTGTCTCATGCTGGATACTGTTATGTTGTCTCCTGCTGGATACTGTTATGTTGTCTCATGCTGGATACTGTTATGTTGTCTCATGCTGGATACTGTTATGTTGTCTCATGCTGGATACTGTTATGTTATCTCATGCTGGATACTGTTATGTTGTCTCCTGCTGGATACTGTTATGTTATCTCATGCTGGATACTGTTATGTTGTCTCCTGCTGGATACTGTTATGTTGTCTCATGCTGGATACTGTTATGTTGTCTCATGCTGGATACTGTTATGTTATCTCATGCTGTTTACTGTTATGTTGTCTCATGCTGGATACTGTTATGTTGTCTCATGCTGGATACTGTTATGTTGTCTCATGCTGGATACTGTTATGTTGTCTCATGCTGGATACTGTTATGTTGTCTCCTGCTGGATACTGTTATGTTGTCTCATGCTGCATATTGTTATGTTGAAGAGCTTCTCTTGATCTTGAATCTGCCAATATTGTATAGACAGATGAGGCTGCAGAACGAACAAGATGTATGCGTGGTGCCTGGCCTCGTCTCCTTTCTCCTGCACCTTTTAGTCTTACGAATTTGATATCGGCACTGCCTCGAAAGTTGCCGTGCCATTTTATTTTTATTCTCCATGTGCTACGATCTGCAGCTAGAGATTCCCAGTTTCTTTCACTTATTCACTCAAGGAAGCCCTGCAAACATCCTTATATCTCAGCACTGGTCTGCCCTTTGATCTTTTTCCATCCCCAAATTCACCATGCAATATTTGTTTGGGAATACGATTGTTTGTCATTCTTCTGACATGACCCAGCCACCTTAGTCTCTGACTCCCAAGAATATGTGTATATAAATATATATATACATATATATATATATATATATATAATATATATATATATATATATATATATATATATATATATATATGTATATACCTCTTCTATTAAGCTCCCTGTGGAGCATATGTCTGCAACAAGCACTTTTCAAAGCGTCCTCTTTAGTGCCATTCTCTTTAAATTGTTGCATATCTCCCCATCCTTTCATCTCTGCTTCCATGTGTTTTCTTCCCGCACATTTTGCACTTCAACTTTATCTTCTCCCCTGAGGACTCCAAAAAAGCGCTTGTCGTGTGAAACCTTCAAATATTTCCGCAGTGTGTATCCTATCCAGGGCCAAAGTTTTTGTTATATCTTTCTGTCCACTGGTATTTGCCTGGTACTACCCCATACTTCTACGGTGATTTTGTCCTCCCATTTCCATAATTTTATTCTGCGCAAGCATCCATTTAATGAAAGTCTGTATCCACGTGACTGTTATTTTTTTGGTTCTCCATGTTTCACAGCAATATAATAGGACTGATTTAATATTGAAATTGAAAATTTCATTTTTTTTTAAATATTTATCCTACTTTTTTTTGGAATTCCGTACTTTTACCCAGTGCAATGGAGGCTCTTCTTGCATCTTGTATCCTTATACCAGTATAATTCTTCGTTTCCCTTCTTTGCCTTTATTACCTCCCAGATATATATATATATATATATATTCCAATTACACTCGCGCACCAATATGTATATCAAAGATCAGAACATAACAAATACAAATGAATAAATATTTATTATGAACACAAAACTCAGAGCCGATATAAATGTTTCAGGATCACAAGTATTTCAACGAAACTCTGAGAAATCATGAGCAAAAGCAGAAACTATTAGGTAGCCCGGCGATCGGCCCTCGCCATTATGATCAAGCTCGTTGACATTTCAAGTGTGGTAACGAGTTGGCATAGTTCGATCTCCTACCACGTCACCAAAATTGTGCCCTTGGTCAATGGATAATATGAGCAGTAAGGCAGGATACCCCTTACATGACACGACAGGTAGTCAAGGACATTCATTATCATCAGCAGGTGCCATGCCGGTTGGTGCTCCTCTCTCCACATCAGTCGCTCCTTCATGCATGTCAAAATTGTAGTCAGTGATCTTTTGTTTTGTCATTTGAATAAGCTGTTCAATATTTTATCTCTTGGCTTTCCTCTGTTCTTCTTTCCATTCATTCTACCTGTTGTTACAGTATTCTCAATGCCTTCTTTCCATTCATTCTACCTGTTGTTACAGTATTCTCAATGCCTTCTTTCCATTCATTCTACCTGTTGTTACAGTATTCTCAATGCCTTCTTTCCATTCATTCTACCTGTTGTTACAGTATTCTCAATGCCTTCTTTCCATTCATTATGCCTGTTGTTATAGTATTCTCAATGCCTTCTTTCCATTAATTCTACCTGTTGTTATAGTATTCTCAATGCCTTCTTTCCATTCATTCTACCTGTTGTTATAGTATTCTCAATGCCTTCTTTCCATTCATTCTACCTGTTGTTATAGTATTCTCAATGCCTTCTTTCCATTCATTCTACCTGTTGTTATAGTATTCGCAATGCCTTCTTTTCCAATGGCATGTCAGTAAATGAAAATTGTCTCTTCCTTATAATTTTTATAATATTTCTGGTTTAAATCCATCTTGTTTTAAACATTCTCCATTTGTAATTTTTACTACCCAAGATATTTGTAGAATTATTGTTCAAAACCGTATCTCAACTGCCTCTAATGTTTGTTCCCTAGTCAAAGACATTACCTACTCACTTATGCCCACCTTTGTTATTTTCCCTTTCGTTTCACCATCATTATCACTTGTCTTTGCCGTGTTCTATGCTTCTTTAGACACATCTGTCCATCTATAAGCTCTAAGCACCATAATATAGCAATATAATATTTAACATAATCTGTAGCACAAGCGGCAAGATAAGGCTTCAGTAACCGACACACGAAACACAGGAGCCTAATTTTGTGGCTTTTAAAATGTAATGACATTTCTGAAATTATTTCCACTAAAACTGTTTTAAGAAAAAAGATATCAGTCTGAAAAGTAAGAGAGCAGATGTAATGGTCATATCGAAGAAAGAATCATCACCATGATCCAACATAAAAATAAACAGGACAAATCTGAAACAAGTGTAACGCGTCAAATACTTGGATACAATAATAACATCAGACGGACGATGCACTACAGAAATAAAAATCAGAATAGCTCAGGCCACAACAGAATTTCAGAAAATAAAAAACAAAAGAATAGGTATGGCAAAAAGTAATTTTAATGCCATGAAAAATATACTAACAACAAAACAAATATCAGCAGGGCTGAAACTAAGAATGGCAAAATGTTACGTCTTTTCAATATTCCTGTATGGTGCAGAAACATGGACATTAGACAAGAAAACAGAACAGAAAATTGAAGCCTCTGAAATGTAGATTTATAGAAGAATAGGTAGAATTGAATGGAAACAAAAGATAACAAACGATGAAGTTTTAAAACAACTGAAAATAAAAAGAGAAGTACTAAATACAATTAAGACAAGACAAATGAAATTTTTGGGGCATGTTAAAAGACACAACAGCCTACTAAAAGTAATATTGGAAGGAAAAATACAAGGTAAAAGAGGCAGAGGCAGACCCAGACTAACATGGACGAGTAACATCAAAAGATGGACAAGTCAATCTATATCAGCCCGCACCATCAAAGAAAGAAACAGAGCGGAATGGCGATCCATGGTAGCCAACCTTCGTTGCGGAGAAGGCACGCGATGATGACGATGATGATGATGATGATGATGATGATGAAAAACGCTTTGTGCAACAGTGTAAGAGTATAAGGGCTAGAGTGTGTGGGCGGGGAGATTACGGATATTGTGCAGGGGGTGCGGAGAGAATTAGGTTGGTAGAAAATAGGTCCATGAATGTGTCCAGGGTCGAAAGTTCAAGGTAGAACTATCTGGAAGGTTCTCAGGTGAGAAACAGGCTGTCACGTTTGGTTTGGCAAATAGGAGACAAAGGAGTTTAGAGGGGCGAAATTTGATTGGATGGAAGGAACTTGGGATTGCAGTTAGAGGGAAATATAACAAGCTACGAGAGACATAGCTCTCTACTTCTCTCTCTCTCTCTCTCTCTCTCTGAAGTCAAGTTAGCTCACTCAACTCAGGGCGGTTAGTCCAGCTCAGTCACTTAGAGATAGTGAAGATATTGAAATTGTTCAGCTCAGTCACCTAGAGATAGTGAAGATATATTATATTGTCCAGCTCAGTCACTTAGAGATAGTGAAGATATTGAAATTGTTCAGCTCAGTCACCTAGAGATAGTGAAGATATTGAAATTGTTCAGCTCAGTCACCTAGAGATAGTGAAGATATTGACATTGTTCAGCTCAGTCACCTAGAGATAATGAAGATATATTATATTGTCCAGCTCAGTCACCTAGAGATAGTGAAGATATATTATATTGTCCAGCTCAGTCACTTAGAGATAGTGAAGATATTGAAATTGTTCAGCTCAGTCACCTAGAGATAGTGAAGATATTGAAATTGTTCAGCTCAGTCACCTAGAGATAGTGAAGATATTGAAATTGTTCAGCTCAGTCACCTAGAGATAGTGAAGATATTGACATTGTTCAGCTCAGTCACCTAGAGATAATGAAGATATATTATATTGTCCAGCTCAGTCACCTAGAGATAGTGAAGATATTGAAATTGTTCAGCTCAGTCACCTAGAGATAGTGAAGATATTGAAATTGTTCAGCTCAGTCACCTAGAGATAGTGAAGATATTGACATTGTTCAGCTCAGTCACCTAGAGATAGTGAAGATATTGACATTGTTCAGCTCAGTCACCTAGAGATAGTGAAGATATTGACATTGTTCAGCGCCAAGTTGATGGCGAATAAACTCATTGCTGTTTTTATGACGACTGTTGTTGTTCCACTCAACTAAGTACGAGAGAAAGATCTTGATGTGTGATGACTATATTACAAGTCCATTTCAATAGAAGTGAGAAAGATAATTAAGCGGTGCTACACAGAGCCAATTCTGACATATGAAAGCCAATGATGGACAGCAGACAAACAAATGAAAAGACGATTAGAGGCCACAAAGATGGGATTTCTCAGAAGAAATGTTTAGAATTTCCTGGACAGCAAAAAAAAAAACAAGGAAGAATTCTCAAAGAGGCCAACACAAAAAGGAAGGTCCTAAAAAACATCAGAATGTAACAATCAACATTTTCCGGGCACTTCGTGAGAAGTGGAAAGTTGGAATACTTGGTTAAAACTGGCAAAATCTAGGGGAAGAGATATCGCAGGCCACAAAGGGAGAAGATAATAGATAGCTTGGTATCATGGCATAGAAAACAGTCACCAACAGAACTGATACGATGCACTACAGATAACAAAAATATGGAACGGCATGATCGTCTGTGGCAACCAGTATCTCACATGATGATGAAAACGCAGTAATTCTCTTATTTAACCTCTTCTTCGACTTCCTGTGCAAATTGTCCAAACAAATCGTGTTTTAGATCAGTTTATTTTCTTGTTATTTCAAATTTTAAAATATTTCTCAAAAGCGAGGGCCTGGATGCGTCATGTTAAACCTCGTGGTAGCGAATCTGTTAAACTGCCCATCGAAATCCCATCAAGTCCATCACGAGTCTACCCCAAGAATCTTTTTCCGAGGGTGATCTCGAGGGCATAACCAGTGACACGAAGTAACTCCAATCAACATCTCTAGTGACCAGTGAATCACTTCTGTAACACAGAGAACGACCAGTTACCAGGTTCCGGGCTAGACTTAAGAGCAGTTCAAAATTTCCTTCGACCTACTTGTCAACTAAGAGGTGTGAACTACTGACCGCTAGACACTCTTAAATTAGGAGCAGCACTTAAGAACAACTTAAGGAAGATGAGAATGTGGATGTCCTGGTTCAAGGTGGTAACATTTTAGAGGTGATGAACAGTCTGGGTGTTTAATAAAGTATCTATTTCATGAGACATAGATAGAACAAAGAACTTAAAAGTGCAGAACAAAATTTAAATTTGAAAAAGAAAACATTGGGAAAATATATCTTTCTTTTAAACAATAACTTGAAACATGATTCTAAGAAGGCGAAATAATATCTGTAATTGATTTTTTTAAAATGGATCTTTGGAAGTCAAGCTGCTGTCTGACATTTACCAAGTTAATTATTTTTGTGTATGAGTATATGCTGGTTATGAAGATGAAAACAGTACAATGAAACAAATACAATGAAAGCTACATTAAAAAAACAAAACAATGAAAGCTACATTCAAAAACAAAACAATGAAAGCTACATTCAAAAACAAAACAATGAAAGCTACATTCAAAAACAAAACAATAAAAGCTATATTCAAAAACAAAACAATGAAAGCTACATTCAAAAACGAAACAATGAAAGTTACATTCAAAAACGAAACAATGAAAGCTTCATTCAAAAACAAAACACTGAAAGCTACATTCAAAAACAAAACAATGAAAGCTACATTCAAAAACGAAACAATGAAAGCTACATTAAAAAAACAAAACAATGAAAGCTACATTCAAAGACAAAACAATGAAAGCTACATTCAAAAACAAAACAATGAAAGCTACATTAAAAAACGAAACAATGAAAGCTACATTCAAAAACAAAACAATGAAAGCTATATTCAAAAACAAAACAATGAAATCTACATTCAAAAACGAAACAATGAAAGTTACATTAAAAAACGAAACAATGAAAGCTACATTCAAAAACAAAACAATGAAAGCTACATTCAAAAACAAAACAATGAAAGCTACATTAAAAAACAAAACAATGAAAGCTACATTAAAAAAACAAAACAATGAAAGCTACATTCAAAGACAAAACAATGAAAGCTACATTCAAAAACAAAACAATGAAAGCTACATTCAAAAACGAAACAATGAAAGCTACATTCAAAAACAAAACAATGAAAGCTACATTCAAAAACAAAACAATGAAAGCTACATTCAAAAACAAAACAATGAAAGCTACATTCAAAAACGAAACAATGAAAGCTACATTCAAAAACAAAACAATGAAAGCTACATTCAAAAACAAAACAATGAAAGCTATATTAAAAAACAAAACAATGAAAGCTACATTCAAAAACAAAACAATGAAAGCTACATTCAAAAACAAAACAATGAAAGTTACATTCAAAAACAAAACAATGAAAGCTACATTCAAAAACAAAACAATGAAAGTTACATTCAAAAACAAAACAATGAAAGTTACATTCAAAAACAAAACAATGAAAGCTACATTCAAAAACAAAACAATGAAAGCTACATTCAATAACAAAACAATGAAAGCTACATTCAAAAACAAAACAATGAAAGCTACATTCAAAAACAAAACAATGAAAGCTACATTCAAACACATATAACCCAGTGAAAATTATACTAAAATACTAAACAACACAGCTACATTCAAAAAGAAAACAATGAAAGCTGCATCCAAACACAAAATATGAAAGCTGCATCCAAACAATATAAATGGGCACTAATTACGCAGACATGCCATGGTCCTGAAATGAGTTACCGCCCTTTCTCAAACAGAATCAGATGTTGCCACATTATTAAAAAGTCCAACCAAAATAAAGCAAACCAACAATAAAATCGGCTGTCAAAGTCCCTGATGTCCTGGCCAACGAATGATTGACAGGTAATATACCGGCCCTCTAACTTTCTAGTGTGACGTGCGAAAAATGAGAAAATTATCAAAATTGTTTCTCTTATTGCTCCCTCTAACATCAACTTGTCTCCAATTTATTTACTTCTTTCTTTCCCTTCTAGTTCTTCTACTCCTTTAAGTACACGTTCTTATTCCTCCTTACAGTTTCTACTGTCTTTATAGTTTCTAAATTTCACTTGTCTCGTTATTTTTCTTACTCGAGTGTCTTATACTTACTGTCTCAGTCCATTTACATATCGTGTTTCCGGCATAGTTACTCTATTAACCGGTTTATTCAACTCGTCCCATCTCTATACTTCTACTTTATCTTCTCGCTATTCATTCATTTATTCCCTTTTACTCTGATCTACTTCGGCACTCTATCTCTCGCGTCTGCCACTTCTTCTTTTCTTCAATTTCCTTCACTTATTAAGCGTTTCTAAAATGTCCTCTACTTTATTGTTTTTATATCTCTGCTGCTTTATTTTTATTCTCAAGTTTCTTCTTTCTATTTCATCTACTCTTCTTCGCTAGTCTCCCCCATCTTCTCAAGTTTCTTCTTTCTATTTCATCTACTCTTCTTCGCTTGTCTCCTCCGATCTTCTCAAGTTTCTTCTTTCTATTTCATCTACTCTTCTTCGCTTGTCTCCTCCATCTTCTCATGTTTCTTTTTTCTATTTCATCTGCTCTTCTTCGCTTGTCTCCTCCGATCTTCTCATGTTTCTTTTTTCTATTTCATCTACTCTTCTTCGCTTGTCTTCTCCTCCTTCACCACCCCCTCTCCTTTTTCTCCTTTTCCTTTTCATTCTCCTTTTCCTTCTCCTCATTCTCCTTTGCCTTCTCCTCCTACTCATTCTCCTTTTCCTTCTCCTCATCCTCATTCTCCTTTACATTCTCCTCCTCAATATTCTCTATTCTTTTTCTCTTTATCCTTCTTTTTTTTGTTTTCTCTACTGTTTCTCAAGGAAAAAGCAAGGGGCTGCAACTTGGAAATCTGCAGAGATGATTTATCTCCCTGTGTCAGAAATGATCGATTAAATATTGTATAATCGATATCGTAGTTATTTCATGATTGTACAAAGAAATTACGACCGTGGATTTCTGTTGCCTTCCGTTGGTTTGTTTACGGTTGGCTCCGCTAGCCTTTGACTAAAAAGTCTCACCCACAAGGCAGTGGGGTTGTTTTATTTCGGGGTACCCTCCCTTAGCCTTTTACTCTCCCGAGCTTACCTGCAAGGCAGCACGGCAGCCACAGGTTGTACTGTTATCCTTTTCCTGTGTTCTCCTTTTCCTCTTCCTACCAAGAAATCCCTTATCTGTGGCCTCTAATCGACTTTTCATTTGTTTGTCTACTGTCCATGATTAGCTTTCACAAAACAGGTAAATATTAAAACAGGTAAATGAATTTAAATATTTGGGAACTTTGATAACCTCAGACGGAAGATGTACAAAAGATGTGAGATGCAGAATGGCTCAGGCAAAAACAGCTTTCCAAAAAAGGAGGAAGATACTATGCAATCCTTTTTTGACAATAGAAACAAGAAACAGAGTTCTTAAATGTTACGTAGAGCCAGTCTTAACATATGGATGCGAATCATGGACAATTGGACAACAGACAAGAAAATCACTGGAGTCTGTAGAAATGTGGTTTTACAGAAGAATGTTGAGAGTACCATGGACAGCTAAGAAGAGCAATGAAGATGTTCTGAGAGAGGTCAAAGCAAAAAGAGAGCTAATTTCCAATATTAGGAAGAAACAATCATAATTGTTTGGCCATATAATGATAATAGAACAACTGGAATATATTGTAACAAATGGAAAAATTGAGGGACGAAGAGATAGAGGGAAGCAAAGAGAAAAAAATAACAGACAGCTTAAGAGAATGGCTTGGCAGAAGGTCAACAACAGAAATGATAAATAGCTGCCGAGATCGAAAATTGTGGAGAGACATGATCACCTACGCCAGTAGGCCCGGTACTTGATGATAATGATCGTAGTTATCCTAATGGCTGGTAGATATTAACATAAAACGTATCCATTTTTAAACGGCACTTCTGCAGCACAGAGAACCAAGTACTGCTGACGCTATCCAGAGGTTATTGAACTACAGCAACAACTGACACATCAAGTCTCATCACTAAACTCACATCATCTTGTGCCATTCCGGTTGGCGTAGGTGATCATGTTCTTCCGTAGTCTTCTATCCACAGTGTATTGTATCATATCTGTTGACTGTTTTCCATGCCATGACACCAAGCTGTCTAGTATCCTTTGTCATCCTTGATCCTTCTTTCACTCTATTTTGCCAGTTGTTACCAAGTATTCCAATTTTTTCTCTTTTCGTGATGTACATGAAACATGTTGATTGTTTCTTTGTGATGTTTTTTAGGATCTCATCTTTGTGCTGGCCTCTTTGAGAATGTGCTCGTTGGTCTTTTTAGCTGTCCAGGGAACTTTCAACATTCTTCTGAGAAATCCCTTCTCTGTGGCCTCTAATCGTCTTTTCATTTGTTTGTCTACTGTACAAGATTGACTTTCACAAAATTGGCTCTATATATAACCGATGAACTCTTTTTCTCACTTATATTGACATAGACTTATTGTTCAAGAGGTTTTTAATATATATAACATAACATGCTATATCATAAAATAACGTAATTACAAAGAAAATGACAAAGTTTGTTTGATTTATTGTTTGTTCAGATGACGTCACCATGCTGAGGTTATCTCACAGAATGGCATTCTTTGTACAACATAAATCTATGGGCCTTGGTAATCAAATAAAAAAAAAAAGATTAACAAAAGCAACGAAGAATCGAACATGAAACATAGGAATGAGTCGAGCGTCATTGCAGCAATAGCCTTTCTATATTCATGTTATGGGCATACAAAAGCAGAATATGATAAATGAAACATAGAAATGATTAGATAACTTGAAGTCGCTAGGGATATTGAAATTAAGTAAAGAATAAACAAAAACTAATTTGTAAACAAATAGCATAGAAAAGTAGAGGATGAGAATTGTCGAGTGTTTTATCATTTGCAGGAGACTGGTATGTTCAATAAATATATGGGGACATAGACATTGATATTTCTTCCTTTAATCCATTTTCTATTGCCTTGAAGCGTCGCAGGAGAAGATAGGAATATAATCGAATATCTGTAGATGTTAAATTGCTTTTTTATTTTGTTTATTTTATTTATTTATTTTTTTTTTGGTCGCTTCTCTTTTACATGTAGTGTCGTTAATAGGTTTTTCTGGATGTTGTTGGAATAGAAATGTTTTCATTCTTGCATTTGTCTAGTATCCATCTCGGGGGGGGGGGGGGAAGCCTGGTAGGTCTCGACTCGATGCAAGACGCCGGCATTGATACAGAGAGGTTGTGGGTTCAAATCCCGGATGCACCAGTTGGGATTATTATCTATGAATTCGCTCTGCGGCAATCACCCCTGGTCTCAGCAGCGAGACCCGGCTTAAAGCGTCAATTACTCATCGACGGAAAAAATTAGAAATTAGTACCTCCGAAGTCGAAGTTATCTGCCTGTGCGGCAAGGGACCCCTGTGCACACGGCTGCCAGGGAAAAATGGATTAGCACGCAAAATTCAGTTTCTCTAGCACAAGAAGAAGATCTCTAACCTCCGCCCCGCCGCAACTTTTCCACCACCTTCGTCGGCCTCCGACTCTTTAGTTGTTTGCATACCTCCTGACCTCCTTCTCTCGAACAATGAGAGGTCTGTTCTCTCCAAAGGTTTACAATTTATCCCCCTTCGTCCTTCTAGTGATCATTACAATCTTTGTAAGGATGTCCATGATTTCCATAGATGTATACTCTTACAGTCCCGTTTCTTGGGCACATCTGATGCTTCCTCCTCACCTACCCCTGTGAGTTTTCTCGCTTCCACCCCCGTAAATAGGATTTGCCCCACCACCTGGAGCCTCACAGGCCTTGGATCTCTACATAAAGAGATCACATCACTTGAGATGCACAAACTGCGCCCTAGAAAACTTCACCGCTCGAATTTAACTCCCTCTGAGTTTCAGGCTTTTTCTAATCTCCGCCTCCTGAAGGACATTGTTATCAAACCTGCAGAAAAGGGGAGCTGTGGTGGTTTGGTGTAAAGACTTATACATCTCAGAGGGCAACAAGCGGTTATCCAATACAACTTTTTATAAAGCCCGCCCTGACCACGCCACTGTCCTCCACAATGTGCAGGTGCAATCTACCATCAAGGAACTGATCCAAGATAACCTCCTTCTTCCAAGTGCGTCCCGCCTCATTATCTCCAATAGTGATCTTGGTCAGTCATCATTCTATATGCTCCCTAAAATTAACAAAATCGACAATCTAGGACGACCCATAGTGTCAGCGTGTGCTTGCCCGACTGAACACATATCTGGCTATCTAGACAGTGTCTTCCAGCCCATGGAAGTTAGTCTTCCCTCATATGTCAAGGACACTAACCATGCCTTGAGGATCTTCTCTTCCATCTCTCTCTCCCGTGCTCGCTCATACCGACTTTTCATCCTTGATATTTGTTCTCTCTACACTTCTATCCCTCATTTCGACGGCTTCCGAGCTCTACGTTCTTTCTTGACCAGAGACAACACCCCTCTGTGGATACTGCCACCCTTCTCCGCCTTACTGAGCTTGTACTCAACCTCAACCCCCTTTGAGCTCGATGGTAACTTCTATGACCAGGTTAGTGGAGTAGCCATGGGCACCAAGATGGGCCCCAGCTATGCTTGCCTATTTATGGGTTACCTTGAACATCAAATTCTCATTTCGTATCAAGATCCTCTTCCCATAATATACCTCCGGTACATTCATGACTGCTTCGGACTCACTGATCTACCTGAGGACGACGTCTTCAAGTTTATCGACTACATTGGCAGCTATCACAAAGCTATCAAGATCACATCTTGTATATCCACTTTCTCTGTTACCTTCCTAGATCTTATTGTTTCCTTGGGCACTTCTGGTCTCCACACCTCGGTTTTCTATAAACCCACAGACGCCCATTGTTACCATCTCTATACTTCATTACATTCACCTTCTTGTCGTGATTCAATTCCGTTCTCACAGTTATTGCGTCTCCGTCGCATCTGCCAGGACGACCAAGATTTCCTCCTACAGGCTCACCTCATGTTAGGTTTCTTAAGCCGCCGGCTTTATCCAGATTTGATCCTCCAGTCTGCCCTCAAGCGGGTCCTCCTTATCTCCCGTCCCGAGGCACTCACCTCTTCCAACCGCCCCCCCTCCTTCTAAGAGAACAATACTCACTCCAATCTATCATCCTCACAACTTAGCTGCTGTGAAGATACTCAACCGCTACCATACCTTTCTCCACTCTGATCCCACTATTCGTCTACTCTTTAGTGATCTCCCTAGGATCTCCTTCAAACGCGAAAGGAATTTGGGACATATTCTGGTTAGGAGCCATCTCCCACGCTCCGACCATCAACACTTGGGTACGGTCCCTTGTTGTCGTAACTGCTTCACCTGCACCTATGTGCTCCGCACTGACTCTGTCTTATTCACTAACGGACGGTTCGAGAATAAGCATGGTTTCACATGTGTGCCCGTAACATCATTTATGCCAGCATATGCCAACGATGCCACATGACTTATAATTTCGTGTCTGGGAGACGCTTAGCGGAAAGATTTTTTGAACATCTTTGAGATGTTCAACAGAATACTGGCACTCCAGTGTCATCCCATTTCAATTCATCGGACCATAAGGGCAAAGACCACATCCGCATCACTGGTATTATCCAGTGCCACACGGGCAACCGTAGGCTGTTTGCTTTGGAGAATCGCCTTATAGTCCAATTTGGTTCTCTGACCCCACATGGCACGAATGTATCTCAATCGTATACATAGTTTCCCTTTAATTTATATTTCTCCTTCCCTATTGCTAGTCTTCTTTGCTGCCCATGTTTGGGTACTTTGGTCTATCCACTATGCTGTGCTATTCATAGCTCTCCTTCAATTGACCCCACTGCGGTGGTCTCCTATCCCTCTTTTGTCTTTGCTACTTATCTTTCACATGTTTCTTATTGTACCCCACCTTCAGACATATCATTCTTTCCGCCTTTCGAGTACCTGTTATTCTTCTCTTCTATTCTTTCTCCTTTGTGTATGCACACTAACCTCGGTGCGTGCGTATTCTTCTGGTTATAGGGGCTATATGCGCACTTTTCTGCACATATATGATTTTCCCTGTATGGATTTGCAAATGCATCCATGTACGCATATATATATAGGTACGGGTATGCACATGTATATATGTATATATATGTATATATATATATATATATATATATATATATATATATGTATATATATGTATATATAAATATACATATATATATATATATATATATATATATATATATATATATATATATGCAGTTATGTTTGTAGATGTATATATGCACTCTTTTGTGTGAGTGTATACATGAATGTGTGCGTCTCTTAGATATTAATATACATTGTCAGTGTCTGTATAGTCTGGTAACCTATACAGTGTTCCCCCACTCAATTATTTTTAGATCCCTTACACTGTTTGACCCTTTGACCATCAGGGTATTTGCAGTGTAGGAGACAATAATAAATGAATATTATTATAGAGGGAAACTTCCGAGGCGATAATCAGCGAATCAATTCAGAGGAAGAGGTATGTTTACAGCACTCTGAAAAATTGACAAGTAATCAACAACAGAAAAAAATATGGACAAAAGCAGGATCGAACTCCTACTGAGTGGCACAGCGCCTTGCCACGAAAAGCCAAACGCTAGGGAACACTGCCACTCAGCTAACTAAAGACATCTTTTCTTTTCTTAAACAGTTTTGATTATTTTGTTTTGGATGTTTCATTACTAGTTAGCTATGTAGGATTAGTTTAATTTACTTACATATCTATATGTGTGTGTGTGTGTGTGCGAACGCTGTTTGTTGTTCCTGCTGAAGGCCTATTGAGCCGCAATGCCGTTCAAATTTGTATCGTGTATTAGTCAAGTCAAGCTTTTACCATACCATTTTTCTATATTTTTTCCCTCAATTCTCCCTCACATTTAGCTTTATTGCAGCTTAGCATTTGTTATGCATTCACTTGCATTTCTTTGTCTTAATCCCGTAATACTGACCACAGTATAGAAACGTGTGCCGGTGGACGTACGAGTATAAGCATTAGCATCATCCTCCATGCACATTACACGGTATGAGACAGCTTTCAATCCCTCCCTCCGTCCCTCCCTCCCTCTCTCCCTCCCTCCCTTCCTTCTACCTTGTTGTATTTATTTATGTTCTTCCTTCATGTCAGTTGTTCGGCTTATTCTAGTGGCACCTGAAATTCTCTAACCAGCAATTTTGAAGATGAACTGAACGAGCCTGTGTGACTATTATATCTCACTCTAGTAAGTTAGCCCACACGATAACACCCGAAACAATTCAACGAAACTCCACTTCGTCTAATTTCAAAATCTGACAAGGGATTGTATTTTAGGATGTAATTTTAGGCAAAAAAGAATTACGATAAAGAAAATAAATAATTCAGACGACATTACGGTTGGTTACGTACATTCAGAGCTACAACCACCTTGGACATACTACAACCACCTTGGACATACTACAACCACCTTGGACATACTACAACCACCTTGGACATACTACAACCACCTTGGACATACTACAACCAACTTGGACATACTACAACCACCTTGGACATACTACTACCACCTTGGACATACTACAACCACCTTGGACATACTACAACCACCTTGGACATACTACAACCACCTTGGACATACTACAACCACCTTGGACATACTACTACCACCTTGGACATACTACAACCACCTTGGACATACTACAACCACCTTGGACATACTACAACCACCTTGGACATACTACAACCACCTTGGACATACTACAACCACCTTGGACATACTACTACCACCTTGGACATACTACAACCACCTTGGACATACTACAACCACCTTGGACATACTACAACCAGAGATGGGCAATTTAAAACTGAAATAAACAAAAGAATAGGAATTTCAAAAACCAATTTTAATGCCATGAAAAAAATGCACTAAAATCTAGACATATAACACCAGGGTTAAAACTAAGATTAGCAAAATTGTATATCTTTCAAACATTCATGTATGGTGCAGAAACATTGACATTAGACAAGAAAACAGAACAGAAAATTGAAGCCTTTGAAATGTGGATTTATAAAACAATAGAATAATTGGATGGAAAGAAAATAAAACAAATAATGAAGTCTTAAAACAACTAAAAATGAAAAGAGAGCTACTAAACACAATTCAAGCAAGACAAATGAGATTTTAGGGGCTTATTAAAAGAAACAGTAGCTTACTAAAAATAATCTTTTAAGGCAAAATACAAGGTAAAAGAGGCAGACCAAGACTAAAAAAAACGAGTAACATCAAAAGATGGACAGTTCAGCCCAAGACAAACGGCAATAACAAAGCAAAAGCGGAATGGCGCTCCATGGTAGCCAACCTTTGATGCAGAGATGCCCCTCAATGATGACAATACTTACGTAAATTGAAACTATCAACAAACAACAAAATGGCTGAACCAAAATATGTCTACAATAAAGGAAACTTTCCATAATCTCTAAGCAAATTCCAAACCAGTGACAGAAACGAATGATAAAACGATCTATTTATTGAATATTGTTGTTGTGCAATAAGATAAATTACCATATCAAAGTTTTGTAATACTCCATTGGAAGACCAGACCTTAGAATTTGGTAAACTAACTTGCGAATACAGACAATTTACAGACTTTTAGTAGACGTTAACAGACAGACAGGTCTCTGGACACGTGATCAAACAAGAGAGAAGGAAATATTTTATAAGTTTATGCCAGGAATGAGTCGCGGTAGAGCTGTGGCCAGTAAGCTGGATTACTAAGTGAAAGAGGTCGGGTTCGATCTCAATAGGCAGCTTCTATTGTTCAACAGTCTAGTGACTGAGTTTGAGTTGGTGAGAGCCACATGAAGAATTTTGAAAACTAAGAATTTTTTCTAGCTGAAGAAACCAGAAATATCATCAAAGTCATACGGGAGAGACAATTAACATTTATTGGACATCGCATGCGAAAAGAAAGCATTCAGAATATTATAAGAACAGGCTGAATGAAAGGAAAGAAGAACAGAGGAAAACCAAGACAAACAATAATGAACAGCTTATCCAAATGACATAACAAAAAATCGCCAACTGAAATTTTGACATGCATGAAGAACCGAGAGATATGAATAGAGATGATTGCCTACGCCAGTCGCCATGGCACCTGATGATGATGACAGGTCCAAAGGTAAAGACAACTTTAAGGCCCATACCTTAAAATTGAAACCTGAAAGTCTTACAATATTTGAAATCATATCCTGGTATTTGAAAAAAAGTGTAGACCCACAACAAATTCTGAAAATTTATTGAGGCCGCTCGGATTGCGTAGCCCTAAGCTGTGGCTTATTAAGTTATAGGCACATACGGCCCTGGGAATTTCAATCAACTTTACCTTAAAGGTACAATATGTTTACTTTTAATTTACTTATTAATAATTTTTTTTGTGTGTGGGGTGGGGGAGAAAACTTCGATACTGGCGTAATACTGACCATGTTGTCCAAATGTGTGTGATGTGTACAAAAAGAGACACAGTAACTAACAATAATTTCCATATAAGTCATGTGACGTGTTACAGAGGACGGAGTGAATTAGTTGCATGCGGTAGCTAATTCTTTTTTTTTTTAATGCTCCATATACCATACGATGTAATCATAGGCGAGCCGGAGGCACCATAACCTCCTCCCCGGGTGGATGCAACCCGTTAGCCTAAAAATGGCAACTCATCTAGTAGAAGGTCAACTACGCCCCTGGTATCTTAGCGGGTCTACTCGTTCATAGAATAGTATTCAGGAGTAAACCCTGAGGGAAAATCCGGAGATGAAGTCCCTAGGGTAATTCAGTGTTGATTTCAACATTACTCTGGCGACTTCAGCAGGGCAGTTGGCACCATATTGTTCTGGTCTTGTGAGACCTTTAGATCACTGGGATGCGTGGTGAGAAGAAACATGTTGCATGGGGTCGGCTGTGTGGAGAGAAGAAACATGTTGTATGGGTTCGTCTGTGTGGAGATAAGAAACATGTTGCATGAAATTGGCTGTGAGGAGAGAAGAAACATGTTGCATGGGCTCGGCTGTGTGGAGAGAAGAAACATGTTGCATGAAATTAGCTGTGTGGAGAGAAGAAACATGTTGTATGGGTTCGTCTGTGTGGAGAGAAGAAACATGTTGCATGGGCTCGGCTGTGTGGAGAGAAGAAACATGTTGTATGGGCTCAGCTGTGTGGAGAGAAGAAACATGTTGTATGGGTTCGTCTGTGTGGAGAGAAGAAACATGTTGCATGAAATTAGCTGTGTGGAGAGAAGAAACATGTTGTATGGGCTCGGCTGTGTGGAGAGAAGAAACATGTTGTATGGGCTCAGCTGTGTGGAGAGAAGAAACATGTTGTATGGGTTCGTCTGTGTGGAGAGAAGAAACATGTTGCATGAAATTAGCTGTGTGGAGAGAAGAAACATGTTGTATGGGTTCGTCTGTGTGGAGAGAAGAAACATGTTGCATGGGCTCGGCTGTGTGGAGAGAAGAAACATGTTGTATGGGCTCAGCTGTGTGGAGAGAAGAAACATGTTGTATGGGTTCGTCTGTGTGGAAAGAAGAAACATGTTGTATGGGTTCGTCTGTGTGGAGAGAAGAAACATGTTGCATGGGCTCGGCTGTGTGGAGAGAAGAAACATGTTGTATAGGTTCGTCTGTGTGGAGAGAAGAAACATGTTGTATGGGCTCGGTTGTGTGGAGAGAAGAAACATGTTGTATGGGCTCGGCTGTGTGGAGAGAAGAAACATGTTGTATGGGCTCGGCTGTGTGGAGAGAAGAAACATGTTGTATGGGCTCGGTTGTGTGGAGAGAAGAAACATGTTGTATGGGCTTGGCTGTGTGGAGAGAAGAAACGTGTTGTATGGGCTCGGCTGTGTGGAGAGAAGAAACGTGTTGTATGGGCTCGGCTGTGTGGAGAGAAGAAACGTGTTGTATGGGCTCGGCTGTGTGGAGAGAAGAAACGTGTTGTATGGACTCGGCTGTGTGGAGAGAAGAAACATGTTGTATGGACTCGGCTGTGTGGAGAGAAGAAACATGTTGTATGGACTCGGCTGTGTGGAGAGAAGAAACATGTTGTATGGACTCGGCTGTGTGGAGAGAAGAAACGTGTTGTATGGACCCGGCTGTGTGGAGAGAAGAAACGTGTTGTATGGGCTCGGCTGTGTGGAGAGAAGAAACGTGTTGTATGGGCTCGGCTGTGTGGAGAGAAGAAACATGTTGTATGGGCATCAACTTGTCTCTTATTTTTCTTCTGTCCAAGCTAGCGCCCTGGAGTGCACATTTCCTCGGGGCGATGCAAAATCATTAACTATATCTGACAGAGTCTACTACTACTATTGCTACTACTACTATTGCTGCTACTACTACTATTACTGCTACTACTACTATTGCTACTTCTACTATTGCTACTACTACTATTACTACTACTATTATTACTACTGCTATACTGCTACTTAAACTACTACAACCAGTGCAACTGCTACTACTGTTGTAACTACTACAGCCACTACTACTACTACGACCACTACGACTACCACTACTACGACTACCAACTACTACTGCTACTACCACTACTACTACTACTACACGTGACGTAAATGTATGTTTGTCTTGCTGCTGCGGGTCAATATTTAGTCTTTAGAGTAAGTTGAAACGGCAGTTGAAGCGTATTCTATTGTTGATTATTGCATAATATGTTTGTGTGTATGTATGTGTATGTGTGTGTTTATATATATATATGGATATGTATGTGTGTATGGAGAACGCCAGTGGCATAGTGGTAGACCGCTGACTTCGCGATATAGGGAAGGTGGGTTCGAAAACAAACTAGAGTTCTGCAGTCGGCCCAGTTAAAGAATAAAAGGAATGGGTGCCAGGCTCACTGAGTTGAGGAAAGGTACCGTCCAACCACTCACCAACGTCCAAATATTTCATTTGTAAACGAGTAGTTCCTTATTTGCCACTAGAAATTGCTTTCGTTTCTCGTTAGCCGATGGTTATGGCTTCTGTTTCTTCTGTATTCATCTGAATATTTTAATCATTCCATGCTCCATTCAAGAAATGTTCATTTTATTTTGTTTCTATTACATTTACAGATCACAGATATATACCTATGTAACAGATCTAAACCTATGTTTCATAGATTACACCAAGGCATTTGACAAAGTAAAGCACCAAGAAATAATCAACATTTTAGAAAGCATAAACGTAGACAGCAAAGATCTAAGAATAATAAAGAACATGTAATGGCAACAAACAGCGGCCATAAGAACTGGAAACCAATTGGGAATGTTTCAACAAATAAAACAGGGTGTTAGACAAGGTTGTGTGCTGTCACCAGATTTGTTTAATCTTTATAGTGAGATTATTTTAAGATCCATAAGGGACATGCCTGGAATAACAATTGGAGGTCATAATATAAATATTCTAAGGTATGCTGATAAAGTATTAATCGCTAAAGAGTGAAAATGAGTTACAAGAAATGTTGGACATTATAGTGAAAGAAAGCAAAAATAAAGGACTCCACCTTAATAGCAAAAAGACAGAGGTAATGGTAACAACAAAGAAAAAGACTTCACCTAAGTGCAAAATAAAGACAAGTGGAACAATATTAAAACTGGTAAATGAATTTAAATATTTGGGAACTTTGTTAACCTCAAACGGAAGATGTACAAAACAGGTGAGATGCAGAATGGCTCAGGCAAAAGCAGCTTTCCAAAAAATGAGGAAAATACTATGTAATCCATTTTTGACAATAGAAACAAGAAAAAGAGTTCTTAAATGTTACGTAGAGCCAGTCTTAACATATGGATGCGAGTCATGGACAATAGGACAACAGGCAAGAAAATCACTGGAGTCTGTAGAAATGTGGTTTTACAGAAGAATGTTGAGAACACCATGGACAGCTAAGAAGAGTAATGAAGTGGTTCTGAGAGAGGTCAAAGCAAAAAGAGAGCTAATTTCCAATATTAGGAAGAAACAATCATCATTTTTTGGCCATGTAATGAGAAGGGAACAACTTGAATATATTGCAACAACTGGAAAAATCGAGGGACGAAGAGATAGAGGGAAGCAAAGAGAAAAAATAACAGACAGCTTAAGAGAATGGCTTGGCAGAAGGTCAACAACAGAAATGATAAATAGCTGCCGAGATCGAGAGTTGTGGAGAGACATGATCACCTACGCCACTAGGCCCGGTACTTGATGATGATGATTACATTTAACGTTATTGTTTATGTTATGCTGTTTGTATTACATTTAACGTTATTGTTTATTTTATGCTGTTTCTATTACATCTTACATCATTCTGATCCTACTAGAAGTTACTAAGGGAACGCAGATTGCCCCTCTTTGAGTCTCCAAACTGAAGGACGAAGAGATAGAAGGAAGCAACGATAAAAGATACCAGACAGCTTAAGAGAATGGCTTGGCAGAAGGTCAACAACAGAAATGATAAATAACTGTCGAAATCGAAAGTTGTGGAGAGACATGATCACCTTCGGCAGCAGGAATGGTACTTGATGATAAAGCTTCTCAAACTCACGGAGGATGTGTCTTCTGTCTTTGGCTGTTTTGTTATTGTCATTCTAGATTCATTCGAGGGTTGAATTTGTTTCCCCTTATTTAGTCTGTTGTTGGCAGTGTCCTAATATTTTTATATAATTTTGTTGTTGTTCTAGTCTGTTGTTGGCAGTGTCCTAATATTTGTATATAATTTTGTTGTTGTTCTAGTCTGTTGTTGGCAGTGTCCTAATATTTTTATATAATTTTGTTGTTGTTCTAGTCTGTTGTTGGCAGTGTCCTAATATTTTTATATAATTTTTTGTTGTTCTAATCTGTTGTTGGCAGTGTCCTAATATTTTTATATAATTTTTTGTTGTTCTAATCTGTTGTTGGCAGTGTCCTAATATTTTTATATAATTTTTTGTTGTTCTAATCTGTTGTTGGCAGTGTCCTAATATTTTTATATAATTTTTTGTTGTTCTAATCTGTTGTTGGTAGTGTTCAGTGTGCGTGGAACGTGATGCTGCTGTCTATATATTTCTACCATGTGCACATTTATTATTCAGTATGGTCAGTGCTACGTCAGTTCTGAATTTTTCTTCAATTCTTATCAATTAAAGGCTGGATGAACCCAGAAGTCGTCATTCGAATTGAACCCAACATCGTGCCCTTATTGTTTGCTTACCTGCCTGTGTACTGTAATGCATTGTCTCTCGTGGTAGAGCGTTGTGTCGAGGAGTACCTGGTTTGATCTTGTTTCGGGCGGTCCATCGTTCTTTGTTTTTTTTTCTGTTGATTATTTATGGATTTGTTCCGAGAGTTGTAAACCTTTTCCACTGAAATAATTCGTTAATCTCTCGGCTCGGACAGTTTCATTTCATAACATTAATTCATTATTATTTGTCTTCTGTCTTTTGTCCACCAGTTCACTAACCACAAGTCTACCACGGTTTATTTAATGGTAGTAAATTTTGAAATAAAGAGCCCCGTCACGCCAGGTGGCCGATAGTGAATATGGTGTTAGTGACCATAATGTTTAATGCTTGAGTGGTATATAATAGAAACATCTGAAGTGCTATTTCTGGAGGCATTTAGTAAAACGCCATCATAGAATGACAAAAAAATGATGCAGAACTTATCAATGTACGCGTATGTAGTAGAAGGTGCTAATAATAGATAGCACATTCTTTCAGCATTGTAGATGCAACATCTGAAAGTGGGAAATAGTGGAACAAAATATATCGGTCATCTAAAAGTGGTTCTAATTAATAGACAACATATAAATGTGAGAATGGAGTAGAGAGGGAAATAGAAAATAAAAATAAACTCAGAGATAATATACCAGACACTTGTAAAGAATGATTTGGTAGAAAATCAACAATAGACTTATTAAACAGCCGCAGACAGAGAGAGAGACATCTTGAATCATGATCACCTACCCCAGCAGGCACGGTGCTTGGTGATGATTTGTACTGAACATTGACATGAACATTGACCGTCGAAATGCCTTATTAATTAACTGCAAAAACAAGACAAAGCAGGAAACATAAAAAAAAAACATAGCGTCAAATACGAGAAGAAACGCGAATATGAAACCATCAGAAATGACATGTCATGACACGACAAGACTTTGTGCTTTTTTTTTTTTTCAAAGTAACGTCGATAATTAATTAAATATATTCAAAATATTAACATCGACGACGATTAAAGCAACTTGAATGAAAATCAAATAAAGAAAGACAGAAAATTTGGCAACGCTGTAAGAACAAAGCACAATAACTCAATAACAAAACACATCTTCTGATTTTTAAAATTTATATTAAAAAAAAAAATAATTATCTCATAATTTATCTCCAAGTTGTCTTTTTCGGTCATAGATATCGGTTCTTAATTTTATATAATTTACGTATTTGTTCGATATTTTCTGTCAATTGTATATCAGTTCAGCCTGATCCAGACCACTTTCAAGTCTATGTAAATCTGCTTTCAGTCTGCAATATCCTGGAAGACGAACAAGTGTTGCTATCCTTTCCGGTTCAGAATCGTCATGAAATCTGCTATTTTTTTTTCTTGTGTATTATATATTTTCAAGGAGCAGGTCGTAAACGGAATATTAATTTCAAGAGATTGAACAAGAAGTTGTAAATAACGGCGCGCATCACCAGTGCGCAGGCGCAGTTGGAATAATAAGTGGATCAATCAAATCATTTAATGACACCGGAGTTAAATGGCTGCATAGAGCAATTGTGGAAGCATGGGCACAAAGAAGCTATAATGGGACCCATCTGGTAAAAAAATAAATGGAAACAAAAGAAAACGCGAAACTTACAGGAGTATATCACAAACGAAAAAGATGCAAGCATAAATATTACTGCAAAAGTCTAGACGAATAAAAGCGCAAGCTGTAAGGTCTAAATTGAGTTGAGAGAGTTAACGAGCTATACAATCACTATAGAATAATCGTATAACATATCTCTTAAACATGATAGGTAAATCAAAATAGGCTTTATTGTTGAGATAAATGTTGTTATTATAGAGGTGGAACATATACTCGTGTGTTTATGTGGAGATAGTGTGGTGAAGCGGAAACTTGTGGAGAGATTGATATCAACTGTTTCAAGTTCTGATAGGAACAAGTGATGTACTGATCGATGTGTTCAAGATTTGATAGAAACAAGTGATGTACTGATCGATGTATTCAAGATTTGATAGAAACAAGTGATGTACTGATCGATGTATTCAAGATTTGATGGAAACAAGTGATGTACTAATCGATGTATTCAAGATTTGGTAAAAACAAGTGATGTACTGATCGATGTATTCAAGATTTGGTAAAAACAAGTGATGTACTGATCGACATATTTAAGATTTGGATGGAGCATGTGATGTACTGATCGACATATTCAAGATTTGGATGGAGCATGTGATGTACTGATCAGCATTTGAAACGTATATTTATAAAAGAATAGAAAAATTGGGTAAGAAAAGAAAACAAATGATACACTTTTAAAACAAATAAATATGAAAAGAGAACTACTAAACACAATTCAAACCAAACAAATTAGATTTTTTAGGAATGTTGAAAGACACAGCAGCCAACTAAAAGAAATCTTGGAAGGGGAAATACAAGGTATATGAAACAGAGGCAGACCATGACTAATATGGATGTGTAACATCAAAAGATGGACATATCAGCCTATAACAACCAGCACTATCAAAACAAGAGACAGAACGAAATGGCGCTCCATAGTAGCCAACCTTCGATGCGGAGACTACAATCAATGATGATGATGTACTGGTCGATATGTTCAAGATTTGATAGAAACAAGTGATGTACTGATCGATGTATTCAAGATTTGATAGAAGCAAGTGATGTACTGATCGATGTATTCAAGATTTGATAGAAACAAGTGATGTACTGATCGATGTATTCAAGATTTGATAGAAGCAAGTGATGTACTGATCGATGTATTCAAGATTTGATAGAAACAAGTGATGTACTGATCGTTGTATTCAAGATTTGTTAGAAACAAGTGATGCACTGATCGATGTATTCAAGATTTGATAGAAACAAGTGATGTACTGATCGATGTATTCAAGATTTGATAAAAACAAATGATGTACTGATCGATGTACTCAAGATTTGATAGAAACAAGTAATGTACTGATCGATGTATTCAAGAATTGATAAAAACAAATGATGTAGTGATCGATGTATTCAAGATTTGATAAAAACAAATGATGTAGTGATCGATGTATTCAAGATTTGATAAAAACAAATGATGTACTGATCGATGTATTCAAGATTTGATAAAAACAAATGATGTAGTGATCGATGTATTCAAGAATTGATAGAAACAAATGATGTACTGATCGATGTATTCAAGAATTGATAGAAACAAATGATGTACTGTTCGATGTATTCAAGAATTGATAGAAACAAATGATGTACCGATCGATGTATTCAAGAATTGATAGAAACAAAATATGTACTGATCGATGTATTCAAGAATTGGTAGAAACAAATGATGTACTGATCGATGTATTCAAGATTTGATAGAAACAAGTGATGTACTGATCGATATATTCAAGATTTGATAGAAACAAGTGATGTACTGTTCGATGTATTCAAGATTTGGTAGAAACAAGTGATGTACTGTTCGATGTATTCAAGATTTGATAGAAACAAGTGATGTACTGTTCGATGTATTCAAGATTTGATAGAAACAAGTGATGTACTGTTCGATGTATTCAAGATTTGATAGAAACAAGTGATTGTCTGAACTATGTACTCACGATTGGATCCAAACAAGTGATGTACTGATCGACGTGTTCAAGATTTGATAAGAACAAGTGATGTACTGGTCGACATAATCAATATAGCAAGAGCAATGAGAATGAGGCTGTCCGCTAATATCACTGCTGGTCTGTTTAATGCGCGCAGGCAAAAAATATATCTGAAAAAAATTATCGTTGAAACAAATCAATTACAGAATAGTTTATTTGAATTATGTCGACGAATTTGATACAAAATACAATTAATAGAACAAACAAGCTAATTCTATATGATCAAAGTTTAACTTGCTACATTCTGTCGATGAAGTTTACTCTCAACATGACTCGATTAATAAATAAAATACTTAAATAATTTCAAAGTGAAATATTTTACTAAAATAAGTACATGAAGTAATTAAGAACAGTATTCAAGTTAGGCTATAAGAATAAGCAAATTAAGACAACCATTAAATATTAAGATCAAAGATAAAGAAATAAAAGAAGTAGAGGAATTCAAGTATTTAGGCTCAATGTTCACAGAAGATGGAAAACTAGACAGAGAACAGCTTTCACCATTGCCAAGACATCCAAACATTTCCATGCCAGCTAAACAACAAATAATAAATAGAATTTTCACACCAACTTTGTGCTATGAAAGTCAAACATGGACCCTTTCTAAATCACATTTAAGAAAGATCAATACATGTGAGATGCGATGCTTGAGAAAAGTAACAAACAACACAAGAAGAGATAGAGTACCAAATGAAATCATAAGAAAAATAGTAGGAACAAAACCCTGCCAAAATATATATAGAACAACTTAAATGGTTTGGCCACCTGGTCAGAATGAATCCTTATCAATCACCATCAAGGGCGTTCTTCTCGAGAATGCATGGAAAAAGACAAAGAGGAAGACCCAGAAGAAGATGGATAGATGCAGTGACAGAGACATGTAACAACAAAGGAAAGTAACTAATTCAGACAGTTTGAGCAGCTCAAGAACGACAAATGATATAAACACGACATCTTTTAGGTATCAGTAAAAAGAGAAAAGAAGAAGATGGATAGATGCAGTGATAGAGACATGTAACAACAAAGGAAAATCACTAATTCAGACAGTTCGAGCAGCTCAAGAACGACAAATGATATAAACCACGACACCTTTTAGGTATCAGTAAAAAGACAAAAGAAGAAGATGGATAGATGCAGTGACAGAGACATGTAACAACAAAGGAAAGTCATTAATTCAGGCAGTTCGAGCAGCTCAAGAACAACAAATGATATAAATCACGACACCTTTTAGGTATCAGTGAAAAGAGAAAAGAAGAAGATTGACGGTTTAAATAAAGTACTAAATAATAGCGAGACAAATAATAATAAATGAATATTATTCTAGAGGGAAACTTCCGAGGTGATAGATCAGCGAAACATTTCAGAGGAAGGGCCATGTTTACAGCACTCGCAAAGAAAAGACAAATAATCAACAACAGAAAAAAAAAATTACGATTATAAAAGTTGCGATCACAACTCGGGAAAAAATTGTATATCTGTATTTTCCTATTAAGACAAATATCTCCCGGATAGGGTAGGGCTGAATACTTGCGTTGTGATCGCAACCCTATACTATAGTTATGCGTACACCTGCGTGAAAGACATCGCCAATGATAGCTAACTTTTTAGTTAGCTGAGTTGATCGTGTGCTCTAGCGTTTGGTTTATCGTGGCAATGCGATGTGCCAAGGAGTACAAGTTCGATCCTGCTTCGAACCATATGTTGTTCTTTGTTTTTTTTTCTATTATTAATTATTTGTCTTTTTTCCGAGTACTGTAAGCATAACTCTTCCTCTTAAATGATCTACTTGCATGATATCAAGGTGACATATTTTACTAAATTATGTTGATGATATATATATATATGTATGTATATATATATATATATATATATATATATATATATATATATGTTTATGACATATTTATTTTAAATATGACAAATTATATTTATTAATTATATTTAGTAATTTACTTATTTTTTATAATTTATATTTAGATATGAATATCAAAAAGACTAAAACTATGATCATAAACAAAGAAAACACTCAAAACCCAAAAGTGGATATCGAAATTGAATGAATAGACCTGGAGACAGTTCAGAACTACAACTATCTTGGACATACTATAACCAGTGATGGAAAATGTACAACTGAAATAAACAAAAGAATAGTAATGGCAAAAGGTAATTTTAATGTCATGAAGAACATACTAACACCAAAACAAATAACACCAGGGCTAAAACTAAGAATAGCAAAAAGTGACATCTTCTCAATATCCCTATATGGTCCAGAAGAATGAACATTAGAACAGAAAAGAGAACAGAGAATTGAAGCCTTTGAAATGTTGATATATAGAAGAATAGGTAGAATTGGATGGAAGGAAAAGAAAAACGATCAAGTTTTAAAACAACTACAAATGAAAAGAGAACTACTAAACACAATTAGAACAAGACAAATGACATTTTTGGGGCATGTTAAAAGACACATCACCCTAATAAAAGTAATATTGGAAGGGAAAATACAAGGTAAAAAAAGCAGAGGCAGACTAAGACTAACATGGACGAGTAACATGGAAAGATGGACAAGTCAACCTATGACAATCTGCACCATCAAAGCAAGAGACAGAGTGGAATGGCGCTCTATGGTAGCCAACCTTCGATGCGGAGACAGCACTCAATGATGATGATGAACATAAGTACATGTTTATCTTTTATATGAATAGTTGTTCAAAGACCCCGGTATCACCGCAAACGAATGAAAATCTATCATTGCTAAACCGTCCATGCCAGTGGAAAAATCCGAATGAACATCTCATCGAATATCCAAATAAAGAAAGGCAGCTGGCAGTCCCCATCATAGCATACACAGCACACGTCAAAGACATAAGGCATTTAGCGCCGACAGTGTACGCAACTGAACTATCCTTCGTCATACGATACCATCATTCATCGTAAGCAATCAGAATATAGAAACACAATCCGGAAGAAAAACACAGCTCACGGTGCGCACAGAGCACTAATCTCAGTAGCTCCGGCAGCAAGCCGGACTTGGAATATGAGGAAACTGCAACAAGGAACACTTTTCATACAATGCCTTAATCTATTGCCGCCTATCCGCCATATTGACCGGAAGTCTCTTTTATACGAACACCGCGTATAAACAGACGACATATTAAAATGTTATTATATTCTTTGCAAGGAACCAGTTTCATCGCAATCAGGAATCTCCAATATCCGCTCAACCACTTGTCACAGCCTTCTTACAAAGTGCATTGGTAAATTCTGTTGACAGGGTTGCTACGTGTGCACGCCATACTCGGCTGCACAGGTGACGATTCTAAAACTTCTTAGTCGTCTCTTACGACATGCGTGGCAGGTAACAGTGGCTCTAACCTTTTCTCCCCTCACTGTGGGGGCCCTGGTAGCCCCCATAATTTTTCACTTGAACATCTATCCAGAATTATTTAGTTGAACATCTATCCAGAATTATTTAGTTGAACATCTATCTAAAATTATTCCGTTCAAAAACCTATACAGAAATATTTTAACCAGAAATATTAGGTTGGACATTTATGCAGGATTATTTAGCTGGACATCCATCCAGAATTATTTAGTTGGACATCTATCCAGAATTATTTAGTTGGACAACTATCCAGAATTATTTATTTGGACATCTATCCAGAATTATTTATTTGGACATCTATCCAGAATTATTTAGTTGGACAACTAACTATCCAGAATTATTTAGTTGCACATCTATCCAGAATTATTTTCTTGGACATCTCTTCAAAACTATTTTGTTGCTCACCTATCCAGAATTATTTTCTTGGACATCTCTCTAAAACTATTTTGTTCAACACCTATCCAGAATTATTTTCTTGGACATCTCTCTAAAACTATTTTGTTGAACACCTATCCAGAATTATTTTCTTGGACATCTCTTCAAAACTATTTTGTTGCTCACCTATCCAGAATTATTTTCTTGGACATCTCTCTAAAACTATTTTGTTGAACACCTATCCAGAATTATTTTCTTGGACATCTCTCTAAAACTATTTTGTTGGACACCTATCCCTAATAAATCTAATCGACCAACAACTCACCCCAAGCAGAAAACACCAGCATACAACATTAAGAAACGATTTAGGAAATAGTGAATAGAATGAGTCAGCGACTCGATAGATTTAATATGACAACTCAAGCAGTGTAACTAACAATGACCATGTAGCCTGCCACGCGTACACAACAACACATCGCAGTTTAAGTTGTAGGACAAAGAAAGAGAGAAGAAAGAAAAAAACAGTTTGAAAGAAAGAAAGAAAGAAAGAAAGAAGGAAGAACGTATGAAAGGCAGTAAGAAGTAGAGAAATAAAGAAATAATAAAGTATTAAAGAAAGAAAGAAAGAAAGAACGAAGTATAGAAAGAAGGAAAGAAGAAAGAAATGAAGGAGAGAAAGAAGGAATAAAGAAGGAAAGAAAAAAAGGAGAGAAAGGAAGGAAGGAAGGAAGGAAGGAAGGAAGGAAGGAAGGAAGGAAGGAAGGAAGGAAGGAAGGAAGGAAGGAAGGGAGGAAGGAAGGAAGGGAAAGAAGGTGAATTATTCTGTAAGTAGAAGACACACATTTTCTGTTTTCTTATTTGTTTACTCATTTCCCTCCATTTATTTTTATTTTGATCTTAAATTGTATTTTATTCGTTGCAAAAATATCTAGCAACAACCCTAGCAGCAATGAACTCGAGATTAAATAAAGAATAATAAAAGCGCTGGAAAGATTCTCATATTTCATGTATTGCAGTCATGGGTCTCCAACTGCTGGCTTCAAGCTAGACATTTTAGCTAGAATTGCACAAACAAAATTTAGTGGGGAAAAAAACACACAAAGCTATGATCAAAATGGAAAGATAAAACATTTCTCTGAGATTTATAGACTGATCTAGACAGACAAGGGAGAAAACTCAGCATGTAGTTTCTAACGGACAGTGAAATTGAAAGAAGGGAAACTTAATACAAGCTCGGGTAGGACAGCTTCGTTAGTTTGTGACGTTCTGGGAGACAGTGAATCTAAAATAAGAAAAACTTGATACAACAGGCTCGTTAGTTTGTTGTTGCTCCTAGTAGGCAGTGAACCTAAAAGGAAGGAAAACTTAATACAAACAGGTTCGTTAGTTTGTTGTTACTCCTAGTAGGCAGTGAACCTAAAAGAAAGGAAAACTTAATACAAACAGGTTCGTTAGTTTGTTGTTGCTCCTAACGGGCAGTGAACCTAAAAGGAAGAAAAACTTGATACAAACAGGTTCGTTAGTTTGTTGTTGCTCCTGGTAGGCAGTGAACCTAAAAGGAAGAAAAACTTGATACAAACAGGTTCGTTAGTTTGTTGTTGCTCCTGGTAGGCAGTGAACCTAAAAGGAAGAAAAACTTGATACAAACAGGTTCGTTAGTTTGTTGTTGCTCCTGGTAGGCAGTGAACCTAAAAGGAAGGAAAACTTGATACAAACAGGTTCGTTAGTTTGTTGTTACTCCTAACGGGCAGTGAACCTAAAAGGAAGGAAAACTTGATACAAACAGGTTCGTTAGTTTAGTGACGCAACTTTGCTAGCAGAGATTGTTCAGACCGTAATCAACTGATGCATTATACGAAGATCAAGGGATAGAAAACGATAAGCAAAATACGATGGCATGGAGCAGCTCAACTAATAGAAAGACAACACAAACTATAACAGTTCGGTAAAAGTCTTCAGTAGGTATAATAAACAAATTAAATAAGTCCAAACCAGAAAACACAATACGAGATGAAAAGAAAAGGGAAAAAATACATTTTAAAATGAAGTTCGAGAACTGAGGGTGACTAGGGATAGTAGATATAAGGGGTGACGGTGAGGGAGTAGTCATAGTAGAAGTAGGAGGGGTGACAGTAAGGGAGTAGGCATAGTAGAAGTAGGAGGGGTGACAGTAAGGGAGTAGGCATAGTAGAAGTAGGAGGGGTGACAGTAAGGGAGTAGGCATAGTAGATGTAAGAAAAGTGACAGTAAGGGAGTTTGCATAGTAAATGTAAAAGGAGTTACGGTGAGGGAGAAGGCATAGTAGAAGTAGGAGGAGTGACAGTAAGGAAGTAGGCATAGTAGAAGTAGGATGGGTGACAGTAAGGGAGTAGGCATTAGAAGTAAGAGGGGTGACAGTAAGGGAGTAGGCATAGTAGATGCAAGAAAAGTGACAGTAAGGGAGTTTGCATAGTAAATGTAAAAGGAGTTACGGTGAGGGAGAAGGCATAGTAGAAGTAGGAGGAGTGACAGTAAGGAAGTAGGCATAGTAGAAGTAGGATGGGTGACAGTAAGGGAGTAGGCATAGTAGAGGTAGGAGGGGTGACAGTAAGGGAGTAGGCATTAGAAGTAAGAGGAGTGACAGTAAGGGAGTAGGCATAGTAGAAGTAGGAGGGGTAACAGTGAGGGAGTAGACATAGTAGAAGTAAGAGGGATGAAGATGAGGAATGACAAAGATAGAAACAATAAGTAGCGGTAAAATATAAATGGAGATAAGCTCAAATCTTGGGGAGACGCACAAAGATGGCGCCCTGTTAATTGGCCTCTTCATAAGACTCACAGATAAGTGCTGTTTTCCAGTGAAATTTCCTGTTTATTTGTTTGTTTTTATTTATTTTTTAAGAGATCATGTGATTGTACGCGCTTTCTATTTGATGTAAATCACTTTGCTTCTTTTGATTCATTGCATTTTGTTATAATTTCCTTATTTCATCACTCAGCCTTGTTGTTGCACTATTGAACGCGTCAAAATGGCGGTTTGTTTACGCCGGTCTGTCGTCAAGGACAAATAAGTCATCTAATTTGTACAAAGCTCACAGTGTTTCCGCGTGCTGCTGAGCAAGTTACTGGAGTTGGCCAGTTTATAACGTGGAACGGGTTCTAGGCCGTGCGACTGAGCAAGTGCACGTTGAGTCTGGACCATCCAAAGCATCGACATTCAGCGACGTTCATCAAAGGCGACGGTAAGTGTAAGTTTTCAGATGCAACCCAAACTACATCATCGAAGAAGGAAAACACGACGGGGCAAGAGGGGTGGCACTAAACTGTCAAAGTGTGAGAGGCTAGGCCTTAAGTATGTGCGCGTTACTTATTGGAATTGTGGGTCCATTAATCAACGACGGCCCATTCTTGATAAGCTACTGTGCGGCGCCGATATAATGGTTTTGCAAGAAACTCTTCTTGGTGACAGGACAGTAAGTACTCCTGGCTTTAATTGTTTTTACAATAGACGACACCTTGGGCAGGCCATCCTTGTGCGCAACAATATGGTGGCAGCTGAGGTTGATATGTCTGCGTGGGACAATGCAGAATTGCAGGTACATGCGGTTAGGGTGCAAACCCCAGTTCATTTCGTGATTGTTAATGTGTATGCCTGTAATGGGCAGGTGAACACACAACAATGGCAGAATCTCTTCGAGTTCGATGAAGAGAACGTCATTTTCTGCGGAGACTTTAATGCTAGAGGAAACCAGTGGGGTAACGTCATAACCAACAAGCAGGGAGAAGACCTAGAGAACGCACTAGTGTCAGCCGATTTAGTGTGCTTGAATGATGGAAGGGCAACAAGAATGGCCACTCGAACAGGGGACTCTGATAGTGTCATAGACCTGGCACTGGTGTCTTCCACCTTCGCACCGGTTTGCAGGTGGAGTGCACTGGGGTTCCACGGAAGTGTTCACTATCCATGTGTCCTCCTAATTGAGAAAGGCAGAAATAGAAGCCAGAAAAGAAAGCTCCCCACATTCAACTACGAGAAAACAGACCAGGACGTCATTAGCAAAATCAGACATAGGAAACAGAGCGCCCCTCGTAGGAGGCAGGAGAGATGGACGCAGCCACCCTGGTGGAATGTAGATGTCGAGAAAGCTTGGCGGAGCAAGAGACAAGCGGTCAAGACATGGCAGAAAGCCAGAAGGTATGGTAGAGCACAACCTGAGCTCTTGAAGCGTCTGAAAGTAGAGGTCGACCAAAAATGATGCACTTTAAACTATGCGCTAAGCAGGCTAAGGATGCCAAATGGGATGACTTCTGTAAAAAAAAGTGTGCTCAGAAAAATCGCTCGCCACATTCTGGCGCTTTCATCAGTGCATGAATGGCACACCACGACACAGAGGTATACCAGACTTTCAGAGCACAGGCCAGATATGGCACAAATCTGATGAGAGCAAAGGGAAGGCTCTGCTTGCCCGCTACATTGAGCAGACGGACCAAAGAAATGAGGCTGTAAGAATGAGGATACGGGGATCTTTGTCAAATTTGTGTAAGGATGTAGGGCTGGAAAAAGATCTCACAATCACAACCGATACCATTCGCACGACACTTAAAAGGTCACACAACACTGCTCCTGGTCCAGATGGTGTTCGGTATGATGACATAGGCGATTTAGCTGATGACGACTTGACAACACTGGCCAATGAGTTTAATACCAGTATTCGGAGTGGGCAGATTAAGGAGGAGTGGCTACACAGCTACTTACTACCGCTACCGAAGCCAAACAAGGACCATTCTCAGATCAGTGCCTACAGAATCATCACAATGCAGAACACTGCGGGCAAGCTGCTGGAGAAAATATTTGCCCGTGTCCTCACCTGTCGCCTTGAACAGAAACACGTATTCCCATCCACACTCGGAGGTTATAGATATAACAAAGAGACATGGCTCAATGCGGCAGTATTTGCCTATGACGTCTTCGAAGGCTTCCACAGACGAGAGGAGACATGTGCTGCTGCTATAGATCTGGAGGATGCATACAATAGGGTACCATTTGAATATCTCATGCATATGCTTCTCAAACTGGCGGTGAACCCCTTCCTCATTAGATGGATCGCCGCGGCACTGTTTCAGAGGAAGGTGATACTCAGATGTGGAAGTTGGTCTTCCGAGCCAACATCCATTTGTCCTGGGCTGCCACAAGGCTCACCATTGTCACCAGTTCTATTTAACGTGTACACAATAACGATCACGGCCCAACAGCTGGATGGGAGGGGAAGAACTATGACTTTTGCTCATGATATTCTGGTATATCGACAGGGAAGAGACAGACGGGGAATCGCCTCCACAATGCAAGACGAACTCGATCGCATTTCTTCCTGGTGTGGGGTTTCAGGTGCCTTGGTTAATCCTAATAAAGCATCTGTTTCATGGTTCTCCCTTAACAATCATATCGTTAATACGACCACACCGGTAGTACGAATGGGAGCTGATGAGATGACCAGGGACAAGTTGATGACATACCTCGGAGTTAAGTTTGATCGCAGTCTGTGTTTTCGGGACCACGTCGAACTTGTGATAACAAAATCCCGCAAAGGATTAGCCGCCTTGAAGGTCATGGCAGCTGCCAACATCGAGCAGAGGCTACTTACTCTTCTGTTCCAGGGATTTGTCCTCGCACCAATCGAGTATGCCCTGGCCATTCTTACTGTCAGTACGACTCAAATTGACAGGCTGGAGAAAATACAAAATGAAGCCATGCGCATTATCCTGGGATGTATGAGGGACACTCCCTGTGTAGCAATGAGGTATCTTCTTGACTTTCCAACCATGGATGACAGAATCAAGATCTGGAGAGCACGAGCATACCTGAAGATTAGTACAGATACAGAGCATCCATTGCGCCACGTGCTCAACACAGAGAAAGGTACCAGGCTAAAAAGAGGCAAATCATGGGTGGGCCGAGCAGAAGATGTAATCAAACAGGTCTGTGGGCTTACCAATATTTGCGTTGGTGAGGAGTGGATACCGGTGCCTACGTCATTCAAGGGGACTTTCTCGTGTATTGTCACACTCGACAGGAAAAGTAGGGAACAGAACCGGTCGTGGTTAATGCTGAGGTCAACGGTCTCATCTGCGATAACACCGATGAGAAAGATGCAGTCATCTATACAGACGGATCTGTAAAACGACACGACAGAAGTGCATGGGCATTTACAGCACGCTCGGCAGGCAGAATAGCCAAGGAAGACAGTGGAGCATACGCCATGACCACGAGTAGCATGACAATGGAGGTGATGGCAGTGACCAAGGCATTCAAATGGTTAGAGTCACAAGACTACACCCACGCATGTATACTGAGTGATTTGATGAGCATGATAAAAAAATTGGAGGCGGGCTTTGTACGCGTGCAATGGGTAGAGTCGTTGCAGAAATCCAAAATACGTAAGGTCAACTTTGTCTATGTCCCAGGACATGCGGGAGTGCGGGGAAATGAGAGAGCGGACAGGTTGACTAGCTGCGCTGTCGTTGAGGACGGGCAACCAATGGATCGGGCGGACATCATCAATGCACTCCGAGATGTGGGAAGAGCACAGGACTTCGACAAACACAGATCAACATCACTTCTTCGGATGATGGAAATGGGAGTTAAGATGGGCACAGCCAGAAATGAGAAACTTGGTGGCCGTGTAAGAAGACTTATCAACCAACATAGAACTGGAGTCGTCAGTCGCTGGACACTGAGGGAATTGCTGAGGAGGGGATCTGAGCACCTATGGACATGTTCGGAGTGCAATGATGATGGATGACCCGCAAAAACTCAATAACTCATTAAGCTCAAATATAAAATACACAAAAGATTAAATATTATGCGCTGCCGCGAGTAAAACTGCGGAGAACATACACATATAAACATAGAACGGTGAGGCGCAGCTAAACTAACAGAAGGGGGAATGATTGGTCTCGAGGCAAGACGCCGGCCTCGAGACAGAGAGGTTGTGGCTGCAAATCCCAGCTGCGCCAGTTGGGATTTTTATTTCTGATTTCCCTCTGCAACAACCGCCACTGGTCTCAGCAGCGAGGCCCGGCTTGAACGTCAATTTCTCATCGACGGAAAAAATATGAGTATCTTAGAAGTTAGAGTTATCTGCCTGTGCGGCGAAGGACTCCTGTGCAAACGGCTGCCAGGGAAAAATGGATTAACACGCAAAACTCAGTTCCTAGTCTTTAGTGACTTCGTCAGAGGTCAAAGCTGACGAACGGAAAAAAAAAAACAAAGAAAGACAAGACCAACTACGACGTTTCGACTGCAGAACCTTCATCAGGTGGTGCAATATAAAAATATACAAATGAAATATCTAGAGAAACAGTTTATTACGATGCATGATTTTCTTGGCCGAAAGTTACATAACACAGTGACACACAAAACATCGTTCACGATTACCTCAATGCCTAAAGGTGCATGAATGATATAAAAAAAAGTAAAGTACCCCCGTCACGCCAAGTGGCATATAGGGAATATGGTGTTAGTGACCATAAATTTTACAGATCTTCAGCACATGATTTTAGGGGTAATGTGGTCGGTATTACGCCCTTGCCGCTTTACTTTCCCAGAAAAATCCGGTACCCATTTAAGGCTGGGTGAACCCGAAAGCCGTCGGTTGGGATCTAACCCTACCCCTTGTCCTTTGTAGTCCAGTTCACTAACCACTGAGCTATCGCGGCTCCCAATGAATGATATAGTGTGCACATTTGTCAATGATAAATAACCTTTCTTTTGTGTCATCTACAGTCACTGTAATTTTATCGCATTCCCTTTTCTGTGGTTTTTTTTTTTTTTTTTGGAGAAGAATAGAGATTCTTTCAGGCACCCGAGCTTCAACAAAAATACTGGCCTTAGTTTGTCGGACGGAAAATAAAAGAAATTTTAAAAAGTGGTTTGCTGAAATGTCGTAGTTTGTCTCGTCTCTCTATTAGTTTGTTATAGTTTGTCTCGTCTCTCTATTAGTTTGTTATAGTTTGTCTCGTCTCTCTATTAGTTTGTTATAGTTTGTCTCGTCTCTCTATTAGTTTGTTATAGTTTGTCTCGTCTCTCTATTAGTTTGTTATAGTTTGTCTCGTCTCTCTATTAGTTTGTTATAGTTTGTCTCGTCTCTCTATTAGTTTGTTATAGTTTGTCTCGTCTCTCTATTAGTTTGTTATAGTTTGTCTCGTCTCTCTATTAGTTTGTTATAGTTTGTCTCGTCTCTCTATTAGTTTGTTATAGTTTATCTCGTCTCTCTATTAGTTTGTTATAGTTTGTCTCGTCTCTCTATTAGTTTGTTATAGTTTGTCTCGTCTCTCTATTAGTTTGTTATAGTTTGTCTCGTCTCTCTATTAGTTTGTTATAGTTTGTCTCGTCTCTCTATTAGTTTGTTATAGTTTGTCTCGTCTCTCTATTAGTTTGTTAGAGTTTGTCTCGTCTCTCTATTAGTTTGTTATAGTTTGTCTCGTCTCTCTATTAGTTTGTTATAGTTTTTCTCGTCTCTCTATTAGTTTGTTATGGTTATGATTAGTCGAAGGCTCCGGTATCACTGCTAACGAATTCAAATCCATAATTGCTCAATCACCCGTTCTAGTGGAATAATCCGAATTAAAACTCATCTCAATGAAGAATGCAAATAAAGAAACGCAGATGCAGTCCCCATCATAACATCTACAGCACAAGCCAAACGACATAAGGCCAAGCGGCACCAAAAGTAAACGCAGCTGAACTGTTCGTTTTACGATATTATCATTCATCGTAAGCAATCGAAATTTCGAAACACGATCCGGATGAAAAACACAGCTCGAGGTGTGCACAGAGCACTAAACTCAGTAGCTCCAGAAGCAAGCCGGACTTTGAATATGAGGAAACTGCAACAAGGAACACTTTTCTCAATGCCGCCTATCCGCCATATTGACCAGAAGTCCATCCCTATTGGTTTAGCTCCTTAATACCACTCTGTGTTTATTGTTTTCTATAGATCTACTCGTGACCCCGCAAGGTTTATAATATGTTATATATTATTTTAATTGTGCTGATATGCAAATATCATCATTCATCAACATTAAGTGCCGTCTCCGCATCGAAGGTTGGCTACAATGAAGCACCACTCCACTCTGTCTCTTGCTTTGATGGTGCAGATTGTTATAGGTTGACTTGTCCATATTTTGATGGTAATCGTCCATGTTAGTCTTGGTCTGCCTTGTCTATTTTACCTTCGATTTTCCCTTCCAATGTTACTTTTATTAGGGTGTTGTGTCTTTTAACATGCCCCAAAAATTTCATTTATCTTGTTCTAATTGTGTTTAGTAGTTCTCTTTTTATTTTCAGTTGTTCTAAAACGTCATCGTTTGTTTTCTTTTCCTTCCATCCAATTCTACCTATTCTTCTATATATACACATTTCAAAGGCTTCAATTTTCTGTTCTGTTTTCTAGTCTTATGTCCATGTTTCTGCACCATACAGGAATATATGCAACCATAGCAACGATTAAGAGTGGGTGACTATTTTACCTAAACGGGTTGTCCGTGTCCTGGGGGATCTGGGTGATAAGGTGACTTAGTTTTGATGAGACAGAAAGTAAACATCAAGTTTATTTTTTATTGATGTTGATTCTTGATCCTTCTTGCGCCGCGTGACGTCACATAGGGTTTGTAATGTTTTTAGCCAACCATCTCTACTATATGCGAGATTCGATCTTATCTAATGAGTCTATGCCTACCAACTTTGCTTCTCTTATAAGTGTTCATTTAAGTGTCTCTTTAGGTCTTCCTCTTTTTCTGTATCCTGATCTTTCCCATAGAAGAGCCTGTTTTGGAATTCTCTTGTTGTATCCTCTCATCACATGCCCGACATATGTCCATCTTCTCTTTCTAATTGTAGATTAGATCTTTGCTTGCATGGCCATTATTTATTTCTTTATTAGTCTTGAATTCATTCCATCGTACACAGTATTTTTCTTAGGTATTTGACTTCAAAGACGTTTAGTTTTCTTTTCTCAATCTCTTTTGTTGTTTTCCAGCTTAGACATGCATAGCTAAGTGTTTTTTTTTATTCTGGTATATGGTATAACATGACTATAAAAATGAACAAAGAAAGAAATTAAGAAGGAAGGAAAGAAAGAAGGAAAGAAAAAAGAAAAGAAAAAAGGAAAGAAAAAAGGAAAGAAAGAAATGAAAGAAAAGAAGAAGGGAAGAAAAGAGGAAGGAAGGAAGAGAAAAGAAAGAAAGAAAGACAAAAAGTAAGAAAGACTGAAACAAAGAAAGAAACAAACAAACAAACAAAGACCAATAAAGAAATAAAAGCGCAAGAAATAAAAAAAGAAGAATGGAAGGAGGAGAAATATAGAAACAAAGATACAGAAGGTAGTTATAAGAAAGAAAAGGAAGAAGGAAAAATAGATAGAAAGACAGAATCTGTCTGGAATGTTCCCCAATATGTTTATGAAGGAAGCAACGGACTTTCCACACAATGATTTCGAATAAACGTACCGCTGTGTCAGCTGACTTCAAGTAGGACGGAATCTTCGTCTCGCGGGTGAATATTTGATGAGGCAAATAAGGCAGAATTTGCAAGAACGTGGCTGCTTTTGTCTTGAGCTTACAGAGAAGCATAATACGCATATCTATTGGGACAATGTCGGTTGCTATGGTTACCTGTGTATTTTGTCGCCAACAGATAATTTTAATCAGATTAAGAAGGGAAAAATGGGGGGGGGGGGGTGTCTATACACACATAAATAACCGTTTTATGCGTTAGATAATATATGATGTTGCTGTTGTAGCGATCATGATGATGATGATGATGACGTTCACTCTGAAAAAGGATGATCGAAAAAAAAATGAAACTGTTCAAATTATGTTGTATTTTGGTTGATTGTAAGATGTTGTAGTTGATCTGTATGTCCAACTTCAGATTGCCGCACGTCATATTTGCGTTACTTATTGCACATCTACCTCAGTACTTACTTCAACACCTACCTCAGTACTTACTTCAACACCTACCTCAACACCTACCTCAGTACTTACTTCAACACCTATCTCAGTACTTACTTCAACAACTACCTCAGTACTTACTTCACTCCTTCTGCTCAGAAAAACTCTTCATTTCTTCCAATAACACAAGTCTTCACTTTGTCCAATTATAAAAGTTCTGCCTCCAAACAGTTGTTTGATAGTAGCCCCATCTTCATTCAGGCCTCTGATATTAGCCCCATCTTCATTCAGGCCTCTGATAGTAGCCCCATCTTCATTCAGGCCTCTGATAGTAGCCCCATCTTCATTCAGTCCTCTGATAGTAGCCCCATCTTCATTCAGTCCTCTGATAGTAGCCCCATCTTCATTCAGTCCTCTGACAGTAGCCCCATCTTCATTCAGGCCTCTGATAGTAGCTCCATCTTCATTCAGGCCTCTGATAGTAGCCACATCTTCATTCAGGCCTCTGATAGTAGCCCCATCTTCATTCAGGCCTCTGATAGTAGCCCCATCTTCATTCAGTCCGATGAAAGAAGCCCTATATTTTTTCATTACACTCAGATAAGTCCTGTCTTCAACTAAATCTCTTGATAGAAAGCCTTATCTTTATTGAGTCAAATGACAGAAGTCTTATCTTTATTGAGTCAAATGACAGAAGCCTTATCTTTATTGAGTCAAATGACAGAAGCCTTATCTTTATTGAGTCAAATGACAGAAGCCTTATCTTTATTGAGTCAAATGACAGAAGCCTTATCTTTATTGAGTCAAATGACAGAAACCTTATCTTTATTGAGTCAAATGACAGAAGCCATATCTTTACTGAAATGGAGAAAGAAAGACAGACAGACATACAGAAAAACAGAAAGACAGAAACAAACAAACAAACAAAGAAGAAAAAGGAAATAAAAGTGCAAGAAATAAAAAAGAAGGAAGGAAGGAAGCAGCAGAAATAAAGAAACAAAGAAAAAGAAGGTAGTTATAAGAAAGAAAAGAAGGAAGGAAAAATAGACAGAGATAAATAATGACATGAGGGCTTCTATTCTGTGATAGAAGCCCTATCTTCATTCAGTCCATTGAAAGAAGCCCTGTCTTCATTCAGTCCATTGAAAGAAGCCCTGTCTTCATTCAGTCCATTGATAGAAGCCCTGTCTTCATTCAGTCCATTTATAGAAGCCCTATCTTCATTCAGTCCATTTATAGAAGCCCTATCTTCATTCAGTCCATTGATATAAGCCCTGTCTTCATTCAGTCCATTTATAGAAGCCCTATCTTCATTCAGTTCATTTATAGAAGCCCTATCTTCATTCAGTCCATTTATAGAAGCCCTGTCTTCATTCATTCCATTGATAGAAGCCCTGTCTTCATTCATTCCATTGATAGAAGCCCTGTCTTCATTCATTCCATTGATAGAAGCCCTGTCTTCATTCATTCCATTGATAGAAGCCCTGTCTTCATTCATTCCATTGATAGAAGCCCTGTCTTCATTCATTCCATTTATAGAAGCCCTGTCTTCATTCATTCCATTTATAGAAGCACTGTCTTCATTCATTCCATTTATAGAAGCCCTGTCTTCATTCATTCCATTGATATAAGCCCTGTCTTTATTCATTCCATTGATAGAATCCCTGTCTTCATTCATTCCATTTATAGAAGCCCTGTCTTCATTCATTCCATTTATAGAAGCCCTGTCTTCATTCATTCCATTTATAGAAGCCCTGTCTTCATTCATTCCATTTATAGAAGCACTGTCTTCATTCATTCCATTGATAGAAGCCCTGTCTTCATTCATTCCATTTATAGAAGCCCTGTCTTCATTCATTCCATTTATAGAAGCCCTGTCTTCATTCATTCCATTTATAGAAGCACTGTCTTCATTCATTCCATTTATAGAAGCCCTGTCTTCATTCATTCCATTGATAGAAGCCCTGTCTTCATTCATTCCATTTATAGAAGCCCTGTCTTCATTCATTCCATTTATAGAAGCACTGTCTTCATTCATTCCATTGATAGAAGCCCTGTCTTCATTCATTCCATTTATAGAAGCCCTGTCTTCATTCATTCCATTTATAGAAGCACTGTCTTCATTCATTCCATTTATAGAATCCCTGTCTTCATTCAGTCCCCCGATAGAAACCCTACCTCAGGCCCCCTTTGACTAAAGCCTATCTTTATAATGTCTCCTACCAGAGTCCTATCTTCATTGTCTCCTCAACCAAAGTCCTATCTGTATACGGTTTTCTCAATAGGTCACATTACCATATATCCCACTTTTCATAAATAATGATACAGTTATTGTCGAGGATTGTAGCACCGATTTTTCTTTTCATAACGTGCCTGCTGGCGTAGGTGATTACATTGCTCAACGTTTTTGCCTCTTCAAAATGATTTTTTGAATGAATGCTTCTTTTACTGAGATATTATTGAGTTATTTGCGGGTCATCATCATTGCACTCTGAACATGTCCATAGGTGGTCAGATCCCCTTCTCAGCAAGTCCCGCAGTGTCCATCGACTGACGACTCCAGTTCTGTCAATGCTTCTTTTGACTTTCAATCATGCCATTTTATTCATATATATCTCCCCCCACCCCCCCCCATGTTGTTTTTTCCTCTGTCTCCCCTTCCTTCAGCTGCGACAGCTCAGTGGTTAGTGAACTATCCTGATCAACGACTTCGTGGTTCACCCAGCCTTAAATGGGTGCCGGATTTTTTTTCTGGGAAAGTAAATCTGCACGGGCGTAATACCGACCACAATACCTCAAAATTGTGCCGAAGGTCTATCAAATGTATGGTCACTAACACTATAGTCCCTATACGCAACATGGTGAGACTGAGCTCTTTACTTTTTACTTCCGCCTTTCTTTTTGTTTCGTTTTGTCCCAATATGTCCCAATTCTTTCTTTCTCATTTCTTTCTTTCGTGAATTCTTTCTTTCTTTCTTTTTGCCCACCAGCTGTTGTCTTGAAGCGTCACAGGAGAAAGTGGGAATATATAATCTAACGTATGTAGATGCTGGATTGCGTGTTCTTTTAGAGAGACACTCTTTCAGATTTCGTGTCGATCTTGCGCGTATTTGGACGCTGTTAATGTAGAAATGTTTTGGTTCTTGCATTCGTTCTTTTATTCCGTCTATCCATCTTTTTTTCTTGGTCTCCCTCTCATTCTCAGAGCACATCTCGCATTGCTCTGACAAACATGAAGCCCTGATTGGCTTCCCTGGATCTGGTATATCTTTGTCTTTACTCTTGTTTTATCTAGATCATTCACATTAATCTTCCTGAACTGTCCTTTGTGTTCTCAACATTTATAACCATATATTTCATACCTCCAAAGATAGATGTGTCTGCTCTCAACCATCCATGATTCATTTCTTTATTTCAAGACTTTCTCTACATTAAGTATGAGAGGAGATCTGCACTTTAATGAGTGTTTGTGCAAAAAATAAAAACGTTGTTTGATATTTGTGCAGTTGAAGTTGAAATGTTGTGAACTTCGGAAATATATAGGCGAGAATTGTCATAGAAAATGGACTTGTCATAGAAGATGGACTTGTCATAGAAGATGGACTTGTCATAGAAGATAGACTTGTCATAGAAGATAGACTTGTCATAGAAGATAGACTTGTCATAGAAGATAGACTTGTCATAGAAGATAGACTTGTCATAGAAGATAGACTTGTCATAGTGATATTCTTATTTATAATTTAATGAGGAAAGGCATATTTTTCTACAATCTACACCTGACAGGCACATCATGTATATACCTTGAGAAGTGCCAGAACGGCCGATGGAGCGGATATGTGAATGTCGGGACTGCAAAGAAACTGATTACATGAACATATAAAATAGAATAGAGTAGAAACGAATAGAATGGAATAGAAAAGAATAGAATGGAAAAGAACACAATGGACAAGAAAAGAATAGAATAGAAAAGAATAGAATGGAATAGAAAAGTAAAGAATAGAATGGAAAAGAAAAGAATGGAATGGGAAATAAAAGAATAGAATGGAATAGAAAGAATAGAAATGAATAGAATAGAATGGAATAGAAAAGAATAGAAAAGTATAGACTTGTGGTAAATGAACTATTTCAAGTTGATGCAGTTAGAGACGCGGTTTATGGGAGTGTGTCGGTCACGATGTTCTTGCAATCTGCAGTTTGAAATATCTCAGGTTTGTAGTGTTGTCCTCAGGGCCATGAGCATTGAGGCGAGGATTGCAACATCAGGAAGGAACCTGCGATTCGTAAACCAGATGGATTCGTGCTCTTTGAAGTGTCAAGAAGGTAATTGGCCGAAAACTTGTTTGGCGGAAGTAATCCTTGTGATAATGCTATTGCCTCCGAATGCAAGCATGTATGTATACACCCGGAGATTTCTATTACAGAAAGTAGCAATAACATTCTTGTTTCCATTGATTTTTAGTGCCAGGAGATATTTTTCAGAAACAACTTTCTTCATATTTCTAAAATTTTAGCATCAAGTATTTCTGAAATTATTAACATTATCAATTCCTCTTTTTATTTTTATTTTACGTTCATGATAATGTTCAGTTAAATTTTTAAAACACTTGATCTGTTTCCACAATGAGCATGTACTTTAATCTCTGATGAGTTTTTCCTGCTTTGTTTAGAGGAGTTTTTCCTGCATCGTTCAGATGAGTTTTTCCTGCATCGTTCAGATGAGTTTTTCCTGCATCGTTCAGATGAGTTTTCCTCGCTCTTCTTCCTTGAGTACCCCCTCCCCCAACAGACTCTCTGCAGGAAGTTGTTCCTTGCACGTGATATGGTAATGGCACGACGTGCGCGTGGTGGTGGAAGATTCGAAACGCCTCGTTGTATCATTCAAGACCGGATGTAGAATATCTTTCACAGAGTTTGGCGACACAAGATTAGAAGATGACGTATTTTTTTTTTATTCTTCTACTTTCATTCCTCATTTGCCTTTCAGCGTCGAGGGGAGATATAATTTGTGGTCTTTTGCTCTTTTGTTCACTTTCTGTGCTGTTTCCTAGTATTTATAATATATTCCGCCAATCCATCTTTATCGTGGTTGGCACTTGAGTCTGCATGTCTCGCAACGTTTATTAAAGACTCGTTGTATTGTGTTTTCATCTTTCTAACTTATCATTTGGCCAAACCAATTTTATATTCCGTTTTTCTTATTGTTTTTGCTTATAAAGTTAAAGTCTGATATTGGTAGCACAACGTCGCGATGAAAATTGTGCTGTAGTGTGTCTGTTTTGCCCATAAAGTTATTTCGTTGTTGGACAATAGAAGTGATAGTTGTCCGGTGATTTCACAAGCATCGTTGCATATTGAGTCTATTTCTGCTGCTTGTGAATTGTCATTTGTTAATAAACTTGCCAGATATTTAAATATATCCACCTGTTTTAATTGTCTACCATCTATCGTTATGTTGCTGCTCTGTCTCTCTTTTGAGATATTCATGACTTCTGTTTTGTTGATGACGTAATGAACGGTATAATTTGCAAAAGTAATGGCTGGTATCAGGGGGAACTACTATATACACGTGGAAAGAGATTGCCTCCCCCTGATTCAACAAGTTACCGCAAATTAAATACGTGGGGGGGGGAGGGGGGGGAGGGGCGGGAAGGACATAAATGAAAAAAAATGAGGTATCTTAAGGATAACGTACGTAATAGTGTTACTTTAGTGCCGCCTCTGTACACGATATAATGCGCATATCATCGTCTTCAGCGATTACCTTCTGCTGGACAGCTGAACTGGCTAGGGCCACGCCACTGGATGCAGCGCTTGAGATTTAAGCCGGTAAATGAATAATAAATATAATTTTTTTTCTTATAGGACTAATTCTGTAGCCATTATTTCAATTTTTAAGATGTTTTTGGGCAGTTTTGTCTGATGTGTTCTGGTGTCTGAGCGTTTCATAGAAGGTCAAGGTGAACAAGGGAAGATGCCCTTTATCTATTCCAAGCTTGGGAAAATAGTTCCCAAAAAACTCACAGCAGTAATTCTATGTAATTTCCAACAAATCAAAGCAGTCGTGTTTACCTACTTTCCAACCAATCAAAGCAGTCGTGTTACCTACTTTCCAACCAATCAAAGCAGTCGTGTTACCTAGTTTCCAACCAATCAAAGCAGTCGTGTTACCTACTTTCCAACCAATCAAAGCAGTCGTGTTACCTACTTTCCAACCAATCAAAGCAGTCGTGTTGCCTACTTTCCAACAAATCACAGCAGTCGTGTTTACCTACTTTCCAACCAATCAAAGCAGTCGTGTTACCTACTTTCCAACCAATCAAAGCAGTCGTGTTACCTACTTTCCAACCAATCAAAGCAGTCGTGTTACCTACTTTCCAACCAATCACAGCAGTCGTGTTACCTACTTTCCAACAAATCAAAGCAGTCGTGTTACCTACTTTCCAACCAATCAAAGCAGTCGTGGTACCTACTTTCCAACAAATCACAGCAGTCGTGTTACCTACTTTCCAACAAATCACGGCAGTCGTGTTGCCTACTTTCCAACAAATCACAGCAGTCGTGTTACCTACTTTCCAACCAATCAAGGCAGTCGTGTTACCTACTTTCCAACCAATCAAAGCAGTCGTGTTACCTACTTTCCAACAAATCACAGCAGTCGTGTTACCTACTTTCCAACAAATCACAGCAGTCGTGTTACCTACTTTCCAACCAATCAAAGCAGTCGTGTTACCTACTTTCCAAAAGATCACAGCAGTCGTGTTACCTACTTTTCAACCAATCAAAGCAGTCGTGTTACCTACTTTACAATCAATCATAGCAATTGTGTTACCTACTTTCTAACCAATCAGAGCAGTCGTGTTACCGACTTACCTACTTTCTAACCAATCATATCAATTGTGTTACCTACTTTCTAACCAATCATAGCAGTCGTGTTACCTACTTTCTAACCAACCATAGCAGTCGTGTTACCTACTTTCTAACCAATCATAACAGTCGTGTTACCTACTTTCTAACCAATCATAACAATTGTGTTACCCACTTACCTACTTTCTAACAATCATAACAATTGTGTTTCCCACTTACCTACTTTCTAACAATCATAACAATTGTGTTACCCACTTACCTACTTTCTAACCAATCATAACAATTGTGTTACCCACTTACCTACTTTCTAACAATCATAACAATTGTGTTACCCACTTACCTACTTTCTAACCAATCATAACAATTGTGTTACCCACTTACCTACTTTCTAACAATCATAACAATTGTGTTACCCACTTACCTACTTTCTAACCAATCATAGCAGTTGTGTTACCCACTTACCTACGTTCTAACCAATCATAGCAGTTGTGTTACCTACTTTCTAACCAATCATAGCAGTCGTGTTACCCACTTACCTACATTCTAACCAATCATAGCAGTTGTGTTACCTACTTTCCAAACAATCACAGCAGGTGTCTTACCAACTTTCACTCTGAAGCCTCAGAGACAACTACAGCATAAATGGTCCAGAGATCTCTTCAACAGATCAGTCTCGGACAGTAAAACTATCGTTACGATATTTTCCATTACTGGGGTCTGCCGAAGCGGAATTGTGGAACCAGAGAATAAAGATTGTAGGACCGAAGACAAAAGATTGTGGGACCGAAGAATAAAGATTGTGGGACCGGAGAATAAAGATTGTGGGACCGGAGAATAAAGATTGTAGGACCGGAGAATAAAGATTGTAGGACCGAAGAATAAAGATTGTGGGACCGAAGAATAAAGATTGTAGGATCGAAGAATAAAGATTGTAGGACCGAAGAATAAAGATTGTGGGGCCAGAAAATAAAGATTGTAGAACCGAAGAATAAAGATTGTAGGACCGAAGAATAAAGATTGTAGGACCGTAGAATAAAGATTGCAGGACCGAAGAATAAAGATTGTAGGACCGAAGAATAAAGATTGCAGGACCGAAGAATAAAGATTGTAGGACCGAAGAATAAAGATTTTAGGACCGTAGAATAAAGATTGTAGGACCGTAGAATAAAGATTGTAGGACCGTAGATTAAAGATTGTAGGACCGTAGAATAAATGCCACTTGTCTAGGGCAGTCGTCGCGAGGTGTTCGGGTCTGAGTTGTTACTCATCATCATCATAAAGTACCGTGCCTACTGGCGTCGGTGATCATGTCTCCTCACAATTTTCGATCTCGCGCAGCTATTTATCATTTCTGTTGTTGACCTTCTGCCAAGCCATTCTCTTAAGCTGTCTGTTATTTTTTTCTCTATTTGCTTCCCTCTATCTCTTCGTCCCTTAATTTTTTCCAGTTGTTACAATATATTCCAGTTGTTCTGTTCCCATTACATGGCCAAAAAATGATGATTGTGTCTTCCTAATATTAGAAATTAGAGTTGTTACTGAGTTTATAGAAAACAATTTTGACTCTACCGGTATTCGAACCCACGTTCTCCTGACATGGAGCCCGACAGGCTATCGACTCGGCCGCCCGCCCTCAGACAGTGTTTTAAAAAAAATCTAAGCTTCTTGTTCCGTCCTGTCGGCCATCTCTTTGCCGTTAACTCCTACTTGTCCAGGATAACTGTAAAAGAACGGATCAGGAGTTAAACATTAAACTTAAAGGTAAAGGTCAAGTACGAGACTTGAACCGACGTCTTAGCACTCGAGTTTACACCCATATGTGCTCGGCCGCCTATCCAGAAATGTTCGGAGATTTCTGGATAGTGTCGCTTCAAGCATCGAAACGCACGATGGGAGGCGACATTCCTCACCTTCCCAGGATAATACCCTGGTAGGGAATAATAGAACAAAGAAGTATGTGTTAGCACTCGGAAAAATTGACAGACAAACAACAATAGAAAAAAAACGAAGAACAATATATGGTCCGAAGTGGGATCGAACCCGTACTCAGTGGCACCGCGCCTTGCCACGAGAAGCCGAACGCTTGGCACACTGCCACGCAGCCAACTAAAAAATTGTTTACCCTGGTACCCATTTCTGTCAACGGTTGGGTCGACCGTGGGGACATTTATTTCCAAGCACGAGTACAAACACTGCTCCCAACGGGAATCGAACACGGGTTGTCGGTAGCCCAGTCGGGTAGTTTTCCCAACTAGGCTACCGAGGCCCCCCATACTACACACATTACATCAACTTCAGCGCTGGCCATGGAGGTTTCAATAAAACAATCAATGGGGGACACACCAATAAATCATGAGACATTAAATTTCTCTTCATAGACTCTTCATCACCTATCAAAAGAAGTTACCTATGTGTCTCCCAGCAATGCAGTTATGCCACTTGTATTAACCAGCAACAGTATGTGCTAAATGAAATAAGGAAATAAGAAAGAGTTTATCGTTAGCACTAAAAGAAGAAAAACAAACAGAAAGCAATAATGTCCGAAAGAGAATCTTGACTGTGTCGCATCAATCATAAGATTTGATATTAGGATTTGGGGAATGCCATGATTTATGGGTCTGTCTCTATTTATTCCACCATTGTTTTATTGAAATCTCCATGGCCAGTGCTGAAGATGATGTAATGTGATCGATAGTCCAGGCAGGCCTGAAGTAGATTTGTATACCAAATATCAAGAAAACATAATGCCGGACTTACAAGAGACAGGTTGAAATACATGATATCGTTAGAATGTATGCACGGGGATCTCGTTTTACGCCAGTCCTGTTTACGTGACTGCAATGTGATTGTTGTTTCGCAGATTTTTTTTACATTTAATTTTGGCTGCTCGTGGACTAGTTTATGGCTTATAACTTATAGCTTAGTTTATATAGCTCATAGCTTAGTTTATATAGCTCATAGTGTAGTTTATAGCTTAGTTTATACTTTATAGTTTAGATTTTAGTTTATAGTTTAGATTTTAGTTTAGATTTTAGTTTATAGTATAGATTATAGTTGTTAGTTTTAGTTAAGCTCAACTCATCTCAGTTTACCCAACAGGTCTTCTTCATTTCACATCAGCCAACTCCGTAAGTTTTGGCACATCTCTTTCAAAGTATATCCCTCAACATGTAGCGACTAACGTCACAGGTGTTGTGTTGGTGGACAAGTCTTTTGATTCAATTAATTGGTGGAGGTGGACTAGTAGATCGGACATATCGAACTCGTCAGTCAGATGGTTACAGTGGGGAGATTTCTCGTAAAATCCTGGCCCTAACAAATAGTATACTGAATGTGAAGAAAAAAAACAAACTTAGGACCTGCACACAATATGGGAACATCACAGAAGCATTTCCATCTTTCAAACAAATCCTTCAGCAGATTATAGTTACAGAGACTAATGCCGCACTAGACTCTAAGAGAAAAAGATTAATGTTGTAAAGATGTACATGATTGCAGATGTAGAGAAAGAGATTATTATATTTTATCAAGATGTGCAGGGCCAAAAAGAAAAAAAAAATTAGTGTTTGTCAAAATGTACAGGATTTTAAGAAAGAGATAATTATATTTTATCAAGATGTGCAGGGCCAAAAAAAAAAAATTAGTGTTTGTCGAGATGTACAGGATTTCAAAGAAAGAGATTATTACTGTCGAGATCTGCGTGAGCATAATAAAAACAATAGATTATTATTCGTATAAATGTGCATGACCACAAAGAAACAGATTAATATTGTCAAGTTACAGGATTACAAAGAATCATCATCATCAAGTACCGGGCCTGCTGGCCTAGGTGATCATGTCTCTCCACAACTTTCGATTTCGACCGTTATTTATCATTTCTGTTGTTGACCTTACTGGATAGCTTGGTGTCATGGCATGGAAACATTCAACAACAGAACTGATACGATGCACTGTAGATAGAAGATTGTGGAGGGACATGATCGAATACGCCAACCGGCAGGGTACATGATGATGATGATGTTGTTGACCTTCTGCCAAGTCATTCTCTTAAACTATCTGGTATCTTTTCTCTTTGCTTCCCTCTATTTCTTCGTCCCTCAATTTTCCCAGTTGTTACAACATACTCCTGCTGTTCTCTTCTCATTACACGGCTAAAAAATGATGATTGTTTCTTCCTAATATTGGAAATTAGCTCTCTTTTTGCTTGGCCTCTTTCAGAACGTTTTCATTACTCTTTTTAGATGTCCATGGTATTCTCAACATTCTTCTATAAAACCACATTTCTACAGACTCCAGTGATTTTCTTGTCTGCTGTCATATTGTTCATGATTCACATCCATAGTTAAGACTTGCTCTAAATAACATTTAAGAACTTTTTTTTTTTGTTTCTATTGTAAAAAATGGATTGCATAGTATCTTCCTCATTTTTTTGGAAAGCTGCTTTTGCCTGAGCCATTCTGCATCTCACCTCTGTTGTACATCTTCCGTCAGAGGTTAACAAAGTTCCCAAATATTTAAATTCATTTACCTGTTTTAATATTGTTCCACTTGTCTTTATTTTGCACTAAGGTGATGTCTTTTTCTTTTACAAAGAATAGATAACATGATTGTCCAGGTGTACATGAATACAAAGAAAGAGATTCAAGTTATTCAAGACGTGTTGCTACGCCACGAGTGAAGCTAATACAGGTATCTTCGCAGATTGTATGTATCGTCTGTCCCGTCTATGCAGGAATCTACAACGATACATGATTCAACGACCTTTTCTCAGGTCAGCTGTAACACAAATTTGACGAACTGCCATTAAAGACAACAGTCCCACTAGAGTTATTGACTGGAATCGATTTTGTAAATTGATAATCAGAATCGTCCCATCGTACTATCAATGCCAAAAATAGACGTTGGATTCTAAGACAATTAATAAAAAAATAACACGAAAATGAAATGTGTCAGGTGCATGATAGGAGAAAGCTTGAGACATAAGTTTTAAAGTAAGGAGCTAAAAAGACAGTTGGGGATAACCCCCGAAGCTGAATATATAAAGAAGCAACAGATGAAATGATTTGTCCACGTGACAAAACCGAAATAATAAAATACAAACCACACAGCCACCAACAGAGCCTACATAAATAACAGATGGAGAAAACGTCCACAAAAGATGGGGAGAGATGGCCGTCAGGCCCGGTATGAATCGGACATATCAAAGGAGAAACTGAAATATGGGTGCGTGTAAGTTATAAATATAATCATTAAACTAAATTATAATAATAAAATAATAAAAAATAATAAATAATAACACCTATTTAGAAAGAATGTGTGTGCATGTCTGTGTTAGTCACATCTCACATCTTTGTGTGTGCATGTCTGTGTTAGTCACATCTCCTATCTTTGTGTGTGCATGTCTTTGTTAGTCACCTCTAGTGACTTGGGAAAATGGTGCTCGTAAATCTGGGAGGGCTGACCATCTAAGGGCAGAATTCCCCTACAGAAAAGATCATCTGCTGCCTTGCAGGAAGATTGGGGACAATCAAAGGCTAAGGAATGCAAACCTGAATGAAATGCTGGCTGAAATCGGATGCACTGGGCCACAGGCGCAGAACACAGTGCAACGTTTTAACGGGTGTTCAATCAGAGTGGATCTGGCAGACTCTAATTGTGATGTTCTGTCTGTGGGGGCGATCAACACGCTTAACCTGACAGCTGACTTCATGTGAGAGTATTCGATCCTACTCTGATTGAGTCCTGATCGCAGAGGGAGAGAGAGGGTGGGGGAAAAGAATAGAGCACCCATGAACGTGGTTTAAGTGTACAGAGATCAATTCCTAAAGTCGGTATTTAGCAAAGCATCCACAATCTGTTTTTAAAAAAGAACTTTTCACCACTGCTTTTAAAATAAAACGTCATCACTTGTTTCGGTTTCCTTACGCAGCCTTCGATTCAAGGCTTACACGAGTGGTCAAAGAACATACGCAAGGAAGTTTAAAGAAGCGTTATCTTCCCGTATTGCCTTTATTCACGTGTCGTTGGTATTGCTCTTTTATCGGTGTCGAAAAGGAAAATAGCGTCATGGCTCTCTGCTAGAGTGCGTCGGGAGGTAGAGGGTTAATATTTGTATAATTTAACAAAGTTATTTGTGTATATTTTGTATTTCAGCGAGGAAGAGTTACGCAACGTCAACATCACGTTCTCTCGTCTCGCCCAGGTTTCAGTTGCATTCGAATATGAAAGACGAGTGAGGCGTGTAAAGGTTATCGAGCTTGCTACGTGTCTTGCCGAGCTCTACGCGATATAAGGGGCGCTGCCAACCAAGCCTTTCTGGCTGTTAAACTTTCTCACTTTCATCCGCACAGTCCGTCTGATCTAGGCTTTGCATGCATGAGTAAACAACTGCAATCCCTGCGAGGTTTAAGAAACATCCATTGTTTTCGCTTGATTTAGCCCATGTGCCTAAGCAACTTCTCTAAATGTGGCCGTTGTACATGCATTGGAGGCAAGTTGGAATGTTTAATGCCATGTTAGCTCGAAAGATAGATGGGCCACTCCATAAAATAAAACTGCGCACTGCCAGATATAACGCCAGTGTTGACTGTACATTGACATTACACAGGAAAATAGAGAGCAGAAAATTGAAATATGGATTATAGAAGAATGGGAAGAATTAGATGGAAAGGAAAGAAAACAAACGATGAAATCTTCATCATCATAGATTGTCATCTCCACAACGAAGGTTGGCTACCATAGAGCGCCATTCCGCTCTGTCTCTTGCTTTGATGGGTGCAGGTTGTCATAGAATGATGTTGTCCATCTTTTGATGTTACTCGTCCATGTTAGCCTTGGTCTACCTCTGCCTCTTTTACCCTGTATTTTTCCTTCAAATATTACTCTTAGTAAGCTGTTGTGTCTTTTAACACGGCCCAAAAATTTCATTTGTTTTGTTTGAATTGTGTTTAATAGTTCTCTTTTCATTTTTAGTTGTTTTATGACTTCATCATTTGTTTTCTTTTCTTTCCCTCCAATTCTACCTATTCTTCTATATCCACATTTCAAAGGCTTAAATAGATGAGGTCCTAAAACAAGTAAAAATAAAAAGAGAACTACTGAACACAATTTTAAAAAAAAGATTAACGAGCTTTTTATGGCATGTTAAAAGACACAGCAGCCTACTAAAAGTAATCTTGAAGGAGAAAATACAAGGTAAAAAAGACTAACCGAAACGAACGTGAACGAATAATATCAAAAGATGGATAAGTCAGCCTATCACAACGTACAATATTGAAGCAAGAGACAGACCGGAATGGTGCTCCTTAATGGAAGCAAACCTTCGCTGCGGAGACGACACCTTATGAATGACGTTCCATGGTAGCCAATCGTGGATATGGAGACGGCACCCAACGAATGACGTTCCATGGTAGCCAATCGTGGATATGGAGACGGCACCCAACGAATGACGTTCCATGGTAGCCAATCGTGGATATGGAGACGGCACCCAACGAATGACGTTCCATGGTAGCCAATCTTCATTGTGCAGACGGTACCCAATGAATGACGTTTCGTGGGAGCCAACCTTCGATGCGGTGACGTCACTTAATGGAAGGCGGCTGCAGAAGCGAACTCTAGAAAAGACTGCCTTTCCTTCTTCTTCTTCTATCCTTCCTCTGCTGCCGTTGGCGTCGAGGGGAGATACAATCTGCGATTCTTTGCTCTTCTGTTGGCCTCTTCTGGTGTTATCCCTCCTAGTGACTCTAGTATTCCCTTTATCCATCTCTTTCTCGGTCTTCCTCTTAATCTGGCGTTTTCGTAGCGTTTGTTTATGGCTCTTTGAGTCTTTGTTAGTTCTTTTTGTCTTGTTATGCGGCCGAACCAATTTATCTGTTGTTTCTTTATGTATTCGATGGCTGGTTCAATTTTGAGTTTCTTCCTCAGGTTGGTGTTTCTTACTCTGCCCCTTAAGCTGTTTCCTTCCGTTTGCTTCCCCGGGGATTATTAAATATTCATGCGCACAGTCACTTCCCTCTGTCAAACCACGCACGCTAAACACAGATGACTGCGACACGAGCAAAGAGTTCCATGCTTGTAGCAATGTTAGCTAGCGCGTATTTGAAGTAATTTGATATTACTGGGCCTGGCACATTCGTAATTTGAGTTTCGTGTGTGTAAGCGACTGAGTGCCTGTTTGGATGTGTCCGAGATGACCCCACCCGTTAGACCGTTTGCCCTGTAGCAAGGGGATTCGTCAGGGAGATGTTCAGTTTATTATTTGGACACCAAATAATGTTTAGAGTCTAATGATAGCGATTGAAGTGATTTATATAGAGTTTAGGGAACTAGGTGGTCTGGAGTTATCGCGTCCGCCTCTGGACTAAAAAGGTCCTGGGTTTGGTGAGATTTTGTCACATCGATCGAGTTGCGTGGTGTCTTCGTGGCTTTATCCTATCCGTGGTCTCGGCGTAGATCCAATGTTTAGTCGTCTCGGATTATGGTAAAAAAGTGGAAGTGTCGTGTGCACTTGCGCACGTTAACGAACCCTTGATAGTTGGTAATCGAAAAGGGTAGGCAAAAATGGTCGTTGTCTGGGCAAAATTATCAAAAAAACATGCACTCTTGACGAGGATGTGTCGTGTTTTCATTTCATTGAGTGCCGTCTCCGCAACGAAGGTTGGCTACCATAGACCGCCATTCCGCTTTGTCTCTTGCTTTGATGGTCCAGATTGTCATAGGCTGACTTGTCCATCATTTGATTGTGCGTGTCCATGTTAGTCTTGGTCTGCCTCTTTTACCTTGTATTTTCCTTTCCGAGATTACTTTTAGTAGGTTGTTGTGTCTTCTAACATGCCCCAAAATACTTATTTGTCTTGTTTGAATTGTGTTTAGTAGTTCCCTTTTCAATTTTGGTTGTTGTAAGACTTAATCGTTTGTTTTCTTTTATTTCCATCCAATTTTACATATTCTTTTATAAATCCACATTCCTTTCAAAGGCTTCAATTTTCTGTTCTGTTTTCTCGCATAATGTCAATGTTTCTGCACCATATAGGAATGTTGAGAAAATATAACATTTTGGTATTTTTAGTTTTACCCCTGGTGTTATTTGTTTTGATGTTATTATGTTTTTCATGGCATTAAAATTACTTTTTGCCATTCCTATTCTTTTGTTTATTTCAGTTGTACATTTTCCATCACTGGTTATAAGTATGTCCAAGGTAGTTGTAGTTCTGAGCTGTCTCCAGGTCTATTCCTTCAACTTTTATATCCACTTGTAGGTTTTGAGTATTATTTTTGTTTATGATCATAGTTTAATCGTTGGAATTGTTTGACGTAAGTTATTTACAAGCTGAAACGCATTAATGTGGACTGCTCCGTCAAGTCGACGGAAGAATTTCCTCTTTGGAGAATTTGCACCATGTTTCGTTTGTTGTCCGCTAACCGCAGGGTCTGTTGTTTGATGTGTGACGGGGATAATTCGACGACTGTGTGTTTATATGTTCGGTTGGAGTCAAGACCGATGTCCTAACATCATCAAGCGCTGTACATTTTTTGTTCTCAATATGACGATCATCATTTTCGGGAGGACGTGAACTTCCGGTATATGGTGAATAGGCGGCAGGATTCATTGAAGGCTATGTCTGAAAAGTGTTCTTTGATTCAGTTTCCTCATATTCCAAGTCCGGCCTGTTGCAGGAGCTACTGAGTTAAGTGCTCTGTGCACACCGTGAGCTGTGTGTCTCATCAGTTTTGATCCTGTTTCGATATCACGCTTGTTTACGATGAATGATGATATCGTATGACAGGGAACAGTTGGTTGTGTACACTTTCTGCACGGTTACGCCTTATGCCTTTTGGCGTGTGCTGAGACTGCTACGATGGGGACTACAGTTACCTTTCTTTGTTTGGGAGATGAGTTAGCAATTCGGATGATTCCACTGGCAAGGGCGATAATGGATTTTAATTCGTTTGCAGTGATACCGAGGCCTTCCATAACCAATAGAACCAATAGTTTAATCTTTTATGATATTCGTATATTAACAATGTTGTCTTGCTTGTCACGTGTAAAGACTTAGATATAGCGACTATGTCGTAAACTAGCGACGCAACGCATCCACCCCAACCCTTTCCCCCCCCCCTTTTTAGATCTTTTAATATACCGTCATTGCTTTTGTTCATTACCTATGGTATCTTGATGATTTTCTAAAGCAATTTGTTTTGGGTGAATTGATTTTCTTCATTGTTGATTGCAGCCTATATAGGTGTATTCTGTAGGCTGCCCAAAAGCCACTTTAATATCATAGACTGTCGACATACAGAATCTACTGTCGGTAATAGGACACTCTTTATACAGAGCTTCTCAACAGGAGGTAGTCTGATCATCAGAAGTAAAATCCTCGTCCAGCAAGTATTTCAGATCTTTAGCTTCTTGACACTAAGGGAGGTAAGCCCGTCTGCGCTATGACTCCCAGGCGTCAACCTCCTGCTGCATTGAACTCTAAAGCTTACAATATATTTGGCACAAAATAAATAAACTTTCTCTACAAAAACACCACTTCTGGTCAAATCTATGGTCTCTACCCGGTCGTATACTTGCTTGTCTTAGCTTTATCCCAGAACATTGATGTGCTCTTCGAGGTGGAAGAATTATAAAATGGCTTGTATGTGGAACGTCCTTCTATATACACTCGTGGACATACACAAAAGTCATAAATACGTAGGTGCCTGTAGTGATAACCCTATCTTCGAGAACATTGACTCACGTATACATCGAAGTTACTCTTGTGGTGTAAATTTGTTGCAATTTTGTATATAAATTATATATTTGGTATAATTACTTAATTTATATATATAATTACTAAAGTTTTCCGGTTGTTTCCAAAATGGAGGAATTATTTTTCTCCGGCTTGGTATAGAACCGTTGATCAGAGGTTTAACAAGCCGCTATCGTAAAAACGATGTTGTTAATGAAACGTAGACCTGATACAGAATGTGTAAATTAGCAGTAGATAGTAGTGATAGTTTTTTCGGCCCTAAAACAACAACAAAAATAGGATTCTGGAATGTGCGAACAATGGCCGCTCCGACGAAACATGCACAGGTCGCGAGCGAGATGGACAGATACGATCTAGATATTTTAGGATTAAGCGAAATGCGCTGGCCTGGAACAGGTAGGAGATCTATTGATAATAAAATAGTAGTTTTTTCTGGAAGGGAAGATGGAAAACACCGTGAAGGAGTAGGCATAATGATGACAGACAAAGCTGCAAGAAGTTTATTAGAATGGGAACCAGTAAATAGCCGTCTGATACGAACACGATACAAAACAAAACATGGAAGACTTTCAATTATTCAATGTTATGCGCCTACTAACGAAGCTGATGATGAAGTTAAGGATGATTTTTATAACCAACTGCAACAACTTATAAACAAAATACCAAAACACGATCTTTTAATTGTAATGGGAGACTTCAACGCCAAAGTAGGACAAGATAACGCAGGAGTGGAACATGTGATGGGGAGAGAAGGCTGTAATACAACAAGTCAGAATGGAGAAAGATTAATAGAATTATGTTTAATAGAAGATTTAGTTATAGGTGGGACATTATTTCCACACAAAAATATCCACAAAACAACATGGATATCTCCTGATGATAGAACATCAAATCAAATTGACCACCTATGTATTAAACAACAATTCAGATCATCATTAATAGATGTAAGAGCATACAGAGGTGCTGATGTTAATAGTGACCACAACCTGTGCATTGGGAAAATAAGATTAAAATTTAGAAACCAACAGAAGAGGTCAATTACACATAAAATTGATAGTCATAAACTGAAAGATGAAGCCATAAAGGAAAAGTTTAACATAGAGCTAAGTAATTGTTATTCAGCACTTGGTGAAATAGACTTAGATATCAATGAAATGTGGGACTCACAGAGCAAAATACTAATGACAGCAGCAGAAGCAAGTGCTGGACTGAAGAAAATGGAAAAACGAGCTTGGATCTCAGACACCACATGGAAATACATCAAAGAAAGAAGAGAAGCAAAGAGAGCCATGACTAATGTAAAGACAGATCTTGGAAAGGTTCTGGCAAAAGCAACATACAAAGAATTAGACAACAAAGTGAAAAGTTCGGCAAGAAGAGATACAAGAGCTTATATAGACAACTTGGCAGAGAAAGCAGAGACAGCTGCAATTACAGGAGACAGCAGAACTCTTTATACTGTACAAAAGATGCTGACAAACACCTATACATCCAGTGGAACACCAATTCTAGACAAATCTGGATTAATGCTAACAACAAGCGCAGACATAAAAGCTCGTTGGGCGGAACACTTCAAAGAAATTCTTAACCGTCCACTACCTCACAGTTTAATAGATTTTGAAGCTGAAACACCAGCAGCAGAATTAGATGTAAATTTAGATGACTTCACCTTGAGTGAAATAGAAACCACCTTAAAGCTAATGACCAATAACAAGGCTGCTGGAGAGGATAAGTTAACAGCTGAGATCCTCAAGGCAATTGATAGCCATAATTTAATACATCTCCAAAAAATGTTCAACATCATTTGGAAAACAGAGAAGACGCCTCATAAATGGAAAAAAGGAATCATTGTTAAGATCCCAAAAAAGGGCAATCTTAGAGATTGTAACAACTGGAGAGGCGTGACACTTTTGTCAGTTGCCTCAAAGTTATTCTGTAAAATCATCCTAAATAGAATAAAGGATTCAATAGATACAGTGATGCGTGAAGAACAGGCTGGGTTTAGAAAAGGGAGAAGCTGTCTTGACCACATTTTCACTCTACGACTTATATTGGAGGAACACATTGAAAAGCAAAAACCTTTTGTACTTAACTTCATCGACTTCAAAAAAGCATTTGATAGTATTCATAGAGATTCTTTGTGGAAAATTCTGAAGCAATATGGCTTACCATCAAAAATCATAAATATTATCAAAGACATGTATGATGGTTACACATGTGCAGTTCGAACAGAGGAAGGACTGAGCGAATGTTTCCCAATAGAAACTGGGGTTAAACAAGGATGTATTTTATCGCCCTTGTTATTTGGAATTGTTATGGACTTCATAATGAAGAAATGCTGCACTGGTAATAAAGGCATCGAATGGATACAAGGAGACCATTTGGAGGACCTCGACTTTGCTGATGACATAGTTCTCATCAGCAGTCAGATAAAAACGATGCAGGAAAACACAAATGAACTATCATCAATAGCCAGCAAAATTGGGCTTGAGGTCAATCATGAAAAGACTAAAGTCATGAAAAGTTTAATTCCAACAAGTGACAAAATATACATGGAAAACAAACCAGTAGAAGAGATCGATCACTTTATCTATCTTGGAAGTCACATTGATCGAGAAGGGGATACGAGCAAAGAAATTAGAATCAGACTGGCTAATGCAGCAATGTCTTTCAGAAGCCTTGAAAAGTTGTGGAAATCAAAACTCATTAGCACAAACACAAAACTTAGGCTATTCAAATCAAATGTACTATCAACCCTTACGTATGCGTGTGAAAGCTGGAAAACAACAAGAGATATAGAAACAAAGTTGAACGCATTCGAAAATAAATGTCTAAGGAAAATACTTGGTATAGAATGGAACGAATTCAAAACAAACGAGGAAATTAGAGAAATCGCCAATCAACCACTAATATCTTCAGTAATAAAGAAAAGACGATGGTCATACGTTGGACATGTGATGAGAAGAGATAATAATCGAATAGCAAAGCAAGCCCTCATATGGGAAACAACAGGTAAAAGAAAAAGAGGAAGACCCAGGGAGACACTGAGAAGAACATTGATGAGAGAGGCAAGAGCAGCAGGAATCGGCTCCCTCAATGAGATAGAACTGCTTGCACAGAACAGAGACAGATGGCGAGATTTGATAAAATATCTTTAAAAGAAAACTGCTAGAACAAAAATTCATATAGGAGAAGGTGTATCTTGGTCTACGCCCTATGGGCCGGTTACGGCTCGAAAGGTCAATAGATAGATAGATAATTACTACTATAGTTTCTACTATTGTTGCTACTATAGTTACTACTATATTTTCTACTATAGTTACTACTGTAATTACTACTATAGTTACTCTGGTATAGTTAAGAGTTCTTAAATGTTACGTAGAGCTAGTCTTAACATATGGATGTGAATCATGGACAATAGGAAACCTCTGGAGGCTGTAGAAATGTGGTTTTACAGAAGAATGTTGAGAATACCATGGGCAGCTAAGAATAGCAATGAAAACGATATGAAAGGAGGCAAAACAAAAAGACAGCTAAATTCCAATATTATGTGAGAAATAGTCATCAATGTGTGGCCATATAATGAGAAGGGAACAGCTGGAATATATTGTGACAACTGGGAAAGTTGAGGGACGAAGAGATAGAGGGAAGCAAAGAGAAAATATACTAGACAGCTTAAGAGAATGGCTTGGCAGGTCAACAACAAAAATGATAAATAACTGTCGAGATCGAAAGATGTGGAGAGACAAGATCACCAACGCCAGCGCAGGCATGTTACTTGATGATGATGATTATGATAGTCACTCCTTGTTTGTTTAGTCTCAAACTTTCATCATACACTAAATCACAGGCACAATGCCTGGAACCAAAGAAAGATCATTACTATTCTTCACATTACACAGGCTGTCAAGAAGAGAGAGAGAGAGAGAGAGAGAGAGAGCGAGCGAGAGCGAGAGAGAGAGAGAGCGAGAGAGAGAGAGAGAGAGAGAGAGAAATAGACAGAGACAGAGAGAGAGAGAGAGGTTTTATTTCCAACTAATGGGACCAAACTCAACCTATTCGGTTAACCTCTGGAATTTATACTGCACCAAATTATAGCTACTCGGGTTGGTATGTGATATTCTTACCGCATACAATTATCGTTACTCGGGTTGGTATGTGATTTCATTACCGCATCAAATTATAGCTACTCGGGTTGGTATGTGATTTTATTAACGCATCACATTATAGCTACTCTGGTTGGTATGTGATATTCTTACCGCATCAAATTATAGCTACTCGGGTTGGTATGTGATATTCTTACCGCATCAAATTATAGCTACTCGGGTTGGTATGTGATATTCTTACCGCATCAAATTATAGCTACTTGGGTTGGTATGTGATATTCTTACCGCATCACATTATAGCTACTCGGGTTGGTATGTGATATTCTTACCGCATACAATTATCGTTACTCGGGTTGGTATGTGATTTTATTACCGCATCAAATTATAGCTACTCGGGTTGGTATGTGATTTTATTAACGCATCACATTATAGCTACTCGGGTTGGTATGTGATATTCTTACCGCATCAAATTATAGCTACTTGGGTTGGTATGTGATATTCTTACCGCATCAAATTATAGTTACTCGGGTTGGTATGTGATATTCTTACCGCATCAAATTATAGCTACTCGGGTTGGTATGTGATATTCTTACCGCATCAAATTATAGCTACTCGGGTTGGTATGTGATATTCTTACCGCATCAAATTATAGCTACTTGGGTTGGTATGTGATATTCTTACCGCATCAAATTATAGTTACTCGGGTTGGTATGTGATATTCTTACCGCATCAAATTATAGCTACTCGGGTTGGTATGTGATATTCTTACCGCATCAAATTATAGCTACTCGGGTTGGCCATGTACAATTCTTTTAGCAAGAAGTTTTAGCTATTTGGATTGCACTCTAAACATCTTCAAGCACGAGTAATCTGACTCTTTCAAACACATTGCGCAACGCTTTCTCTTGAGACCATCTACATTTTTTAGATTTGTCCAAAGCACCGTTCAATACTTTCTCCTGAGACTATCCACATCTCAACTTGAAATTATTTCCAGCTGAGGGAAAACTTTATCACCGGCGATTTCAAAAGAACTTTCCGGATGAACGAGCAGCTGGAACTTCCGAAAGATTGTAATCTGATTTGATCTTGTCCACTCATTTATGTTGAACTGGAATAATCTTTTTGTGCACGATTGATTTCTTCGCGGAATTGAGCGACAGGCTGTAGTGAAGGTTTCAGTGTATGATTTCTTCGCGGAATTGAGCGACAGGCTGTAGTGAAGGTTTCAGTGTATGATTTCTTCGCGGAATTGAGCGACAGGCTGTAGTGAAGGTTTCAGTGTATGATTTCTTCGCGGAATTGAGCGACGGGCTGTAGTGAAGGTTTCAGTGTATGATTTCGTTACGGCGTTGAGTGACGGGCTGTAGTGAAGGTTTCAGTGTATGATTTCTTCGCGGAATTGAGCGACGGGCTGTAGTGAAGGTTTCAGTGTATGATTTCTTCGCGGAATTGAGCGACGGGCTGTAGTGAAGGTTTCAGTGTATGATTTCGTTACGGAGTTGAGTGACGGGCTGTAGTGAAGGTTTCAGTGTATGATTTCTTGGCGTAAATGAGTGACGGGTTGTAGTAAAGGTATCGGTGTATGATTTCTTGGCGTAAATGAGTGGCGATACTAGCTTTACAGCAGCTTCGCATCTCTACGCATCTTGGTGCATCTTGATGCCTTTACCTCTTCTCGTAAATGAGTGACGGGTTGTAGTAAAGGTATCGGTATATGATTTCTTGGCGTAAATGAGTGACGGGCTGTAGTAAAGGTATCGGTGTATGATTTCTTGGCGTAAATGAGTGATGGGCTGTAGTAAAGGTATCGGTATATGATTTCTTGGCGTAAATGAGTGACGGGTTGTAGTAAAGGTATCGGTGTATGATTTCTTGGCGTAAATGAGTGACGGGCTGTAGTAAAGGTATCGGTGTATGATTTCTTGGCGTAAATGAGTGATGGGCTGTAGTAAAGGTATCGGTGTATGATTTCTTGGCGTAAATGAGTGACGGGTTGTAGTAAAGGTATCGGTGTATGATTTCTTGGCGTAAATGAGTGGCGGGTTGTAGTAAAGGTATCGGTGTATGATTTCTTGGCGTAAATGAGTGACGGCTTGTAGTAAAGGTATCGGTGTATGATTTCTTGGATGAGTGACGGCTTGTAGTAAAGGTATCGGTGTATGATTTCTTGGATGAGTGACGGGTTGTAGTAAAGGTATCGACGTATGATTTCTTGGCGTAAATGAGTGACGGGTTGTAGTAAAGGTATCGGTGTATGATTTCTTGGCGTAAATGAGTGACGGGTTGTATTAAAGGTATCGGTGTATGATTTCTTGGCGTAAATGAGTGACGGGTTGTAGTAAAGGTATCGGCGTATGATTTCTTGGCGTAAATGAGTGACGGGTTGTAGTAAAGGTATCGGCGTATGATTTCTTGGCGTAAATGAGTGACGGGTTGTAGTAAAGGTATCGGTGTATGATTTCTTGGCGTAAATGAGTGACGGGTTGTAGTAAAGGTATCGGTGTATGATTTCCTCGCGGAATTGAGTTTAGTTTAGTTTCGTCAACTGATCATCCTAATTGCATGTTGTACATGCCATAAGTGTTCAGATCTCCTCTCCAGTATGTCTCTCAGTCGAGGAGACATACGACTCCATTTCTGTGTTGATTTGTTCTACCTTTCTGTTTCCCCAGACAGCGCTCCCATCTGGCATCCCCAGTTTTGACCGGATGTTCGTGCAGTCTGAACATGGTTGCAGATTTATGATCATCACCTGGAAAATCAGCGCGCCCTGCCTCCTTTGATTTCCCTGAGTATACTCATCGAACCACTCAGAAAGCAAACCTGAGTACAAGATTGTGATTTTATCCAGGTCATTGCCTTTAAAAGGAGCGCGGGGGTGCGGCGAAATCCACTGTTTCACTTGCTGAAAAGCCTGCGTACGTGGTTCGAAACCCGCGGTAGACAGAAACGATTTTTTTCTATCGGGAGTGAAATAAAAATGGAGATCAAGGTAAAGAAATGCAAATGAAATGCGAAGATGCAGTAAAGCTATATGTGAGGGAGAGCAGGGAAATAGAAATCCTGAGTCTCACACGTCGTGGCGTCTGCTTTGACCAAGCGACCTTTATCTCTCAGGTCCTGCCGTGAGCTACCCCGAGATACACCAGTAATGGTAATATGTGTCGTCAAGATAATTGTTGCTTTAGATACTGTTATGATTACCGTGGCCAAACTACTGGTAGTTAGCTTGGATTGAGAGGCAGGTTGTGATGTGATACACGTGTTAACATGCACAAACGTGTTGATAACATCTATTTCTCACCACAGAAATGGGTGACTATCAGAGGCGAGGCTATGAACGGGAGCCGGAGAGAAAGAATATGGATAAAATCAGTCCGAGACACACTGAGAGACACTGAGATACACTGAGAGACACTGAGACACACTGAGAGACACTGAGATACAAGAAATAATTAAAAGAGTAAAGAGAAGGGTAACTGTAGCAGAGCCTGGAAGAAGCACCACTAACAAGTCCTACAACAGCGGACCCTGGGAGAGGTACCACCAACAGGTCCTACAACAACAGCATACCATGGTAGAGGCACCACTAACAAGTCCTATAACAACAGCAGACAGTGATTTATGATGTGAAAAAAGTGATGCCAAATTGTTATATCCTCAACATCTATTAGGTTAAGAAAGAGAGAGAGGGGGAGGGGAGAGATAGAGAAAGAGAGAGAGAGAGAGAGAGAGAGAGATAGATAGAAAAAGAGAGAGATAGAGACAGGGATAGAGATAGAGAAAGAGAGAATGTTAATGACAGAGAGGAAAATCTTGAGAGAGAAAAGAACAGATGCACTTTGTATTTCTTCAAGACAGAAAAGGGTTGGAGGGATTGAGAAAGAATGAGAGAGAGAGAGAGAGAGAGAGAGAGAGAGAGAGAGAGAGAGAGAGAGAGAGAGAGAGAATTAAGAAGAGACGAACTTTGTATTTCTTCAACATCCAAAAAGGGTCCAGATGCTAAGCTTACTTTAGTTGTTACTTTCCTTTCTTAAGCTTTCACAAACAACTAAATGATTTTTCTTCTTTTTCAGCGTTCAAGCTTATGATCATGCGAACGAGATTCTTTGTCCTGTTTCATGATAGAGGATAACAGGACAACAACATGACACTCGATGAGCTGGTCTCATGATCGTTGCTCTATGTGCGTGTTTGTCCTACTTCACACACCCCACCCCCCCCCCCCCCAAACCTGCGCTGTGGCTGACACTTTCCGCGGCAGGGTGAATTTGGCAGTTTTTCCCTATAATTTTGGTTTATACATCACGTGACAAGTTTCTTTAAATATTGTAAAGAGAAAATAAATTCATCCGAGCCCAAGAAAGGAAAAGTTACTAAACATAAGTCCACACATAAAGAAAGTTCATAGATCGTTTATAGGGAGGGACGGACGCGGAATCGACCACTATTTATACGATTGTTTGATGTTGTTGTGGACAAAAGAGGTGAGATGCAGAATGGTTCAGGCAAAAGCAGCTTTCCAAAAAAATGAGGAAGATACTATGCAATCCATTTTTGACAATAGAAACAAGAAAAAGAGTTCTTAAATGTTATGCAGGGCCAGTCTTAACATATAGATGTGAATCATGGACAAAAGGACAATAGACAAGAAAATCTCTAGAGTCTGTAGAAATGTGGTTTTACAGAAGAATGTTGAGAATACCATGGACAGCTATGAAGAGTAATGAAAATGTTCTGAAAGAGGTCAAAGCAAAAAGAGAGCTAATTTCCAATATTAGGAAGAAACAATCATCATTTCTTGGCCATGTAATGAGAAGAGAACAACTGGAATATATTGTAACAACTGGAAAAATTGAGGGACGAATATAAGGGACGAGATAGAGGAAAGCAAAGAGAAAAGATACCAGACAACTCAAGAGAATGGCTTGGCAGAAGATCAACAACAGAAATGATAAATAACTGTCTAGATCGAAAATTGTGGAGAGACATGATCACCTACGCCAGCAGGCACGGTACTTGATGACGATGGACAGCAGCAACTTGTGAGTTTCCGCCCTTTGACTCAATGCCGCCCTTTGGCTCAATGCCATATAATGATATCTTCAGGTATTTCTGAGTTCCCTTGTAGTTTCATACAAGGTGTCCCATTTATCAGGTCTACGGAGAAGTAGATGTTAGTGTCAGGCTCTGATGTCAGTGAGCTTTGGACAGTCAAAAATGTGATGTTCTGCTGTTTGATGTAGGTGTCTTCAGAGTGGACATGCTGGAGTTTGGTTCCATTGTATTCTATTGTCTTGTCGAGTAATTTTACTTGCCTCTGTATGCATTAAACTGTACAACCTGTGGCTGCCCTGCGGCCTTGCAGGTAAGCTCTGAAGAGTAAAAGGCCAGGGGAGGGTACCCCGAAGTAAAACAACCCCACTGCCTTGTGGGTGAGACTTTTTAGTCAAAGGCTAGCGGAGCCAATCGTAAACAAACCGACGGAAGGCAACAGAAAACCACCGTCGTAACTTCTCTGTACAATCATGAATCGCCACAACAATAGAAATAACGACAACAACGTTAAGGGGGATTCCAATGGAAAACCCTCGTTCGATAGGGGACATCATGTGCTACAGGTGATACCCGATCGTCATCAAGCTACTGTAAGCAAAATAAAGATAAGACAAACTCTAAAGATAGGTACTTGGAATGTGAGAACACTCAAGCAGAAGGGTAAACTAGGAAACATCATACATGAAATGAAAAGAATGGGTTTACAATTACTGGGACTTTGCGAAATGAGATACACCGGATCAGGGGAGGTGTATTCTGATAAACATAAAATAATCTATTCTGGAGGTACTGAAAACCAAAGAGGAGTAGGTATCATCTTGGATGCAGAAAGAACAAGAACAGTGAAAGGCTTTTACCCAATATCTGACAGAGTCCTTTTAGTGAAATTGAATGGAAAGCCAATAGACATAAATCTTATACAAGTTTATGCACCAACAGCAGACAGTCTAGAGGAAACAATTGATAAATTTTACAACGAGTTAAATGAGGCACTTCATGAATGCAAACCACATGAAAACACCATAGTTCTAGGGGATTTTAACGCAAATGTAGGAAAGGAAAGAGTTGAGGAAGTAGTTAGTCATTATGGCTTAGGCGAGAGGGATGAAAGAGGTGAGAAACTTAGTGATGGGCAAGTACACACAAAATGATGATAGGAAACACCTGGTTTAAGCAACATCCAAGACGTTTGTGGACATGGAAAAACCCAGGAGACAACGCACGTAATCAAATTGATTATATAATGATAAGCAATAGATTTAGAAACAGTCTGGTGTGTGTGAAAACTAGATCAGGGGCAGATTGCAATTGTGATCATGTATACCAGTTGTGGGAAAGCTGAGAGTAAGATTAAAAACAACAAAACGAGCCTCAGTTAACATCAAGTTAAATTTAGATTTACTAAAATCAGACAAGAAGCTGCAAGACAATTATAAAATCACAATTCAGAACCGGTACAGTGCAATAGGGGTGTCCGGTTAGCGCAATCGATAGGCGGTTGGCTTACCACGGCAACAGTCGGGGTTCGTACCCTGGCGAGGACACCTGGGTTTTACTAATTCCCTAAAAATTAGTAGGAGCCGCGATAGCTCAGTGGTTAGTGAACTGGACTACTACGGACAAGGGGTAGGGTTCGATCCCAACCGACGGCTCCGGGTTCACCCAGCCTTAAATGGGTACCGGATTTTTTCTGGGAAAGTAAAAGCAGCACGGGCGTAATACCGACCACATTACCCCAAAAATCATGTGCTGAAGGTCTGTAAAATATAGGGTCACTAACACCATATTTCCCTATACGCCACTCGGCGTGACGGGGGGTACTTTACTTTACTTTTTACAGTGCAATAGAGAAGATACAAAGCATTGATGAACAGTGGGAAATGCTAAAAGAGTCAATGCAACAAACATCAAAAGAGTTCATACCACCAGTGAGGACAAATTTAAGAAAGAAATGGATGACAGATGACATTTTGCAGCTAATGGAAAAAAAGAAGAAGAAATAAAGAAAATAAAGATGAGTATAAGAGATTGAATAAAAAAAATTGTAGTAAAATGCAATGAAGCAAAAGAAGCATGGTTAAAAGAGAGATGCAAAGAAATTGAAATGCAACAAAAGGGAGATGCTAAAGCTATATACAAACAAATTAAGGAATTAACAGGAAGAAAAACGCAATCAAAAACTGGATGTTTAAGACCAAAGGCAGGAGAACTGTTGATTGATCAATAAAACATAATGGAACGATGGACAGAATACATTAATGATCTTTATAATGATGAAAGAACGGAAGTAAATATTAAGGATAATGGAGAAGGACCAGAAATACTAAGTGAAGAAATGGAAGACGCCTTGCGCAATATGAAAGCAGGCAAAGCTCTTGAACCAGATAATATAACTAAAGAAGAGATTGAAGCCATGGGTGATTTTGGAATAGAAATAATAACAAAAATATTGAATGATATCTACAAAACTGGATATATACCAGACGACATGCTCAAATCAATATTCATAGCCCTACCAAAGAAATCGGGTGCGATTGAATGCGGTGATCATCGCACAATATGCCTTATGAGTCACATGACTAAGATATTACTGAGAATCATCATGCGAAGAGTGCGAAACAAAATCAGTCCAGAAATTAGCGATGAACAGTGTGGTTTTGTTAGTGATAAAGGAACAAGCAATGCCATTTACATCATAAGATCTTTAGTAGAAAGAGCCATAGAGGTGAAAACAGATCTACACCTATGTTTCATAGATTATACCAAGGCATTTGATAAAGTAAATAACCAAGAAATAATCAAAATTTTAGAAAGTATAAACGTAGACAGTAAAGATCTAAGAATAATAAAGAACATGTACTGGCAACAAACAGCGGCCATAAGAAATGGAAACCAGTTGGGAATGTTTCAACAAATAAAACAGGGTGTTACACAAGGTTGTGTGCTGTCACCAGATTTGTTTAATATTTATAGTGAGATTATTTTAAGATCCATAAGGGACATGACTGGAATAACAGTTGGAGGTCATAATATAAACAATCTAAGGTATGCTGATGATACAGTCTTAATCGCTAAGAGTGAAAATGAGTTACAAGAAATGTTGGACATTATAGTGAAGGAAAGCAAAAATAAAGGACCCAGGCTTAATAGCAAAAAGACAGAGGTAATGGTAACAACCAAGAAAAAGACATCACCTCAGTGCAAAATAAAGACAAGTGGTACAATATTAAAACAGGTAAATGAATTTAAATGTTTGGGAACTTTGTTAAACTCAGACGGAAGATGTACAAAAGAGGTGAGATGCAGAATGGCTCCGGCAAAAGCAGCTTTCCAAAAAAATGAGGAAGATACTATGCAATCCAATTTTGACAATAGAAACAAGAAAACGAGTTCTTAAATGTTACGTAGAGCCAGTCTTAACATGTGGATGCGAATCATAGACAAGAGGACAACAGACAAGAATATCACTGGAGTCACGAAGTGATAGAGGGAAGCAAAGAGAGAAAATAACAGACAGCTTAATAGAATGGCTTCGCAGAAGGTCAACAACAGAAATGATAAATAGCTGTCGAGATCGAAAGTTGTGGAGAGACATGATCACTTACGCCAGCAGGCCCCTGTACTTGATGATGAAGATGGTGTATTCTATTGATGTGGGTTTTCAGTTGTACATACCCGGTTCTCAGTCTTAATATGATGGTTTGGTCTCTTCTTATAAGGTTGTTAATGTTGTCATGTGGGAGGTTTGGTCTCTCCTTATTTGGTTGTTAATGTTGTCATGGGGAGAGGTTTGATCTCTTCTTGTTATGTTGTTAATGTTGTCATGGGGAGAGGTTTGATCTCTTCTTGTTATGTTGTTAATGTTGTCATGGGGAGAGGTTTGATCTCTTCTTGTTATGTTGTTAATGTTGTCATGGGGAGAGGTTTGATCTCTTCTTGTTATGTTGTTAATGTTGTCATGGGGAGAGGTTTGATCTCTTCTTGTTATGTTGTTAATGTTGTCATGGGAACGTTTATAATAAATTCCTAAATAATCATTGAATCTCCATTTCGACGAATTAGGAAATACGGTGGAAGAGAGGCAGAACAAAAACCGTTTGGTGAGGAACAGTGTGGGCCAGACTTTGAGTATTGTACTTATGATGATTACGAGCGAGCACAACGTAATAGTTTTTTTTTTTATAAGCTACCACGAAAAGTGGCGGCCATAGATTAGTTTCTTGATTTGGGCAATTGGGAAGGGAAAGATGATTTAGAAGAATAGAAGAAATAAGTAGATGAGGAGAGAAAAGAGAAGAAGAACAAGAAGGAGAATATTAATGATAAACAGGAGAAGAAGAAGAAAGACAAAAAAAACAGAGAAGAAGAAGAGGCTAAAGAAGAAGCGGAAGAGAAAAAGAACAAAGAGGAGGAGAGTTAATACAGCTCAGCATGAGAGAATACACTCAGAAGTAAGAGTAAGAAGAAGAAGAGAAAGGAAGACAAGAAGAAGCGAAAGAGGAAGAGAAAGAAAGACAAGAAGAAGCAGAAGAGGAAGAGAAAGAAAGACAAGTAGAAGCGAAAGAGGAACAGAAAGAAAGACAAGAAGAAGCAGAAGAGGAAGAGAAAGAAAGACAAGAAAAAAGCAGAAGAGGAAGAGAAAGAAAGACAAGAAAAGCAGAAGAGGAAGAGAAAGAAAGACAAGAAGAAGCGAAAGAGGAACAGAAAGAAAGACAAGAAGAAGCAGAAGAGGAAGAGAAAGAAAGACAAGAAAAAAGCAGAAGAGGAAGAGAAAGAAAGACAAGAAGAAGCGAAAGAGGAACAGAAAGAAAGACAAGAAGAAGCGAAAGAGGAAGAGAAAGAAAGACAAGAAGAAGCGAAAGAGGAACAGAAAGAAAGACAAGAAGAAGCGAAAGAGGAACAGAAAGAAAGACAAGAAGAAGCAGAAGAGGAAGAGAAAGAAAGACAAGAAGAAGCAGAAGAGGAAGAGAAAGAAAGACAAGAAGAAGCAGAAGAGAAAGAGAAAGATAGACAAGAAAAAAGCAGAAGAGGAAGAGAAAGAAAGACAAGAAGAAGCAGAAGAGGAAGAGAAAGAAAGACAAGAAGAAGCAGAAGAGAAAGGGAAAGATAGACAAGATTAAGCAGAAGAGGAAGAGAAAGAAAGACAAGAAGAAGCAGAAGAGAAAGAGAAAGAAAGACAAGAAGAAGCAGAAGAGAAAGGGAAAGATAGACAAGATTAAGCAGAAGAGGAAGAGAAAGAAAGACAAGAAGAAGCAGAAGAGAAAGAGAAAGAAAGACAAGAAAAGCAGAAGAGGAAGAGAAAGAAAGACAAGAAAAGCAGAAGAGGAAGAGAAAGAAAGACAAGAAGAAGCGAAAGAGGAACAGAAAGAAAGACAAGAAGAAGCAGAAGAGAAAGCGAAAGAAAGACAAGAAGAAGCAGAAGAGAAAGAGAAAGATAGACAAGAAAAAAGCAGAAGAGGAAGAGAAAGAAAGACAAGAAGAAGCAGAAGAGGAAGAGAAAGAAAGACAAGAAGAAGCAGAAGAGAAAGGGAAAGATAGACAAGATTAAGCAGAAGAGGAAGAGAAAGAAAGACAAGAAGAAGCGAAAGAGGAAGAGAAAGAAAGACAAGAAGAAGCAGAAGAGAAAGGGAAAGATAGACAAGAAAAAGCAGAAGAGGAAGAGAAAGAAAGACAAGAAGAAGCGAAAGAGAAAGAGAAAGAAAGACAAGAAGAAGCAGAAGAGAAAGAGAAAGATAGACAAGAAAAAGCAGAAGAGGAAGAGAAAGAAAGACAAGAAGAAGCGAAAGAGGAAGAGAATGAAAGACAAGAAGAAGCAGAAGAGAAAGAGAAAGATAGACAAGATTAAGCAGAAGAGGAAGAGAAAGAAAGACAAGAAGAAGCGAAAGAGGAACAGAAAGAAAGACAAGAAGAAGCAGAAGAGAAAGATAGACAAGAAAAAGCAGAAGAGGAAGAGAAAGAAAGACAAGAAGAATCAGAAGAAAAAGAGAAAGATAGACAAGAAAAGCAGAAGAGGAAGAGAAAGAAAGACAAGAAAAAGCAGAAGAGGAAGAGAAAGAAAGACAAGAAAAAGCAGAAGAGGAAGAGAAAGAAAGACAAGAAGAAGCAGAAGCAGAAGTGAAAGAGAAAGAAAGACAAGAAGAGCCAGAAGAAGAAAAAGAAGATTAGAGAGAAGACAAATTATAAACGAAAGAACAAAAGAAAAAAAAGAAAGATGAAAAAGGAGTAAGAAGAAGAATAAAGAGGAGGAGAGTTAAAACATAAGAGGGTCAACTCAGAAGTAACAGCAATGCCCGCCCTAAGTGTATCTACTACAGACACCTCCTAACAACTGCTGGAAATCGACCACTGCTTTCTCCAACTCTCCTTCCACATCGCCATCCTGATCAAGTCACATACTCATTTCACTGGATAAATATTCATCTTGGAATGTCACCGACACTGACCACAGAACCCGGCAGCCCGGGGCGGCTTTCTTATCCGTTTTCTGTTGCCACTCTCTATCTCCTCCTTAACTAAATCGTCTACGTCGACGACCACTATTTCAAATGTTTATTAAATGTATGTAACATGTCACAACATAAAAATAAACGGGACAAACCTGAAACAAGCGCAGAGAGTCAAATACTTGGGCACAATAATAACATCAGATGGAAGATACACCACAGAAATAAAAAGTAGAATAGCTCAGACGAAAGTAGCATTTCAGAAAATGAAAAAACATCTTGTGGAACAAGTCTATGTCAATAGAACTGAAATATAGACTTCGTTAGTGCTGTATAGACTCAATTCTGACCTATGGAAGCGACTTATGGACAGAAGACAAATAAATGAAATGACAATTATAAGCCACTGTGATGGAATTTCTTAGAAGAATATTGATATTTCATTGGACAGCTGAAAAGACCAACGAGAACATTCTCAAAGAGGCCAACATAAAAAGGGACCTCATAAAACAAGATCAAAAAGAAACAATCAACATTTTTCGCGCACATCATGAGAAGAGGAAAGTTGGAATACTTGGTTACAACTGGGAAAAGATAGGGAAAAAGAGATCGCGGACGTCAAAGAGAAAAGATTCTGGATATAAGCAGGTTGAGGGGTGATTCCTATGATTTGTATGAGTGTACGTTACACGACAGGACCTGCTCCTTGCTATCAGCTTTACTGCAGCACTACAACTGTTCACCTGTTCATAATATACTAGACAGCTTGATCCTGTGGCCCGGTAAACAGTCAACATCAGAACTGATATACTGTGGATAGATAATTGTTCAATCACGCCACCCGGTATGACACATCTATCTATCTATTGTCCTTTCGAGCCGAAGACGGCACATAGGGAAGAACCACAGTCTCAAAAACAGAGACCTTGCGTGCCAAAATGGCAGATATTGCAGAGATCACTGCTTCTAAAATCTATGGCTCTGTTTCCATAACAATACTTTTTACAATGACAGCTTGTCAAGCCATCGATCAACCTCTTTAGTCGCCTCTTACGACATGCCTGGAAGGTCACAGTGTCACTATTCTTTACTTCCCACATAATGAGGCTCCGGTAACACACGGGAGGGTATGTACATGCTGATGATAAAACATATATATATATATATATGCCGCGATAGCTCAGTGGTTAGTGAACTGGACTACAAAGGACAAGAGGTAGGGTTCGATCCCAACCGACGGCACCGGTTCACTCAGCCTTTAATGGGCACCGGATTTTTTTCTGGGAAAGTAAAGCGGCACGGGCGTAATACCGACCACATTACCCCAAAAATCATGTGCCGAAGGTCTGTAAAAATTTATGGTCACCGACACCAAATTCCCTATACGCCACCTGGCGTGACAGGGGTACATTACTCTCCATATATATATATTTTTTTACACACATTTATTTATGTCATAGGCCGATATTCTCAACTCTACAAGAGGATGAACGTGGGATGCTAATGTGAGGCTGGCGATATCGGTAAAGGCAGTCCCATATAATTTAGCGTTATTACACGAATGGGGCCTCAGTAGCCTAGTTGGGAAAACCACCCGACTGGGCTACCGACGTTCAGACAACCCATGTTCGATTTCCGCTGGAAGCAGTGTGAAATGTACTCACGGTTTGAAAAAAAATACCCCCACTGTCGACCCAGCCACCGGTAGAAATGTGAACAATGGTAGTACTCTGAGAAGGTAAGGAATGCCGCCTCGCATCGTGAGTTTCGATGCTTATAGCGACACTATCCATAAGTCTCCGAACACTTCTGGATAGGCGATCGAGCACAAAGGGTGGAAACGCGCATGCTAAGACGCTGATTCAAGCCTCGTACTATACCTTTACATGAGGTGTCAATGACATTGTACTGCCTTCATATCCACCTACATGTTTCGACTTCTCTTCTGCTCCGAAGCCTGTATACAGACCTGGTATTTCTATTCTTTCTTTTCCTAATAAATTACCTGTCCTAGAGCTTGCTTTGCTTTCAAGTCTGTCTATCAGCTTATATGTCTGTCTATCTGTCTTCCTGTCTGCATATATGACCGTTGGTGTGTCTATTCTATTTTTCTATCAAATTGTTTGTCTTTGTGGGTGCCTTCTTATATGTCTGTCTGTCTGTCTTCCTGTCTGCTTATGTGCCTGTTAGTGCGTCTGTTCTATTTTTCTGTCAAATTATTTGTCTTCTTGGATGCCTGCTTATATGTCTGCCTATCTGTCTCTCTGTCATGTCTATCGTAACCCGCTGTCTTCAAATTAAATTTTGCCCTCTACACTTACGCCATTCTTATTTCTCCAACTCTGTTTGTCCTCCAACCCTTCTCTATGCTTCTTTGTACCCCCATCTGCTTGTCCACATTTTCATCGCTAGAGATAACATTTCGCAAACATATCCTACGTCTCCCTTTTGTCTCGGCCTTCATCTAGTCCCAAACCCCCTCCTTTCTCCATTCATACGAACCTCCATTAGCCCTGAAGTGGACGAAACCAAACCAGATGAGGCTAACCTCCTACAGGGGAACTCAGGGTAAGGTCAATATATTAATGTTTGTATTGTACTTTATAATAAGTGTTTGGTTTCCTTGCTTGATATGAAATCCATACCGAGGTGGTAATGAGTGCCTGAGCCAGTAAAAGAGCCGAGTGAGGGTAAATGGGAGAGACAAAAGAGGTGATATTAGCAGGGATAAAAACGTGTTGATGAATAGCAGTTACTTAAATTAAAAGAAAGAGAGAAAAGAGCCCCGTCGCCCCGCATGGCTTATATGGAATCTCGTGTTAGAGTGCAACGCGTCAAATACTTGGGCACAAAAATAACATCAGATGAAAGATGCACCACAGAAATAAAAATCAGAATAGCTCAGGCCAAAATAGCGTTTAGGAAAATGAAAAACGTCTTATGCAACACATTTATGTCAACAGAAGTGAGAATACAAGAATTCACAGGTGCTATATAGAGCCAATTCTAACCTATGGGAGCGAATAATGGACAGTAAACAAACAAATGAAAAGACGATTAGAGGTCACATGGATGGGATTTCTCAGAGGAATGTTGAAAGTTCTCTGGACAGCTAAAAAGACTAATGAGGAAATTCTCAAAAGAGGGCAACACAAAAAGAAAGCTCCTAACAAACATCAGAAAGAAACAATCAACATTTTTCAATCACATCATGAAAAGAGGAAAGTTGGAATACTTGGTTACAACTGGCAAAATATAGGGAAGGAGAGATCGTGGACGACAAAGAGAGCAGATACTAGATAACCTGGTGTCATGGCATGGAAAACAGTCAACAACAGAATTTATACGATGTACGGTAGATAGAGGATTGTGGAAGAACATGATCACCAGCGCCAACCGGTATGGCACATGATTATGATGATGAGTGTTAGGGCATGTATTTTTTTAAAGACCTTCCACACATGATTCATAAGGTAATGTGGTCAGTATTACGCCCGTGCCGTTTACTTTCCCAGTGAAACAACATCCGCTTCAAATTGAAGGCTTGGTGAACCTGAATGAACCTCAGAGGAATGTTGAAAGTTCCCTGGACAGCAAAAAAGACCAACGAGGAAATTCTCAAAGATGGCCAACACAAAAAGGTAGCTCCTAAAAAACATTTTAAAAAAAATTCAACATTTTTTGTGCACATTATGAGAAGACTAAAGTTGGAATACTTGGTTACAACAGGCAAAATACAAGGAAAGAGAGATCGTGGACGACAGTGAGAAAACATACTATATATCTTGGTGTCATGGCATAGCAAACAACAACAGAATTGATACGATGTACTGTAGATAGAAGATTGTGGAAATACATGATCGCCTACGCCAACCGGTATGGCACATGATGATGATGATAATGAACCTGAAAGCCGTCTAAGAGGATCGAACCTGACATCTTGTCCTTAGTAGTCCAGTTCACTAACCACTGAGCTATTTCGGTCCAACGTTACTTCAGAATTACAGTTGCTTTGATGAAAGTGAGAATAGTTTTGTATGTCTTTGGTTATGGATCTTTGGTTATGGATCTTTGGTAATGGAAGGCCCCGGTATCACTGCAAACGAATGAAAAACCATAATTGCTCAACCGCCCGTGCCAGTGGAATCAGCCAAATTAATTTGTATGTCTGCTAGTGTAAACGTGTGTACATTTGCGCTTAATTACGTTATTTTGCTGTGGACATGATACACATATGAAGATGAAGACAGAAAACTGTCAAAGTAACGAACAGATAGGAATTGGGAAGTTACAGCATCATGATGAGTTGTGGCTTAAGCAACCGATTAAATCATCCCCAATACAGCCTGCAGTAATGTTGAGTTTTCACACACTTTGAATTATATATACCAACAACAGATCAAATGTTTTGGTACGGGTGACTGGTTGGTCTCGAGGCAAGACGGCGGCCTCGAGACAGAGAGGTTGTGGGTTCAAATCTCGGCTGCACCAGATGGGATTTTCATTTGTGATTTATCTCTGCGGCAATCACCCCTGGTATCAGCAGCGAGGCCCGGCTTAAAACGTCAATTACACATCGACGGAAAAAAATGAGTACCTACAAAGATGGAGTTATCTGCCTGCGCGGCGAGGGACCCCTGTGCACATGGTTGTCAGGGAAAAAACAGATTAACATGCAAAATTTTAGATCCTTTTCCCTAGGGACTTCGTAAGAGGTAAAAGTTGAACGCAAAAAAAAATGTTTTTGAACGTATTAAATCTTTACCGTACAACACACCGCAGAGAACATTAACACAGACGCATAGGGGAAAAGACAGACCTGGAAGGATAACTCAAAGAAATAAATATCAGATATCACCACTCCATCATGCCTGAGAGAAGTCATAACATGGACCAGAACTTTAATTTATACTTTCGCGCTGAAAGGCAACACATGTGAATGAAAGTAACACTTTGTATATACAGTAACAGAGGTGAAGGAATGTAAATAACACTTTGTATTTAAAGTAACAGAGGTGAAGGAATGTAAATAACACTTTGTATATAATGCAACAGAAATGAAGGAATGTAAATAACACTTTGTATATAAAGTAACAGAGGTGAAGGAATGTAAATAACACTTTGTATTTAAAGTAACAGAGGTGAAGGAATGTAAATAACACTTTGTATATAATGTAACAGAGGTGAAGGAATGTAAATAACACTTTGTATATAATGTAACAGAGGTGAAGGAATGTAAATAACACTGTGTATATAATGTAACAAAAGTGAAGGAATGTAAATAACACTTTGTATATAATGTAACAGAAGTGAAGGAATGTAAATAACACTTTGTTTTTAAAGTAACAGAGGTGAAGGAATGTAAATAACACTTTGTATATAATGTAACAGAGGTGAAGGAATGTAAATAACACTTTGTATATAATGTAACAGAGGTGAAGGAATGTAAGTAACACTTTGTATATAAAGTAACAGAGGTGAAGGAATGTAAATAACACTTTGTATATAAAGTAACAGAGGTGAAGGAATGTAAGTAACACTTTGTATATAAAGTAACCGGTGAAGGAATGTAAGTAACACTTTGTATATAAAGTAACCGGTGAAGGAATGTAAGTAACACTTTGTATATAATGTATCTATTGTGTATAAATTGATGTTACAAGCCACCAATGGATTGCTATTTAGTCTTACTTGTAATTAAATATAGGCTATTTAGTATCCTCCCCCGTGTGTTACCGGGGCTTATGAGGGAAGTAAAGAATAGTGACACTGTGACCTTCCAGGCATGCCGTAAGAGGCGACTAAGGAGTGTGCATATAAAGTAAGAGAGGTGAAATATTGTAAATAGTAGGCTGCTCGGCTTGCCTCTTATTTTCTCATTAAGAACATCAATCAAAGCTGTCCACTTTGCAGCTGGCTCGGGCGGCTTTCATTTGAACACGCCCCGTATATTAAGATTCATGATCTGTTTTGTTTGTGTGCGTTCCCTAATGAAGATACCTTAAGTCAAAACGTTAGTTAAATACAGTTCGACACTACGTGCGAAGTTGCAAGATTCAGTTTGTTATATTCTATGTCTATGTTAGTCATGTGTCATATATCTTGATGTGTGTCGGTGTTAGTCATGTCTCGTATCGCTGTGTACATGTCTGTGTTATTCACATCTCATATCTGTGTGTGTGCATGTCTGTGTTAGTCACCTCTAGTGACTCGGGCAGATGGTGCTCGTAAACCTGGGAGAGCAGACCATCTAAGGGCAGAATCCCCCTACAGAAAATACAATCTGCTGCCTTGCATGAAGATTGGGGACAACCAAAGGCTAAGGAAAGCAAACCTGAATATAATGCTAGCTGAAATCTGATGCACTGGGCCTCTGGCGCAGAACACAGTGCAACGTATTAACGGGTGTTCAGTCAGAGTGGATCTGGCAGACCCTAAATGTGATGTTCTGTCTGTGGGGGCGATCAAGACATTTAACCTGACAGCTGACTTCATGTGGGAGTCTGGAATCCTACTCTGAGTCCTGATCGCAGACAGAGCGAGAGAGAGAGAGAGAGAGAGAGAGAGAGAGAGAGAGTTATATTCCAGCGCATTATTTAGACAAGCTCTTCGATGCTGCAGCTTGATCTTCATGAAACTGCCGTTATATGTCTCTAGACAGGCCTCTTGTATCTTCTGCTTAAAGAGCTGCTGTCAATCTTTTCCCTTGTAGATGGTGATAAGCATCATCATTGAGTGCCGTCTCCACATCGAAGGTTGGAACAGAATGATCATTCATTGATTGAGTGCCGTCTCCGCATCGAAGGTTGGATAGAATGATCATTCATTGATTGAGTGCAATCTTCGCATCGAAGGTTGGAACAGAATGATCATTCATTGATTGAGTGCCATCTCCATATCGAAGGTTGGAACAGAGTGATCATTCATTGATTGAGGGCCATCTCCGCATCGAAGGTTGGAACAGAATGATCATTCATTGATTGAGTGCCGTCTCCGCATCGATAGTTGGAACAGAATGATCATTCATTGATTGAGTGCCATCTCCATATCGAAGGTTGGAACAGAATGATCATTCATTGATTGAGTGCCATCTCCATATCGAAGGTTGGAACAGAATGATCATTCATTGATTGAGTGCCGTCTCCGCATCGAAGGTTGGAACAGAATGATCATTCATTGATTGAGTGCCATCTCCATATCGAAGGTTGGAACAGAATGATCATTCATTGATTGAGTGCCATCTCCACATCGAAGGTTGGAACAGAATGATCATTCATTGATTGAGTGCCGTCTCCGCATCGATAGTTGGAACAGAATGATAATTCATTGATTGAGTGCCATCTCCATATCGAAGGTTGGAACAGAATGATCATTCATTGATTGAGTGCCATCTCCACATCGAAGGTTGGAACAGAATGATCATTAATTGATTGAGTGCCATCTCCACATCAATGGTTGGAACAGAATGATCATTAATTGATTGAGTGCCATCTCCACAACAATGGTTGGAACAGAATGATCATTAATTGATTGAGTGCCATCTCCACATCAATGGTTGGAACAGAATGATCATTAATTGATTTAGTGCCATCTCCACATCAATGGTTGGAACAGAATGATCATTCATTGATTGAGTGCCATCTCCACATCAATGGTTGGAACAGAATGATCATTAATTGATTGAGTGCCATCTCCATATCAAAGGTTGGAACAGAATGATCATTCATTGATTGAGTGCCATCTCCAGATCAATGGTTGGAACAGAATGATCATTCATTGATTTAGTGCTATCTCCGCATCGAAGGTTAGCTAGCATGGAGCGCCATTTCGCTGTTTTTTGCTTTGATGGTGCAGGTTGTCATAGGCTGACTTGTCCATCTTTTGATGTTACTCGTCCATATTAGTCTTCATCTGCCTCTGCCTATTTTACCTTGTATTATCTCTTCCAATGTTACTTTCAGTAAGCTGTTGTGTCTTTTAACATATCCTCTCTCACCCCTCCCCCCCCCCCACAAAAAAAAAATCTCATTTGTCTTGTTTGAAATGTATTTAGTATTTCTCTTTTAATATTTACATGTTTTAAAATTGTATCATTTGTTATCTTTTCTTTTCATCTAATTCTACCTATTCTTCTATTATCCACATTTTAAAAGCTTCAATTTTCTGTTCTCTTTTCTTGCACGATGTCCATGTTTCTGCACCATACATAAATGTTGAGAAGATATAACGTTTTGCTATTCTTAGTTATAGCCCTGATGTTATATTTGTTTTGTTGTTAGTATGGAGATAAGCACAGTTATAAAATATACACAAATATTATATTCTATACGGGGCAGCGTGTGTAGCTGCAGAAAGCATGAAATAAACGTAGAACGGTATTGAGCAACTATACTAACGCAAAGATAAAACAAACTACAACGTTTCGACAAAAGCCTGCGGTTGGTTGGTTGGTTTGGGTCTGATCGGTTGGTTGGTTGCGTTCGCCCGATGACTAAAGTATTCTAAAGTATCGTAGTAGACTAGAATATTCCTCTTCATCATCCGCCCTTACAAGGACGTGTCTGCGTTGTGTTGTGGTTTGCAGTATAACTGTTACATTTGCGCCTTTCGGCCCAACACATCCGACTTCAGCACGACATTTTTGAGTACCGGGTTGTCTTCCCTCTTCGATCCCTGCACGCTTGGCCAGACTAGACGGGTTAGTCTGTTACTGGAGGCACCGCGGAGAGGTGGAGCAGGGTCTGGATGGTTTTGGCTCACCGATCCTGGCGCAAGCCATCAGCTGTGGGTAACTTCCAACTCTGATGCTGGTAGGTATAGCAAACAAACTATACACAATAAACATAAAAATGCAAGCCATTATACACACAGATGTAAAAAAAAATAGGTGGAATGAATGACGCTAATATTAATCTGATGATTGTTTTTGCCGAAACGTTGGAGTTTACTTTGTCTTGTCTTTCTGTTATTGCCTAGCTAATAAATACTATTTTATGTGTTTTTATGTCCTTCTAGATGGCAACACATAAAGCATTGACATATTTTTATGTTGTTACCTTTTCTTGTCCTGTAATTTTTTAAACCTACTTTTATTACTTAAGATATGTTTTCTGTCTATGTTTAATTTATTATGGTTTGTTTTCTTTCTATGTTTATTATTGGTATGGTTTATTCCCATGTTTTATTTCTATGATTTATTTTTTATTTTTTTTTATTCCAGTGGATGTAATCTAGAAATCCTACACCTGAGCCCTGCCATTCCCCCCGCTACCTCATGTCTAGTCAGCTTCAAATGAGAGCGAAGTCTGCACTAACTTCTAGAAGTTATGTCCCCTCTTAAAATAAATCTAATAGATTCAGTAATTCTATCTTGGCTCCGCACCCCCATCCCCTCTCCTTTTCCATAAATGTCATTAATTCCATTTTGCAAATCAACATATAAAACAATGTTGAATCGAAATGTCACTTCAAAAAATGTCAATTCCTCTTATTTCGAAATTCATGTTAAAGATTTATTATTGTAAATTTTTTGTCATTTGACATTTCATTTTCCATGTAATTTTAGAACCTTGTTTCTTTCTTTGTTGGTTTTTTAAATTATTATTTATTTTATTTATTTATTTTGTGCGGTACATTCCAGATCGGCGCATTCATCCTCAAACGATATTTGCCCAGGGCGGCGTACGTAGCTTTTTGTTTTCCAACTGAGATCCTAAAATGAGGAGACACCTGCATTCAAGATTGTTTTTTACTTTTACGTAGGCTGCTGTGTCTTCTAACATGCCTCGACAATTTTATTGGTCTTATTTGAATTGTATTTAGTAGTTCTCTTTTCATTTGTAGTTGTTTTAAGACTTCATCATTTGTTTTCTTTTCTTCCTATCCAATGCTTCCTATTCTATAAATCCACATTTCAAAGGCTTCAATTTTCTGTTTTGTTTTCTTGTCTATTGTCCATGTTTCTGCACCATACAGGAATGTTGAGAAGACGTAACATTTTGCTATTCTTAGTTTTAGCCCTGGTGTTATTTGTTTTGATGTTATTAAATTTTTCATGGCTTTAAAATTACTTTTTGCCATTCCTATTCTTTTGTTTATTTCAGTTTTACATTTTCCATCACTGGTTATAGTATGTCCAAGGTAGTTGTAGTTCTGAACTGCCTCGAGGTCTATTCCTTCAACTTTGATATCCACTTGTAGGTTTTGAGTTATCTTTGCATATGATCATACTACCAACACGTATTTCGATTATTTTGATAATCTTTCGAGTATTTTCTTTCGAATTTTGAATGCACTGAAGTAGAGGAACGAATGTAGGTTCTCTCCTTTCAGTGATGTTTTAAATTGTTGTATATTCAGCCGAATATGGCTTGCACGGAGTTCGATCTTTTTAAAATTACTAATGGCAGAACTGACAATGCACAATGACTGCACATATTGCTGTGCTTTCTGTAAAGACTAACGAGGCCGTTTATACTATTTGGGGTGTTTTGTTCGTTTTCTGTTTACATTTTGTCCGTTTTCTGTTTACATTTTGTCAGTTTTCTGTTTACATTTTGTCCGTTTTCTGTCTACATTTTGTCCGTTTTCTGTCTACATTTTGTTCGTTTTCTGTCTACATTTTGTCCGTTTTCTGTCTATATTTTGTCCGTTTTCTGTTTATATTTTGTTCGTTTTCTGTTTATATTTTGTTCGTTTTCTTTTTACATTTTGTTGGCATCGTTTTGTCACCGGAAGTCATTTGTGCAGTCGCCAGTGCAGCCGAATAGGGCATCAAGGTTGATTATGTTAGCAGAATTTACTAATGGCGACAATGAACAGATCAGCCTGAGAGATCAGAATTAAAGAACTGAGAAAAAAATTTAGGAATAATTCCAGTCGTAGAATACATAAAGAAACAACAGATAAAATGATCGGGTCACGTCATAAGACATTCCCTTTAACAAACGTTGCGAGAACACGAGATTTGGGGACCGATTGCGAAAAATATGAATTGATGGAATAATAGAAACACTAGGAAATATAACAGCAGCAGAAGCTAACAGGTGAGCAAAGGATCTCAGATTATATCTCCCCTATACGTTCAAAGGCAAAAGAGGAAGGAAAGAAGAAGACAATCGTGTAATGAGATGATGTGGCATTTAGGTGGAACTTAAGGGGGTGATTACAAGCAGTGGTGATGAAACTCAATCCGCGGATAGAATAGAATAGAATGGGTAGGTTAGGGTAGGATAAGATAGTTTTCGAGTTCGTTTCAATTTTCCTTCTCTTAGATTATCAACAAAGACTAACATGCTTCTGTTGTGTGATTTTACTTTACTCTGGTTTATTCTGTTTTCATTTCAAGACGACGACTTACAATAGGCAGACAGATAAACAGGTAGGCAGACAAATAAAGAGGCAGGCACGTAGACATACAAATAGGCTGAAAAATAAAATAGACTTACCAACAGTTTATAAGCAGCCAGCGAGGTAGTCAAGCGGTTGGTTAAACAGGTAAGCGAACAGGAATGCAAATAGACATATAGAAGGGGAAATGTGTATATAATAAATACAAGTAAGTAGACTGGTAGATAGATAGGCAAACAAGCAGGTAGACTAAAAGACATATATTCAGACTAAGAAATACTTAGAGAATGAAAGGAACGCAGGAATAAAAGACATATGGACAACCAAATAGGGTGTGTCTGGCACACACACACAGACAAGAGGATAACAAGCAGGCAGGAAGCAGACAGACAGACAGTCAGACTAAAGTAAGGTAGACTGACAACTTAGAGATTGATGGATAGAATAATTACACTATGGTAGGCGGACTAGGTAGACATACTACTTGACAATAAATATAGACTACATTTATAGAAGAGAGTAGACAAACTGCGTGGACAGACTAAGATACAATGCGTTCTTTTTTATCTGCATTGTACTAGATCTACAGTCTGGTTAATGAAGTCAGAAAAGTCAATCAAGTCAAATGATGAAGTTTCAGTCATGCTGATGTTATCATGGAGAGGAAATGAAGATGATAGAGTTATTGACATAGAATAGCGATGTTGTATTTTTGGAGATAGAAAAGTGATGCTTGGGTTATGATGATAAATGATAGAGTTATGATGATAGATGTTAGAGTTTTGATGATTGATGTTAGAGTTATCATTGGAAGTGTTAGAGTTATGATGATAAATGTTAGAGTTATGATGAAAGATGATAGAGTTATGATGATAGATGTTAGAGTTATCATTGAAAGTGTTAGAGTTATGATGATAGATGTTAGAGTTATCATTGAAAGTGTTAGAGTTATGATGATAAATGTTAAGAGTTATGATTGAAAGTGATAGAGTTATGATGATAAATGTTAGAGTTATGATGATAGGTGTTAGAGTTATCATTGAAAGTGTTAGAGTTATCATGATAAATGTTAGAGTTATGATTGAAAGTGATAGAGTTAGGATGATAGATGTTAGAGTTATGATGATATGTGTTAGAGTTATCATTGAAAGTGTTAGAGTTATGATGATAGATGTTAGAGTTATCATTGAAAGTGTTAGAGTTATGATGATAAATGTTAGAGTTATGATTGAAAGTGATAGAGTTATGATGATAAATGTTAGAGTTATGATTGAAAGTGATAGAGTTATGATGATAAATGTTAGAGTTATGATTGAAAGTATTAGAGTTATGATGATAGATGTTAGAGTTATCATTGAAAGTGTTAGAGTTATGCGGAAAAAATGTTATTTTGGACGTTTGAAGTGTTGAAATTAAATTTAAATGAATGCGGTAGTTTTTGTCGAAGAGAGTTGAAGATAGACAGAGAAGCGAGAAACAGTTGAAGTTTAAAAAAAAGAAAAGAAATAAAATAGAGTTGTAATCAAAGACAATGAAGAAGGAAAAGTTACTGCCGTATTTGAGCAGTCACAACAAAATAAAAATGTGGACTCGGACATCAGACAAGGCAAGACTCAAAATCTAATGTTTGAAGCGCATATTTCCGATCTCTATCAACATGATATCTGCTATCACATTACCACAGCGTAACAGAAATACTAAAAGCTGTCATTTCGAAACAGATATCAAGTCAGACAAATGTCAATTACTGGTTTCTCTTGCCTGAACCTGTCACCCCCTCGACAGACCTCAGTTTGGGCTAGTCGAAATCGCTTATAGCATTTACCCATCCTCTTTTGTGTCAATAAAAGTGGGTTTTTTTTGTGAATACTGCAGTTTTAGAATATTTCTTATCTCTGGCTCCATTCGTGCATACAATGACGCCCAATTATTTGAGAATCCCATAGAGGCTTAGCCTGTTTGTATCCGATGTTTTGTTCATTGGGGTCCACAGTGGTAACGACGCCGACATTCTCTGTTAGCGCGGATTCTGAGATAGCCAATGAGATCAATACATTACAGGTCTTGAAATGTCTGATGTAGTAGGACATTAATATGAGCGAGTCTATGAAGATAATGATGTTCTGACGTTCAGGTTGTACAGCGATCGTTTTGCTGAAGAAATCGTAAACTAAAATGTTGGAGAATAAAATGAGTAGCAAGGGAGCTTAGTGGGATAAAGAAATAGCCAATCAAATGTTGAGAAGGTAGGTAGACTACATCTGGTAACAATTCTACAGAAAGCAAAGTTTTCGTGAAACAGGCAGGAGGGGGGGGGTGGAGGAGTTCGGCAAATCACAAGAAACAGTGGGGAAAAAGAAAGTAGGACAAGGCAGGAGAAACAATGGGGTGTACAAATTAGAGAAAAGAACAAGAAACAATGGGGAATAGAAAGTAGGGCAAGACACGAGAAACAGTGGGGAATAAAAAGTAGGGCAAGACACGAGAAACAATGGGGGAAAAAAGTAGGGTAAGACACGAGAAACAAGTGGGAATAGAAAGTAGGGCAAGACACGAGAAAAAATGCGGAAAAGAAAGTGAGGCAAGACACGAGCAATAATGGGGAATAGAAAGTGAGGCAAGACACGAGAAACAAGTGGGAATAGAAAGTAGGGCAAAGGACGAGAAACAACGGGGAAAAGAAAGTAGTACAAGACACGAGAAACAATGAGGAATAGAAAGTAGGGCAAAGCACGAGAAATAATGGGGAATAGAATGTAGGACAAGACAGGAGAAACAATGGGGAATAGAAAGTAGGGCAAAGCACGCACGAGAAACAATGGGGAATAGAAAGTAGGGCAAGACACGAGAAAAAGTGGGGAATAGAAAGCAGGGCAAGACACGAGTAAAAATGGGGAAACGAAAATAGGGCAAAACACGAGAAACAATGGGGAATATAAAGTAGGGCAAGACACGAGAAACATTGAGGAATAGAAAGTAGGGAAAGACAGGAGAAACAATGGGGAATAGAAAGTAGGGAAAAGTACGAGAAACAATGGGAAATATAATGTAGAACAAGACACGAGAAACAATAGTAATAGAGGTGCAGCAAAGCACGAGAAACAATATGGAATAGAAAGTAGTGCAAATCACGAGAAAACAATGGGGAATAAAAAGTAGAGCAAAACACGAGAAACAATGGTGTATATAAAGTAGAGCAATGCACGAAAAACAATGGGGAATAGAACAGTATTGCAGAGCACGAGAAACAATTGGGAATAGAAAGTAGGACAAGACACAAGAAACAATGGGGAATAGAAAGTAGGGCAAGACACGAGAAACAATAAGGAATAGAAAGTAGAGCAAAGTACGAGAAATAATGTGGAGAATAGAAAAGTGCAACTTATAAGGCAGAAAATGAAACGTGCAACTAATAAAGTAGAAAATGAAACGTGCAACTCATAAAGCAGAAAATGAAAAGTGCAACTTATAAAGCAGAAAATGAAACGTGCAACTCATAAAGCAGAAAATGAAAAGTGCAACTTATGAAGCAGAAAATGAAATGTGCAACTAATAAAGTAGAAAATGAAAAGTGCAACTTATGAAGCAGAAAATGAAAAATGCAACTTATAAAGCAGAAATGAAACGTGCAACTCATAAAGCAGAAAATGAAAAGTGCAACTTATAAAGCAGAAAATGAAAAGTGCAACTTATAAAGCAGAAAATGAAAAGTGCAACTTATAAAGCAGAAAATGAAACGTGCAACTAATAAAGTAGAAAATGAAAAGTGCAACTTATAAAGCAGAACATGAAAAGTGCAACTTATAAAGCAGAACATGAAAAGTGCATCTTATAAAACAGTAAATGAAAAGTGCAACTTATAAAGCAGAAAATGAAACGTGCACATTATAAAGTAGAAAATGAAACACGGATAGAAATTACAGCGTCCACATTTGTATTGAATATCTTTAACAAAATATGAAAGTTAAAGTTAAATAAACAGGAAAATCCAAACCAAAGTAAATGTCTTATCTTATTTTTTTTTAACTTTACTTACTTTACATCCCCATGTGTTATCTTTCACCGTCAACGTTGTTTTTTTTCTTCTATATTTTTTATCTCCCTTGGCTCCACAAAATGAATTTGTTTGTTCGTCTGCCCCTGACGGGAGATGGAATGGGCTCTACGAAGTGCTATGTTGTCGGGTGACACAAAAGTGCAAAATCTGAGGCCCCCCCCCCCCCCCCCTGGCCAGAACACATCAGACTAGAGCATGTCATTTTTTTAATCCAGTATTTTTGGGTGAGACTTGGATGCATGTATCGTCGTAAACATCTTCAAGAGGTGAATGTGTGAGAAATGTAGAGGGTAAAAAGTGGGATAAGAAAAATAGAGGTTAAAAAGTATGGTAGGTAAATAGAGGATGGAACGTGAGATTAGAAAAACAGAGGTTAAAATGTAAAGTATCTAAATAGAAGGTAAACGTGAAATAAGAAAAATAAAGGTTAACGAGTAGGGTAAGTAAATAGTGTAAAAAGTGAGATAAGAAAAATAGAGGTTAACGAGTCGGGTGAGCAGCGATAGCTCAGTGGTTAGTGAACTGGACAACAAAGGAAAAGAGGTAGGGTTCGATCCCAACCGACGGTTTCCGGGTTCATCCAGTCTTAGATGGGTACCGGATATTTTTCTGGGTAAGTAAAGCGGCACGGGCGTAATACCGACCACATTACCCCAAAAATCATGTGCCGAAGGTCTGTAAAATTTATGGTCACTAACACCATATCCCCTATACGCCACTTGGTGTGACGCGGGTTCTTTACTTTCGCTAAAGAGTAGGGTAAGTAAATAGAGGGTAAAAGTGAGATTTAAAAAAAATAGAGAAAAGGAATATAACGTGAGATACGAAAAAATATAGGGTAGATAGTGAGTCAAGAAAAACAGAGGGTCAAAAGTGAAATATGTAAAATAGAATTTCAAGAGTGGGGTATAAAAATAGAGGGTAGAACATGAAATAATAAACATAGAGGGTAAACAGTGGGGTATGCAAAACAGAGAATGAAGGGTGAGATAATAAAAATAAATTAAAAAGAACGACAGAAAAATAGATGGTGACAAGTGAGAGAAGAAAAAAAAAGTTAGAGAGTGGGATAAGAAAAGCAGAAATAAAAAAAAAGAGAAGGGGCACAGAAATAGAAACGTTTTTTGCAGTGCAAGGAAAACCGATATTAACCCGAGATAGGAGATAGAGGCTAGTTAAAGCAAACAATTAAAGTTTCAATCCCAAATTAATTCCGTTTCCTGATCTGCTCGCTGTTTTTTTAATTGTAATTTTTGTTTAATGGGTCGAATTCCAGAGATGATCTCCGGTTACCCTGTCATTTTATCGACTTTGTGTTGGAAATGATTTTAACAAGAAATGCTAAACATTATAGTGAAGGAAAGCAAAAATAAAGGACTCAGCAGCCTTAATGGTAAAAAGACAGAATTAATGGTAGGAACAAAGAAAAAGACATCTTCTGGTAGGAACAAAGAAAAAGACATCTCCACAATGTACAATAAAAACAAGTGGAACAATATTAAAACAGGTAAAAGAATTTAAATATCTGGGAACATTGTTAACCTTAGATGGTAGATGTACAACAGAGGTGAGATGGTAGATATACAACAGAGGTGAGATGATAGATGTACAACACAGGTGAGATGGTAGATGTACAACAGAGGTGAGATGGTAGATGTACAACAGAGGTGAGATGCTGAATGGCTCAGGCAAAAGCAACTTTCCAAAAAAGAGGAAGATACTATGCAATCCATTTTTGACAATAGAAACAAGAAAATGAGTTCTTAAATATGTTATGTAGAGCCAGTCTTAATTAACATATGGATGTAAATCATGGACAATATGACAACAGACAAGAAAATCATTGGAGGCTGTAGAAATGTGGTTTTACAGAAGAATGTTGAGTGTACCATTGACAACTAAGAAGAGCAATGAAAACGTTCTCATAGAGACCAAAGCTAAAAGAGATCTAATTTTCAATTTTAGGAAGAAACAATCATCATTTTTTGGCCATGTAATGAGAGGGGATTAGCTGGAATGTATTGTAACAACAATTGAAAAAAATCGAGGGACGAAGAGATAGAGGGAAGCAAAGAGAAACGATGCCAGACAGCTTATGAGAGTGGCTTGGCAGAAGTTCTACAACAGAAGTGATAAATAAATGGGATGCGAAGGCGCGTCTCCCAGCACCAGAGCTGGATGTTGTCAGCGACCCACAGCTGATGGCTTGCGCCAGGATCGGTGAGCCAAAACCATCCAGACCCTGCTCCACCTCTCCGTGGTGCCTCCAGTAACAGACTAACCTGTCTAGTCTGGCCAAGGGAGCAGGGATCGAAGAGGGAAGACAACCCGGTACTCAAAAATGTCGTGCAGAAGTCGGATGTGTTGGGCCGAAAGGCGCAAATATAGCAGTTATACTGCAAACCACAACACAACGCAGACACGCCCACTTAACGTCCTTTAAAGGACGGATGACGAAGAGGAATTCTACAGCCTACGAATACTTTAGTCATCGGGGAACGCAAGCAAGCAAGCATAAATAACTGTCGAGATCGAAAGTTGTGGAGAGACATGATCACCAACGCCAGCTAGCATAGTACTTGATGGTGATGATCTTGGAACCCCCGTTGTCGAACGGCATTGAAATCAACAGTCGGGTGTGTTCTAATGAAACCTACAGATTATTAACAGCCGAGTCTACATCTAGACCAGGGGTGTACAATCCTTTGTTTTCTGTGGGACCGGTTTGAAAACGGCAAAGACCCCGAGGACCAGAAACCATCAACTAACGAAGGCAGTATATAAATTACCTAATTTGTATTCACAAGCGATTGTAAATGAACAATCGTGTTCGTGATGGAGAATGGAAGACAGAATAGAGAATGGAATGAAAGGGAGAGGTGGTGAGACATAAAATTATGGTGGGGCGGTACAAATTCAATAATAAAACAGAAATATAAATCTTACCGGTTTAATGAGAGGGTTGTCCCTGATTTGGTGGTATTTCACTAACAGCAATGCCTATAATGTTTAACTAAATTTGTATCAGTTTTTAAATTAATTTCTTGCTGATGTGCTACTTTGTATTTATTTATTTTTTTTTTTTTATCTCAAGGAATGGAGCGTACAGTTCTTTTCAAATCTAGCACAATGGCCGGTGAAAATATCTTCGCGGGTCGGTTCTGGCCGTAGGTTGCCCACCTCTGGTCTAGGCGGTCTTCCACAATTATGCGTTTTCCGAGACGATGAGCGGGCACGAGGTGGTGGCCATTTCAAACACAATGTTATATTCAGTAATTGTATGAAACCATTTCTAAGTCCGTGAGTGTTTTAATGAATGACAGAGTTCGTAAGTAAAATAATCGGGAAAGCCAATGGGTGCGTGTTAAACGACAAGTATATTAATGAAATATTTGTCCTTGTGACCACTCCGATACTTATCTTTACAATCGTTTCGATACATTATCCGCGACTCGCTTAAGCCTCGAGTTCTCTTATTTTGTGTAAATTAATGAAAGATGAATGCCAGGGTGGTTTGGGCATCTCGTGAATACGCCAGACTTTGGAATTAATCACGTGATGGGCTAGACCAATCCAATAGGAGAGTCTGATTGAATGCAGGTCAATGGTGCGATACTAATTTAGGAGTATATCACGCATTGACTGGGCCTTCCCTCTTGCTATTGTCCATCCAACAAAGCCAGGGGTTAATACACTCTGGTCGCTTTTAACGATCTCTAAACAAACCTGCCAAAAGTGTGATACAGTTATATAAAACCTCCCAGAGTGTGTAAATTCTAATTTCAAACGATGGCAATGTGCGCTTTACATATACGGTTTACACGCTTCATCTTTATTTGAAAAGTAACTAATAAGGGTAAAGAAGCAATTTTCCACAAATCCATCCTAGCGTTATCATCATCTTTCTATCTACTGCTGGCTAGGCTCAATGGTTGTGGTTGGAGTTTCTGGGGAGGTCTAGGCTAACGAAAGTCTGCTTCATTTTCGTGGCAGCGCACCTTGGTGTAAGAGTTAAAGCGTGCGCTGATAAACTTACCAGTTTGGCTGATATTGAGTGTGGAAGTGTAATGGACCGCGATGACCTTCTGAACGCCCTCAAGGAAGCTGGACGAAAAAAATAAAAAAACGGCTCAAAACTTTGACATTGAGTCCGCAACCATGAATAGAGGGCTCGAAAATGACGTCAAGGTGAGACAGATATAATCGCTACGCGGGAATCCAACGAAGAGGTGTCAACCAACACAACACCGGTGTCGTTAGTCGCCTTATGTTGGTGGATATTATTAGGAATATATAAATCTGAGCGCTTATAGACTGGTCCGATGTGCAGTGAGATTAACCTGTCGGCTGAGCTGAGCTTAAGTGAGCTAGACTAACTTCAGATCAACATATTCATGTCTCAGCTGCGACAGACAGCTCAGGACTTGTAATGGTCTTATCAGCCGCCTCCTACACCAGGAGAGAGGCGTGTCAGCTTTATCCGTATTCATAAACATTAATAATAGATACATATAAATGCAAATAGAAATGTTTCATTAACCTCAAACATTTATCAAGTGTGATACCAAATATGTTATTTGGTTTGATACATATACCAAGATAAATAAAAAAGATAGATTTTACAAAGCGTGATGCAAACATCAAGTAACAAATATAAGTTGTCATTAAACCCTCGCACCTAGGTTGTTGTTAATCCCTCGCGATGTCGCTAAACCCTCGCACCTACGTTGTTGTTAAACCCTCGCACCTACGTTGTTGTTAAACCCTCGCACCTACGTCGTCGCTAAACCCTCGCACCTAAGCTGTCATTAAACCCTCACACCTATGTTGTCATTAAACCCTCACACCTAAGTTGTCATTAAACCCTCACACCTAAGTTGTCATTAAACCCTCACACCTAAGTTGTCATTAAACCCCTATACTTATTAAAAAGGAAAGAAAAGGTGACCGTCCCTCTCACTCTCTCTCCCTCCCTTTCTCCAGCCCTCCCTCCATGCCTCCCTCCCTATCTCTCCCTCCGTCCCTCTCTCATCCCATAACCGTGGGAATCATCGAGTCATAGCTGTCAGACTTCATCAACCTTCTACCTTCCTCTTATATTATTTAGAAACCCAAATATCAAAATGACAACATTTTGATTGCATATTGATTGCGTTCTTTATGTCCGACAAAGCCATCACCTCGCCACAAGCAAGGAACATTCGCATTCCGACTACATCGGCCCGTGTTCAATTCCTTTTGAATTGGTATTTTCCCCGGAAATATATGTCTTCGGTGTTCCTTCAGCCTCTAAAAATGGGAACTCTAAAATTTTCTAGCGGCCTAGTATGATGCTATGATTATTAAAAAAATGTGTCGATAAGAATGGCATAGTAATTGCACTCATAGTTCTTATACATAAAGTGGTGCGGTGAGTTTCTTTGGCATTTTTACAAGAATGGAGAAAAGACAACTTGTGAGATGACCGTGTTTGAGTTTCCAACATGTAGGATGATAATGTTTGAGTTTCCAGCATGTGAGATGACAATATTTGAGATTCCAGCATGTAAGATGACTATATTTGAGTTTCCAGCATGTGAGATGACAATATTTGAGATTCCAGCATGTAGGATGACTATATTTGAGATTCCAGCATGTGAGATGACAATATTTGAGTTTCCAGCACGTGAGATGACAATGTTTGAGTTTCCAGCATGTGAGATGACAATATTTGAGATTCCAGCATGTAAGATGACTATATTTGAGATTCCAGCATGTGAGATGGCAATATTTGAGTTTCCAGCACGTGAGATGACAATATTTGAGTTTCCAGCACGTGAGATGACAATATTCGAGTTTCCAGCACGTGAGATGGCAATATTTGAGTTTCCAGCATGTGAGATGACAATATTTGAGTTTCCAGCATGTGAGATGACAATATTTGAGTTTCCAGCATGTGAGATGACAATATTTGAGTTTCCAACATGTAGGATGATAATGTTTGAGTTTCCAGCATGTGAGATGACAATATTTGAGTTTCCAACATGTAGGATGATAATGTTTGAGTTTCCAGCATGTGAGATGACAATATTTGAGTTTCCAACATGTAGGATGATAATGTTTGAGTTTCCAGCATGTGAGATGACAATATTTGAGTTTCCAACATGTAGGATGATAATGTTTGAGTTTCCAGCATGTGAGATGACAATATTTGAGTTTCCAACATGTAGGATGATAATGTTTGAGCTTTCAGCATGTGAAATGACAATATTTGAGATTCCAGCACATGAGATGACAATATTCGAGTTTCCAGCACATGAGATGACAATATTTGAGTTTCCAGCACGTGAGATGACAATATTTGAGTTTCCAGCACATGAGATGACAATATTTGAGTTTCCAGCACATGAGATGACAATATTTGAGTTTCCAGCACATGAGATGACAATATTTGAGTTTCCAGCACATGAGATGACAAATCCATTGGTCTCAGATCTCCTCCGAAGTACATCCGTGAACGTAAAGCAACTAACGAAAAGGTGTTTTCGTTGACAAATTTTCTTTTGGTTCCTGTCCTAACGTTCCCACCTGGCATCTCCCACCTTGACACGATCTTCCTGTAGTCTCTTCCTGGTGGCGGATATTCGGGGTAATTTCGTAAATTTGTTTCTTTTCATCCACCATCCCAGAGGGCATTTAGAATGTAGTGGATATCCATTGTCAATCCGCATTCATCATGAGCCAAACTGGCAAATCTATCAACACGCTTATTACCTCTTACATTATGCGTGCTAATTTACTAATTCTTTTCACGTAGGATTGATCAGGTCTAGTATGCTGACTTTGATCAAGTAATTTGCGTAGAGTCGCCAGAAGTCGCAGCTCATATGCTCAGTATTTCAGATTTTGAATAAGCTAAACATAGAAAAGTTCGTCGGTGCTATATAGAAGCAATTCTGACCTATGGAAGCGAATCATGGACAGTAGACAAACAAATAAATCAAGTATCAAAGTGGCAATGTATGCAGATGACTTGGTAATGTGGTGCACAGAGGAGTATGCAACAGTGGCCTCCAAATTGTTACAAAGAGCTATGAATGCACTGAATTCATGGACAAATAGATGGTGTATCAGCATCAATACAGACAAATGCAGTACTACACTTTTCACTCTTTCCCCAAAACAAAAAGCAGGAGCCATCTATATAAACAATGAGCCTGTGAAAGAAGACATACAGGCTACGTATCTCGGAGTTACATTTGATAACAAACTATCTTGGAAACAGCAGATAAATAAGGCAACCCAAAAAGCAAGGAGAAAATTGGCTATTCTAAGAAAGCTGTGTGGAACTACGTGGGGTGCGAGTGGGAAAATACTCAGTAAAGTTTACCAACAGAGTATACGCCCACATATAGAATATGGATCATCTGCATGGTGTTCAGCATCAAACACCACACTTCAAGAACTGGATAAAGTACAAAACCAGGCACTTAGGGTCATCACAGGAGCAATGAAATCAACACCAATATTAGAGATGGAGAAATTGTGGAGGATACCAGCACTGAGAGAACGGAGGGACACAAAGGTGCTGATACAGGCAGAAAAATTTGCTTGCATGCCGAGACATCCGAAGAAGGACCGATTCCAAAATCTTGCATTGGGACGACTTAAGAGAAGCAGTTTTATCCACCAAGCCAAGCGTATTAGTAGACAAACACCAGACATGCCAAGAGCTGTTAACCCCCTACTGCCCATACCAGAACAGACTCCCTGGACAGAGGAATCTGGATTATCAGTTCAAATACGGACAGAAGTGAAAGGAATAGTTGATAAAGAGGAACAGAATAGTCTACAGCGAAAAACAATAACTCTCAGTTTCCTGGATGAAGAATACCCACAAGACCTATGGATTCGTGTGTATACAGATGGATCAGCACAGAATGCAGTAAAAAATGGGGGAGCAGGTGCATATATAGAATACCCAAATAACACTAGGGATATGAATAAAATAGCAACAGGGAATATTGTCACAATTATGATGCAGAAATACAAGCAATAAAGTTAGCAATAGAAAAACTGCTGAACATTAATCTTAGCCCGCAGCCTGTAGTGTTTTTGACAGATGCAAGATCAGTACTCCAGGCACTACAATCCAGAAAATTACCACATCTGCAGACCTTATTGACTGAACTCTGCAAGCACCACAGGGTTGCCCTGCAGTGGATCCCATCTCACTGTGGAATACCAGGAAATGAGAAAGCAGATCAGTTGGCAAAGGAAGGTTCAACAGGCACACAACTAGATACACCTGTTACATACCATCATAAGAAACAGATAATCAAATCAATCAGAGGACCACAAGCCCCAAATCAGGATGCCTTTTATAATATGAATAGATATGAACAAGTTATCATTATACGTCTCAGAACAGGACACAATCGACTCCATAGTCACATGTATACAAAATTCAAGATCGGCACCTCAACTACTTGTACATGTGGACAGGCGCCCCAGACTGCTGAACACATACTTCAAGACTGCACTGAATATAGTAGACTGAGGAAAATCCATTGGCCCATAGATACAACACTACAGACAAAACTATATGGGCCACTGCAAGAATTACAAAAGACAGTAACATTTATACAGGAAACGACATTGCAGATATAGACAATGCTTCAGGCGAACGAAAGATAGATAGATCATGAGCCAAACTGGCAAATCTATCAACACGCTTATTACCTCTTACATTATGCGTGCTAATTTACTAATTCTTTTCACGTAGGATTGATCAGGTCTAGTATGCTGACTTTGATCAAGTAATTTGCGTAGAGTCGCCAGAAGTCGCAGCTCATATGCTCAGTATTTCAGATTTTGAATAAGCTAAACATAGAAAAGTTCGTCGGTGCTATATAGAAGCAATTCTGACCTATGGAAGCGAATCATGGACAGTAGACAAACAAATGAAAAGACGATTAGAGGCCACAGAGATGGGATTTCTCAGAATGATGTTGAAAGTTTCCTGGACAGATAAAAAGACCAATGAAGAAGTTCTCAAAGAGGCCAACACAAAAAGGCATCTCATAAAAAACATCAGAGAGAAACAACATTTTTGGGCACATCATGAGAAGAGGAAATTTGGAATACTTTGTTACAACTGGCAAAATAAAAGGAAAGAGATCGCGGACGACAAAGAGAGAAAGTACTAGATGGCTTGGTGTCATGGCATGGAAAGCAGTCAAGAACAGAACTGATACGATGCACTGTGGATAGAAGATTGTGGAAGGGCATGATCGCCTGCACCAACCGGTATGGCACATGATGATGAAACAAAGAAAAAGACTACATTAAAATAAGGCCAATACTGAACAAGCAATTCACGAAGGTATGAACAACATAACAATCAACATTTTTCGGGCACATCATGAGAAGAGGAAGGTTGGAAAACTTGGTTACAACTGGCCAAATACAGAGAAAGAGATCGCGGACAACAAAAATGGAAAATACTGAATAGCTCGGTGTCATGGCATAGAAAACAGTCAACAACAGAACTGATACGATGCACGGTACATAGAAGATTGTGGAAGGACATGATCTCCTACGTCAGCCGGTATTGCACATGATGATGATGATCAACATATTACATTCTCATACTACGATCAATTTACCTATAACACAGCGGATATATATATATATATATATATATATATAATAACATTACCAAAAGTAAGGGAAATTTACTTTTACAATAAAATGTTAAAGATACCATAGACATCTAAATAAATTAACAAAGATACTCTTAAGAAACGATCACCCCTTCTTTAAATTATGTAATGAAAAGTGAAACATCTGGACTTTTCGTGAGTACGCGCCAGAAACAAATTGCTGGCGGGCCACTTTAGGTAGGCATGCCATAAGTTCACTATCAATGGAACGGAACAATGAATCATCCATCACACTACATCTTGGTGTGTCAATCTGACTCGACACTTTGATTATCTTCTGAATATCAAAGCGAACGAGGACGAAACGAGGGTTAAGACCTTGCGAGTAGCTGAAAATGGCCAGCGACTCACTACTGACTGTTGATGTCAGGATAAATGTCACCGGAACTAATCAACACCCTACTCCATCTACACGCAGTAACTCTAGAAACACACATATATATGCTATGTGCTATGTGTCCCAAAATTCATGGCTGAAATCAGATGTATTAGGCCGAAACTCGAAGATACGTCAGATAAACTGTAAACTACGACAACAAGCAAATAAGGCCATTAATACTTGATAGAGGATCGATAACGAAGAGAAGTAATTACCTGGCAGAACAACAGCGCTAACAGATAAGAGAAAAATTAGATTAGAAAGGCGAGGATGCCAGAAGATTAGAACAATCTGAATGTGAGGAGACCGGAAGATTAGAACAATCTAAAAGTGAGGAGACCAGAAGATTAGAACAATCTAAAAGTGACAATGCCAGAAGATTAGAACAATCTGAATGTGAGGATGCCAGAAGATTAGAACAATCTGAATGTGAGGAGGCCGTAAATTAGAACAATCTGAATGTGAGGAGGCCGGAAGATTTGAACAATCTAAAAGTGAGAAGGCCTGAAGATTAGAACAATCTAAAAGTTAGGAGGACAGAAGATTAGAACAATCTAAAAGTGAGGAGGCCTGAAGATTAGAACAATCCAATTGTGATGATTTTAGGGCCAGGTTCACTTTCCTGATTCAGTTCCAACTTATTTGACCCAAATCTGGTTTTCTGGGATCAAGACAAGGGGGTATATATAGCATCGGTCAGCTCTGATTCGTCCGCAATTAATAATTACTAGCTGTTTAATATGTTCATTTGTACTCTCATTTTTGACTGTTATTCATCATCATCATTAGGTTGTAGGTCTTTTGCAGAAAGTTGTATTCACCACAGCCCGTATTTGTCTCTAGCCAGGTCTCCCACAGAACGATACATTCATTCATTATAGACCGTCTGAAAAAAAAATCTGTCTCTAGCCAGGTCTCCCACAGAACGATACATTCATTCATTATAGACCGTCTGAAAAAAAATCTGTCTCTAGCCACATCTCCTGCTACTGTTGCCATGTTAAAGGTCTCTTTCATGTCTCGAAGCCACCTTCTTCGTGTTTCCACCACCTCCGTGTTTCCACCACCTCCGTGTTTCCACCACCTTCGTGTTTCCACCTTCTTGTTTCCACCTTCTTGTTTCCACCTTCCTACTGTTATTACCATTTATTAAACTGCGACTCATTCTTCCACCGATAAGATACCATCACCTTTATACCATTTAACCGAAGATAAGTATGTTATCTGACGACGTTATAACCCATATTAATATCCGATACCACCTACTTGTAAAGCTCTTCTGACAAAGATGACGAACTCGACAGCCCCCAGACTCCACCAAGATTCTAATTAGTTCCAGTGCTGTCTTGCTGTTCCGCGCTGTGATAGTTTTAATATTCTTCTCTCTGGATGAATGAGAACACTGAAAGAGAGAATAGAATACAGTGGAAGATATAGATTTCTTTAGATTAGATCACTTGTGTGCACTGAAGTCCCAGTATTAACACCTTATGCAGGGACACACTTTGAGAAAAGAAAGAAATTAACAATTGATCCAACTCTTTTAAAATTATATCTGATGAAAAAAGTGCTTATATATTACTGAAAGTGATAAATATTTATTTCAATATTTGACTTAGAATGTTAAAAAAAACCGAGCTGAATGACAAGGGAAGAAAAGACAACAGCACTTATTAGTTATGTAAAGTAAAGTATTGGACTAGCAAGTAACAAAATTGGTTACATATTGGTTACATAAGTCTTCAGGGTGAATATAGCAGGCAGTACACTCTAATTGGGAGCCGCGATAGCTCAGTGGTTAGTGAACTCGACTACAAAGGACAAGAGATCGGGTTTGATCCTGATCGACGACTTTCTGGTTTACTCAGACTTAAATGGGTACCGGATTTTTTCAGGGAAAGTGAAGCGGCACGGGCGTAATATCGACCACATTACCCCAAAAATCATATGCTGAAGGTCTATAAAATTATGGTCACTAACACCATATTGCCTATACGCCTTTATAACGCTCCAGTTGACATATGTTTATTTTAATTCTTTTGTGGAGAAACAATAAAAGCAAAGCAGAGTTTAAGTCAATTGAGGAAAGGCAAATAATTTCAGTGCTGCGGTAAAGCTGGTAGAAGGGAACAAGTGGTGGGGTGTAACATACACTTCTACAAAATATGGTGACAGCTTAACAAAATAAGGATAATACAAAATATTTGACGTTTCAGCCTTTATGTGGCCTTCTACAGAAAGCAGGGACGACACAAATAGACAATGAAATGAAGATAGAGTCTACTAAATGTAACTATATAGGACTGTTAGATTGTAAACAATACCCAGTCGTCACGCTGTTTTGTTTATTGGAGATGTGTACGTCCAAAATAATAGAAATGTGATTAAGACCAATTATAGAATCACAAGCAAATGCTGTCACATACCAGCTTTCACCATTGTTAAGACATCCAAACAATTCTATTGCAGCTAGACAACAAATGATAAATAGCATTTTCATACCAACTTTGTGCTATGAAAGATAAACATGGACCATTTCTAAATCACATTTAATAGATCAAGGCATGTAAGATGTGATGCTTGAGAAAAGTACCAAACAACACAAGAAGAGATAGATTACCAAATGAAACCATAAGAAAAGTGGTAGAAATAAAACTTTGCCAAGAATATATAGAACAACAACAACTGAAATGGTTTGGCCATCTGGTCAGAATGAACCCTCCCCAATCACCATCAAGGGCGTTATTCTCGAGAATGCATGCAAAAAACCCAAGAGGAAGACCCAGAAGAAGATGGATAGATGCAGTGACAGAGACATGTAACAAGAAAGGAAAATCACTAATTCAGACAGTTCGAGCAACTCAAGAACGACAAATGATATAACCACGACACCTTTTCGGTACCAGTGAGAAAGAGAAAAGAAGAATATAGAATCACACATGGCAGGAAAAAAAGATGTAATCTTAAAAAATGGCTTCTCTAATGATGCAATACTTAAAAAGACTCAGACATCTGGTAGAAAAGAATCATAAAATATATATTACATTTGTAGATAAGAAGAAAGATTTTGACGAAACGGATAGGGGACGAATTTGACAAACAGGAGTTTAGTGTAAAGTATGTGGACACAGCTGTCATTGTAAAAAGTATTGTTATGGAAACGGCGCCATATATTTTAGAGCAGTGATCTCTGCAATATGTGCCACTTTGGCACGCAAGGTTTCTGTTTTTGAGATTGTGGTTCTGCCCTTGTGCCGTCTTCGGATCGAAAGGACAATAGATAGATAGATGTGGACACATGAGTAGATTGTCCGAAAGCTTATACAATGATTGATTGAAGAGGCGTGGTTAGAATATATCAGGGAAGATCTAAACTGTTAATTTGATCATGTGGGGCTGGACAGAGCAACGCACTATCGCCACTCTTGATTATTACTAACATCGTCACATGTAGGGTTGGACAGAGGTACGCACCTTCGCCACTCTTGATTATTACTAACATCGTCACATGTGGGGTTGGACAGAGGTACGCACCTTCGCCACTTTTTTATTACCTACATTATATCATGTGGGGTTGTGGTCCGAGATACACACAATCCCCACTCCTTATTATTACCTACATTGTACCATGTGGGGTTGTGGTCCGAGATACACACAATCCCCACTCCTGATTATTACCTACATTGTACCATGTGGGGTTGTGGTCCGAGATACACACAATCCCCACTCCTGATTATTACCTACATTGTACCATGTGGGGTTGGACCCTCACAATCGACACACTTCTTTATTATCTATATTGTACCATGTAAGGTTGGAAAAAAATACACACAACCCCCACTCATGATTATAACCTACATCGTGACATGTGGGAGATGGGCAAAGATCACACAATTGTTATAATGTGCAGTGTGCTATTTTAAACATATATATATATATATGTATCTATATATATATATATATATGTATGTATCTATATATATATATATATATATATATATATGTATGTATCTATATATATATATATATATGTATCTATATATATGTATGTATCTATATATATATATATATATATGTATCTATATATATATATCTATATATATATATATATATATATATATGTATGTATCTATATATATATATATATATATATGTATCTATATATATATATATATGTATCTATATATATATGTATCTATATATATATATGTATCTATCTATATATATATATATATATATATATATATATATATATATATGTGATATAATTCTGCACCACCCACAGAAAGCCTTTAGCCGAAACGATAGTAAAATGGTTATTAGATGTAGCTTCTACACGTAAAGCTGTAAGCATAAACTGTTTATTCTTGTCCTGTTTATTTTCAGGAATTACCCACTGTATCTCTATCACTGCCACATTTATTTGTCTTGCCGTTAATTCCGGGCAGCACAAGGGCGATAATTTGAATTCGTTCTACGTCAAGCCAGTGGTCCTCTAACGTCCGTACTGTTAATGACAAGCCAGAACCGATTAGGATAAATCAATAATATTTTTATGCCATATCGATCCATTGAGATGGTCCCATCCACGTTGGTAAAGTTATTTATTTTCTTTCCAGCCAGATGTTTAGTTGATCCAAACTAAGTGCGACATTTTAATTTCACTACAAAAAAATGCGAGAATTCTGACGTCATTACGATACAATACACCAGTCTTATTTTTTTCTGTTATAAATAAGTATTTACGAGTAATTTGAATTTCTTGAATTATCCAAGGAATTAGATAATACCAGAAATTTAAATTCCTTGGAAATACTTATTTTTTTAAATGGGGAAAAAGTAGACTGATGTAATGAAATAATTTTATTGCTATGACAAATATTAAATTATTTTAGTGCACACCATTATAATGGAGCCGCGATAGCTCAGTGGTTAGTGAACTGGACTACAAAGGACAGGAGGTAGGGTTCGATCCCAACCAACAGCTTCCGGGTTCACCCATCCTTTAATGGGTACCAGATTTTTTGTAAAGTAAAGCGGCACGGACGTAATACCGACCACATTACCCCAAAAATCATGTGTTGAAGGTCTGTAAAATTTATGGTCACTAACACCATATTCCCTATACGCCACTTGGCGTGACGGGGGCATTTTTTTTTTTTATACACTTCATTATAATAATCATCATCATCTTCTTCTTCTTAGTTGACTTTTTAAATGATTAATATCTTCTTTTCTTCTGCGCCGCCTCCATATTTATTGTTTTCTACATCATGTTCTTTCCTTACCTTCACCATTTTCACCAACATCAGAAAAAAAAAACAAAACATTTTTTGGGCACATCATGAGAAGAGGAAAGTTGAAATACTTGGTTACAACTGGCAACATATAGGGAAAAAGAGATCGCGGACGACAAAGAGAAAATAATGGATAGCTTGGTGTCATGGCATGGAAAACAGTCAACAACAGAACTGATATGATGCACTGTAGATAGAAGATTGTGGAAGGACATAATCGCCTACGCCAACCGGTATGGCACATGATGATGATTTTCACCATCGTCGTATTCTTTTCTTCCAACTCTTCTTCTTAGTTCATATTGTTATATTTTTAAAATTCTAATTCATTTTCTTCATTTTCATCCAACTCCTTACCCATCTTCTTCGTCTACCTCCTAATCTTCATAATAATGATCATCTACATCGATGCTCTCACATTCAGCTATACCCATCTGGGCGTCTGCTGGTGAGGTGTAAAGTCTCCGGGTCTTCCGGCAGCTGTCGCCTTTAACCAAAAATGAACTTGCATGAAACATTGACAAAATTGACTTTTTACTTAGTGGATACATACTATAACCAGTGATGGAAAATGTACAACTGAAATAAACAAAAGAATAGGAATGGCAAAAAGTAATTTTAATGTCATGAAGGACATACTAACATCAAAACAAATAACACCAAAGCTAAAACTAAGAATAGCAAAATGTTACATCTTCTCAATATTCCTAAATGGTGCTGAAACATGGACATTAGACAAGAAAACAGAACAGAGAATTGAAGCCTTTGAAATGTGGATATATAGAAGAATAGGTAGAATTGGATGGAAGGAAAAGAAAACAAACGATGAAGTCTTCAAACAACTTAAATTGAAAAGAGAACTTCTCAACACAATTAGAACAAGACAAATGCGATTCTTGGGCCATGTTAAAAGACACAACAGCCTACTGAAAGTAATCCTGGAGGGGAAAATACAAGGTAAAAGAGGCAGAGGCAGACCAAGATTAACATGGACGAGTAACATCAAAAGATGGACAAATCAACCGATGACAACCTGCACCATCAAAGCAAGAGACAGAGCAGAATGGCGCTCCATGGTAGCCAACCTTCGTTCCGGAAACGGCACTCAATGATGATGATGATGATGATGACTTAGTGGATGTCGTCAGTTGTAGGTGTTTAAGGAAGTGGCGCTAAACTCTTACTTCTGTCGTTAGCTATAGAGATTTGCTACACGTAGCTTCGTATCTACCTACCTTTTGCATACGTGGCAGGTGTGCTACAACAGGGAATAGACATGAATATTAAACAGAATTAAACTATCTTCATAAACAGAGATAATACTCAAAACCTATAAGTGGTTATCATAGTTGAAAGGAATAGATCTCGAGTTAGTTCAGAGCTACAACTACCTTGGATATGCTATAACCAGTGATGGAAAATGTAAAACTGAAATAAACAAAAGAATAGGTATGGCAAAAAGTAATTTTAATGCCATGAAGAACATACTAACATCAAAACAAATAACACCAGGGTTAAAACTAATCATCGAGTGCCGTCTCCGCAACGAAGGTTGGCTACTATGGAGCGCCATTCTGCTCTGTCATTTGCTTTGATGGTGCAGGTTGTCAAAGGCTGATTTGTCCATCTTTCGATGTTACTCGTCCATGTTAGTCTTGGTCTACCTCTGCCTCTTTTACCTTGTATTACCCCCCCCCCCCCCGGATTACTTTTAGTAGGCTGTTGTGTCTATTAACATGGCCCAAAAATCGCATTTGTCTTGTTTGAAATGTGCCCAGTAGTTCTCTTTCTAATCTAACTTTTTCTGTTGATCTCCAATATAAGATCTAACTTTTCGTGTTCTCTCCAATATAAGATCTAACTTTTTCTGTTGATCTCCAATATAAGATCTAACTTTTCATGTTCTCTCCAATATAAGATCTAACTTTTCGTGTTCTCTCCAATATAAGATCTAACTTTTCGTGTTCTCTCCAATATAAGATCTAACCTTTCGTGTTCTCCCCAATATAAGATCTAACTTTTTCTGTTGATCTCCAGTATAAGATCTAACTTTTTCTGTTGATCTCCAATATAAGATCTAACTTTTTCTGTTGATCTCCAATATAAGATCTAACTTTTTCTGTTGATCTCCAATAAAAGATCTAACTTTTTCTGTTGATCTCCAATATAAGATCTAACTTTTCATGTTCTCTCCAATATAAGATCTAACTTTTCGTGTTCTCTCCAATATAAGATCTAACTTTTCGTGTTCTCTCCAATATAAGATCTAACTTTTCGTGTTCTCTCCAATATAAGATCTAACTTTTTCTGTTGATCTCCAGTATAAGATCTAACTTTTTCTGTTGATCTCCAATATAAGATATAACTTTTTCTGTTGATCTCCAATATAAGATCTAACTTTTCCTGTTGATCTCCAATATAAGATCTAACTTTTTCTGTTGATCTCCAATATAAGATCTAACTTTTTCTGTTGATCTCCAATATAAGATCTAACTTTTTCTGTTGATCTCCAATATAAGATCTAACTTTTTCTGTTGATCTCCAATATAAGATCTAACTTTTTCTGTTGATCTCCAATATAAGATCTAACTTTTTCTGTTGATCTCCAATATAAGATCTAACTTTTCGTGTTATCTCCAGTATAATATCTAACTTTTTCTGTTGATCTCCAGTATAAGAAAGATCTAACTTTTCATGTTGAATCTTTGGTCTTGTTTGGGAAAAGAAAGCAACAGAAGACCTGAAAAAAGCCCTAGTGAAAGACACATATAGGTGCTCATGATCGTCTTACTATTATTATCTCGTCCATATATCTATTTTCTATGTTATCTTGAAGAGTTTAGAGAGTGTCCACGTTTTTCCATATATATATATATATCAGGGCCGAACAAAATGTAGCATCATTCTTGTTATTCCAGACATTATCTTTCTCTTGGAATAGCCGTCTAATATTTTTTAGTTTATTTTATTTTAATGCCGGGCATGTTATGCGAGCATTTAGGAGGATCGGGGTAAGAGTTTATTAAGGTGGAATAAGCATCAAAGTTGCCTGTGGCAACACAGCTCTACAAGACGATCAAAACAAGCAGAGGACAGAACTCGAACACGCCACGGCAGCCAGGGAATGAAACTGATTTACATCGTATTTATGTGGACAATAAACGTGGCCATCAGAAGGAAGATTCAGGAGAACCGAGTGTATTGATTGGTCCAGAGCAGTAGACAGGGTTGTAATGACATTTTCTTAAATATGGGATCGTACACGCGGTCCGGGCAAAACTGATTCGGTGTTGCAGGAAACCTGGATGGAGGGTTTTCTTGTCCCGTATTTTCGATTCTATACGACAGTGGAGATACAGATAATTAAGAATTGGAAGTAAAATATTGTGGTATATATCACGTCAAAAGACACAGCAAGTTGGAAAGAATAATAAAAGCAAGTTTCATGGGCGACGCTTTAGGGGCAGACCAATAAGAAAGTGGTTTCAAGACGTCAAGGAAAGAATGAACATGACAACAGAAGAAGTAGGAGATCTGAATAGAAGCAGAGATTCTTTCAAACGGGCTGCGTTGAATGTAACGTTCTGTGGCAGATCTGGATAGAGACAGAGATTCTCTCAGACGAACTCTTGTGAAAACGTTCTGTAAAGGACGCGACCTGATGATGATTCAAGAATTAACACCGCCATGTTTTTCGTTAAGAGATTAAGGCGTTAATGTCTGCATCTTCACGGTGGTCTTTATATGTTCACCAGTTCGTCTTTCATATGAAGAAGAGGTCTTCGATAGCCATATATGATCGCTAGAAATTGATCGGTCGGGATATGAACGCGACGTCTCGTCAGCAATCAACTATTCTCCCGCAACTTATCAAATACTTTAATTGAGCTAATTATGAAGTAATTATTACAATTCAAAGAAGACAAATTAGATTTTTAGGCATGTTAAAAGACACAGCAGCCTACTAAAAGTCATCTAGGAAAGGAAAATAGAAGGTGTAAGAGGCAAAAACAGACTTGGATTAACATGATTGAGTAACATCAAAAGATGGACAAATCAGCCTATGACAAACCTGCACCATCAAAACAAGTGACAGAGCGGAATGGTGCTCCATCGTAGCCAACCTTCGATGCAGTGACGGCACTCAATGATCAATGATGATGAATTATTAAGGCTATAATTTTGATTAGATCTAGAAATGTGATTTTACAAGTTATATAAAAGTTATGTAAAAGTTATGTAAAAGTTATGTAAAAGTTATGTAAAAGTTATGTAAAAGTTATGTAAAATCTAGGGGACTGGTTGCTCCCGAGGCAAGACGCAGGTCTCGAGATAGAGAGGTTGTGAGCTAACATCACAGCAGAGCCAGTTGGAATGTTTATCTATGATTTCTCTCTGCGGCAACCACCCCTGGTCTCAGCAGCGAGACCCAGCTTGAAACGTCAATTACTCATCGACGAAAAAAATATGAGTACCTCTGAAGTTGGAGTTATCTGCCTGTGCGGCGATGGACACCTGTGCACACGGCTGCCAGGGAAAAATGGATTAACACGCAAAATTCAGTTCCTAATCTCTAGGTGCTTCGTCAGAGGTGACACCTGGCGAACGAAAACAAATATATATGTAAAATTTAGACATGTAATTTTACATGTAAGTTTATGTTACTGGTATATGGGAGAGTTTGTACATACATATAACAGAAGAGGAAAGGTGTTAAGTAGATAGCCGTGTTTAATTCTAACAGTATGAATAATGTTACAAGTCCTATTAAAATAAATGTTTTTAGAGAGTGACAAATGTGTTTAGAGAGTGACAAAATGTTTAGAGAATGACAAATATGCTTAGAGAGTGACAAATGTGTTTAGAGAGTGACAAAATGTTTAGAGAATGACAAATTTGTTTAGAGAGTGACAAATGTGTTTAGAGAGTGACAAATGTGTTTAGAGAGTGACAAAATGTTTAGAGAATGACAAATTTGTTTAGAGAGTGACAAATGTGTTTAGAGAGTGACAAAATGTTTAGAAAATGACAAATGTGTTTAGAGAGTGACAAATGTGTTTAGAGAGTGACAAATGTGTTTAGAGAGTGACAAAATGTTTAGAGAATGACAAAATGTGTTTAAATAGCTCAAAATGTGCTTAGAGAATGACAAATTTGTTTGGAGAGTGACAATGAGTTCAAAATGTGTTTAAAGAGTGACAAAATGTGTTTAAATAGCTCAAAATGTGCTTAGAGAATGACAAATTTGTTTGGAGAGTGACAATCTGTTCAAAATGTGTTTAGAGAATGTCAAAATGTGTTTAAATAGCTCAAAATGTGCTTAGAGAACGACAAATGTGTTTGGAGAGTGACAATGAGTTCAAAATGTGTTTCGAGAATGGCTAATGCGTTTAGAGATTTCAAAATGTGTTTAGAAAGTTTAAAACGTGTTTAGAGAGTGCCGATGGTGTTTAGAAAGTTTAAAACGTATTTAGAGAGTGCCGATGGTGTTTAGAAAGTTTAAAACGTGTTTAGAGAGTGCCGATGGTGTTTAGAAAGTTTAAAACGTGTTTAGAGAGTGCCGATGGTGTTTAGAAAGTTTAAAACGTGTTTAGAGAGTGCCGATGGTGTTTAGAAAGTTTAAAACGTGTTTAGAGAGTGCCGATGGTGTTTAGAAAGTTTAAAACGTGTTTAGAGAGTGCCGATGGTGTTTAGAAAGTTTAAAACGTGTTTAGAGAGTGCCGATGGTGTTTAGAAAGTTTAAAACGTGTTTAGAGAGTGCCCATGGTGTTTAGAAAGTTTAAAACGTGTTTAGAGAGTGCCGATGGTGTTTAGAAAGTTTGCAAAGATGGCATTAAAGAAGGATCTCAATTTCAACGTTCTGCCACTGAAGTCTGGACTGCATACCAGGCCTAAGTACAATCAGTAAAATAATCATCACCAAAACGAGATGTGTCATGCACATGGCAGGAATAGATCGGATACGAAGTTTGCAGAACATAAAAGCTATGAATAATTCACGGTATTGAATACGTTTAAGATGAAACATAACATTGTTTACTATGTCATGAGATTGAATTAACAAAAATATGACGTAACATGCCGTGACGTCATAAAACTATATCTCTCAACGATGATAAAAACCAAGGAGAAAAGAAGAAGAAAAAAAATAGAAGAGGAGCAATAACAAGAAGATTAATAAGAAGAACAAGAAGTAGAAGAGGAGCAATAACAAGAAGTTTAATAAGAAGAATAAGAAGTAGAAGAGGAGCAATAACAAGAAGATTAATAAGAAGAACAAGAAGTAGAAGAGGAGCAATAACAAGAAGACTAATAAGAAGAACAAGAAGTAGAAGAACAAAAAGAAAAGAAGATGATGAAAAATAAGATGAAAACGACGATGAAGAAGAATAAAAACATGAACGAAAAAAAGAAAAAAGAACAAGATCGTGAACTGTATACGTAGAAATAAAATAAAATAAAAAAATAACATTCTGGTGATGATATAGAAACAAAGTTGAACGCATTCGAAAATAAATGTCTAAGGAAAATACATGGTATAGCGTGGAACGAATTCAAAACAAACAAAGAAATTAGAGAAATCGCCAATCAACCACTAATATCTTCAGTAATAAAGAAAAGACGATGGTCATATGTTGGACATGTGATGAGAAGAGATAATAACCGAATAGCAAAGCAAGCCCTCATGTGAGAAACAACAGGTAAAAGGTAAAGAGGAAGATCCAGAGAGACACTGAGAATAACATTGATGAGAGAGGCAAGAGCAGCAGGATTCGGCTACCTCAATGAGATAGAGCTGCTTGCACAGAACAGAGACAAATGGCGAGATTTGATAAAATATCTTTAAAAGAAAACTGCTAGAACAAAAATTCAAATAAGAGAAGGAGTATCTTGGTCTACGCCCTATGGGCCGGCTACGGCTCGAAAGGTCAATAGATAGATATATGTAAGTACCATTTACCACACTGCAAGAAAAAATACACCGTCAATTAGTAGTTTCATTAAAAGGAAACGTGTTTTTTTTTGTTTTTTTTTTTAGGAAAAGACACGCATTTCATCCGGATTGCTACTGGAGCTACTGAGTTTAGTGTTCTGTGCACACCGTGAGCTGTGGCTTTCATCCGGATCATGTTTCAATATTCCGATTGCTTACGATGAATGATGATATCGTGTGACGAAGGACAGTTCAGCTGCGTTCACTTTCGGTGCTGTTTGGCCTTATGTCTTTTGGCGTGTGCTGTAGCTGCCATGATGGGGGCTGCAGCTGTCTTTCTTTGGATCCTTCAATGAGATAAGTTTTAATTCGGATTATTCCACTGACACGGGCGGTTGAGCAATTATGGATTTTAATTCGTTTGCAGTGATACCGGGGCCTTCGACTAATCATAACCATAAGATATTTCATAGAAATGCTTCCTAATTTAGAGAAACAATATTTGAAATAAAGAGTAGAGAATAGTTTCAATTTCTCGAGAAACAAACTATTTTTTTTTATTACAGAAATATAAAATATGTTATATTTTAAAGAAATTCAAACTGTTTTCTAGATTTTATAGCCTGTGGTATTTTCTAGTTTTGAGAAACACGAGACGTTTTCTACTTTTGATAAACATGAGATGCTTTCTACTTTTGATAAACATGAGACGTTTTCTACTTTTGATAAACATGAGACGTTTTCTACTTTTGATAAACATGAGATGCTTTCTACTTTTGATAAACATGAGACGTTTTCTACTTTTGATAAACATGAGACGTTTTCTACTTTTGATAAACATGAGACGTTTTCTACTTTTGATAAACGTGAGACGTTTTCTACTTTTGATAAACATGAGACGTTTTCTACTTTTGATAAACATGAGACGTTTCCTCCTTTTGATAAACATGAGACGTTTTCTACTTTTGATAAACATGAGACGTTTTCTACTTTTAAAAACCGCAAGTGTTTTCTAGTTTTCATAAATACAAGATGTTTTCTAGTTTTGATAAATGGAAGATGTATTATAGTTTTGAGAAACACAAGGTGTTTTCTAGTTTTAAGAAATACTAGTTATTTTATATTTTTTTTAGAAATACAAGATATATTATACTTTTGAGATATACACCACGTATTGTAATTGACATATACAAGATGTGTTCTAGTTTTGAGAAATAAACCCAAGTTATTTTTTTAGCTGTGAGAAACACAAGGTGTGTTCTTTTTAGTTTTGAGAAACACAGGTTCTTTTTTAGAAACAAGATGTTTTCTAGTTTTTAAGAAATACAAAATACAATGGTTATGATTAGGGGAGAATACTCCAGACTTAATGTGTGAGTTTCAAAATGTCAAACGGTTTATATAGGGTAAACATTTTAGGAGCCTCAGTGGCTGAGTGGTTAGTGTGCTCGCCTCAGTGGCTGAGTGGTTAGTGTGCTCGCCTCAGTGGCTGAGTGGTTAGTGTGCTCGCCTCAGTGGCTGAGTGGTTAGTGTGCTCGCCTCAGTGGCTGAGTGGTTAGTGTGCTCGCCTCAGTGGCTGAGTGGTTAGTGTGCTCGCCTCAGTAGCTGAGTGGTTAGTGTGCTCAATACCTGATCAGAAGGCTCCGCGTTCAATCCCCAGAAGTGGAAGCTTTTATTTTTCCGACCCACAAAGCTCCGATGTTCATAGTCTCTGAAAACGGGTACCAGATGTTTTTTTTTCTGTGAAAGTTAAATCGGCCTGATGTGATACCTCATCACCTAAAAATGTATCTTGGCAATAAAGAGCGTGGTCACTGACATCTTATTTCTCACACATCCAGTAAGACGTGGAGGGAACCTTAACTTTTACACTATCATCATCATCAAGTACCGGGCCCAGTGGCGTAGGTGATCATGTTTCTCCACATCTTTCGATCTCGGCAGCTATTTATCATTTCTGTTGTTGACCTTCTGCCATGCCATTCTCTTAAGCTGTCTGTTATTTTTTCTCTTTGCTTCCCTCTATCTCTTCGTCCCTCAATTTTTCCAGTTGTTACACTATATTCCAGTTGTTCTCTTCTCATTACATGGCCAAAAAAATGATGATTGTTTCTTCCTAATATTGGAAATTAGCTCTCTTTTTGCTTTGACCTCTCTCAGAACCTCTTCATTACTCTTCTTAGCTGTCCATGGTATTCTCAACATTCTTCTGTAAAACCACATTTCTACAGACTTTCAGTGATTTTCTTGTCTGTTGTCCTATTGTCCATGACTCGCATCCATATGTAAAGAATGGCTCTACGTAACATTTAAGAACTCTTTTTCTTGTTTCTATTGTCAAAAATGTATTGCATAGTATTTTCCTCATTTTTTGGAAAGTTGCTTTTGCCTGAGCCATTCTGCATCTCACCTCTTTTGTACATCTTCCGTCTGAGGTTAACAAAGTTCCCAAATATTTAAATTCATTTACCTGTTATAATATTGTTCCACTTGTCAAAATAAAGATTACACATTATAGTTACTTTAGTTTCTCGATTTTAGATTCCATCGGAAATTATATTATTCAACAACAAAAATAAAATAGAGACATTAATATTTTAGATGGAATCTTCAGTGTTTCTGATCTTTCACGACGTGTCAAGTCCCACACAGATCTGGGTCGATGGATGTCATAATACAACATTCGAACAGTTCCTGGGGAGTTCAGTTTTGTGCCCTCCACCGGGTCTCGGTTTTTCTCCAGATTTAATATCACTCGCAACAGTCTCAGTATGCATTTTAAATATTTGATCAAGGTCAGGGATTTCAGTGGGAATTAGTGATTTGCTTTGCGAATATGTGGTTTATGTGGTGATTTTTTGGGGGGTGATCTACGTTTTGTTATATGGTGTGTATTATTTTGTGTATTCTATTGTTTTATGTTAGCTGTCTTTTTTATAATTTTTTTTAATATATATTTTTTTTCTTTGTATTTTATTGAAATTTCTATCTCATTTTATTTTGTGATTTATATCGCGTTTTATGTTGTGAATTATGTCGCGAATTATGTTGTGAATTATGTTGTGAATTATGTTGTGAATTATGTTGTGAATTATGTTTAATGACTTCTTTGTGCATTCTTGACTTTCTCTTCCCATGTGGGTTCCTAGACAGTCCATGTCTTGCGCCGCTGGCATTAGGTTTTCTTAGTTTATGTCCAATACATCTCCATTTCAAATATATAACCTTCTAATCGATTGACCTTTTGTTCTGGGCTTTGTTCCTCCATATATCTTCATTTTTTATATTGACATGTTATTTTATGTTTAACATTTTCCTCAAACAATTTTCTTGTCAAAAATGTTTGTAATTTTTTGTTTAGTTGTATTTTTACGAAAGAAAATTGATACATTCAAAACAAAATGTTACAGAAAAATCCTTCAGATACCTTGAATAATAAAAAGGGGATTTGGAGACATACTAAAGCATTTAAACATTAAATAGATATGGCTTATAAACACCATTAATTCTACAGAGGAAATGAAAATAATATTGGCAAGTCATAAAGCACAGGAGGCTGAAAAGAACAAGAATGGAAGGCACGATTCCTGGGCGACGCATCAGAGGCAGACCAAGAAGGATGTGGTTTCAAGACATCAAGGAGACCTTGCACATGACAACAGAAGTGGGAGATCTAGCTAGAGACATAGATTCTTTCAGAAAAGCTGTGGTAAGAAAACGTTCTGCAAAAGACATGCAACCTGATGATGATGATGTTGATGATGCATTTTTATTTTAACATCCATGTCTCGAAGCCATATAAAGGGACTGTTTTTTTACATTTGTATTAAATAGTCGTATTGTGGAAGCCGAAATGGCAGTTTACTTGAGCGGCATTTTACAAATTGACATTACCTTCATTTGTATTGTCTTCTATGTCCACCTTTTCTCCTCTTTCGTTTCTGAGTGTCAAGACATCGAGACAGTTGAGTAGTGTGTCCTCTGTATGTTGCTCATTGAGATGTCTGCTATTCTACGAGGGGTGTTCAAAAGGTAATGCACCACATGGGTTTTCTCAGCTAATAATAAACATAGAAGAATGAAACTTTGCACACATTAAATATGGCATGTGTCGATTGTGCGTAACAGATTGTACTGCAATCGGCTAATTAATACGACTGCCGCTACACCGTTGAAATGGCACGTTAGCAACTTGCGTTATAAGCAACGAATTGTGAAAGGATTTCTCGTTTTAGAGAAAGAAACTGTTGTGAACATTCACAAGTGCCTATGTGATGTGTATGGAAATTTTTCTGTCGACAGGAGCACAGTAAGTCGCTGGGTTCAGAGAATTAAAGAATCGGAAAGCGGAGATATGGAGCTTCTTAATCGGCCGGGCAGTGGACGGCCTACCGCAGCCACCAATACAGTGATATGTTGAAATGCGCTGAGGGTTTTATTTTTGCTGATAGGCGCACCACTACTTAACAACTGGCTTTAAAGTTTTCAGTCAGCATTGGTAGTGCAATTGCAATTATAACAATTCTCGGATTCTCTAAGGTTTGTGCATGATGGGTTCCAAGAAATCTCACAGATGAGCACCGATTGCAAAGAAAAGCAATTTTTTACTGAACTGCTGGAATATTCCAATGTTGATGGGGAGAAATTTTTGACTAAGATTGTTACAGGGGACGAAACCTGGGCACATCATTTTGAACCTGAGACAAGAAGACAGTCAATGGAGAGACATCATTCGCACTTACCATGAAGAAAGAAATTCAAGACATCTTCTTCATAGAAAGGTCATGGTCACTATCTGTTGGGACATTGAAGGTGTGATTCTTGTGGATTTTATGTCAAGAAGAGAAACAATCAATTCACAAGCTTACATTAAGATACTGAAGGTGTGATTCTTGTGGATGTTATGCTAAGAGGAGAGACAATCAATTTACACAAAGCTTACTAAGAGGAGAGACAATTACAAGCTTACATTAAGACATTGAAGGTGTGATTCTTGTGGATGTTATGTCAAGAGGAGAGACAATCAATTCACAAGCTTACATTAAGACATTTTAAAAAACGTAATCAACGTTTTCGCAGATTTCGGCCACACAAGAATCCAGCAGACCTGCTTCTCATTCATAACAATGCACTCCTTCACACAAGTCTGGCAACACAGGAAGCAACCACCAGATTGGGTTGGACTGTACACCATACACTTGGCACCCTCTGATTTCCATCGCTTTGGTCCATTTAAAGATGCCCTTCGTGGAACCAGAACCCAGCACTGGTGTTACTATTTTCCTTATATCTTCATTCCTCTAGGGTGGGGTGGGGTGGGTGGTCTAGAGGTAAGTCGTCGATCTCTAGACAGGAAGAGTCCAGGGTTCAGTTCCACAAAAGGACATTTTTTTTGAAAATATTGGTCATTGGTTATGGATGGCCCCGGTATCACTGCAAACGAATGAAAATCCATAATTGCTCAAGATTTTTTTGAAGAAAAAAAAGAAAATTTAATCCGTGATCCATTCGTAACAAAAAAAAAAAAAAAAAAAAAAAAAAAGTTGTCCCGTGTGCGCAGGTTAAATAACCCTTGGCAGTTAAAAATCAAAACGAGCAAGCCAAAACAGTGGCGATTGCCCAGGAGACAACTCTTAGCAAAACAATTCTAGTCACACAGATGGACACCCCCAGGCAGTGCTAGAAGAGTTCGTGCATGTGGAACAGAGTTCTTCTCGAAGGTTGTCGATATTTGGAGGACACAATTGTAGCTCCTATGAATTAAGTCTTGTGTGCAATAATGGAGATCATAACATAACATATGTCAGTCATATATCATATCATTATGTGCATGTTCATGTTAGTCATGTGTCATATATCTTGATGTGTGTCAGAGTTAGTCATGCCTCGTTTCGCTGTATGCATGTCTGTGTTAGTCACCTCTAGTGACTCGGGCAGATGGTGCTCGTAAACCTGGGAGGGCCGACCATCTAAGGGCAGAATCCCCCTACAGAAAAGATCATCTGCTGCCTTGCAGGAAGATTGGGGACAATCAAAGGCTAAGGAAAGCAAACCTTAATAAAATGCTGGCTGAAATCGGATGCACTGGGCCACTGGCGCAGAACACAGTGCAACGTATTAACGGGTGTTCAGTCAGAGTGGATCTGGCAGACTCTAATTGTGATGTTCTGTCTGTGGGGGCGATCAACACACTTCACCTAACAGCTGACTTCATGTGAGAGTCTGGAATCCTACTCTGATTGAGTCCTGATCGCAGAGAGAGAGAGAGAGAGAGAGAGAGAGAGAGAGAGAGAGATAACATAACGTACCGTAATATAACGTAACATAACATAATTTAACATAATCCTCATTCCAGATTCTGTTTCCTAAAGTCACATTCTGTTACATTTTTCGTTGCTAGCGTGTTGTGTTTATAGTGAAAAAAAAAACATATTTTTTAACGTATATTAATTTTCGTATCAATTTTAAAATTAATGGCCCGTCACAGGAACGCACATTTCTCTAGATTCTGCCCCGTGAAATCTGAAAGCCTTTCACATAAAACTAAGCTGCCCACAAGAGTCTGTCAAGTGCGACAGGATGAATGATTGGGCCCTGACCAGAAAGACTCATAAATCCGTTATTTTGCAGCAAAAAAAAACCAAAAAGCAAACAAACAAAAATGGAACAAACTCTGGAGAAGACAGACAAAGAGAATCTTATCCTCAGGAATGAGTCCTGTTTCTCTGGAATGAGAAACCAATAATAAATAACAATATGACATTGGTTATCAACTTTGATCATGTCTTAGCGGTTACACTTTCTGTGTGAGTCACAGAATTGAGGTGGAGAATAGCTCAAAGAGAAACAGTTCAATTTAAAATAAAAATGACACAGATTTTACGTATTTTATTTTACCAAGATGGTAAGACCATCATTTACCACCAGGGCTAAAACTATAAATAGCAAAATGTCACACCTTCTCAATATTCCTATATGGTGTAGAAACATGGACATTATGCAAGAAAACAGAACAGAGAATTGAAGCCTTTGAAATGTAGATATATATAGAAGAATATGTAGAATTGGATGGAAAGAAAAGAAAGAAAACAAATGATGAAGTCTTAAAACAACTAAAATTAAAAGAGAATTACTGAACACAATTCAAACAAGACAAATGCGATTTTTGTGCTATGTTAAAAGACACAACAGCCTACTAAAAGTAATATTGGAGAGGAAAATACAATGTAAAAGATGCAGAGGCAGACCAAGACTAACATGGACGAGTAACATCAAAAGATGGACAAACCAGCCTATGACAACCTGCACCATCAAAGCAAGAGACAGAGCAGAATGGCGCTCCATGGTAGCCAACCTTCGTTGCGGAGATGGCACCCGGTGATGATGATTTTACCAAAGGATGTCAGAAGAAAAATAGTTAATTTCCAGACATATCTCGAGATAAAGAAGTCAATATTTAATCAATGAACAGGAAAATAAATATGTGGTGCTCAACATAAATGTTTAGAGTGAAATAGACAACAGAATAGAGTAAGGGAATGATTATACCAGAGGCTAAGCAAAAGGGAAAGTTTGTGATCAAATTTAGGACTAAACAATCACCACTTTGTGATGTAATTAGAAGGGAAACATAACGTGACAATTGAAAGAAAAGGTCAAGAAAGATGATGATGGTGATGAAAAAAGATGACAAAAGAAGAAGCTGATGAAAAAAAGGATGTTGAAAAAAGATGAAAAGGATGATTTAAAATATAAAAAGATGACGAAAAAAGATGATAAAAAAGAAGATGATGAAAAAAGACAAATATGATGAAAAAAAGATGAAAAAAAGACGATGATGAAAAAAAGAATAGAAAAAAGACGAAAAAATAGGGAAAAAAATAGGAAAAAAGATGATAAAAAGAAAATGGTGATGATGAAAAAGAAGATAATGAAAAAGGTAGATGAAAAAAGATGATGAAAAAAGATGATGAAAAAAGATGATGAAAAAAGAAGATGAAAAAATAAGATTATAAAAAAGATGATGAAAAAAATAAGATGAATAAAGATGAAAAAAGATGATGAAAAAAGATGATGAAAAATGGTGATGAAATAAAAATATGAAAAAATATGATGGAGGTAGTATTGAAGAAGCTCAAAATAGATGAAAAAAGATGATGAAAAAAATGCTAAAAAAAGAAGATGATGATGAAAAAAATAATAAAAGAAGAAGACGATGAAAAATAGAAGATAAAAAAAATAATTAAAAAGATGAAAAAATAAAATGATGAAAAAAGATGGCGAAAAAAGATGATTTTGACAAAAAATGAAAAAAGAAGATGATGAAAAAATGATTATAAAAAAAGAAGATGATGATGAAAAGAGATGATGAAGAAAAAATAAGATGAAAAAAGAAGATGATGATGGTGGTAATGAAAAAAGATGTAAATAGATGATGGTGAAACAAAAAAATGATGGAAAAGACGAGGAAAAAGAAATGAAATAAAGAACAGAAAATAAGACGATAAACAAGAGGAAAAAAAGAAGATGAGGAAGCAAAAAAGAGTACTTGTAGAAGATCATTTAGTATTGCCTGTAGTGTTGTATCTACAGATCAATGAGTTTCCCCCTGTCTTCTATATTGAGTACAGTCTTGAAGTATGTGTTCAGCAGTCTGGGGCGCCTGTCCACATGTAGTTGAAGTGCCAATCTTGAATTTTGTATACATGTGATGGTGGAGTCGATTGTGTCCTGTTCTGATGCGTATAATGATAACTTGGTCATATCTATTCATATTATGAAAGGCGTCTTGATTTGGGGGCTCGTGGTCTTCTGGTTGATTTGATTATCTGTTTCTTCTGTATGTGGAATAGATTCATCTGCTTGTGTGTCTGTTGCGCCTTCCTTTGCCAGCTGATCTGCTCTCTCTTTTCCTGGTATTCCACAGTGAGATGGGATCCACTGCAGTGCGACCTTGTGATGCTTGCAGAGTTCAGTCAATAAGGTCTGCAGCTGTCGCAGTTTTCTGGATTGTAGAGCTTACTAGAGTGCGGATAAACAGCAAGATCATATATTCCCTCAGTTAACACAGTATCTCTGCTATTGTCCAAATCTAGAAAACAGCACAACGGGCACTCTACATCTGCATGCCAACTTTGTGCTCCCAATGCCAGGAGCATTGTCTAGGTGCCTAGATGCAAGAACAATTAGAAAAATAACCACTAACGAGAATACACTTGCTAGACGAATGGCAGGAAACAGCCCGAGAAAAATAACCACTAACGAGAATACACTTGATAGACGAATGGCAGGAAACAGCCCGAGAGATCAAATCTGAAATGAAGAACTCATAAATAAACAAGGAATAATCCCTGCTATAAAGTACGTAAAGAAACAACAGATAAAATGGTTTGGCCACGTGATAAAACTGAACGATCAAAACACAACACAACGAGACTTCAATGAATATAGCGAGAACACCAGACTTAAAGGCCGAACATGAAAAAGATGGATTGAAAGAAAATTAGGAACACTAGGAAGCATAACATCTAGAAAGACAAATAGAAGAGAAAAAGACAGCAAATTGTGTCTCCCCTCGACGTTGAAACGCAAAAGCGGGAAGAAAAGATTTAACGTATCTTTAAGCACGGGTAGTGGAGTTTTTGACAACAGAAGCAAGAAAAAGAGTTCTTAAATGTTACGTAGAGCCAGTCTTAACATATGGATGCGAGTCATGGACAATAGGACAACAGACAAGAAAATCACTGGAGTCTGTAGAAATGTGGTTTTACAGAAGAATGTTGAGAATACCATGGACAGCTAAGAAGAGTAATGAAGATGTTCTGAGAGAGGTCAAAGCAAAAAGAGAGCTAATTTCCAATGTTAGGAAGAAACAATCATCATTTTTTGGCCATGTAATGAGAAGAGAACAACTGGAATATATTGTAACAACTGGAAAAATTGAGGGACGAAGAGATAGAGGGAAGCAAAGAGAAAAAATAACAGACAGCTTAAGAGAATGGCTTGGCAGAAGGTCAACAACAGAAATGATAAATAGCTGCCGAGATTGAAAGTTGTGGAGAGACATGATCACCTACGCCACTAGGCCCGGTACTTGATGATGAGTGGAGCAAAAAAAAATAATGTTAACTGTAATTCATGAAAAGGAAAGAAGAAGGCCTTCGTGTGTAATCGAAGAGAAATGAACTCTAATATGGAAACAAATAGCAAAGAAGCTATGACCAGAGGTTGCAATGTCTTGATTTTTTTTTTTTTTTAGGACGTCAGCAAACCAATTTCCGTTACATTTTCAAACTAATTAAAGACACGATTGGCTGACCTCATCACACCCTCGGCAAGGGACGCAAATCAAAACAGGGAACGTAAATCTACAAGCCGTGAACGACTGTGATGGTAGCATTAAGGACAGCCGAAGTTTTGATGTCCCGCGATTAATGAATTCTGCCAGTTTGGCCAATGTATGCGAAACATAATTTACTATATGAGCCGAAAGTGGATTTAGAATAGCGATGGTGATCGCTGGCTTGCAGCGCTGTAGATTTGTTACTTCAGTGGAAATACGGTTTGAATGAACTGCTTGCGGTAGTATACAAATCAGGCATTTCATGATGAGAGCTATCTCATTATCTCGCATTGACTATTGACTTCAGTTTATCGTCGACTGTCTGCTGTCTTGGTATTATCTTCTATTGTTTTATCTTTATCCTTGTGAATCTTTGTCTCAGCTCTCCTTTTATTTTCGTAGTTTCATTTATTTTATTTTTTTAGTCTTTTTTTTTTATTGTTACAGCACTTGTTTGTTGCGTTTCAGTCTGTATCTATTGTTACAGAACGTATTTGTTTCACCTTTTTTGTTTCACTCCTTGCTAAACTTTCAGTTCTCTTTCTGCTGCCAAAGTTTTCGTTCCTTTGTTCCAATTCTTGTTCTTTTCTCTATTCTCATTCTTTCGTTTCACTTCTCATTTTTTTTGGTTTCACTTCTCATTTTTATTTCACTTCTCATTTTTTTCAGTTTCACTTTTCATTTTTTTGTTTCACTTCTCGGTTTTTTTTTTTTTTTTTTGGGGGGGGGGGGTTTTCACTTCTCATTTTATTTTATTTCACTTCTCATTTTTTTGTTTCACTTCTCATTTTTTTTTTGTTTCACTTCTCGTTTTTTTCTTGTTTCAATCTCGTTCTTTGCCTCTGTTATGTACTCTTGTAATCACCAGTCCATCACGAAATATTGTTCGTGACTTCCTATTTGCAATTTCCGAACTTTGTTGTTCCTCTTCTACCTTTTAGCTCCCCATGGAGCATAGGTCTTCAACAAACACTTTCAAAGCCATTCTGTTTCTTGCCATTCTTTTAAGACCATTCCATATCTATCCTCTTCATCTCTGCTTCCACCTGTCTTCTCCTAGTATTTTTTTTGTCTTCCTTATTGTCTCTTCCCCTGGGGTTTCCAAAAGAGAACTTGTCGTGTAATACTCTCAGTTAGCTTCCGCAGTGTAAGCCCTATCCAGTTACGTTGTGTTCGTTGTATCTCTTTCTCCACTGTTATTTGACTGGTACTCTCCCATAATTCTACGTTAGTGATTTTGTTAATCCCCTAACTTTGTATCTTGTGTTTTTCATGCATTGATTGTATTATTTTACCTGGTAATATCAGCAACCGTGATGGCGGACATGGGAACACTCCTGATGATTTCTTCACTTGTTACCTTCACGATTAAGATCTACTTTCTGATTTGTGACGAAGATTAGTTCTGTCAATTCTCTGATATTATCTTCCCACTGCTTTCTTCCTCTGCCTTGTATTCTTTTACATTATTTTGTGCCCTACAGAATGATCATTGCAAGTCCGGTACATCTTCTAACTTGTCATTATCATGATGATGTTTCTGCATGCACCGTGAACAATAAGATTTGATTGGCCACGTGAATCGTTGGATTTTGTTACATGCTCCCTGGTTGGTGCTATGATCTATAAGATTTGCCCAAGACCTTAACTCAGATTCAGTCTTAATGAATATAGTCCCGAGTGAGACGAGTAGTTTTTAAAACACGAAAAGATATAAAAACAGATAAAGCTAATTTAGTAGGAAAAGTAGAGAGGACAACATAATCTTTAATAGTCTTTTCGAGAAGCAGCTTAGAATGGTGTTACATGGAGACTGGTATTTTTATTGTATTTTTGTTTGTGTGTGGAGACGTGTGAATGTGGACGTTTGTGTGTGAAGACGTGTGATTGTGGACGTTTGTGTGAAGATTTCTGTAAAGACAATACATAATTGCGAATCTTTCTTTTTGTGGAGATAATACGTGACTGTGAACCTTATTTTGTGGAGACAATACGTGATTGTGAATCTTTTTTTCTGTGTGGAGAGAATACCCGATTGTGGACTTATTTTTGTGGAGACAATACGTGATTGTGAATCTATTTTTTTTTCTCTGTGTGGAGAGAATACGTGATTGTGGACTTATTTTTGTGGAGAGAATACATGATTGTGGACTTATTTTTGTGGAGAGAATACGCGATTGTGAACTTATTTTTGTGGAGACAATACGTGATTGTGAATCTTTTTTTCTGTGTGGAGAAAATACCCGATTGTGGACTTATTTTTGTGGAGACAATACGTGATTGTGAATCTATTTTTTTCTCTGTGTGGAGAGAATACGTGATTGTGGACTTATTTTTGTGGAGAGAATACGTGATTGTGGACTTATTTTTGTGGAGACAAAACGTGATTGCGGACTTATTTTTGTGCAGACAATACGTGATTGTGGACTTACTTTTGTGCAGACAATACGTGATTGTGGACTTATTTTTGTGCAGACAATACGTGATTGTGGACTTATTTTTGTGCAGACAATACGTGATTGTGGACTTATTTTTTGTGGAGACAATACGTGATTGTGGACTTATTTTTGTGCAGACAATACGTGATTGTGGACTTATTTTTTGTGGAGACAATACGTGATTGCGAACCTTTTTTTTTCTTTTTTTGTCAGAGAATATGTGGAGACAATACGTAATTGTGAACCTCATTTTGTGGAGACAAAATGTGAATAATCTTTTTTGTGTGGAGACAATCTGTGATGATGACTCTCAACAAGACAGATATATATCCAGCAGCTTCAGTTGTACAGTGTCAGGATTGGATTAAAATATATTGTATTATAAAATCAAGGCCTTAGCCTCCACGCTTCCTGAGCTATCATATTTTCCGTTAGATTTAGACACGTAGTTATCTCCCTTTGGAAGCCTGACGTCGGTCTGTCGGTAAATTCCTATTGGTTCGTCAGTCAAAGGGAGATAATTTATAGAAGTAGCAGAGACATAAAGCATTTTAACGCTGAAATTTTTCAACAATAGTTTCTTTCATTCAACTACAATTTTGTCATGATGTTCTCAGAATTAAATGAGAAAGCATGAATTAAGTCCAACAACTCCGTCTCCCTCCATCAATTCACTCAATCCTTCCATTCTCTCCCTCCCTCCATTCATCCACATTTCCTTCCATTCACTTCCTTCATCTATCACTCTCTCCCTCCATTCATCCATATTTCACTCCATCCATCCCTAACTCTCTCCCTCCATTCATCCACATTCCCCCATTCACTCCCTCCATCCCTCACTCTCTCCCTCCATTCATCAACATTCACCCATTCACTCCCTCCATCCCTCACTCTCTCCCTCCATTCATCCACATTCCCCCATTCACTTCCTTCATCCCTCACTCTCTCCCTCCATTCATCCACATTCCCCCATTCACTTCCTTCATCCCTCACTCTCTCCCTCCATTCATCCACATTCCCCCATTCACTTCCTTCATCCATCTCTCCCTCACTTCATCCATATTTCCCTGCATTCACTTCCTTCATCCATCTCTCCCTCCATTCATCCATATTTCCCTGCATTCACTTCCTTCATCCATCTCTCCCTCCATTCATCCATAATTTACCTGCATTCACTTCCTTCATCCATCTCTCACTCCATTCATCCATATTTCCCTGCATTCACTCCCTCCATCCCTCACTCTCTCCCTCCATTCATCCACATTCCCCCATTCACTCCCTCCATCCCTCACTCTCTCCCTCCATTCATCCACATTTCCCTCCCTCCATCCCTCACTCTCTCCCTCCATTCATCCACATTTCCCTCCCTCCATCCCTCACTCTCTCCCTCCATTCATCCACATTTCCCTCCCTCCATCCCTCACTCTCTCCCTCCATTCATCCACATTTCCCTCCCTCCATCCCTCACTCTCTCCCTCCATTCATCCACATTTCCCTCCCTCCATTCATCCACATTTCCCTCCCTCCATCCCTCACTCTTTCCCTCCATTCATCCACATTTCCCTCCCTCCATCCCTCACTCTCTCCCTCCATCATCCACATTTCCCTCCCTCCATCCCTCCATTCATCCATATTTCCCTCCCTTCATCCCTCCATTCATCCATATTTCCCACCCTCCATCCCTCCATTCATCCATATTTCCCTCCCTCCATCCCTCACTCTCTCCATTCATCCATATTTCCCTCCCTCCATCCCTCACTCTCTCCCTCCATTCATCCATATTTCCCTCCCTCCATCCCTCACTCCCTCCCTCCATCCCTCACTCTTTCCCTCCATTCATCCACATTTCCCTCCCTCCATCCCTCACTCTCTCCCTCCATTCATCCATATTTCGCTCCATCCATCCCTCACTCTCTCCCTCCATTCATCCATATTTATGAGCGGAATGGCGGTAGCCAACCTTCGGTGCGGAGACGGTACTTAATGATAATGTTGACACTGTGTTGATATATTTACTGTCTCTACATTATGGTGAGAACTTTTCTGTCTACATTATGGTGAGAACTTTTCTGTCTACATTATGGTGAGAACTTGTATGTCTACATTATGGTGAGAACTTGTATGTCTACATTATGGTGAGAACTTGAATGTCTACAATATGGTGAGAACTTTAATGTCTACATTATGGTGAGAACTTGTATGTCTACATTATGGTGAGAACTTTAATGTCTACATTATGGTGAGAACTTGTATGTCTACAATATGGTGAGAACTTTAATGTCTACATTATGGTGAGAACGTGTATGTCTACAATATGGTGAGAACTTTAATGTCTACATTATGATGAGAACTTTAATGTCTTCATTATGATGAGAACTTTAATGTCTACAATATGGTGAGAACTTGTATGTCTACAATATGGTGAGAACTTGTATGTCTACAATATGGTGAGAACTTGTATGTCTACAATATGGTGAGAACTTGTATGTCTACAATATTGTGAGAACTTTTACATCTACAATATGGTGAGTTCCTTTCTGTCTACAATATGGTAATATCTTTTATGTCTGCAATATGTTGAGATAGTTACTATCTACACTGTGTTGAATTTCTTGTTTCTACAATGTTTTGATGTCTACGTATCCACACTGTGCTGAAATACAACTATTTTAATCAAACAAAGAGCACAATGTTAAAGGTCACATCTCGAGCCTGATCGTTATGGCTTGATAATCAAGAACTAGGAAGAAATGGCAAAATTAAATTTGAGGTGCCAATTTTATGTCATGAAAAAATGTGTACAAAAATAAATAGCAAACAGCACAAAAATAGCACGTGATATCATCAGTTTATCTAACCGGCAAATGAACGCCAGAAGTGGCCAGATACGTTTCGGATGTATTTCTAAAATTAATTTCAGTTTTTTTTATGTTTTTCTTTAATTGCTACTGTTAATATGGTTCAGGAAATTCGTAATTGATTAGCCAGAATACCTAGTAATGAAATGAAAGAGGAGCATATAAAATATTAAGGAGCTAGTTAATGAAACAACAAGCTCTCAGAATAACAATCACAGCACTTGGTGCGTCTTCATGTTATTCAGTCTCAGATTGATTCGTGGTTAGTGAATGTGATAACGACACATTTTACCAACACTCTAATGCCAGCTATAGGAAGAGGATCGTGCTTTCAAAAATAGATAGTGAAATGTTGATGTGATTCAACGACGAATGTTGATAATCAAGAAAATCACTACAATTACCATAGAGATGTTCCTTAAAGTGAAATGTTGAGAATTCCACAGAATTTGATGATGAACTCAAAAAAATCAATACTTGAGATCTGATGGCAGCACAAAGAAAACAAATGCAATCAAATTTATTAGGACGCAGACTATGTAAAGATTTGAAGTCACTTTGTGAGAGCTGGCATGGCTACAGGGAAGGAAAGCATGAAGGCCAAAGAGAGAAGTTTCTGGTGACAGGAAAAGTCAAAACTGAGCTGCTGTCGAGTGTCCAGATCGGACGTGCGAGTTGTGTGGTTGGACTTGTACGATGGGGGACTTGTACGGTTGGGGAACTTGTACGGTTGGGGAACTTGTACAGTTGGGGAACTTGTACGGTTGGGGAACTTGTACGGTTGGGGAACTTGTACGGTTGGGGACTTGTACGGTTGGGGACTTGTACGGTTGGGGAACTTGTACGGTTGGGAACTTGTACGGTTGGGGAACTTGTACGGTTGGGGAACTTGTACGGTTGGGGAACTTGTACGGTTGGGGACTTGTACGGTTGGGGAACTGGCGCGGTTGGGGAACTGGCGCGGTTGGGGAACTGGCGCGGTTGGGGACTTGTACGGTTGGGGAACTTGTACGGTTGGGGGACATGTACGGTTGGGGAACTTGTACGGTTGGGGAACTTGTACGGTTGGGGAACTTGTACGGTTGGGGAACTTGTACGGTTGGGGAACTTGTACGGTTGGGAACTTGTACGGTTGGGGAACTTGTACGGTTGGGGAACTTGCGCGGTTGGGAAACTTGCGCGGTTGGGGGACATTCGCGATTGGGACTTGTGCGGTGGTAGTTATGTGCTGGAACCTGTGAAATATGGCTTGTATAATGGGGCTTGTGTAATGGGGCCTGTGTAATGGGACCTGTGTAATGGGACCTGTGTAATGGGACTTGTGGTGGGGTAGTCACGTTGTGAGATGTCGTAGAGAGGAAGTCTTGAAGTAGTAGAAGTTCATGGAAGGAAAATCGATATGTGAGGTTCGTAAAGTTGGAGTTCCGTAAACTGGAACAATGGATAGTAATGGGCAGTAATGGATAGTAATGAGCAGTAATGTATATTCCTGATATCATTTTTTATATATATTATATTTTATATATTATATATTAATATTCTTGTCATTCACTGATTCATTTTGATTACATCTAAGCAGCTCCCCTCCGTTGTTTGTTTTGCTCTGCATGTCAAGCTTTTAACTTCATTGCTTTTGTTTTCCCGTTTACCTCAACATCAACAGGGCTCTAAGAGTTTCATGTTTTTATGTTACATTCCCATTACTTCCAGTTTGACACCGAAGATAAAATACCCAAGATAAGAAACACCGAAGTTGAAAACACTAAAATGAGAAAACACTGAAATAAGAAAAAACTGAAATAAAACACTGAAGTTAGAAAAAAAACTTGAAGTTAGATAAAAATGAATATAAAAACACTGAGATAAGAGGAAACATACACGTTAGAAAACACCGTAGACAAGAAACCACTGAATAAAGAAAACATTGAAATAAGAAGCAAGCCATTTCCTGGAACAAGTCATCAATTGTGGGTCGCAGACAGCTTCCAGCTCTTCTGCAGTGGGACGCCTTTGCCTACACTTGATCCCGCCCACCAGCAATCTACATATGCTGTGGCCTAGTACCTGAAATATTTCACTCCAGACTTCCGGTCAATTTGGTGGATAGACGGCATGCACCGTTGAGACTCAGTCTGAAAAGTGTTCCTTGTTGCAGTTTCCTCATATTCCAAGTCCGGCTTGCTGCTGGAGCTACTGAGTTTAGTGCTCTGTGCAAACCATGAGCTGTGTTTTATATCCGTATCGTGTTTCGATATTTCTGTTGCTTACAAGGAATAATGATATCGTTTTACGAAGGACAGTTCAGTTGCGCTCATTTTCGGTGCCGCTTGGCCTTATGTCTTTTGGCGTGTGCTGTAGCTGCTATGATGAGAACTGCAGCTGCTTTTCTATTCTTGGACCCTTTAATGAGACGAGTTTTAATTCGGATGATTGCACTGACACAAGCGGTTGAGCAATTAAGGATTTTAACTCGTTTGCAGTGATACCGAGGTCCTCGACTAACCATAACAATTTCACTCTAATGGAGCATTACTTATGTTGTGAGGCATTACATACGTTATGTAACATTATCCGTGTAATGAAGCATAATATATGTTATGGCGCGGACGATAAGGAATTACATAATCTACCGTGATTAGGTTACACACCACGTTCGCGGTACCGTCAGTTCAAAGGAATGGAGATCCCAGCCCGACGTATCGTTTTCCTTTATTATCAGTCATAGATCCGCCTTTTACTGTGCGAGTTACACCATGACAAGATGCAGCGTGGATGCGAGTGTATATAAAAGAGCGTCGCCAAAACACTGGCCGTTTTAAACTGCTGCCATCATTGTGGTAGGTTAAAGCTGTAGCAGTCGAGTACGATCGAGCATAGACAGTAGATTTAATCAGATGTTGTGAGCAGAGTAGTGTTGTGCGCAGAGTAGTGTTGTGCGCAGAGTAGTGTTGTGAGCAGAGTTGTGTTGTGCGCAGAGTTGTATTGTGCGCATAGTTGTGTTGTGCGCAGAGTAGTGTTGTGCGCAGAGTAGTGTTGTGCGCAGAGTAGTGTTGTGCGCAGAATAGTGTTGTGCGCAGAGGAGTGTTGTGCGCAGAGTAGTGTTGTGCGCAGAGTAGTGTTGTGCGCAGAATAGTGTTTTGCGCAGAGTTGTGCACAGAGCAGAGTTGTGCACAGAGCAGTGTTGTGCACAGAGCAGTGTTGTGCGCAGAGCAGTGTTGTGCGCAGAGTAGTGTTGTGCGCAGAGTAGTGTTGTGCGCAGAGTAGTGTGTGCAGAGTAGTGTTGTGCGCAGAAGTGTGTAGTGCTGTGCACAGAGCAGTGTTGTGCACAGTGCAGAGTTGTGCACAGAGCGGCGTTGTGCACAGAGCGGCGTTGTGCACAGAGCGGCGTTGTGCACAGAGCGGCGTTGTGCACAGAGCGGCGTTGTGCACAGAGCGGCGTTGTGCACAGAGCGGCGTTGTGCACAGAGCGGCGTTGTGCACAGAGCGGCGTTGTGCACAGAGCAGTGTTGTGCGCAAGAAGCTACAGGGCCGAAACACTTGCACTACAAGTTCTCCTTCTGATGATACAATTACCTCCAGCAACGAACCTCTGTATAAAGAGTTTCCTATTGCTGATTACAAGGGGGGAGGGGGAGGGGCATTTCTTACGTTGTTTAGCCCTATCCATGTTACGGAGTATTACTTAATGTTTTGTAGCAATATCAGTGTTACGTAGTATTACTTATGTTATGTAGCATCATGCGTGACATGGGGCATTACATATGTTACGGGGCATTATGTAAGTTAAGGGGCATTATGTAAGTTAAGGGGCATTATGTAAGTTAAGGGGCATTATGTAAGTTAAGGGGCATTATGTAAGTTAAGTGGCATTATGTAAGTTAAGGGGCATTATGTAAGTTAAGGGGCATTATGTAAGTTAAGGGGCATTATGTAAGTTAAGGGGCATTACTCCATCTTTTGTAAAGTGTAGATATAAATCAAAATATTCTAAAACACACAATAATATTCCCACTTACAAAAACTACAATTCACAAAAAGAAATATGAAAATAATTCGTTTATAAATAATGGACGGTGAAACTCAAAGCTAAAACAACTGTACTGCGGTGTTGCGAAGCCGAGTAATTTACCATTACTTATTAATGAACACATCTGATTGTCAGCTGGAGTGTTCCGTTGGGTAATTATCTTTATGTTACGTTCATCTCACTTCGTCCAGCTGAATGTCCTGCTAAAACTAGTCCACCGTCATTTTTACCTGTTCGTTACGTTATGTAATATTTCATGAGCATATTAGTTTTTGTTTTTTTCCGCCTGTGTGTTGCCAGGGTTCGAAAGGGGAGTAAAGAATAGTGGCGCTGTACCCTACCAGGCATGTTCGTAAGAGGCGAGAAAGGAGGAGTTGGGCATGGGACTGGCTATCCCATACTGTTAAAAAATAAGCCGAAACAACTTCACAAACATGAACAAGTCAAAAAGAGTAAAAGTAAATCTGCCATCCAGGAAAGTACAGCGAAGACGAAGGCGCTGGAGAGGACACACACCGCGGAAGCCAACTCAGAGTATTATACAACAGGCCTTTTTTTGGAATCCCCAGAGGAAAAGACAAAGAGGAAGACCAAAGAATTCTTGGAGAAGACAGATCGAAGCAGAGATGAAGATGATGGGGAAGACATGGAATGATCTTAAAAGAATGGCAAGAAACAGAACGACTTGGAAAGTGTTTGTTGAAGACCTATGCTCCAAAGGGAGCTGAAAGGTAGAAGAGGAAGAAGATATTAGTTTATTTTAGATAAACCTCACCAACATCTCACGGATACTTTTCTTGTCTTTTTTCCCCCGCATTTCGATTAGATGTTTAGACAAAATTATGACAGAATTATAATCTATAAATATGATACAATTTTCTAACATACCACACAGATGTTTGCTTTCATTTCAAAATGGCAGTTTAGTTCTAGTCTTCGAAATTGTACAGCATTTATTGATGAGGATGGTTTGAGTCTGGTACATTCCACTCATGTTTAAATCTGATATTTTATTAAAGTGGTTCCAATTTGTGACATCACACACAAAACAAGAAATTTCCATTTCGAGCAGATATCCAATGAATGGATGGTATTTTAGTCATTAATAATGACAAGAGTGCTGAGTGGTCTAGAGGTAGGACGTTGGCCTCTAGACAAGAAGGTCTCGGGTTCGGTTCCCACCACCAGCGGTTTAAAAAAATTAAATAAATTGTGACCGTGACTTTACCCTGGCATCTGGGTAGTGAGATCCGATGTCTTGCCCTCTCGGGAAACAGATAAAACAGGAGGCCCCGTGTTCACCCTGTGCAAGTTAAAGAACACTTGACAGTTTGAAACCGAAAAGAGTAGGTCTGGAATGGTCTCTGTCCGAGCAAACTTAATAGGAAAAATCTACTCAAAACGTTCAAACTCTCGACGATAAATTATGAGCGCACCTCTGAAGTCGGAGAATATCTGCCTGTATGGCGGGGGACACCTGAGCACATGGCTGTCAGTGTGAAAAATAGGGGAAAAAAGGGATATTCACGCAACATTCAGTCCCTCGGAATTTCACTAGAGATAAAAAGTTGGCGAACGTAAACAAACAACAACAATGCTCGTACCGATAAGATTAAAGGTTGACAACATTGAAAGTTTAGTGGGGATGTGATATTCAATTGTTTTAGCCACAAACATTTCAACATATTGTATTGTGGAATCACTATTAACAGTATAATAAAAGAAGCATGTGTACTCCATCTTCCTGGGAAGAGATACATGAGCGTATGAACTAAAGTATCAATTACAATCAGCTGTGAACAGCTCGTAAACGATGATTTAGACACAGGTTTCAACCACAGGCAAGTAAAGAGAAAAAGGTAAATTAAACGTTCCCTGCATGCTTTTCTAAGCGTCTGGAAAAATATGGTGCTTGTGGCTGGGTGGAGAACGGTTGGCCGAGTCGATAAATTGTCGGGCCCCAAACCAGGAGCACCCGGTTTCGAATCCAGGTATTTTCTAAAGTTTCTTCTATTGAAGGTGAAATTAAAAACTTAGATCTCAACACCTCGTAATGACTGCACTCGACAAGCGGCCTTTATTTTCCAGTCCTATAAGTTCCCCCGCCAGACCCCAGTAATTGAAAAATGCCGTAAAGATAGTTTTCATAGTGGCTGGGTGAACCCCGGATCCTTTTCAGTCTGAAATTTTAAAATCCGCAACTTCTTGTAATTGAATCAAAATCATTTCGACAAGGAAGCGAACACACTAGCTACTCAGTCATACAGACTACTGACATGTGAGAGAACACCGATATAACTTTAAAGAGTTTTGTCTCAAACATTTAGAATAACTATGATCAGGAATTGTAGCGCGTTGGTCGCTTTGTAAAGAAGAGTGATAATACAGCAAACATCAAAGTCAAAACAGAGGCCAAAACAATAAACAACAGAGTCACGAAGGCAAACAATTTCTAGCAGCAAAACGTGGACTCAGTTGAAACCCTTCCTGTACCTCCAAATATAATTCTATTCCAAATTTTTTAAAACATATTTCTTTTTCATACTTTCAGACATAATTCTTTTTCATACTTTCAGACATAATTCTTTTTCATACTTTCAGACATAATTCATTTTCATACTTTCAGACATAATTCATTTTCATACTTTCAGACATAATTCTTTTTCATACTTTCAGACATAATTCATTTTCATACTGTCAGACATAATTCATTTTCATACTTTCAGATATAATTCATTTTCATACTTTCAGACATAATTCATTTTCATACTTTCAAACAATTTTCCCTCCATATTTTCAAACAAATAATCATATTATTAAGCTTGTTCGATCTATTTTCTTCTTTTCTCTTTTTACTGATGCCGAAAAGGTGTCGTGGTTATATCATTTGTCGTTCTTGAGCTGCTCGAAGAGTCTGAAATTAGTGATTTTCCTTTGTGGTTACATGTCTCTATCACTGCATCTATCCATCTTCTTCTGGGTCTTCCTCTTGGTCTATTTCCATGCATTCTTGAGAAGAACGCCTTTGATGGTGATTGGTGAGGATTCATTCTGACCAGGTGGCCCAACCATTTAAGTTGTTGTTCTATATATTCTTGGCAGGATTTTGTTCCTACCATTTTTCTTATGGTTTCATTTGGTATTCTATCTCTTCTTGTGTTGTTTGTTACTTTTCTCAAGCAGTTACTCTGTTCGATCTATATACTGAGCAAATCTTTAAAAAAATATCTCAGAGATGCCAGGCCTAAACATTAATGGGAAGATAATCAATAACCTAAGATATGCTGATGATACTGTACTACTAGCAGAAAATCCTAAAGATCTACGACAATTACTTAATGAAATAAACATGACAAGCAAAAAATATGGATTAGATATGAATATCAAAACAACTAAAATTATGATCATAAACAAAGATAATACTCAAAACCTACATTAGGGTATCAAAGTTGAAGGAATAGACCTGGAGACAGTTCAGAACTATAACTACCTTGGACATACTATAACCAGTGATGGAACATGTACAACAGAAATAAACAAAAGAATAGGAATGGCAAAAAGTAATTTTAATGTCATGAAGAATATATTAACATCAAAACTAATAACACCAGGGCTAAAACTAAGAATAGCAAAATGTTACATCTTCTCAATATTCCTGTATGGTGCAGAAACATGGACATTAGACAAGAAAACAAAACAGAAAATTGAATCCTTTGAAAGGTGGATTTATAGAAGAATAGGTAGAAATGGATGGAAAGAAAAGAGAACAAATTATGAAGTTTTAAAACAACTAAAAATGAAAAGAGAACTACTAAACACAGTTAAAACAAGACAGATGTAATATTTGGGTCATGTTAAAAGACACAACAGCCTACTAAAAGTAATATTGGAAAGTGAAAAACAAAAGTAAAAGGTAATAGAGGCAGAGGAAGACCAAGACTAACATGGACGAGTAACATTAAAAGATGGACATGACAGCCTATGACAACCTGCACCATCAAAGCAAAAGACAGAGCGGAATGGCGCTACATGGTAACTAACCTGCGATGCGGAGACCACACTCGATGATGATGATTTTCAATCAATTTTATTCATGCGAGCCGCGATAGCTCAGTGGTTATAGAACTGGACTACAAAGGACAAGAGGTAGGGTTCGATCCTGACCGACGGTTTCCGGTTTCACCCAGCCTTAAATGGGTACCAACATTTTCTGCGAAAGTTAAGCGGCACGAGCGTAATACCGACCATATTACCCCCAAAATCATGTGCCGATGGTCTGTAAAAATTATGGTCATAAACACCATATTCCCTATACGCAACATGGTGTGACGGGGCTCTTTACTTTTTTTTATATTAATTATTGTTCATACTCTTAAGCGTATTTGATTTTCATACTTTCGGACATAATTCATGTTCATATTCTCAAACATCATTAATTCTTTCATACTTTCAGACATAAATCATTTTTATACGTTAAGACATAACTCATTTTCTTATTTTGATACATAATTATTTTATATATCATCATCATGTACCCTGCTGGTTGGCGTAGGCGATCATGTCCCTCCACAATCTTCTATCTACAGTGCATCGTATCAGTTCTGTTGTTGACTTTTTTCCATGCCATGACACCAAGCTATCCAGTATTTTCTCTCTTTGTCGTCCGCGATCTCTCTTTCCTTTTATTTTGCCAGTTGTAACCAAGTATTCCAACTTTCCTCTTCTCATGATGTGCCCGAAAAATGTTGATTGCTTCTTTCTGATGTTTTGTTAGAGCTCCCTTTTTGTGTTGACCTCTTTGAGAACTTCCTCATTGGTCTTTTTAGCTGTCCAGGGATCTTTCAACATTTGTACAACTTTACCACAGACTGTTCTACATCAATTTTACCACAGACTGTTCTACATCAATTTTACCACAGACTGTTCTACATCAATTTTACCACATACTGTTCTACATTAACTTTACCGCAGACTTTTGTACAATTGTAACAGTGATTGCAGAGTGGAAGACAAGATGGGAGTGTGGGGTAGAAGTTGAGGAAAGAGGGAGAAAGGACATCTCTGTGGCCTCTAATCATCTTTTCATTTGTTTGTCTACTGTCCATGATTCGCTTCCATAGGTCAGAATTGGTTCTATATAGCACCGATGAACTCTCTTTCTCATTTTTATTGACATAGATTTGTTGCATAAGAAATTTTTCATTTTCTGAAATGCTATTTTGGCCTGAGCTATTCTGCTTTTTATTTCTGTGGTGCATCTCCCATCTGATGTAATTATTGTGCCCAAGTATTTGAAACGTTGTATTTTATATATGCTCAAACATAATTGTCTTTCATACTTTCAGACATAATTCATCCTCATACGCTCAAATATATTTCATTTTCATATTGTCAGACATAATTAATTCTCAATGCTTTCGAAAGTAAATCATTTTATATGTTCAAACATAATTCATTTTCATACTTTCAAACAATTTTTCTCCATATTTTCAAACAACACAATTTCTCCTACACTTTCAGACACAATTCTCCTTAACTAACCCAAACATAATACTCCCATAATTCTCCAAATACAATTCTCCCAAAACTTCTAAATATAATCCTACGTAAACCTCTAAACGCAATCTGCCCCACAATCTCTAAACACAATCAGTTCCAGCCAGCAAACGTAGCCCCGTCATCTCGCCCTATCCTAGAGGGACACTGCTCCATTTCTCCACTTCGCAATAAACGTCAAACCAATTGTTGGTATGTCCTCCATCATACCTCTGCCCTGTACTCTTAGCCATCCCCTCCGAGACCTTTTTCGCCCGATATTGACCTTCCAGCTCAAGAGAGACGACCTTGTTCGATAGAGACCTTTTCTTCCATGTTGACCTTTTCCAGTCTTAAATCGACATTTTTTGCTCTATAGATATTTACTTGTCTAGCGCTCCTCTATTTTTGTCAAGTGCTGACAATCTTTGTTTTATGAGACCTTGTTTTCTTGTGTTGACTTTCTTCGTTCGGTGCAGACTCATGTTGTACAATGCAGACCTTATATGATCCACGAAAAAAACGTGTTCCGTACAGGCTCTTAAGTCCCTCACAGACCTTCTGTGTCCCACACAGATCTGTTTTCTTCATAGCAGACCTATATCCCATACAGACATCATATATCCCATACAGACATCATACATCCCATGTAGATCCCGTTTGTTTCATGCAGACTAACTGTGCCCAAAAATCACATTTTAAATCCCACGTTGATTTCCTTTTCCCAGGCAGACCTACATCCAAAACAGACCTACATCCAAATCAGACCTATTGTCTCGTGCCGACCTACATATTGATAACCACTTATTTTTATATGCAGACCTATTTCCGACCAACATGCTGATAGACATATATTATTCCTTGCAGACCTCTCGTCTCGTGCCGACCTGCATCCTGTATATACATTCTTTGTTCCATGCAGACCTACATCCCTTTTAGACATTCCTTGTTCCATGCAGACCTAATTCCAAGCAGACCTATATCCAGTGTAGATATTTCTTGTTCCATGCAGACTCATATCTTTATGTGTGTATGTGTTTAGTCATATCTCATGTCGTAGTGTGTGCATACCTGTGTATGTCACATCTCATATCCTTGTGTGTGCATGTCTATGTTGATCATATCTCATATCTTTGTGTGCATGTCTATTTTAGGCACGTGTCATATCTTTGTGTGTATATATAACTTCTATTAGATGAAATCTGATAGACGAATGACAAGAGCCTGATAGATAAGATGACGAATGACAAGAGCCTGATAGATAAGATGACGAATGACAAGAGCCTGATAGATAAGATAAGAAATTAAGAACTGTGAAAAAAGCTAGGAATAACCCACGCCATAGAATATATATATATATATATATATATATATATATATATATATATATATATATATAAACAACATATAAAATGGTTTGGCCAAGTGATAAGGTAGAAACATCAAAACACAACACAAAGAGCCTTTAATAAACGTTGTGGGAACACCAGACCCATGGTTTGCGCACACAAAAAAATGGGTTGACGAAATATAAATAGCACTAGGAAACATAACTGCAGCAGAGTCGAACTGAGGAGCAAAAGACTGCAAATTATATCTCCTTTCAAGGCTGAATTCAAATGAGGAAGAAATGAAGAAGTTTAAAAACTAAATTTCTTTTATACTTTTCATCACTATAATGCCAATCGTTTTCTGCAACAAATTTGGGACTTAAGAGTCTACGAACTGTGGTCGTAAAATATAGGCGGCCCATCAGCCGACCAAAAGCTATTAGTTCTACCTCCTCGTCAGTCTACCCTGGTAACAGCCTGAGTCCAAACAGGTTGACTAACATAAGCTAAGGTCGTCGTGCCCCCTGTAGTTGTGGCTCTTACTGATATAGAAGACCCAGTTTTGCAGAACCTCTAGGCAGGTCAAATCTCACAGGCTGGCTAACATAAGCTAAGATCGTCGTGCCCCCTGTAGTTGTGGCTCTTACTGATATAGAAGACCCAGTTTTGCAGAACCTCTAGGCAGGTCAAATCTCACAGGCTGGCTAACATAAGCTAAAATCGTTGTGTGCCCTGTAGTGGTTTCTCTTATTGATATAGAAGACCTAGTATTGCAACACCTCTAGGCAGAACAAATAGTTTTCCAGCCATAGCCTCCAACTAGACGAACTCCAACTTCTCCAGTCAAAGTCATAAATGTCAAGAAAGCCATTACGACCCCCCACACTGGATATGTCAAAGATCGTCCGCTTGTATCAAAACGTCAATGTAACCAATCATACTGTAAGTGACTGAAAGTGTGTTATAAACATATCTAAGACTGTTGATATTATGACCGTTATCAGACATTCCGGGGACGTCCTCTGCGGGTATTATAACCACGTATTAAATAAGTTGACCACGTGATAACACAGAAACACCAAAAGACAACACAACGAGCTTTTAATAAACGTTGTGTGAACACCAGACCGATCACAAGAAAGCTGGATCGATGGAATATTAGAAACACTAGGAAACATGACAGCAGCAGAGGGCAATAGAAGAGCAAAATGCCCTTAAGTATAACTTTGCCTCAACGCTAAAGGCAAATGAAAAAGGAAAGAAGAAGTAAAAAAGTATTGTATTAGAATAAATTTTTATTTTTAAAAAGCTGTTTTATTTTTCTTTACCATCAGTTTTACAGCAGCTTCGCATTTGTGTGCACATTGATGCCATTACCCCTTGTATTTTTTTTTAATAATTTCCAATTGATTTCTTGTTCTAATGTACGGTTTTTGTTCTCAGTAGATGTTCTTTATTGCTTTTAAGTCACAAACCAACAAGTTAGAGATGATATTTCACTCAACATCTTCTGCCCCCACCAGACCGGAAGTTGAGTGGCTACTATGGATCGCTATTTCACTCTGCCCCTAACCTCGATGGCTCACGGCGTCACTAGTTCTTCTCTCTGTCTCTTGATTTCAATCTCGACTTTAAACAGAAAGCCACTTGACCCTACCTAGAATGGAGCCGACTCCTCCTGACCAGGAGACAGCCAGTTCAATAAGAACCGATTTGGTAACGTTTCCTTCATTATTTGGTTGAGATCATTTGGTCCCAGACACATTTGTCACCATGTAGACCTTCATACTATTGTTATCGATCTTGCAGTGTGATAACTTTGTCCACTTTAATCCAGCACATTTGATATTACTCTTGAGGATCCTATAGATTTCCTGCTACCAATGTGTCTTTATTTTATATTAAATAATAACTACGGTAGACTACTAATCTACTCTTCTACATCGTGTATTATGTTTCTGTGACCTGCCAGGGACGTTGCTATAATTTTTTTGTAGAAGATTTTGTGAAAATTTTGCCTTTAAATTGAGGTCAGACATGGTATGTTGCTTACCTTTTACGATTACATTTAGCATGCTTTAACTTACTAGATTATTTACGATCGCGATTTACCGTGCGATTCTGAAAGGACTAGCCACTGGATTTAAAACCACGACAGGAAGGATTATTTTACCTCTGTCAGTTCCGATAAGACTAGGCACTGAATTTGATGTTGGGTACCACAGTAACTGACTCGATTATTCTAAACAAGGTACGATCTGGACATCTTCTGAATGTGAGGTGAGCACTTTAGCCTCAACTACAGAGACCCCTGAACAACTATCACTAGTTTAAAGTATGTCTTTGCCCGCCATTATAACACTGTTCGCTTCGTTGTATCGTTCTGACAGTCCAATTCAAGTAAATCTGTAGAGAGGTACTAATTCAAGTAAATCTGTAGAGAGGTACTAATTCAAGTAAATCTGTAGAGAGGTACTAATTCAAGTAAATCTGTAGAGAGGTACTAATTCAAGTAAATCTGTAGAGAGGTACTAATTCAAGTAAATCTGTAGGAGGTACTAATTCAAGTAAATGTGTAGAGAGGTAATAATTCAAGTAAATCTGTAGAGAGGTACTAATTATTCAAGTAAATCTGTAGAGAGGTACTAATTCAAGTAAATCTGTAGAGAGATACTAATTATTCAAGTAAATCTGTAGAGAGGTACTAAAGACAGTTCTAGAATACCTTTATCGATGACGATTTTAGAATACCTGTACTATTCATGTTCTATAATACCTTTACTAGACAGGTTTTAGAATACCTGTACTGGTCATGTTCTAGATTAACTTTACTAACAGGTTCTAGAATACCTTTACTAGACATGTTCTAAAATACCTTTACCACAGACTGTTCTACAATATACTTCCGGTTGGTGCGGAAAGCGAAGTGAGCGCTTACTTAAATCAGGTTCCGGACAGTGGCATTTTCCTACAGTGTTTCTAATTGATTCTTTCTGGTCTGGTTTTTCGTTCGCACCGACAGCTGTACTCCGGTCGCTTTCACCTGATCCCAAAGACAAAATGGTTGTGGCGCCTGCGCACGGACGCTTGTGCTGCTGGCGACTGCTCGATAATTGAGGTAGAACGGTATCGGCCTCGGATTTGTCCTAGGACTGGATTTGTAATCTGTGTTCGACTACAAATATACCACCAACTAGACTGAGGTCGGATCGAGTGTTTCACCGTAGTCGAGGCCTGACTTCATTTGTCGGCACAGCGATTCTTGGGGCAAGCTCACTCATCACGGGGTCTGCACGAATTGGCGTATGAAGTCTGCGCGCCTTTTTTTTCAAAACGCAACACGTTCACTACAACCGTATAAAACAATTAGGCTGATCACTTTGGTGGTTACTGGAAGGGGGGGCGAACAGATACGGACATGCCCCGCCTGATTTGATGTCATTCCGTTCCAAAGTCTAAAGTTTCTTCTACAAAAACTTTTACCACAGACAGCTGTACAATAACTTTACCACAGACAGCTGTACAACACCTTTACTACAGACAGCTGTACAACAACTTTACCACAGACAGTTGTACAACAACTTTACCACAGACAGATGAACAACAACTTTACCACAGACAGTTGTGCAACGACTTTACCACAGACAGTTGTACAACAACTTTACCACAGACAGTTGTGCAACAACTTTACCACAGACAGTAGTGCAACAACTTTACCTCAGACAGTTGTGCAACAACTTTACCACAGACAGTTGTACAACAACTTTACCACAGACAGTTGTACAACAACTTTACCACAGACAGTTGTACAACAATTTTACCACAGACAGTTGTACAACAACTTTACCACAGACAGTTGTACAACAATTTTACCACAGACAGTTGTACAACAACTTTACCACAGACAGTTGTACAACAACTTTACCACAGACAGTTGTACAACAACTTTACCACAGACTGTTCTACATCAATTTTACCACAGACTGTTCTACATCAATTTTACTACAGACTGTTCTACATCAATTTTACCACAGACTGTTCTACATTAACTTTACCGCAGACTTTTGTACAATTGTAACAGTGATTGCAGAGTGGAAGACAAGATGGGAGTGTGGGGTAGAAGTTGATGAAAGAGGGAGAAAGGGGAACTAAAATAGAATCATTGAGTCCACGGGGAAATGTGATTAGTAGTAAAGAAAGTAGAGACATAGTGTAGCACGGGGAGAATAAGTCGCAGTTAGGAGTGAGGCAGAAATGTAAGACGGGATATGATTGATTGGAAGGGGGGAAGTTAGAGAAAAGGATAAGTTAGAGGTCATTCGAGATAGAACGATGCCTCAGTGCAGGCAGTTGTGGTGTTGGCAACTGATACCGTGAGCATGGTTGGTTAGTCACATCTGGATGGTAGAGTCAGTTTTGTGTGCGGCAGTTGCGCAGAAGTAACCTTATTCCCGGAGTTCTATATGTAGAGTTGTGTGTAGAATAGAGAGACTAAGTATGATGTTAAATTATAAGTGTACAGTGTAGCAGCAACGAACACTTTAGGGACAGTGAACGAGATTGTTTCACAGAGCTCATGCTTAAGACTAAGTATGATGTTAAATTATTGTTGTGCAGTGTGGCAGCAACGAAACGATATAGGAATTGTGAGCGAGATAGTTGGCTCAGAGTCATGCTCCATAAGAAGTAGTATATGATAGTGCAGTGTGCAATTCAGCGGCACGAACACTTGAGGTGAGGTGAGCGAGACAGACTCGCAGCGTCATGGTCGCCCCTGACGAACTATGAGATATGAATCTCCTAAATACACCAGTGTAGACGAGTTGTGTGAGATAGCTATCGCCAACTTAGTGTGAAGCCAGGAGGATACTATTATGAAATAGTGGTGAAATTCAGAGACAATAATTATTCAGGTGAAGGTAGGTGAGACAGCCATTACCTCCTTAAGGCTCAATACCGTGGGTGCACTTCCAGGCACACACAGCCACCATTGGGAGAGTCGTCAGTCCAGAGCTGTTGCTGATAAATAGTGGGACGATCCCGTGCATTGTCTTGAAAAGAGCCCGACGGTGGAGAGGAGGTCCATCATAAGGTCACCTAGTGTCTGGTGGCTTGGAAAGAGTGGTGCAGTTGCAATACTGCCATTATTAGACAACACAGGGTGACGCCTTGTGATTACCAGGCAAGGTGTGCAGGGTCGATAACTTGCATACTGTCATTGTGATTGTGTAACTTGTGAGGGAGGTCAACTTTCAGTCATTAAACCTCGATTGAGAGTTTACCTGGTGTTCCTTGAGTGCGTCCTAGAATACGATCTGTATTTTGTCTGTGCCTAGCGAAGAACAACGACTGGGAAGGGCCACCACGCCAGGCCCAAGGGAACACGACGGTCGCAACAACGAAGCAGCGCGGAGTACCAGGGTATACGATCACTACAGACGGACAAGTGTGTGTCCGGGCTATGGATGAGTCCAGCCTCGGGCAAGCAGAAAGCAGATACGCGGCTACAGAATCGAGTCCAATCTAGCACACTCGGTCCAGGGCTGATCCGGGGTCATAAGTGTTCTGTTATAAAGTGTTCAAATTTAAGGTATTGGGGAAAGAAACCCTCTCCCCCCCCCCCCCGGTTATACAATAAATTTACCACAGATTGTTGTACAATAAATTTACCACAGATTGTTGTACAATAACTTTACCACAGACTGCTGTACGATAACTTTACCACAGACTGTTGTACCATAACTTTACCACAGACTGTTGTACAATAACTTTACCACAGACTGTTGTACAATAACTTTACCACAGATTGTTGTACAATAACTTTACCATTGACTGTTGTACAATAACTTTACCACAGACTGTTGTACAATAACTTTACCACAGACTGTTGTACAATAACTTTACCACAGACTGTTGTACAATAACTTTACCACAGACAGTTGTACAACAACTTTACCACAGACTGTTGTAAAATAATTTTACCACAGACTGTTGTACAATAACTTTACCATTGACTGTTGTACAATAACTTTACCATTGACTGTTGTACAATAACTTTACCACAGTCTGTTGTACAATAACTTTACCACAGTCTGTTGTACAATAACTTTACTACAAACTGTTCAACATTAACTTTGACCAGAGATTATTCTAGAACACTCTAGAGATATAAATCTTTAAAAGTATTAACTCTGATAAAAATATTTAGCTCTTGAGAAATATTAAGCTCTTATTGCTCTAAACCATTCTCACGCCAACGGTCCGACAAGAACACCAATGATGGACTGCTTTATAATCCTCCAATCCATTTCATAAATCATCATCTGTGGCAGTGGAGAGCTGTACTCTCAGCGTCAAGCTCTTAATTCTACAAAAAAAAAAAACCTATAATCTGCGTAAAGACAGTTTGTTGGGCAATGAGTTATGACATTGTGGAGTGTAAAGAGGTATAGACTTCTCACTTTCTAGAATAGATGGCTCCAGAATTCCTGTAAACGTATTCCCCTAAGTTTTCAATCAATTCTAGTTCGTTTAAATGCCTTACATTAAACCCGTTATAAAACAGTTTTGAAATTACTATTTTATCGCGACATTAAGTAGAGTATTCATTGTGTGTTCCATTCGGAATCTGATGTTCCTCGAGGGTTTAAAATAGCTTTCAATAGAAGTTGACTGTGTGAGCTGTCAACAAAAATACTGATCCTGACGTAGAGATTTCGTTGGCGCAGTTATATATAGTGACAAGGCGCTGGGTGGAGGAATGCAGGATTGAAACCTTGTTGAAGGTGGGAATTGTTTTTTTTTTATGATGTTTTGTTGATTTTTTTGAGAGCGTTGTAGAACAACAGTCTTAGTGTGTAATTCGTGGTCAAAATAGACGAATAAAACAATTGATAACAGTGTGTATCACTATATCGCTATATCTATCTCTATATCACTATATATATCGCTATATCACTATATCTTTATATCTCTATATCACGTTATCCCTATATCTCTATATTACTATATCTTTATATCTCTTTATCACTATATATATATATTACTATATCATTATATCACGTTATCACTATATCTCTATATCTGTCTATATATCTCTACATTTCTCTATCACTATTTCATTATATCTCTTTATCACTATATCTATATTTTCCCCATTTACATTACAATCCCGATTATCCATAATCAATGGGAAATCCCAGTTAAACCATTCTATATAGGAAACTGAAAGGGTAGGCCAAGTATTGAGAAGTATTGAAACAGTTAGCGCTGACGTCATTTATTGCTGCTTGAAATAAGGGAGTCAACTCTTCTATTTCGTCTTCTATCCTTTCACCGAATGTTACTGCGTAGATTTCTCGGGATTTATTTTTTTTTTTTTAGCTCAGTTACTGCCTTCTTGGTGGTTCTAAGTAAACAAGAAGAGCTCATAGATTTGTTTTGTTTGAAACATTTAATTTAAAATGGGGGAATTTTTATTGTTCACTTTTGTTTAGATTTTAAGTTTTTGACGAAGGTCTCCCGGATAATCCGCTCCCTGGTTAATCTTGTCCCGGATAATCCGCTTCCTGGTTAATCCTGTCCCGGATATTCGAGTCTACTGTATTATCCTTCTGAGTCGAAGACGCCCTATAGGACAGAAGGCCCGACTTGAAAAGTCAATTATTCATCGACAGAAAAAATATGAGTACCTCCGAAGTCGGAGTTATCTGCCTGTGCGGCGATGGACCCCTGTGCACACGGCTGCTAGGGAAAAATGGATTAACACGCAAAATTCAGTTCCTAGTCTATGGGGACTTCGTCAGAGGTAAAAGCTGGCGAAAAAAAAAATATATATATATAAATATATATCATTCTGCTCCCATTTGACGACCTGCTTTGATATTCTTTTGTTGCCCAACCATTGACACCAACACATGGTCAACATCGACCAACGTCTTCACTTGATTCTGAATATTGTTGGGTGCCTTGTCATTTCTCTTATCCTTTCAACAAGTCTAGCATTGATTGTATGTCCGAGTAATATTAATGGACAGAGTAATCTTCTGAAGCACTTGTTTTCAGATGCTTCCAATTTATTTTCTATTTCTTTAGTTATTGTCCAGCTCTCGCATCTATAAGTAAGGGTTGATAACACATTTTATTTGAAAATGGTGACCTATGTTTTAGAAATGTTGATATCCATATTTTATATACGCACACATACAGTAAGAAACAAGAAGTAAAGAGCCCCGTCACACCAAGTGGCGTGTAGGGAATATAGTATTAGTGACCTTAATTGTTTATAAAACTTCGGCAGATGATTTTTGGGGTAAAATAGTCGGTATTGGGAGCCGCAATACCTCAGTGGTTAGTGAAATGGAATACAAAGGACAAAAGGTCGGGTTCTATCCTGACCAACGGCTTCGGGGTTCATCCAGCCTTAAATGGGTAGCGAATGTTATCTGGGAAAGTAAAGCGGCACGGGTGTAAAACTGACCACATTACCCCAAAATCATGTGCCGATGGTCTGTAAAAATTATGGTCACTAACACCATATTCCCTATACGCCACTTGACGTGACTGGGCATTTCACTTCCTTTTTATGGTCGGTATTATGCCAGTGCTACTTTACTTTCCCAGAAAAAAATCCGTTACCCATTTAATGCTGGGTGAACCTGGAAGCCGTCGATCAGGATCGAACTCTTGTCCATTTATATACACATATGCGTCTCATATAATCAGTGTCCTGACAGACGGTGTGAAGCATGCAGTCATAAGTCAGTAGTTTGGTAAAATATGAGTGTCTTAAGCTGGATACTGTTTTTGCTGAACAAACATCTATAGTGGCTGAATCTCACTTTATTTTAATAAAGTTTACAGACAACTTCGATGGTAGATTTAACCAGATGTATTCGTGCTGCCGCGATAGCTCAGTGGTTAGTGAACTGGACTACAAAGGACAAGGGGTATGGTTCGATCCCAACCGACGGCTTTCAGGTTCACACAGCCTTTAATTGGTACTGGATTTTTTTTCTGGGAAAGTAAAGCAGTACAGGCGTAATACCGACCATATTACCCCAAAAATCATGTGCCGAAGGTCTGTAAAATGTATGGTCACTAACACCATATTCCCTATACACCACTCGGCGTGACGGGGGTACTTTACTTACTTTTTTTTTATTTGTGGTGCCTGGCCTCATCTCATTTCTCATGCGCCTCTTGTTTTCTAACTTTGACATCAATCGCTTTTTTTGTTAATGTTTGTTCTCCATGTGCTACGATCTGATGGTAGACTTAGAAGCTGTCCCTATCGTCTTTTCTAAAAGTTTGACCATAATCCATTGGATACAGTAAGTTAATGGCACTTCTCATCCAGAATCCAGTGGATACAGTGAGTTAATGGCACTTCTCACCCAGAATCCAGTGGATACAGTGAGTTAATGGCACTTCTCACCCAGAATCCATTGGATACAGTGAGTTAATGGCACTTCTCACCCAGAATCCAGTGGATACAGTGAGTTAATGGCACTTCTCATCCAGAATCCAGTGGATACAGTGAGTTAATGGCACTTCTCATCCAGAATCCAGTGGATACAGTGAGTTAATGGCACTTCTCATCCAGAATCCAGTGGATACAGTGAGTTAATGGCACTTCTCACCCAGAATCCATTGGATACAGTGAGTTAATGGCACTTCTCACCCAGAATCCAGTGGATACAGTGAGTTAATGGCACTTCTCATCCAGAATCCAGTGGATACAGTGAGTTAATGGCACTTCTCATCCAGAATCCATTGGATACATTGAGTTAATGGCACTTCTCACCCAGAATCCAATGGATACAGTGAGTTAATGGCACTTCTCACCCACAATCCATTGGATACAGTGAGTTAATGGCACTTCTCACCCAGAATCCAGTGGATACAGTGAGTTAATGGCACTTCTCCTCCAGAATCCAGTGGATACAGTGAGTTAATGGCACTTCTCCTCCAGAATCCAGTGGATTTAGTGAGTTAATGGCACTTCTCACCCAGAATCCACTCATGGCCGAAATAAATTTGTTAGCAACATGAAATGTATAAAAAGTCACCAATAAAAAATAACTATCGGATAAGAAAACAATTAGAACCAAATAGACGTTGTATTCACTAAACTCAAATGAGTTGTCTTCTAAAACACGCCTCGAACAACTCTGAAATTAGAAGTGCTATTTAATAAGCTAGAAGATGGAAAACTAGACAGAGACATTGACATGAGAATGCAAAAAAGCAAATGCTGTCATATACCAGGTTTCACCATTGCTAAGACATCCAAAAATTTATATGCCAGCTAAACAACAAATGGAGCCGCGATAGCTCAGTGGTTAGCGAACTGGACTACAAAGGACAAGGGGTAGGGTTCGATCCCAATCGACGGCTTCCGGGTTCACCCAGCCTTAAATTGGTACCGGATTTTTTTTCAGGAAAAGTAAAGCAGCACGGGCGTAATACCGACCACATTTCCCCAAAATAAAGAAAATCACGTGCTGAAGGTCTGTAAAATATAGGGTCACTAACACCATATTTCCCTATACGCCACTTGGCGTGACGGGATTACTTTACTTTTTTTACTTAAACAACAAATTATAAATAGCATTTTCATACCAACTTTGTGCTATGAAAGTCAAACATGGACCCTTTCTAAATCACAATTAAGAAAGATCAATACATGTGAGATGCGGTGCTTGAGAAAAGTAACAAACAACACAAGAAGAGATAGAATACCAAATGAAACCATAAGAAAAATGGTAGGAGCAAAACCCTGCCAAGAATATATAGAACAACAACAACTTAAATGGTTTGGCCACCTGGTCAGAATGAATCCTCACCAATCACCATCAAGGGCGTTCTTCTCGAGAATGCATGGAAAAAAGACCAAGAGGAAGACCCAGAACAAGATGGATAGATACAGTGACAGAAACATGTAACAACAAAGGAAAATCACTAATACAGACAGTTCGAGCAGCTCAAGAACGACAACTGATATAACCACGACACCTTTTAGGTATCAGTGAAAAAGATAAAAGCAGAGAAGAAGATTTAATAAGCTACCTTAATAGCCGAAAGACAGAGGTAATGGTAACAACAAAGAAAAAGACATCACCTCAGTGCAAAATAAAGACAAATGGAACAATATTAAAACAGGTAAATGAATTTAAATATTTGGGAAATTTGTTAACCTCAGACGGAAGATATACAAAAGAGGTGAGATGCAGAATGGCTCAGGCAAAAGCAGCTTTCCAAAAATGAGAAAGACATTATGCAATCCATTTTTGACAACAGAAACAAGAAAAATAGTTCTTAAATGTTATGTAGAGCCAGTCTTAATATGTGGATGTGAATCATGGACAATATGACAACAGACAAGAAAATCACTGGAGTTTGTAGAAATGTGGTTTTATAGAAGAATGTTGAGAGTACCATGGACAGCTAAGAAGAGTAATGAAAACGTTCTGAAAGAGGTCAAAGCAAAAAGAGAGCAAATTTCCAACATTAAGAAACAATCATCTTTTTTGGCCATGTGATGAGAAGAGAACAACTGGAATATATTGTAACAACTGGGAAAATAATTGATGGACGAAGAGATAGAGAGGGAAGCAAAGAGAAAAGATACTAGACAGCTTAAGAGAATGGCTTGGCTGAAGGTCAACAACAGAAATGATAAATAACTGTCGAGATCGAAAGTTGTGGAGAGGCATGATCACCTACGCCAGCAGGCCCGGTACTTGATGATGATGATGATTTAATAAACAAATAGCAATAGCGATCGTTCCAACTCATTCCTTCACCCAATCACCTTTCATCACTAATTTCTTCACTCAATATCTCACACATGCGCCAAAGTGTGAAAGATATTTGTGTAGTTAATGTTTGAATGAAAAAAAGATCAAAAAGATTGGCAAAGATGAGAGTTTGGAGGTGGGGTGGGGTGCGGAGAGAGAAAGAGAGAGAGAGGCAATATTCAATTTTTAGCAACAATTTTTCTAGAGAGCGTGTGGCCAAATCGATAGCTTGTCGGACTCAATACCAAGAGAATGTGGGTTCGAATTCCATTAGGGGCAACAGTTTTTTTCTATCGGGGGGGGGGGGGTGAAATAAAAGCTCAGACCCGAACAACTCGCAGCGACTGCACTGGGCAAGCGGCCTTTATTTTTCGATCCTATAGTTACCCCCGTAGATCCCAGCCATCGAAAAATGGCGTAAAGATCAATTTAAGAAACAGCTTCTAATCACTGTGAATGTGTCATCAAAGAGGTCTGTTTATGTTATCTCTGAAATGACACAAACAAATACATTAACTAAAGTTACAGTGACAGACAACTAGCTTTCTTCTCACTTTCCTGATCTCAAAGAAGGGGATCCGGGACAGTATCATCTCAGTTTGTACGTCTCCGTTATAAAAAGACAATCGTCATATTGCGAAATTGCTCTCTGATTGTTTTCTGTGGACCTCATCGTTGGTGACATGGCGTAGATGAGACATTGACACATTTAATTTAGAAAATCTCATCTTCCCAGCTTGTGTTCGTTCCTTCCAAGAACTCCGGTCAAAGGTCAAGGTATTTTAAACAATAAAAAATTGTTTAATGAAATGAGCAACTTTATCACTCTGGCTACTCCTGTTTGAGCAACCGAATCAACGTTTTGTGACTGCACAGATGTAGGGATGTTGAAGAAAGTTGGCACTTCTTATGACTTAGATGTTACTTCAGAAATTTTGTTCAGAGTTAAACGAACAAATAAAACTTATCGCAAACTTTAGAAAGCAAAATATTTGTGGGTGCTTTGAAAAAGAAATATAAATATGTAACAACCGGTAATATTACCGGGTAATTTTAGGGACACGCACATACAACATGCGGAAGCCAACAGAGAGTATTACATGACAGGTCATTTTTTGGAATCCCCAGGGAAAGAAACAAAGAGGAGGGTCAGAATTTACTTGGAGAAGACAAGTGGATGCAGAGATGAAGAAGATGGGGAAAACGTGGATTGTTCTTAAGAGAATGGCAAGAGACAAAACGGCTTTGGAAATGTTTGTTGAAGACCTATGCTCCACAGGGATTTGCAGTGAAGAAGAACAAGAAGAACAAGAAAAAGAACAAGAGGAAAAAGAACAAGAAAAAAAAGAACAAGAAGAAAAGAACAAGAACAAGAAGAAAAAGAAAAAGAACAAGAAGAAAAGAACAAGAAGAAAAGAACAAGAAGAAAAAGAACAAGAGGAAAAGAACAAGAGGAAAAAGAACAAGAACAAGAAGAAAAGAACAAGAACAAGAGGAAAAAAGAACAAGAACAAGAAGAAAAAAGAAAAGAACAAGAAGAAAAAGAACAAGAAGAAAAAGAACAAGAAGAAAAAGAACAAGAAGAAAAAGAAAAAGACAAGAAGAAAAAGAACAAGAACAAGAAGAAAAAGAACAAGAAGAAAAAGAACAAGAAGAAAAAGAACAAGAAGAAAAAGAACAAGAACAAGAGGAAAAAGAACAAGAGGAAAAAGAACAAGAACAAGAAGAAAAAGAACAAGAACAAGAGGAAAAAGAACAAGAAGAAAAAGAACAAGAAGACAAAGAACAAGAACAAGAGGAAAAAGAACAAGAGGAAAAAGAACAAGAACAAGAAGAAAAAGAACAAGAATAAGAAGAAAAAGAACAAGAATAAGAGGAAAAAGAACAAGAACAAGAAGAAAAAGGACAAGAACAAGAAGAAAAAGAACAAGAACAAGAAGAAAAGAACAAGAAGAAAAAGAACAAGAACAAGAAGAAAAAGAACAAGAAGAAAAAGAACAAGAAGAAAAAGAACAAGAAGAAAAAGAACAAGAACAAGAAGAAAAGAACAAGAAGAAAAAGAACAAGAACAAGAAGAAAAAGAACAAGAAGAAAAAGAACAAGAACAAGAAGAACAAGAACAAGAAGAAAAAGAACAAGAACAAGAAGAACAAGAACAAGAAGAAAAAGAACAAGAACAAGAAGAAAAGAACAAGAAGAAAAAGAACAAGAACAAGAAGAGCAAGAACAAGAAGAAAAAGAACAAGAACAAGAAGAAAAGAACAAGAAGAAAAAGAACAAGAACAAGAAGAAAAAGAACAAGAAGAAAAAGAACAAGAAGAAAAAGAACAAGAAGAAAAAGAAAAAGAAGAAAAAGAAAAAAAGACAAGAAGAAAAAGAACAAGAAGTAAAAGAACAAGAAGAAAAAGAACAAGAAGAAAAAGAACAAGAACAAGAGAAAAAAGAACAAGAGGAAAAAGAACAAGAACAAGAAGAAAAAGAACAAGAACAAGAAGAAAAGAACAAGAAGAAAAAGAACAAGAAGAAAAAGAACAAGAACAAGAAGAAAAGAACAAGAAGAAAAAGAACAAGAACAAGAAGAAAAAGAACAAGAACAAGAAGAAAAAGAACAAGAAGAAAAAGAACAAGAACAAGAAGAAAAAGAACAAGAACAAAAAGAACAAGAACAAGAAGAAAAAGAACAAGAACAAGAGGAAGGAGGGGAGGATGGGAGGAAGAAAACACCCACACAAATACAGAGAAAAGCTAGAGGAAGAGATGGAGAAAGAAATAGCTTGAAAGTCTTGAAATCATGACATTTGAGAAAGTCAACACCAGAGCTGATAGACAGCAACAAGAAAAGCTGATGTTAAATGATCATACTTGTCAAGGTCATCTGCCAAACGCATGACATGACATTCTCTCGTGCCGTTCTTGAGAAGATAAAACTTGTAATTAATTCTGAACGCGTTATTTCGTTGTCCACTCATTAAGGATTAATGCGCCACATTAAAAGCACGTGACAAAATAATGAGAGAAAAAAATTAAGAGAATTTTTTTTAAAGAGGACATAGGTTTGTGTTTATCCAGCAGAAAATGTCAAACATCCGGCGGAAGTCGCCAGGGGAAATCAGATCTATTGACATCTGACAGCACTGCCTGTTCATTTCGCTTTCCCAGAATAGACCATCTTAATTAATTCTGCATTTTTCTATTAACAGTGGAAGGAGGAGCTATTAGCGGTAATGTATTTTAATTGGGATCGTTTAAATAGCACTTCCGTGTAATATAGATCTTTTCAGTGGCTCTTATCTATGTTTTAGCTTAAAATAGAACTTCTAAATAGCCATAGCGATGGTATAGCTTAGTATTAGTCATCATCATTGAGTGCCGTCTCCGCAACGAAGGTTGGCTACCATGGAGCGCCATTCTGCTCTATCTCTTGCTTTGATGGTGCAGGTTGTCATCGGTTGATTTGTTCATCTTTTGATGTTACTCGTCCATGTTAATCTTGGTCTGCCTCTGCCTCTTTTACCTTGTATTTTCCCCTCCAGGATTACCTTCAGTAGGCTGTTGTGTCTTTTAACATGGCACAAGAATCGCATTTGTCTTGTTCTAATTGTGTTCAGAAGTTCTCTTTTCATTTTTAGTTGTTTTAAGACTTCATCGTTTGTTTTCTTTTCCTTCCATCCAATTCAACCTATTCTTCTATAAATCCACATTTCGAAGGCTTCAATTCTCTGTTCTGTTTTCTTGTCTAATGTCCATGTTTCAGCACCATATAGGAATATTGAGAAGATGTAACATTTTGCTATTCTTAGTTTTAGCTTTGGTGTTATTTATTTTAGTATTAGTAGCTTTTGGTATTTATGTTTCTTTCTTCACTTCCTGGGCGACGTATCAGGGGCAGACCAAGAAGAAGGTGGTTTCAAGACAGCAAAGCAACTTTGAACATGGCACAAGATGAAGTACAAGATGTGGCTAGGATTCTTTCAGACGGACTGTCATGAATGCAAAGTTATGTAAAGGACAGGATAATGATGATGATGTTCTAATGCTATGTTAACGGTTTTCTATTATCTTCCAAGAAAATCACTGGATGCTGTAGAAATGTGGTTTTAAAGAAGAATGTTGAGAATACCATGGACATCTAAGGAGAGTAATAAAAGCGTTCTGAAAGAGGCCAAAGCAAAAAGAGAGCTAATTTCCAATATTATGAAGAATCATCATTTTTTGGCCATGTAATGAGAAGAGAACAACTGGAATATATTGTAACAACTGGAAAAATCGAGGGACGAAGAAATAGAGGGAAGCAAAGAGAAAAAATAACAGACAGCTTAAGAGAATTGCTTAGCAGAAGGTCAACATCGGAAATGATATATAACTGTTGTGATCGAAAGTTGTGGAGAGACATAATCACCTATGCCAGCAGGCCCGGTATTTGATGATGATGAAAATCTTCCTATTAGCTTTTGGCAAATATATTAATATATATCATGCTATATTTTAATATGTATTTTTGTAGTCCTTTATTACGTCATAGATTCATACAGATCCTTCCGGCTGTTGTTGGCTTTATTAAAACTCCATATAAATCACTTCAGTGATCACTAAGTGTCGCATACATAAGATTGTTTCAACAGCCCTTTAGTATACTGCAGCTTAATATGGGTTTGTCCAGTACATCCTGGCTATGTTCTATCGCAAAATAGATTGTTCCATTAATAACTTGGACAAGTTATACTTCAATATTTATGTAGATCTTTCAAGCACACTTTCGCTGCATTATCATAGCGTATTAGGAATAGGCACTGGTCTAATAGGCACTGGTCAAATAGGCACTGGTCTAATAGGCACTGGTCAAATAGGCACTGGTCAAATAGGCACTGGTCAAATAGGCACTGGTCAAATAGGCACTGGTCAAATAGTCACTGGTCAAATAGTCACTGGTCAAATAGGCACTGGTCTAATAGTATATGGCCCTTTTCGTCTTGTCAGACGGTCTAGTGGAGGCTATTGTGTATTTTTTTAGGTTTTGTTTTTGTCAAACAGCTTCTCTCGTGGCTAATTCTACCAATGTTTGACAAACACACGCGGTCACATAATGAACAAGTCAGGCTCGCTGATCCACAGGGTTTTCCATCCTTTTTCATGAGTCTTTTCTCTTCTAAGTTTTGCCTTAGCGCAGTCTCAAATGATGTTATGCCGTTCCTTATACAAGTTCTCCATGATGTGCGATTACTTGCCAGATGTTGCCAGTCATTTTCACATATCTCTATATCGTAATTTAGGTCTGCCGATTTGTCTTTTTCCGTGTATTAGTTCACCATATAGTACTTGCCTAGGAATGCGCTTTTCTTCCATTCGTTGGACATGCCCCGGCCATCTTAGTCTTCGACATCTGAGCATCGACATGATTGTTGGTGTCTTAGCACGTTGCAGAACAGTTAAGTTGATTATTTTGTCCTGCCATTTGATGTGCATTATTTTGCGGAGACATCGCACGTGGAAGACATTTAGCCTTTTTTCCTGGTTTGAGTATGTTGTCCAGGTTTCGGATCCATATAATAGTGTGCTAAGCATACAGGTTTGATATATTAAGAGTTTAGTCTTTAGTGTTAGTTTTGTGTTGTTCCAGGCCCTTTCTGTGAGTTTGCCGAAGGTCGTAGCTGCCTTACCAATTCGATAGTTTATTTCTTCATCAAGAGAAGTAGTTTGCGTAATTGTGGATCCAAGATATGTAAATTTCTGTACTGATTCTAGTGGGCAGTCTTTTAGAGTAATTAATAGAGGTTTGATGTCACCTTGACTTAGTATTACTGTCTTCTGAACATAAAGTGACAGTGAAAAAAGGTCGCATGCTTTGTCCTGGTTGTTGATCAGCGATTGTAGGGTGGCTTCACAATGAGCGACTAGGACTGCATCGTCAGCAAATAAACGTTCTTTAAGTAGGGCAACATTTGTTTTGGTTTTCGTTCTCAGTCGTGCTAAGTTGAACAGTGAGCCATCTGATCTTGTGCGAATGTAAATATCTCCTGAGCTGTTTTCGAAGGCGTAATTTAGGAGGGCAGCAAAAAATATACCAAAAAGGGTGGGGGATAGGACACATCCCTGTTTCACTTCTTTGTTGACTTGAAAACTCTCTGATGAACTCCCATCAAAGTAGATTTTACCATTCATGTCTTCATGGAAGGACATAATCAGCCTAAGTAATTTAGGAGGGCAGCCTATGCTTTCTAACACCCTGTATAACCCATCTCTGTTTACTGAGTCGAAGGCCTTTGTTAGATCCACAAAGGCAATATAGAGCGGCATATTTTGTTCTCGACATTTTTCTTGCAGTTGTCTGAGTGTGAAAATCATGTCTATGGTTGATCTCCCGGCTCTGAAGCCGCATTGGGACTCGGGAAGAACACGTTCTGCAAATCTATGCAGGCGTTTAAGTTTAACTCTAGCAAAACTGGTCTAAAAGGCACTGGTCTAATAGGCACTGGTCTAATAGGCACTGGTCTAATAGGCACTGGTCTAATAGGCACTGGTCTAATAGGCACTTGTTTAATAACCACGGATCTAATAGACGTTGATCTAATAGGCACTGGTCTAATAGGCACTGGTCTAATTGGCACTGGTCTAATTGGCACTGGTCTAATTGGCACTGGTCTAATAGGCACTGGTCTACTTGACACTGGTCTAATAGGCACTGGTCTAATAGGCACTGGTCTAATAGGCACTGGTCTACTTGACACTGGTCTAATAGGCACTGGTCTAATAGGCACTGGTCTAATAGGCACTTGTTTAATAACCACGGATCTAATAGACACTGATCTAATAGGCACTGATATACTTGACACTGGTCTAATAGGCACTGATATACTTGACACTGGTCTAATAGGCACTGGTCTAATAGGCACTGGTCTAATAGGCACTTGTTTAATAACCACGGATCTAATAGACGTTGATCTAATAGGCACTGGTCTAATAAGCACTGGTCTAATAGGCACTGGTCTAATAGGCACTGGTCTAATTGGCACTGGTCTAATTGACACTGGTCTAATAGGCACTGATATACTTGACACTGGTCTAATAGGCACTGATATACTTGACACTGGTCTAATAGGCACTGGTCTAATAGGCACTGATATACTTGACACTGGTCTAATAGGCACTGATATACTTGACACTCGTCTAATAGGCACTGATATACTTGACACTGGTCTAATAGGCACTGGTCTAATAGGTACTGATATACTTGACACTGGTCTAATAGGCACTGGTCTAATAGGCACTGATATACTTGACACTGGTCTAATAGGCACTGATATACTTGACACTGGTCTAATAGGCACTGATATACTTGACACTGGTCTAATAGGCACTGATTTAATATCATCATTATCATGTGCCATATCGGTTGGCGTAGGTGATCATGTCCCTCCACAATCTTCTATCTACTGTGCATCGTATCAGGTCTGTTGTTGACTTTTTTCCATGCCATGACACCAAGCTATCCAGTATTTTCTCTCTTTGTCGTCCGCGATCTCTCTTTCCTTTTAATTTGCCAGTTGTAACCAAGTATTCCAACTTTCCTCTTCTCGTGATGTGCCCGAAAAATGATGATTCCTTCTTTCTCATGTTTTTTAAGAGCTCCCTTTTTGTGTTGACCTCTTTGAGAACTTCCTCATTGGTCTTTTTAGCTGTCCAGGGAACTTTCAACATTCTTCTCAACATTCTTCTGAGAAATCCCATCTCTGTGGCCTCTAATCGTCTTTTCATTTGTTTGTCTACTGTCCACGATTTGCTTCCATAGGTCAGAATTGGTTCTATATAGCACCGATGAACTCTCTTTCTCATTTTTATTGACATAGATTTGTTGCATAAGATATTTTTCATTTTCTGAAATGCTGTTTTGGCCTGAGCTATTCTGCTTTTTATTTCTATAGTGCATCTCCCATCTGATATTATTGTGCCCAAGTATTTGAAACGTTGCGCTTGTTTCAGATTTGTCTCGTTTACTTTTATGCTGCATGATGGTGGCGATTGTTTCTTCGATATAACCATTACTTCTGTTTTCTTACTATTCAGACTGAGACCTTTCTTGTTGCTTTCTTTTACTATTATGTCTATCATTTCTCTGTCTCTGCTATTAAGACTGTGTCATCCGCATATCGCAAATTATTTATGTTGTGACCGTTGACTTCAATTCCTTTTTTGTCTACTATTGATCTCATAACATATTTGCTGTAAAGTGAAAACAAATCCGGCGACAGAACACATCCTTGTCTGACTCCTTGCTTTATATATTGGTTATTGTCCTGTTTGGTTGTTAATTCGCATAGCTGCTGTTTGCTGCCAGTACATGATCTGATATACAATGGTCTAATATTCACTAATCTGCTAGGTACTGATCTAACAAAATATGACGAGCATGCACATTTAACTGGCTAGAAAGTTCACATTATTTGAATAGTTGAACAAATGTGAGCTTTAAGTTTGAGGCCAATGTTATAGCCTCTGTTTATCTTTACCAAAACATACTGTCAATTTTGTTAGGATTGTTCCTATATATCACCTTGAGCTTGAAATCAGCACTTGTTCATGTTAAATACATTGAAAACGGAATTCAGATGTAGCTATATTGCTTTGGTTTCTTATTTGAAAACAAAATTTCATCTGAAAATATCGCAATATTGGTAACGTTGCCTTTGTCTTTTTCTGCTGTTGTTGTGTGTTGTTTAAGTATCTTCTCGATTGGAACATATTGTAGTGAATCGTGGACAGCTATACAAACAACACATAAAGATTTTTTTTTTTCGAAATCAAACGTTTTAGAAAAAACACTGTAAGGAAGCATGGACAGTCAAACAAACAACAAAGACAGTTTTTTTTAAAAACAAACTATATAGAAAAAAATCACATTGTATTGAAACATGAACAAAGATTTTTTTTCCGAAATCAAATGATATAGAATAAAAACAAATTCTTAAAATACCTAAGATAATGAAAATGAGATATGAAGACATGCTAAAGGACAAACTTTGAAGACAACTGACTTATCAAATAAAGAAAACTGTAAAGAAACACACACAAAATATTATTACAGCCACATCAAAAGGCACAGTGTACTGGAAATAATAATAATGGATAGCATGGTTCAAGAAAGACGAATCAAGTGTCGACCACGAAGAAGGTCATTTCATGACAGAGAGACCTTGAACTTGATAATTCAGGAAGATGGAGCTACGAAAATACCAGAACTACAGACTGACATTCACGTGATGAGAGCAACCTTCTAAGAAAAACAACAAATAAATTAGTATTGATATTAGGTGTTCATGGAATCAAATAAGAAAAGGGAAGAAAAGAGAAATAAAGAAATAAAACACTAATAATCATTATTGATTCTTGTTTCGAAGCTGGAAAATATAAAACGTGGTTTTTTACTAGCCGAGATTTAAGACCTATTAACATTTATAGCATTGCTCTTAATTTGATGAAATAAAAAAAAATATTACCATGGGTTAGTTAGTCAGTTGGCCATTTAGTTAGTCAGTCCTTTTATCTTTCAGTCATTTAGTCATTCAGTCAGTCAGTCAGTCGATCCAAGAACACAGAGGTGAATGAGGACGGAAAGAAGAAGAGTCAGTCAATCCGTCAGTTGACTGGTTAGTTAGATGGTTGGTTAGTTTGTTTGTGAACTTTAATTTTAATATAGTTAACACTATAGTTAACACTATAGTTAACAAATGTTACACACAGTTAAAAAGTGGTATTAATGTGAACTCATTACACCCAGCTGTTGGTGGTAAGTGTGAGATTTAGCAATCCGTGAGAAAGCTAAAACAATGACATCTCTATCGTTATCTCGCAACTTCTATTGAAGACTCGCTGTGTTGTATTTTGGTTTGACATGCAAAGTACGAAATGGCAAGAAAAAGAGAAGCCCCTAAAAGTCCTTCAGCAGCCACGTATTTGAATTAAACTTATTTGACGTGATGGGCCCAATGTACGAGGTGTTAGTTGTCTGCTTAATCATAACTGGAGCCTCGGTGGCTGAGTGGTTAGTGTGCTCAGTGGCTGAGTGGTTAGTGTGCTCGGTGGCTCAGTGGTTAGTGTGCTCGGTGGTTGAGTGGTTAGTGTGCTCGGTGGCTGAGTGGTTAGTGTGCTCGGTGGCTGAGTGGTTAGTGTGCTCGGTGGCTGAGTGGTTAGTGTGCTCGGTGGCTGAGTGGTTAGTGTGCTCGGTGGCTGAATGGTTAGTGTGCTCGGTGGCTGAATGGTTAGTGTGCTCGGTGGCTGAGTGGTTAGTGTGCTCGGTGGCTGAATGGTTAGTGTGCACGGTGGCTGAGTGGTTAGTGTGCTCGGTGGCTGAATGGTTAGTGTGCTCGGTGGCTGAATGGTTAGTGTGCTCGGTGGCTGAGTGGTTAGTGTGCTCGGTGGCTGAGTGGTTAGTGTGCTCGGTGGCTGAATGGTTAGTGTGCTCGGTGGCTGAATGGTTAGTGTGCTCGGTGGCTGAGTGGTTAGTGTGCTCGGTGGCTGAATGGTTAGTGTGCACGGTGGCTGAGTGGTTAGTGTGCTCGGTGGCTGAATGATTAGTGTGCTCGGTGGCTGAATGGTTAGTGTGCTCGGTGGCTGAGTGGTTAGTGTGCTCGGTGGCTGAGTGGTTAGTGTGCTCGCTTCCTGGCCAGAAGGGTCCGGTTTCGATACCCAGGAGTGACGGATTTTTTTTTCGGACTGACAAGACTCCGGAGTTCATTCAGCATTTAAAAATGGGTACCAGAGATTTTTCTGGGAAGTAAAGGCGGCATTGCGTAATACCGACCACATCACCCAAAAATGACCCGTGGTCATAAAGAAAATATCGTCACTGACACCATATTCCCCATACGCCTAGCAAGGCAATGGAGGAAACATTTTTTTTTTAATTCATAACTGAACGCGGGCCTTAGTGTCAACGAACCATAGCTGGTAAAACCATAATCTACCTGAACGAATTGGTCCTGTACAACAGGTTTTCACCTTACCTAAAGATTTAATGTCAAAGAGAGGTAAACCTGGTTCTAGAAAATACATGAAGTCAGTTGTATCAAGAAGAAAGATACAAATATCACTGCCCGCCCGCGATCAGCGACATTGTGGCAATTGTCGCAGACGGAATGAATGGAGATCTTATCAAAAACTAGCTACCTATCAATCTATATGTTGTTCTTTTGAGCCGCAGACAGTACATAGAGTAGAAATGATAGACTCTTGTTTCCGACTATCTTGGTTATCAAGCAGCAGTCCTTGCACAGTAAAAAAGAAAAAGTAAAGTACCCCCGTCACGCCAAGTGGCGCATAGGGAATATGGTGCATACATTTTACAGACCTTCGTCACATGATTTTTGGGGTAATGTGGTCGGTATTACGCCCGTGCCGCTTTACTTTCCCAGAAAAAAAATCGGTATCCATTAAAGGCTGGGTGAACCCGGAAGCCGTCGGATGGGACCGAACCCTACCTCTTGTCCTTTGTTGTCTAGTTCACTAACCACTGAGCTATCGCGGCTCCCACCTTGCACAGTACTCGCATTGTATCTAGCCGTACGCCTCTGCTCATGGCAAGCTGTTCAATCTCGGCGAGGGAGTTGATACCAGCTGCTGTTGCCTCTCGCTTCAATGTTCTTTTCAGAAAAACAAAAATGTTTATTTCTTCCTCTGCCCTGTTATCATTTTCATCGTCACGTAGCGTTATCTTCAACTGACGACGCTCTTTATCTCCATTGGAATATTTCACCTTGTATAACCATGTTATTGAGTTACTGAGTTAATTGCGGGTCATCATCATTGCACTCCGAACATGTCCATAGGTGCTCAGATCCCTTCCTCAGCAAGTCCCGCAGTGTCCAGCGACTGACGACTCCAGTTATGTGATGGTTAATAAGTCTTCTTACACGGCCACTAAGTTTTTCATTTCTGGATGTGCCCATCTTAACTCCAATCTCTATCATTCAAAGAAGTGACGTGGATCTATGTTTGTCGAAGTCCTGTGCTCTTCCCACATCTCGGAGGGCATGGATGATGTCCGCCCGATCCATTGGTTTCCCGTCCTCAACGACAGCGCAGCTAGCCAACCTGTCCGCTCTTTCACGTATAGCCATGTTCTCCTGCTCAAAAACTATAACCTGTAATGCATTTTTAAAGGCTTTTAAGTAGTTCGAAATATCTAAACCATCACTGCCCTTTTATGGATTCATAGACCAGACATACATATACGTTTTTCTCGTTCCAATCTGTATTCCTATTTCTTTGTCTCTTTCTCATTCCAGTCAACTCCAGAATCCATCACAGTGTTCATTGTATGTTTTCTGCGTGTATCCCTGTGCATTTCCTTTTCACATCTTTCCATAATAACCGCGTTACGTGACAATAACATGTGAGCTGTCTTTGTTTAGTTAGGTCCACTAGCCAGCCTTCGTTTCATTTCTGTTCCCTAATGTATGTTGGTTCTGTGTCTATTCAAGGTGTTGGATGGTTCTGTGTCTATCCAAAGTGTTGGATGGTTCTGTGTCTATCCAAAGTGTTGAATGGTTCTGTGTCTATCCAAAGTGTTGGATGGTTCTGTGTCTATCCAAAGTGTTGGATGGTTCTGTGTCTATCCAAAGTGTTGGATGGTTCTGTGTCTATCCAAAGTATTGGATGGTTCTGTGCCTATCCAAAGTGTTGGCTTTTTCTGTGTCTATCCAAGGTGTTGGCTTGTTCTGTGTCTATCCAATTTGTTGGATGGTTCTGTGTCTATCCAAGGTTTTGGATGGTTCTGTGTCTATCCAAGGTGTTGGTTAGTTCTGCGTCCACCCAAGGTGTTGGTTAGTTCTGCGCCCACCCAAGGTGTTGGTTAGTTCTGCGTCCACCCAAGGTGTTGGTTAGTTCTGCGTCCACCCATGGTGTTGGTTAGTTCTCGTCCACCCAAGGTGTTGGTTAGTTCTCGTCCACCCAAGGTGTTGGTTAGTTCTGCGTCCACCCAAGGTGTTGGTTAGTTCTGCGTCCACCCAAGGTGTTGGTTAGTTCTGCGTCCACCCAAGGTGTTGAATGGTTCTGTGTCCACCCAAGGTGTTGAATGGTTCTGTGTCCACCCAAGGTGTTGGATAGTTCTGCGTCCACCCAAGGTGTTCAATGGTTCTGTGTCCACCCAAGGTGTTGGATAGTTCTGTGTCGAACAAAGGTGTTGGATAGTTCTGTGTCCAACCAAGGTGTTGAATTGTTCTGTGTCCACCAAATGTGTTGAATTGTTCTGTGTCCACCAAATGTGTTGGAAAGTTTTGTGTCCAACATAAGCGTCGGATAGTTCTGTGTCCAACCAAAGGTGGTGGATAGTTCTGTGTCCAACCAAGGTGTTGGATAGTTCTGTGTCCAACAAAGGTGTTGGATAGTTCTGTGTCCAAAAGTGTTGGATAGTTCTTTGTCCAAAGGTGTTGGGTAGTTCCAAGGTGTTGGATAGTTCTGTGTCCAACCAGGTGTTGGATAGTTCTGTGTCCAACCAAGGTGTTGGATAGTTCTGTGTCCAACCAAGGTGTTGGATAGTTCTGTGTCCAACTGTGTCCAACCAAGGTGTTGGGTAGTTCTGTGTCCAACCAAGGTGTTGGGTAGTTCTGTGTCCAACCAAGGTGTTGGGTAGTTCTGTGTCCAACCAAGGTGTTGGGTAGTTCTGTTTCCAAAAAGGTGTTGGATAGGTCTGTGTCCAACCAAGGTGTTGGGTATTTCTGTGTCCAACCAAGGTGTTGGATGGTTCTGTGTCCAACCAAGGTGTTGGATAGTTCTGTGTCCAACCAAGGTGTTGGATAGTTCTGTGTCCAACCAAGGTGTTGGATAGTTCTGTGTCCAACCAAGGTGTTGGGTAGTTCTGTTTCCAAAAAGGTGTTGGATAGTTCTGTGTCCAAAGGTGTTGGATAGTTCTGTGTCAAACCAAGGTGTTGGATAGTTCTGTGTCCACCAAAGGTATTTGACAGTTCTGTGTCCACCAAAGGTGTTGGATAGTTCTGTGTCCAATCAAGGTGTTGGATAGTTCTGTGTCCAACCAAGGTGTTGAATGGTTCTGTTTCTATCCAAGGTGTTGGATTGTTCTGTGTCTATCCAAGGTGTTGGATTGTTCTGTGTCTATCCAAGGTGTTGGATGGTTCTGTGTCTATCCAATGGGTTGGATGGTTCTGTGTTCAACCAAGGTGTTGTGTAGTTCTGTGTCCAACCACGGTGTTGGGTAGTTCAGTGTCCAACCAAGGTGTTGGGTGGTTCTGTGTCCAACCAAGGTGTTGGGTGGTTCTGTGTCAAACCAAGGTGTTGGGTGGTTCTGTGTCTATCCAAGGTGTTGGGTGGTTCTGTGTCTATCCAAGGTGTTGGTTTGTTATGTGTCTGCCAAGGTGTTGGATTGTTCTGTGTCTATCCAAGGTGTTGGGTGGTTCTGTGTCCAACCAAGGTGTTGGGTGGTTCTGTCTCCAACCAAGGTGTTGGATTGTTCTGTGTCCAACCAAGGTGTTGGATTGTTGTGTCCAACCAAGGTTTTGGATTGTTGTGTCCACCCAAGGTGTTGGGTGGTTCTGTGTCCAACCAAGGTGTTGGATTGTTGTGTCCAACCAAGGTGTTAGGTGGTTCTGTGTCCAACCAATGTGTTGGATGGTTCTGTGCCCAACCTAAGTGTTGGATGGTTCTATGTCTATCCAAGATGTTGAGTGCTTCTGTCTGCATAGCTCATATGACAATCTTCTCGGCTAGTTCAAATGACACACCTCTCTGCTAGTTCATATAGCAAACCGCTCTGCTAGTTCATATAGCAAACCTCTCTGCTAGTTCATATAGCAAACCTCTCTGCTAGTTCATATAGCAAACCTCTATGCTGGTTCATATAGCAAACCTCTATGCTGGTTCATATAGCAAACCTCTATGCTGGTTCTTATAGAAACCTCTATGCTGGTTCATATAGCAAACTTCTATGCTGGTTCATATAGCAAACCTCTATGCTAGTTCATATAGCAAACCTCTATGCTAGTTCATATAGCAAACCTCTATGCTGTTCATATAGCAAACCTATGCTGGTTCTTATAGAAACCTCTCTGCTAGTTCATATAGCAAACCTCTCTGCTAGTTGATATAGCAAACCTCTATGCTAGTTCATATAGCAGACATCTATGCTAGATAATATATAAAACCTCTATGCTAGTTCATATAGCAAACCTCTATGCTATTTCATATAGCAATGTAAGGCTCTGAGATCAATCGAAGCTTCATTTATATATCGCTCGAGCTCTGGAAAATATTTAAATTTAATAAACAGTTCTTCATTTCCTCTGGGCCACATAAAGACATTAAATAGATCTTTCCATCAAGTCTGTTGCCAGGCATAATTTAATACAGAACAATTTATTTTTAAAATGTAATCAGCTAAAATAACAAACAGCAAATAGGCTCAAACGAAAAGCTCTTTATATTTGTAAGGAATAGGAAAATATATGTAGCGGTGTTTCTATAGCTTGCGAAACATGGATCATAACAGGGTTACAGATGAGAATACAAGATATGGAGATGAAATGTTATGCTAAAGTTTTGGGAATCTCTTAGATCGGTTGGCAATTTTTTAAAAAAGTTCTCAAAAGGATGCAACAAGTAATCGGAGAATATGATGATCCTTTTACTGTTGTGAAGAAACGAAAAATGAAATTGTTTGGCCTGTCAAAGATCATTCTGCAAGGAAATGTGAAAGGGGCAGAAGGAGAGATTGGCAGAGAAAGAAATGGGAACATATCAACGAATGGAATGGTAACGACTTTCCTGTCTCAAATAATGACTGAAGATGTACAGAAATGGGGAGCCGAGATAGCTCAGGGTTAGTGAACTGGACTACAAAGGACAAGAGGTAGGGTCCGATCCTAACCGACGGCTTCCGGATTCACCCAGCCTTTAATGGGTACCGGATTTTTTTCTGGGAAAGTAAAGCGGCACGGGCATAATACCATCCACATTACCCCAAAAAGCATGTGTCGAAAGTCCGTAAAATTTATGGTCACTAACACCGTATTCCCTGTACGTCACTTGGCGTGACGGGGCTCTTTACTTTTTTTACTTTTATAGACAGAAAAGGATAAAAGGATGGAAATGGCAGGACAAAATCACTAACATAGAATTATGGAAATGTACCAGTCAAATACCAGTGGATAAAGAGATACAGCGAAGACGATGGCGCTGGATAGGACACACACTACGGAAGCCAACTGAGAGTATTACACAACAGGCCCTTTATTGGAATCCCAGGGGAAAAGACAAAGAGGAAGACCAATGAATTCTTGGAGAAGACAGATAGAAGTAGAGATGAAGATGATGGGGAAGACATGGAATGATCTTAAAAGAATGGCAAAAAAAACAGAACGACTTGGAAAGTGTTTGTTGAAGACCTATGCTCCACTGGGAGCTGAAAGTGTTTGTTGAAGACCTATGCTCCACTGGGAGCTGAAAGTGTTTGTTGAAGACCTATGCTCCACTGGGAGCTGAAAGTGTTTGTTGAAGACCTATGCTCCACTGGGAGCTGAAAGTGTTTGTTGAAGACCTATGCTCCACTGGGAGCTGAAAGTGTTTGTTGAAGACCTATGCTCCACTGGGAGCTGAAAGTGTTTGTTGAAGACCTATGCTCCACTGGGAGCTGAAAGTGTTTGTTGAAGACCTATGCTCCACTGGGAGCTGAAAGTGTTTGTTGAAGACCTATGCTCCACTGGGAGCTGAAAGTGTTTGTTGAAGACCTATGCTCCACTGGGAGCTGAAAGTGTTTGTTGAAGACCTATGCTCCACTGGGAGCTGAAAGTGTTTGTTGAAGACCTATGCTCCACTGGGAGCTAAAAGTGTTTGTTGAAGACCTACGCTCCACTGGGAGCTGAAAGTGTTTGTTGAAGACCTATGCTCCACTGGGAGCTAAAAGTGTTTGTTGAAGACCTATGCTCCACTGGGAGCTGAAAGTGTTTGTTGAAGACCTATGCTCCACTGGGAGCTGAAAGTATTTGTTGAAGACCTATGCTCCACTGGGAGCTGAAAGTGTTTGTTGAAGACCTATGCTCCACTGGGAGCTGAAAGTGTTTGTTGAAGACCTACGCTCCACTGGGAGCTGAAAGTGTTTGTTGAAGACCTATGCTCCACTGGGAGCTGAAAGTGTTTGTTGAAGACCTATGCTCCACTGGGAGCTGAAAGTGTTTGTTGAAGACCTATGCTCCACTGGGAGCTGAAAGTGTTTGTTGAAGACCTATGCTCCACTGGGAGCTAAAAAGGTAGAAGAAGAGACAGAAATGGAAAGGAGCTGTCGAAGTTTGTCAGTGGTGCCCCATTGAGCCTCAGGGTTATGAGTAGTTGTAGTAGTAGTAGTAGTAGTAGTAGTAGTTTTAGTAGTAGTAGCAGCAGCAACATTAGTAGTAGTGATAGTAGTAGTAGTAGTAGTAGTAGTAGTAGTAGTAGTAGTAGTAGTAGTAGTAGTAGTAGTAGTAGTAGTAGTAGTAGTAGTAGTAGTAGTAGTAGTAGTAGTAGTAGTAGTAGTAGTAGTAGTTGTAGTAGTAGTAGTAGTAGTTGTAGTAGTAGTAGTAGTAGTAGTAGTAGTAGTAGTAGTAGTAGTAGTAGTAGTAGTAGTAGTAGTAGTAGTAGTTAGTAGTAGTAGCAGCAGCAACATTAGTAGTAGTGATAGTAGTTGTAACCTCTGTGAATTTTGTACGCTCATAGAAAAAGCTAATTTTTTTTTCTTTTCTTTCCCCGTATATTCTCCTTTTCTATAAATCTGCTTCTTGCTTGAGTTGGAGCTTTAGAGTGTTTCCAAAGATTGCAGTTTGCAGCTTTCTCATCCAGGCGCCATGTTATATGTTCAGAGTCTTCATGTCACGTTTACACGCGTCTAAAAAATCGGTGTTTCAGGCGTTGTCTAGTCCTTTTACCATCTCCTAGTTGTCCATAAAGTATATAATTTGGTATGCGGCCATCTTTCATAGGATGTTAACGGTTAAGCCGATGAAGATGAATTAGTAGAATAAAATTAAGGAAAATAGACATAAGAAAGGATAAAGTCGGCTCTATTATAACAAAATATCAGGTAAATTAAATAACTTATCTTTCTATCTATCTATCTATTTACCTTTCGAGCCGTTGCCGGCCCATAGGGCGTAGACCAAGATACACCTTCTCATATCTGAATTTTTATTCTAGCAGTTTTCTTTTAAAGATTTTTTTATCAAATCTCGCCATTTGTCTCTGTTCTGTGCAAGCAGCTCTATCTCATTGAGGGAACAACTTATCTTTACACATACATAAAGAGTTCTTATATCGGTAGGGAGTTTGATGTGCTGGAACAGTCAATCAAATGATATAACAGATTTGCCAACACAATTGTTTTTTAAAATGATAAACGATGTTTTACAAAGAAACAGAAAAATTAGAAAATTGATTGATTAGTTCGAAGATTAAGAGGGGGAATAATCGATCAAACTGGCACAAAATTAAGAGAGTGTGGAGAAAAATTGTAAACAGATGATCTTGTCGGTGGTATCCCAGAAGCATCTGCTTGTACTGGGAAGCGTGAGAGATTAATTAGAATTCAACATGGACCTCTTGATAATCGCTGATTTCTTCAACAGTTCTCCATTTATATCAATGATGATGCTACTGTGGATGCAAATAAAATCGGTGGAAAAACATTTCTCTATTAAAGTTAGCCTAGTGATAATATCTTCCTATTTATGGTGGTAATAAAAACATTTCTCTGTTAAAGTTAGCCTAGTGATAATATCTTCCTATTTATGGTGGTAATAAAAACATTTCTCTGTTAAAGTTAGCCTAGTGATAATATCTTCCTATATGTGGTGGTAATAAAAACATTTCTCTGTTAAAGTTAGCCTAGTGATAATATCTTCCTATATATGGTGGTAATAAAAACATTTCTCTGTTAAAGATAGACAGTGATATCTTCCTATATATGGTGGTAATAAAAACATTTCTCTGTTAAAGATAGACTAGTAATATCTTCCTATATATGGTGGTAATAAAAAACATTTCTCTGTTAAAGATAGACTAGTGATAATATCTTCCTATTTATGGTGGTAATAAAAATATGTCTCTATAACAGTTGGTGTGAGAAAAAAACTGATTATACCTGTTGTGAAAATATAACTTATTGAATTTTGCTGTCGTGAAAACATGACCCGGTAAACGTTGTTATTGTAAAAACATAACCCTGTAACGTTGTTATTGTAAAAACATAACTCTATAAACGTTGTTATTGTAAAAACATAACCTGTAACGTTGTTATTGTAAAAACATGACCCTATAAACGTTGTTATTGTAAAAACATAACTCTATAAACGTTGTTATTGTAAAAACATAACCCTGTAACGTTGTTATTGTAAAAACATGACGCTGTAAACATTGTTATTGTAAAAACATGACCCTGTAAACGTTGTTATTGTAAAAACGTGATTCTATAAACGTTCGTGTTGTAAAAACATGACTCTATAAACATTGTTATTGTAAAAACATGACCCTGTAAACGTTGTTATTGTAAAAACATAACTCTATAAACGTTGTTATTGTAAAAACATAACCCTGTAACGTTGTTATTGTAAAAACATAACTCTATAAACGTTGTTATTGTAAAAACATAACCCTGTAACGTTTTTATTGTAAAAACATAACTCTATAAACGTTGTTATTGTAAAAACATAACTCTATAAACGTTGTTATTGTAAAAACATAACGCTGTAACGTTGTTATTGTAAAAACATAAACCTGTAAATGTTGTTATTGTAAAAACATAACCCTGTAAACGTTGTTATTGTAAAAACATAACCCTATAAACGTTGTTACTGTAAAAACATAACTCTATAAACGTTATTGTAAAAACATAACGCTGTAACGTTATTGTAAAAACATGACCCTATAAACGTTGTTATTGTAAAAACATAACTCTATAAACGTTGTTATTGTAAAAACATAACCCTGTAACGTTGTTATTGTAAAAACATGACGCTGTAAACATTGTTATTGTAAAAACATGACCCTGTAAACGTTGTTATTGTAAAAACGTGATTCTATAAACGTTCGTGTTGTAAAAACATGACTCTATAATAAAAACACTGTTATTGTAAAAACATGACCCTGTAAACGTTGTTATTGTAAAAACATGACCCTGTAAACGTTGATTTTGTAAAAACATGACACAATAAACGTTGGTGTTGTAAAAATTGACCGTGTAAACGTTGTTGTTGTGAAAACATGACACTGTAAATGTTGTTATTGTAAAAAAAATGACCCTATAAACGTTTTTATTGTAAAAACATGACCCTATGAACGTTGTTATTGTAAAAACATGACCATGTAAACGTTGTTATTGTAAAGTAAAAACATGACTATATAAACGTTGTTATTGTAAAAACGTGATTCTATTAACGTTGGTGTTGTAAAAACATGACCTTGTAAACGTTGTTATTGTAAAGTAAAAACATGACTATATAAACGTTGTTATTGTAAAAACGTGATTCTATTAACGTTGGTGTTGTAAAAACATGACCTTGTAAACGTTGTTGTTGTAAAAACTTCATTCTATAAACGTTGTTGTTGTAAAAACGTGATTCTATAAACGTTGTTATTGTAAAAACATTACTCTATAAACGTTATTGTAAAAACATGACCCTGTAAACGTTGTTTTTGTAAAAAAAAACATGACCCTGTAAACGTTGTTATTGTAAAAACATGACCATGTAAACGTTGTTTTTGTAAAAAAAACATGACCCTGTAAACGTTGTTTTTGTAAAAAAAACATGACCCTGTAAACGTCGTTATTGTAAAAACGTGATTCTATAAACGTTTGTGTTGTAAAAACATGACTCTATAAACGTTGTTATTGTAAAAACATGACTCTATAAACGTTGTTCTTGTAAAAACGTGATTCTTTAAACCTTTGTGTTGTAAACACATGATCTCGTAAACGTTGTTATTGTAAAATCATGACTCTATAAATGGTGTTATTGTAAAAACATGACCCCGTATACGTTGTTATTGTAAAAACATGACCCTGTAAAGGTTGTATTGTAAAGACATGACCATGTAAACGTTGTTACTGTAAAAAATGACCCTGTAAACATTGTTATTGTAAAAACATGACCCTGTAAACGTTGTTGTTGTAAAAACATGACTCTATAAACGTTGGTGTTCTAAAAACATGACTCTGTAAACGTTGGTGTTCTAAAAACATGACTCTATAAACGTTGGTGTTGTAAAAACATGACTCTATAAACATTGGTGTTCTAAAAACATGTCCCTGTAAATGTTGTTGTTGTAAAAGCATAACTCTATAAACGTTGTTGTAAAAACATGACTCTATAAACGTTAGTGTTGTAAAAACATCACTATAAACGTTTGGGTTGTAAAAACATGACTTTATAAACGTTGTTATTGTAAAAACATGACTCTATAAACGTAGGAGTTATAAAAACATGACTCTATAAACGTTGTTATTGTAAAAACATGACCGTCTAAACGTTGGTGTTGTAAAAACATGATTCTATAAACGTTGTTATTGTAAAAACATGACTGTAAACGTTATTGGAAAAAACATGACCCTGTAAACGTTGGTGTTCTAAAAACATGACCCTGTATACGTTGTTATTGTAAAAACATGACCCTGTAAGCATTGGTGTTGTAAAAACATGATTCTATAAACGTTGGGGTTGTAAAAACATGATTTTATAAACGTTATTGTAAAAACATGACTCTATAAACTTTGTTATTGTAAAAACATGACTCTATAAACGTTGTTATTGTAAAAACATGACTCTATAAACGTTGTTATTGTAAAAACATGACCCTGTAAGCGTTTGTGTTGTAAAAACATGACTCTATAAACGTTGGTGTTGTCAAAACATGACAATGTAAACGTTGTTATTGTAAAAACATGACTCTATAAACGTTGGGGTTGTAAAAACATGACTTTATAAACGTTATTGTTAAAACACGACTCTATAAACGTTGTTATTGTAAAAACATGACTCTATAAACGTTGTTATTGTAAAAACTTGACTCTATAAACGTTGTTATTGTAAAAACATGACCCTGTAAGCGTTTGTGTTGTAAAAACATGACTCTATAAACGTTGGTGTTGTCAAAACATGACTATGTAAACGTTGTTATTGTAAAAACATGACTCTATAAACGTTGGTGTTGTAAAAACATGACTCTATAAACGTTGTTATTGTAAAAACATGACCCTGTAAACGTTGTTATTGTAAAAACATGACTCTATAAACGTCGGTGTTGTAAAAACGTGACTCTATCAACGTTGGTGTTGTAAAAACGTGACTCTATCAACGTTGGTGTTGTAAAAACGTGACTCTATCAACGTTGGTGTTGTAAAAACGTGACTCTATCAACGTTGGTGTTGTAAAAACGTGACTCTATCAACGTTGGTGTTGTAAAAACGTGACTCTATCATCGTTGGTGTTGTAAAAACGTGACTCTATCAACGTTGGTGTTTTAAAAAAAGCATAACTCTTCTAAATTATATCACTTCTGATGATCAGATTGCCTCCAGTTATATACAGAGATTCTTACGACAGATGTAAAAACGAATTAAAAAAAAATATTTTCTTTCTTTTTTCTTCTTCACTACCTATTGTGCTTGTTCGTGTGTCGAGGGAGATACAAAACTCTGGTTCTCGCCCTATTGGCTGTTTCACTCATTGTCATTTGTTGTAGTTGGAGCTTTCTTTGACGCTATCTGTCCATCTTATACCGGTTTTGTCTCTTGCTTTACTCCCTTCTCCTCTTTTAATATATACTTTATTCTGTAAGGAATCAACGACATTCTTTATAGATGAGTAAACCAGTCTATTTGTTGTCTCTGTATGTAGCTTAGGATTGGTTGAATGCCGACTCTTAATCTTTTAATATTTCTATAAACACTGGTATTATCAAAATATGTCTCTGTAAATGCCAGTGTTGTGATAACATCTCCATATGAAAGCTGATTTCTTGAAATGATATTTCTATATATATTTATATGAACATATCTCTTTGTAAATGCTGCGATTGGCTGATGTCCGTGTCTGCATTCATCATTGCCACTGCACTAGGACGGTGTTTATGGGTGTACTCTCATTTCTGTCCCAACCACAGCCGAACTATTTTTTACAGATTGCACAAACTCTCCGTAGCATTGCTAAGGTCTACTTGAGTAACTTCTCAGAGTTTGTTATGTTATTGTTATCACTGTGAAAATGTTAATGTTTTTTTTTTTAAATATTTATTCCCTAATATCGAAGGATTTTTGAAAATAGAAACAGGAAAAAGAGTTTTTAAATAATGTGCAGAGCCAGTGTTCGATGAACAGTGTGGTTTTGTTAGAGATAAAGGAACAAGCAATGCCATTTATATCATAAGATTTTTAGAAGAAAGAGCCATAGAGTTGAAAACAGATCTATACCTATGTTTCATAGATTACACCAAGGCATTTGACAAAGTAAAGCATCAAGATATAATCACAATTTTAGAAAGCATAAACGTAGACAGCAAAGATCTAAGAATAATAAAGAACATGTACTGGCAACAAACAGCGGTCATAAGAACTGGAAACCAATTGGGAATGTTTCAACAAATAAAACAGGGTGTTAGACAAGGCTGTGTGCTGTCACTAGATTTGTTTAATATTTATAGCGAGACTATTTTAAGATCCATAAGGGACATGCCTGGAATAACAATTGGAGGTCATAATATAAATAATCTAAGGTATGCTGATGATACAGTCTTAATCGCTAAAAGTGAAAATGAGTTACAAGAAATGTTGGACATTATAGTGAAATAAAGCAAAAATAAAGGACTCAGCCTTAATAGCAAAAAGACAGAGGTAATGGTAACAACAAAGAAAAAGACATCACCTCAGTGCAAAATAAAGACAAATGGAACAATATTAAAACAGGTAAATGAATTTTAATATTTCGGAACTTTGTTAAGCTCAGACGGAACATGTACAAAAGAGGTGAGATGCAGAATGGCTCAGGCAAAAGAAGCTTTCCAAAAAATGAGGAAGATACTATGCAATCCATTTTTGACAATAGAAACAAGAAAAAGAATTCTTAAATGTTATGTAGAGCCAGTCTTAACATATGAATGCGAATCATGGACAATAGGACAACAGACAAGAAAATCACTGGAGTCTGTAGAAATGTGGTTTTACAGAATAATGTTGAGAGTACCATGGACCAGAAGAGTAATGAAAGTGTTCTGAGAGAGGTCAAAGCAAAAAGAGAGCTAATTTTCAATATTAGGAAGAAACAGTCATCATTTTTTGGCCATGCAATAAGAAGAGAACAGCTGGAATATATTGTAACAAATGGAAAAATTGATGGACGAAGAGATAGAGGGAAGCAACGAGAAAAAATAACAGACAGCTTAAGAGAATGGCTTGACAGAAGGTCAACAACAGAAGTGATAAATAGCTGCCGAGATCGAAAGTTGTGGAGAGACATGATCACCTACGCCAGTAGGCCCGTTACTTGATGATGATGATGATGATGATGATGTAGAGCCAGTCTTAACATATGAATGTGAATCATGTACAATAGGACAACAGACAAGAAAATCACTGGAGTCTGTAGAAATGTGGTTTTACAGAAGAATATTGAGAATACCATAGACAGCTAAGAAGAGTAATGAAAATGTTCTGAAAGAGACCAAAGCAAAAAGAGAGTTAATTTCCAATTTTAGGAAGAAACTATCATCATTTTTTGGCCATGTAATGAGAAGGGAACAGCTGGAATATATTGTGGGACGAAGAGATAGAGGGAAGCAATGACAAAAGATACCGGACAGCTTAAGAGAATGGCTTGGAAGAAGGTCAACAACAGAAATGATGAACTGTCGAGATCGAAAGTTGTGAGACATGATCACCTACGCCAGCAGGTCCGATAACTGATGATGATGATGATGAACATCGAAGACTAATTCATGTTTCCAGTTTTTAATTGCCAGTATCTTCTACCTTTTAGCTCCCAGTGGAGCATAGGTCTTCAACAAACACTTTCCAAGTCGCTCTGTTTTTGCAATTCTTTTAAGATCATTCCATGTCTTCCCCATCATCTTCATCTCTGCTTCAATCTGTCTTCTCCAAGAATTCCTTGGTCTTCCTCTTTGTCTTTTCCCCTGGGGATTCCAAAAAAGGGCCTGTTGTGTAATACTCTCAGTTGGTTTCCGTAGTGTGTGTCCTATCCATCGCCATCGTCTTCGCTGTATTTCTTTATCCACTGGTATTTGACCGGTACATTTCCATAATTCCACGTTTGTGACTTTGTCCTGCCATTTCCATCCCTTTATTCTGCGCAAGCATCCATTAATGAAAGTCTGTACCTTCGTGATTGTCAATTTTGTTATTCTCCATGTTTCACAGCCATATAATAGAACCGACTTAACATTGGAGTTGAAAATTTGTATTTTTGTATTTAGCCTAATTTCTTTGGATTTCCATATGTTTCCCAGTGCAATGAAAGCTCCTCTTGCTTTTGATATCCTTATTTTGGTATCGTTTTATGTTCCTCCCTCTTTATCTATATTACTGCCCAGATATATATAAGATTGTACGTCTAGTAGAGGTATTTCTCCTAGTTTTATTTGGTTATTGCCAACTGCATTAATTCTCATAATGTTGGTCTTATCTCTATTAATCTTTAGTCCTAGCTGTTGTGATCTCTCATCTAATATACTCATTTTATCTTGCATCTGTTGGTGGCTGTGTGATAGGAGAGCTATGTCATCTATTGACCTTTCGAGCCGTAACCGGCCCATAGGGCGTAGACCAAGATACACCTTCTCCTATATGAATTTTTGTTCTAGCAGTTTTCTTTTAAAGATATTTTATCAAATCTCGCCATCTGTCTCTGTTCTGTGCAAGCAGTTCTATCTCATTGAGGGATCCGATTCCTGCTGCTCTTGCCTCTCTCATCAATGTTCTTCTCAGTGTCTCCCTGGGTCTTCCTCTTTTTCTTTTACCTGTTGTTTCCCATATGAGGGCTTGCTTTGCTATTCGATTATTATCTCTTCTCATCACATGTCCAACGTATGACCATCGTCTTTTCTTTATTACTGAAGATATTAGTGGTTGATTGGCGATTTCTCTAATTTCCTCGTTTGTTTTGAATTCGTTCCATTCTATACCAAGTATTTTCCTTAGACATTTATTTTCGAATGCGTTCAACTTTGTTTCTATATCTCTTGTTGTTTTCCAGCTTTCACACGCATACGTAAGGGTTGATAGTACATTTGATTTGAATAGCCTAAGTTTTGTGTTTGTGTTAATGAGTTTTGATTTCCACAACTTTTCAAGGCTTCTGAAAGACATTGCTGCTTTAGCCAGTCTGATTCTAATTTCTTTGCTCGTATCCCCTTCTCGATCAATGTGACTTCCAAGATAGATGAAGTGATCGATCTCTTCTACTGGTTTGTTTTCCATGTATATTTTGTCACTTGTTGGAATTAAACTTTTCATGACTTTAGTCTTTTCATGATTGACCTCAAGCCCAATTTTGCTGGCTATTGATGATAGTTCATTTGTGTTTTCCTGCATCGTTTTTATCTGATTGCTGATGAGAACTATGTCATCAGCAAAGTCCAGGTCCTCCAAATGGTCTCCTTGTATCCATTCGATGCCTTTATTACCAGTGCAGCATTTCTTCATTATGAAGTCCATAACAATTCCAAATAACAAGGGCGATAAAATACATCCTTGTTTAACCCCAGTTTCTATTGGGAAACATTCGCTCAGTCCTTCCTCTGTTCGAACTGCACATGTGTAACCATCATACATGTCTTTGATAATATTTATGATTTTTGATGGTAAGCCATATTGCTTCAGAATTTTCCACAAAGAATCTCTATGAATACTATCAAATGCTTTTTTGAAGTCGATGAAGTTAAGTACAAAAGGTTTTTGCTTTTCAATGTGTTCCTCCAATATAAGTCGTAGAGTGAAAATGTGGTCAAGACAGCTTCTCCCTTTTCTAAACCCAGCCTGTTCTTCACGCATTACTGTATCTATTGAATCCTTTATTCTATTTAGGATGATTTTACATGTTATGTCATCAGCAAAGTCTAAATCATCAAGTTGTTTGGTCAGTGACCACTGGATCCCATTTCTGTTGTTTTGAGTTATTTTCATAATCCAATCTATGGCCAGTAGAAAGAGAAATGGAGACAGAAGGCATCCTTGCCTTACTCCTGTTCTTATTTCAAATGCTTCTGTAAGCTGTCCTTCATGCACCACACTACATTTTGTTCCTTCATACATTGTTTTTATCAGGTTAATAAACTTTATGGGGATTCCATAATGACTCAGCAACTTCCAAAGCATTCTTCTGTCTAAACTATCAAATGCCTTTTCGTAATCTATGAATCCAATATAAAGTGGGGATTTTAGTTCTAAACTTTGTTCAACTATTATACGTAGAGTAGTTATTTGATCAGCACATGATCTGTTCTTCCTAAAACCTGCTTGTTCATCTCTCAAGTGTTTCTCTATAGCCTCTTTTAGTCTCTCCAGAATGATTCTGCCTAATATTTTTCCTGGCACTGATAGTAGCATAATTCCCCTATAATTTGTGCACTCCTGTAAACTTCCTTTCTTTGGTAGTTTGATCATATAACCTTCTCTCCAGTCTTTAGGTATTTCTTCCCTCTCCCAAATTTTATCCAATAGATTATGTAACATCTTGGTAGAGGTGATAATATCTGCTTTGATGGCTTCCGAAGGAATTTCATCTGGTCCTGTGGCTTTACCATCTTTTAACAGTTTGATGGCTTTCATTATTTCTTCTTTGCTTGGTTTTCCGCAGTTAACGTGTAATTCTTCTTCTGCTGGTAGTATATCTGGAGGATTATTTGAGCCAGGTCTGTTCAAAAGTTCTTCAAAGTGCTCCTTCCATCTCTCCATTTGTTCCTTTATATTACTAAGCAGATTTCCTTTCTTATCTTTGATAAAGGCGTTGATCTGTTTGTATTTTCCACCTAATTTCTTTGTGCTGTTGTACAGTTCTTTCATATTCCCTTTATTTGCTGCTTCTTCTGCCTCTTTAGCTAATTCATCTATATATTTCCTCTTATCCCTTTTAATGCATCTTCTCACTTCTTTGTTCACCTCTGTGTAAGCTTCCTGTGTCTTGGCTTTATTACTTCTTGTTTTGCTTTTATTTATGTCTGCTTTCTTGTTCTTTCTTTCTTTAATTTTATCCAGGGTCTCTGCTGTCATCCATGCCTTATTCTGGCGTTCTCTTTTCCCCAGTGTTTCTTCGCATGTCTCTTTCCATATACATTGTATTTTTTACCTGTTTCCAATGATCTTCTATATTTATTGTATTTTCTAGTTGTTGGAGGACTTGGTATTTGTTTGATATTGTGACTGCGAATTTATCTTTAATTCCTTGTTCTTTAAGAAACCCTACATTGAAATACGTTCTGCCCTTATTCGTTGTAGTATACCTTTTTAATTTAATTTTAAGTTTGGCTAACAGAAGATGATGATCAGAAGCTATATCTGCCCCTCTATATACTTTTACATCCTGTAAGGATGACTTAAACTTATTATTAATACATATGTGATCAATTTGATTTTCCGTTCTATGATCTGGTGACACCCATGTAGCTTTGTGTATTCTTTTATGTTGGAATATTGTTCCTCCTAGGCTCATTTGATTAAGGGCGCAGAAATTCACAAATATCTCTCCATTCTCGTTTATATCTCCAAGTCCATGTTTTCCCATAATCTCTTCAAAGCCTCTGTTGTCTGATCCTACCTTAGCATTTAGGTCTCCCATCAAGATTATAATATCCTTGGCTCGTCTTGCATCCATCTGGCATTGTAGCTGTTTATAAAAATCATCTTTAACTGAGTCATCTTTATCGTTGGTTGGTGCATAGCATTGTATAATGTGTAATTTTATTTTGTTTTTGGTTGTTCTAAATGTTGCTCTCACCAGTCTTGGTCCCACTGCCTCCCATTCTAGAAAAAGAGTTTTTAAATAATGTGCAGAGCCAGTGTTCGATGAACAGTGTGGTTTTGTTAGAGATAAAGGAACAAGCAATGCCATTTATATCATAAGATTTTTAGAAGAAAGAGCCATAGAGTTGAAAACAGATCTATACCTATGTTTCATAGATTACACCAAGGCATTTGACAAAGTAAAGCATCAAGATATAATCACAATTTTAGAAAGCATAAACGTAGACAGCAAAGATCTAAGAATAATAAAGAACATGTACTGGCAACAAACAGCGGTCATAAGAACTGGAAACCAATTGGGAATGTTTCAACAAATAAAACAGGGTGTTAGACAAGGCTGTGTGCTGTCACTAGATTTGTTTAATATTTATAGCGAGACTATTTTAAGATCCATAAGGGACATGCCTGGAATAACAATTGGAGGTCATAATATAAATAATCTAAGGTATGCTGATGATACAGTCTTAATCGCTAAAAGTGAAAATGAGTTACAAGAAATGTTGGACATTATAGTGAAATAAAGCAAAAATAAAGGACTCAGCCTTAATAGCAAAAAGACAGAGGTAATGGTAACAACAAAGAAAAAGACATCACCTCAGTGCAAAATAAAGACAAATGGAACAATATTAAAACAGGTAAATGAATTTTAATATTTCGGAACTTTGTTAAGCTCAGACGGAACATGTACAAAAGAGGTGAGATGCAGAATGGCTCAGGCAAAAGAAGCTTTCCAAAAAATGAGGAAGATACTATGCAATCCATTTTTGACAATAGAAACAAGAAAAAGAATTCTTAAATGTTATGTAGAGCCAGTCTTAACATATGAATGCGAATCATGGACAATAGGACAACAGACAAGAAAATCACTGGAGTCTGTAGAAATGTGGTTTTACAGAATAATGTTGAGAGTACCATGGACCAGAAGAGTAATGAAAGTGTTCTGAGAGAGGTCAAAGCAAAAAGAGAGCTAATTTTCAATATTAGGAAGAAACAGTCATCATTTTTTGGCCATGCAATAAGAAGAGAACAGCTGGAATATATTGTAACAAATGGAAAAATTGATGGACGAAGAGATAGAGGGAAGCAACGAGAAAAAATAACAGACTGCTTAAGAGAATGGCTTGACAGAAGGTCAACAACAGAAGTGATAAATAGCTGCCGAGATCGAAAGTTGTGGAGAGACATGATCACCTACGCCAGTAGGCCCGTTACTTGATGATGATGATGATGATGATGATGTAGAGCCAGTCTTAACATATGAATGTGAATCATGTACAATAGGACAACAGACAAGAAAATCACTGGAGTCTGTAGAAATGTGGTTTTACAGAAGAATATTGAGAATACCATAGACAGCTAAGAAGAGTAATGAAAATGTTCTGAAAGAGACCAAAGCAAAAAGAGAGTTAATTTCCAATTTTAGGAAGAAACTATCATCATTTTTTGGCCATGTAATGAGAAGGGAACAGCTGGAATATATTGTGGGACGAAGAGATAGAGGGAAGCAATGACAAAAGATACCGGACAGCTTAAGAGAATGGCTTGGAAGAAGGTCAACAACAGAAATGATGAACTGTCGAGATCGAAAGTTGTGAGACATGATCACCTACGCCAGCAGGTCCGATAACTGATGATGATGATGATGAACATCGAAGACTAATTCATGTTTCCAGTTTTTAATTGCCAGTATATTGTACATTAAATAGACAATCAAAAAGATACAGACTTTCATTAATGGATGCTTACGCAGAATAAAAGGATGGAAATGGCAGGACAAAATCACTAACATTGAATTATGGAAATGTACCAGCCAAATACCAGTGGATTGAGAGATACAGCGAAGACGATGGCGCTGGATAGGACACACACTGCGCAAGCCAACTGAGAGTATTACACAACGGGCCCTTTTTTGGAATCCCCAGGGTAACAGACAAAGTGGAAGACCAAGGAATTCTTAGAGAAGACAGATAGAAGCAGGGATGAAGATGATGGGGAAGACATGGAATGATCTTACAAGAATGACAAATAAACAGAATGACTTGGAAAGTGTTTGTTAAAGACCTATGCTCCAATGGGAGCTAAAAAGGTAGAAGAAGAGACATTGTACATTGAGTTTGTTTGCACTCCGAACATGTCCATAGGTGCTCAGATCCCCTCCTCAGCAAGTCTCGCAGTGTCCAGCGACTGACGACTCCAGTTCTGTGTTGGCTGATAAGTCTTCTTACACGTCCACTAAGTTTCTCGCTTCTGGTTGTGCCCATCTTAACTCCCATCTCTTTCATCAGAAATAGTGACGTAGATCCATGGTTGTCAAAGCCCTGTGCCCTTCCCACTTCTCTGAGGGGATTGATAAATTTTCGCCCGATCCATTGGTTGACTTACCTCCAACGACGGCACAGCTAGCCAACCTGTCCGCTCTTTCAATTCCCCGTACTCCCACATGTCCAGGGACGTAGCCGAAGGTGACTACATTGTACATGTTCTCAATGGGGGACATGATGGTCTAGAGAAAAGATGTCGGCCTTTTCTCAGAAAGGTACTGGGTTCAAATCCCAAAATAGATAGTGGCTTTATTTCACTTCGAATCCGTGGTTTCTTCGTGGCGTTGCCTCTGTGTAGTGAGATCATATTTCTAGACCTCTCAAATAACGACAAAAAGAAACATGAGATCCCGTGTGCACTCGCGTACGTTAAACAACACTTGGCAGTGAAAATTAAATATAGTAACTTAAAAATGGCCACTTTTCGAGTACCAATTTTAAATTATAATCTACCCATGTTAAAGACAGATGTGTCATGCCGAAAGGTGCAGATATCGCGGTTTTGTAGTAAACTAACGACACAACGCTCGAGCGTCCACTTAAAGAGTAAAAGCTAGGAAGAAGAAGTTAAGTGCTCAACTTAAGCACGGGGCTTAAGTTTAAAATCCGTCACCGATTAGACGTTTCGATTACTATAAGAATAAATATAACTTGTCTGTGGGAGGACAAATCTCTTCATATAGGATGTGAGCAGCGGCGGACGGTGAGTTCGAAACTTGAGGTGGCTGGAACGTAAGATTAAATTTTTAGGCTTACATATAATTTACAACATAAAAATTATTTCAATTAATGTTATGTAAAATAGTTCCTACAATTATAGCCCTAAATTATCATAATTAAATAATATTATTTTCATATTAGTTTCCTGGACAGCTAGAAATATCAATGAGGAAATTCTCAAAGAAGCCAACACAAAAAGGCAGCTCCTAAACAACATTAGAAAGAAACATTTTTTGGGCACATCATGAGGACAGGAACGTTGGAATACTTGGTTACAACTTGCAAAATTAAAGGAAAGAGAGATCGCGGACGACAAAGAGAGAAAATACTAGATAGCTTGGTTTCATACCATGGCAAACAGTCAACAACAGAACTGATACGATGCACTGTAGATAGAAGATTGTGGAAGGACATGATCGCCTACGCTGACCGATATGGCACATGATGATGATGATCATTATTATTTATGTTTGCATTATAAGTTATGAAAAAGACATGGTTTTGCTTTAATAAACATCTCTTAAGTTTTGCTAAAGTTATGTTATATAACAACAAAGTGCAGTTATTCTAAGGCGGCTCTAGAAAAGGCGGCCTCTTATTGGAGTTACATCAACATGTTCCAATAAAGAAATAGGTCGCCATATTAGTTATTTGTTTATTGCCATAGTAACGAGGAGCTGTTTGCAGAAATAGCTTGCCTAGTAAAAAAATAAGGTACCCCCGTCACGCCAAGTGGCGTATAGGGAAATATGGTGCTAGTGACCCTATATTTTACAGACCTTCAGCACATGATTTTTTGGGGTAATGTGGTCGGTATTACGCCCGTGCTGGTTTACTTTCCCAGAAAAAAATTCGGTACCCATTTAAGGCTAGGTGAACCCGGAAACTGTCGGTTGGGATCGAACCCTACCCCTTGTCCTTTGTAGTCCAGTTCACAAACCACTGAGCTATCTCGGCTCCTTAGTTATTAATACTGGCTGTGATTATTTGAACTGTATGACGGCTGCACTAGGGAATACGGTGGCTGCTTGTACATTGACTATTAACTCTCATTGACTATTAACTCTCATTGACTATTAACTCTCATTGACTATTAACTCTCTGAGCAGGAATTTAATTGTGTTCATTATCATCACCATCATTGAGTGCCGTCTCCGCATCGAAGGTTGGCTACCATGGAGCGCCATTCCGCTCTGTCTCTTGCTTTGATGGTGCAAGTTGTCATAGGCTGACTTGTCCATCTTTTGATGTTACTCGTCCATGTTAGTCTTGGTCTGCCTCTGCCTCTTTTACCTTGTCTTTTCCCTTTCAATATTACTTTTATTAGGCTGTTGTGTCTTTTAACATGTCCCAAAAATTTCATTTGTCTTGTTCTAATTATGTTTAGTAGTTCTTTTTTTCATTTTCATTTGTTTTAAAACTTCATCGTTTGTTTTATTATCTTTCCATCAAATTCTACCTATTCTTCTATAAATCCACATTTCAAAGGCTTCAATTTTCTGTTCTGTTTTGTTGTCTAATGTCCTTGTTTCTGCACCATACCATAGGAACATATAGGAATGTTGAGAAGATGTAACATTTTGCTATTCTTAGTTTTAGCCCTGGTGTTATTTGTTTTGATGTTAGTATATTTTTCATGACATTAAAATTACTTTTTGCCACACCTATTCTTTTGTTTATTTAAGTTGTACATTTTCCATCACTGGTTATAGTGTGTCCCAGGTAGTTGTAGCTCTGGACTGTCTCCAGATGTATTCCTTCAACTTCGATATTTAACTGTAGGTCTTGAGAATTTTCTTTGTTTATGATCATAGTTTTAGTCTTTTTGATTTTCACATCTAGTCCATAATTTTTGCTTGTCATGTTTATTACATTAAGTAATTGTAAGTATTTAGGATTTTCTGCTAGTAGTACAGTATCGTCAGCATATTGTGTTATGTATCATGACAAGAATAGAGGAGTCTTGGCCTCCACTGCTTCCTTTGAATATCCGCCGCAGAATGTGAGATGGTTAATTTGAGTGTGAGGCCAACATTGTATCTCAACTAGGTCTTGTATCTCAACCAGGTCTTGTATCTCAACGAGGTCTTGTATCTCAGCGAGGTCTCGTATCTCAGCGAGGTCTCGTATCTCAGCGAGGTCTCGTATCTCAACTAGGTCTCGTATCTCAACTAGGTCTCGTATCTCAACTAGGTCTTGTATCTCAACTAGGTCTTGTATCTGAGCTAGGTCTTGTATCTGAGCTAGGTCTTTTATCTCAACTAGGTGATGTATATTGTTTGTTGTTAGGATCATCGTCATTGCACAGCGGGACGAATCCATCGGTGCTCAGTGACCCTCCCCCCCTCCCCGGAGCATCTCGAGAAAATCCGAGGAGAATCCTGGTTCATGTGCACGAACTCCGTAGCACGGCCTGGGATCCACGGTTCAAGGAGATTTCTGATTCAGTTTCGCCAGGACAGCACGGCCATATTTATGACCTACTTTCTACATTTTAAGTGCCAAGGGATCTTTAACGTGCGCAAATGCACGCGGGACCTCTTGTTTATTGCCGTTATCCGAGAGGGCTAGGCGTCGGATCTTACTACCCAAGCGATCAGGGGATGATAGCGTCATAAATAAACTGCGCATTAATTCTTCCTCTTTTTGAAATAAAAATAAATAAAATAAAATCACCACCGCATCTAGCGGGCTTTGAAGTCGGGTCTTCCCTGACCTGAAGCTGACGTCACGTCGTACCTATAAACTACACGCAGCCCCTTAAGTATATTTACCCCCAAACTGTACACACTTTAATCATTGCTATGTAGATCACGGCCCAGATAGGACAGACAAGCGGTTGTTTGCATGCCAATAGCCTCTATCACGAAATGTGTTTTATGGGGGGGGGGGGGCTGTCAGAAGGGTAGATAATCACACGGCGGACGAGAGAAAATGTCCAAGGACACACTAAAGTTGTCACTCAAACACTGAAATAGCCATCTCGATATTTGTTGAAAATATTGATGATATCCGGGCCACAAGAACGATGCAAAATTGTTGAGGCTAAGGCAATCCACAAGAGAAGGTGAAAAAATGACGCAATGATGAAGCGATAAAGAATGAAAGAGACATAAATGAAAGAAAGAAATACGGAAGGAAGGAAAGAAAGAGAAAGAAAATGAAAGAACGAAAATAAAAGAAAGAAAAAAAGAAAATGAAAGAGAAAGAAAATGAAACAAAGAAAGAAAATGAAACAAAGAAAGAAAGAAAGAAAGAAAGAAAGAAAGAAAGAAAGAAAGAAAGAAAGAAAGAAAGAAATAGGTCCGTCACGCCACGTGGAGACATATTGGAACAGAATGATAGTACCCATATTTTAATAGACCTTCGGCACATTATTTTCGCAGATTAATGTGGGCGGTATTAAGCCAGCGATTAACACAAAAGTCATATAATAACGACATGCTGCTCCTCAAGTCAACAATCACATCACACACGTTCTTTTAGTAGCAAACACTTCAAGACTTTCACTGGCCTCATCACCTAGCAACAAACCTATTTAAGCTGGAAAGCAATGACAGTGTGATCGACCTAATGAACGAATGACTTCATTCCTGGGCCTTCCGGAGCCGTTAGATGTCGCATTGGGATGTGCCTTCCAGAGCCGTTAGATGTCGCATTGGGATGTGCCTTCCAGAGCCGTTAGATGTCGCATTGGGATGGGCCTTCCAGAGCCGTTAGATGTCGCATTGGGATGGGCCTTCCAGAGCCGTTAGATGTCGCATTGGGATGGGCCTTCCAGAGCCGTTAGATGTCGCATTGGGATGGGCCTTCCAGAGCCGTTAGATGTCGCATTGGGATGGGCCTTCCAGAGCCGTTAGATGTCGCATTGGGATGGGCATTCCAGAGCCGTTAGATGTCGCATTGGGATGGGCCTTCCAGAGCCGTTAGATGTCGCATTGGGATTGTAGTGTCTTTCACCATCCACCTCTATTCAGGGCGAGATGTTTGATTTTATCTAATTAGTTTATGCCTGTCAACATAGCTTCTCTTATAAGTGTTAGTTTTAGTGTCTCTTTAGGTCTTCCTCTTCTTCGAAAGACAAAGCACAAGGTATGGTGAGAGTTTTACAAAAAAGTAACAAAATACTGACGTCGTCATACCCCACCATTTGCTCATTGCTACCAGCTTTACCGGAACACTGCAGTTATTTGACTGTTCCCTAGTTTAGTTTAGCTTAGCTAAGCTTAGTTTAGCTTAGCTTAGCTTAGCTTAGCTTAGCTTAGCTTAGCCTAGCTTAGCTTAGCTTAGCCTAGCTTAGCCGACAGTTCATCCCAATTGCCGATCGTACATGTCAACAAGTGCTCAGATCTCCACCGAAGAATATCCCTCAACGTGCAAGGACTAACGTCATCGATGTTGTGTTTAGTTGATAAGTCTTCTTTGGATTCCCACATAGCCCTCTCGTCAGGCATCTCCCACCTTGAAATGATATTTGCGAAGTCTGTTTATGGCTGCGGATTCAGAGTCATTTTCGGGAGTCGTATTTTTCGTGCAGCGTCACTGAGGGCATTCAAAATGTTCAAGCGGTCCATTGAACTTCCGCAGTCAACATTAGCCAAACCTATAAGTCTGTCAGCGCGTTCATTACCCCTTACTCACGTGTCCTGGCGCGAAAATAAAGCCCGAAAAAATGAAAAATATATCAAGAAAAAGGTGGAAACAAGTTTAGTCTTCAGCCTTTAAAAAAAGTCAAGGCATTCCCATACCCGCACCGCCACTCCTCCCAGCAATCATTGAATGTTCGTCTACTGATTGTTCCGTCTTGCATTGATGGAACGTGCTGGGTTCTCTTCCACTTAGGATGATTTTCCTGCTTTCCCCATTGTGGCTCACTGATCTACCATTCTTCTGCTATGATATCCTACGCTTCGTTGTATCTTCCTGTGGTTTTTTAAACTTTTATTTTATGATGAATTGACTAATTCTTTAGCATTGGTTGTACACGAATAAGTTGGCTCGCTGCTCAAACCAGCTGATTTTAGTCAAGACAAGAATAAAACAAATATTACCGGCCCCATTACTCAAGCAAAGAAAAACATCACGGCTGCAAGTACTGGTATCCAACCTTAGATTAAGTAAAAGGCACCAGAGTTGAGTGATATCATCTCACCCTTGATTAAGTAAAGAAAAGCACTTGGGTTGAAAGTGCTAGTTAGTATCTGACTTTTGATTGAGTAAAGAAAGACACTCGGGTTGAAAGTGCCAGTTAGTATCTGACCCTTGATTAAGTCAAGAAAGACACTCGGGGTTGAAAGTGCCAGTTAGTATCTGACCCTTGATTAAGTCAAGAAAGACACGCGATTTGAAAGTGCCAGTTATAGTATCTGACCCTTGATTAAGTCAAGAAAGACACTCGGGGTTGAAAGTGCCAGTTAGTATCTGACCCTTGATTAAGTCAAGAAAGACACGCGATTTGAAAGTGCCAGTTATAGTATCTGACCCTTGATTAAGTCAAGAAAGACACTCGGGGTTGAAAGTGCCAGTTAGTATCTGACCCTTGATTAAGTCAAGAAAGACACTCGGGGTTGAAAGTGCCAGTTAGTATCTGACCCTTGATTAAGTCAAGAAAGACACTCGGGGTTGAAAGTGCCAGTTAGTAAAGGTAAAGTACGAGACTTGAACCGGCGTCTTAGCACTCGAGTTTACACCCATATGTGCTCGGCCGCCTATCCAGAAATGTTCGCATATTTCTGTATAGTGTCGCCTCAAGCATCGAAACTCAGATGCGAAGCGACATTCCTCACCTTCCCAGGGTAATACCCTGGTACCCATTTCTGCCAACGGCTGGGTCGACCGTGGGGGTATTTTTTTTTTCCAACCACGAGTACAATTCACACTGCTCCCAGCGGGAATCGAACACGGGTTGTCTGAACGTCGGTAGTACAGTCGGGTGGTTTTCCCAACTAGGCTACCGAGGCCCCCTGCCAGTAAGTATCTGACCCTTGATTAAGTCAAGAAAGACACTCGTGTTGAAAGTGCTAGTTAGTATCTGACCCTTGATTAAGTCAAGAAAGACACTCGTGTTGAAAGTGCTAGTTAGTATCTGACCCTTGATTAAGTCAAGAAAGACACTCGGGTTGAAAGTGCCAGTTAGTATCTGACCCTTAATTAAGTCAAGAAAGACACTCGGGTTGAAAGTGCTAGTTAGTATCTGACCTTTGATTAAGTCAAGAAAGACACTCGGGTTGAAAGTGCTAGTTAGTATCTGACCCTTGATTAAGTCAAGAAAGACACTCGGGTTGAAATTGCCAGTTAGTATCTGACCCTTGATTAAGTCAAGAAAGACACTCGGGTTGAAAGTGCCAGTTAGTATCTGACCCTTAATTAAGTCAAGAAAGACACTCGGGTTGAAAGTGCTAGTTAGTATCTGACCTTTGATTAAGTCAAGAAAGACACTCGGGTTGAAAGTGCCAAGTAGTATCTGACCCTTAATTAAGTCAAGAAAGACACTCGGGTTGTAAAGCCTCTGGTATGTCACTTTTGGTCAAATAAAGAAAGATAAGTGGGGAGAGAGCACTGAAACCAGGCCAATGGTCAAATCAGGTTTAAAAACAAACACCTAATGAGAGAGCACTGGACCACACTCTCCATAACGATGTACAAGAAAGAAGCAGAGATTGCTCTACCCGTTCCAATAGCCACAACACCATGGAGTAACGTTCATCACTTGTGTTGATAAAGAAGGCAAAGAGACCGATGATAAAAGTCATGTCATTGAGAAAATTAGAATATAAACATCAAATAATATTAAATAGGTTCCCTCCAAGCCTTGCTAGTCGTATGGGGAATATGGTGTTAGTGACTATATTTTTCTATGACCACGGCACATTTATGGGTGATGTGGTCAGTATCACGCCAGGCCGCCTTTACTTCCCAGAAAAAATCTCTCGTACCTATTTTTAGCGGCGGGGTGAACCCCGGAGCCTTGGCAGTCCGAAACAAAAAAGCAGCCACTGCTGGAGATCGAACCCGGATCCTTCTGGTCAGGAAGCGAACACACTTACCACTCAGCCACCGAGGCTCCCAAGGAAGCGAACACACTTACTACTCAGCCACCGAGGCTCCCATAATATTATGAAATAACATAACATAGCAGCTAAATTAACAGAAAGACCAGACTCACTAAGTTTCGACAAAAACCATAAAGAGATTTGTTTAGTCTACAAAAACGATACAAACTTCATACAGTCAATTATTAAACAACAGTTTCAGTCAAAGTTCAGAAGAATGTTGAAAGTTCCCTGGACAGCTAAAAAGACCAATGAGGAGATTCTCAAAGAGGTCAACACAAAAAGGGAACTCCTAAAAAAACATCAGAATGAAACTACATTTTTTAGGTACATCATGAGAAGAGGAAAGTTGGAATACTTGGTTACAACTGGCAAAATAAAGGGAATGAGAGATCGCGGACGGCAAAGAGAGAAAATACTAGACAGCTTGGTGTCATGGCATGGAAAACAGTCAACAACAGAACTGATACGATACACTGTAGATAGAAGATTGTGGAAGGACAAGATCGCCTACGCCAACCGGTATGGCACATGATGATGATGATGATGACAAAATCATGAAGCAAACAATAACATCAGCGTACTTACCTGAGTAATGTTTTGCCTTGTCTTTCAGTCCATACTTCCACGTCATATGAAATCATGTAACTGCCAAACATATACTGTAATATGTTTTCAAAACAGCTTGTCTTTATAAACACATTGTGCTGTTCATTATCATATTTCTAATTTAATTGAAAAATACATAATTTAGATGAAAGAAACATGTAATACTTCGGTTTCAAACTGTATTTAATGAATTTTAGATCCCCTTAAAAATTTTAATACATAAATTCAACACTTAATTCTACATAAATTCATTTCAAAATAATATAACAATTGACGTCTCTTGTCCTCACGGGCAAATGATTCATTCTTTATTAGCACTCGCGAAATTTATTCTCTCATTTCGTGAAGTGTTCTTTCTATAGGCTGAATTTTCACGAGAATAAAACACTTCTGCGAAAGCGCTTGACCACAATTCGTAGACTAAAATATGTGGGTGTCGTGACGTAACGAGTTAAGGAGCTCTCGGCTTTCGCTCGTGGAGGACAAACAGAACAGGAGTGTTGCCCGCGAGATGTAGCTATTGCTTGAGCTGTGTGCCTAGCTCTTGCTGTTCCCCCGTTACAAACACTATCTAACCCTCTTTTCTTATTTATATATATATGTATGTTTCACATTTTCTCTATATCTCTTTATCCTATTTTATCTGCTAAAGTGCCTTGTACTTGTATTTTTTTTATGTCTCTATCACTCACTCCTTTATTTTTTTTTCTTTAAGTATAATTCTCTATCTCTCTCGCTCTATCTTTTCATCTCTCTTTCTCTCTCTCCCTCTCTGTCTTTTCATATTTTTTCTCTCTCTGTCTTTCTATCTCTCTTTCTCTCCATCTCTCTTTCTCTCCATCTCTCTTTCTCTCTCTCTCTCTGTCTTTTCTTTTCTCTCTCTGTCTTTTCATCTTTCTTTCTATATTTCTCTGTCTTTTCTTCTCTCTTTCTCTCTCTCTGTCTTTTCATCTCTCTTTCTCTCTCTCCGTCTTATCTATCTCTCTTTCTCTCTCTCTCTGTCTTTTCTTCTCTCTCTTTCTGTCTTTTTATCTCTCTTTCTATCTCTCTCTGTCTTTTCATCTCTCTCTCTATCTTTTCATTTCTCTTTCTCACTCTCTCTCTTTGTCAATTCATCTCTTTTTCTCTCTCTTCGTCTTTTCTTCTCTCTTTTTCTGTCTTTTCTTCTCTCTTTCTGTCGTTACATTTCTTTATTTATGTCTACTGCTCCCTCTCTTTACTTATCTTGTCTGTCCTCATGAATATTATATTTCTCTATCTTTATTTCTCGACGTCATTTTCTACTCTATGTCTCTTTCTTATCTCTCTCTCTTAAATATATATATATATATATATATATATATATATATATTACAATATTTAACTATCTGTCTACTTAATTTTTATTTCATTTATAACTCATTCATTATCCATTCATCTATTTATGTTTTATCTTTCTCTGTTTAATATTTTTCTTTCCCATATGTTTGTTCGTATTTTACTCCTCTTTAACGCTTATATTTATCTTTCTCTGTCAATTCAACATCTCAGTAGTTCCTACCTCTAGTTATGTCTATTTTCCTATCATTCACGCTTGTCTATCTCTCTTTGCTGCGCTCTCTCTCTCTCTCTCGAAGTCCATACATATATCTAATTTGTATTTTAACTCATGCTTGTAGGTATCTTAGTATATAATTATAACTTTCGCTCTCTCTCTCTCTCTCTCTATCTCTCCCATTCCACTCATGCTACTGTCTGTCTATATCTCTCATTCTCGCCTTCCCATTGTCTAACTGTCTCTCTCATTCTCGACTTCCCGTTGTCTGACTGTCTCTCTCATTCTTGAATTCTCGTTGTCTGACTGTCTCTCTCATTCTCGACTTCCCGTTGTCTGTCTCTCTCATTCTCGACTTCCCGTTGTTTGAATGTCTCTCTCATTCTCGACTTCCCGTTGTTTGAATGTCTCTCTCATTCTCGACTTCCCGTTGTCTGACTGTCTCTCTCATTCTTGAATTCTCGTTGTTTGAATGTCTCTCTCATTCTCGACTTCCCGTTGTCTGACTGTCTCTCTCATTCTCGACTTCCCGTTGTTTGAATGTCTCTCTCATTCTCGACTTCCCGTTGTTTGAATGTCTCTCTCATTCTCGACTTCCCGTTGTCTGACTGTCTCTCTCATTCTCGACTTCCCATTGTCTGACTTCTCTCTCATTCTCGACTTCCCGTTGTCTGACTGTCTCTCTCATTCTTGAATTCTCGTTGTTTGAATGTCTCTCTCATTCTCGACTTCCCGTTGTCTGACTGTCTCTCTCATTCTTGAATTCTCGTTGTTTGAATGTCTCTCTCATTCTCGACTTCCCGTTGTCTGACTGTCTCTCTCATTCTCGACTTCCCGTTGTTTGAATGTCTCTCTCATTCTCGACTTCCCGTTGTTTGAATGTCTCTCTCATTCTCGACTTCCCGTTGTCTGACTGTCTCTCTCATTCTCGACTTCCCATTGTCTGACTTCTCTCTCATTCTCGACTTCCCGTTGTCTGACTGTCTCTCTCATTCTTGAATTCTCGTTGTCTGACTGTCTCTCTCATTCTCGACTTCCCGTTGTCTGACTGTCTCTCTCATTCTCGACTTCCCGTTGTCTGACTGTCTCTCTCATTCTCGACTTCCCATTGTCTGACTGTCTCTCTCATTCCCGACTTCCCGTTGTCTTACTGTCTCTCTCATTCTCGACTTCCCGTTGTCTGACTGTCTCTCTCATTCCCGACTTCCCGTTGTCTTACTGTCTCTCTCATTCTCGACTTCCCGTTGTCTGACTGTCTCTATCATTCTCGACTTCCCGTTGTCTGTCTCTCTCATTCTCGACTTCCCGTTGTCTGTCTCTCTCATTCTCGACTTCCCGTTGTCTGTCTCTCTCATTCTCGACTTCCCGTTGTCTGTCTCTCTCATTCTTGACTTCCCGTTGTCTGACTGTTTCTCTCATTCTCGACTTCCCGTTGTCTGTCTCTCTCATTCTTGACTTCCCGTTGTCTGAATGTCTCTCTCATTCTCGACTTCCCGTTGTCTGACTGTCTCTATCATTCTCGACTTCCCGTTGTCTGTCTCTCTCATTCTCGACTTCCCGTTGTCTGTCTCTCTCATTCTCGACTTCCCGTTGTCTGTCTCTCTCATTCTTGACTTCCCGTTGTCTGACTGTCTCTCTCATTCTCGACTTCCCGTTGTCTGACTGTCTCTCTCATTCTCGACTTCCCGTTGTCTGAATGTCTCTCTCATTCTAGACTTCTCGTTGTCTGAATGTCTCTCTCATTCTCGACTTCCCATTGTCTGACTGTCTCTCTCATTCCCGACTTCCCGTTGTCTGACTGTCTCTCTCATTCCCGACTTCCCGTTGTCTGAATGTCTCTCTCATTCCCGACTTCCCGTTGTCTGTCTCTCTCATTCCCGACTTCCCGTTGTCTGACTGTCTCTCTCATTCTCGACTTCCCGTTGTCTGACTGTCTCTCTCATTCTCGACTTCCCGTTGTCTGACTGTCTCTCTCATTCTCGACTTCCCGTTGTCTGAATGTCTCTCTCATTCTCGACTTCCCGTTGTCTGAATGTCTCTCTCATTCCCGACTTCCCGTTGTCTGAATGTCTCTCTCATTCTCGACTTCCCGTTGTCTGAATGTCTCTCTCATTCCCGACTTCCCGTTGTCTGACTGTCTCTCTCATTCTCGACTTCCCGTTGTCTGACTGTCTCTCTCATTCTCGACTTCCCGTTGTCTGAATGTCTCTCTCATTCCCGACTTCCCGTTGTCTGAATGTCTCTCTCATTCTCGACTTCCCGTTGTCTGACTGTCTCTCTCATTCTCGACTTCCCGTTGTCTGTCTCTCTCATTCCCGACTTCCCGTTGTCTGTCTCTCTCATTCCCGACTTCCCGTTGTCTGTCTCTCTCATTCCCGACTTCCCGTTGTCTGTCTCTCTCATTCTCGACTTCCCGTTGTCTGACTGTCTCTCTCATTCTCGACTTCCCGTTGTCTGACTGTCTCTCTCATTCTCGACTTCCCGTTGTCTGACTGTCTCTCTCATTCTCGACTTCCCGTTGTCTGACTGTCTCTCTCATTCTCGACTTCCCGTTGTCTGACTGTCTCTCTCATTCCCGACTTCCCGTTGTCTGTCTCTCTCATTCCCGACTTCCCGTTGTCTGTCTCTCTCATTCCCGACTTCCCGTTGTCTGTCTCTCTCATTCCCGACTTCCCGTTGTCTGTCTCTCTCATTCCCGACTTCCCGTTGTCTGACTGTCTCTCTCATTCCCGACTTCCCGTTGTCTGTCTCTCTCATTCTCGACTTCCCGTTGTCTGACTGTCTCTCTCATTCTCGACTTCCCGTTGTCTGACTGTCTCTCTCATTCTCGACTTCCCGTTGTCTGTCTCTCTCATTCTCGACTTCCCGTTGTCTGACTGTCTCTCTCATTCTCGACTTCCCGTTGTCTGACTGTCTCTCTCATTCTCGACTTCCCGTTGTCTGTCTCTCTCATTCCCGACTTCCCGTTGTCTGTCTCTCTCATTCTCGACTTCCCGTTGTCTGACTGTCTCTCTCATTCTCGACTTCCCGTTGTCTGACTGTCTCTCTCATTCTCGACTTCCCGTTGTCTGACTGTCTCTCTCATTCTCGACTTCCCGTTGTCTGACTGTCTCTCTCATTCTCGACTTCCCGTTGTCTGAATGTCTCTCTCATTCCCGACTTCCCGTTGTCTGAATGTCTCTCTCATTCTCGACTTCCCGTTGTCTGAATGTCTCTCTCATTCCCAACTTACTGTTGTCTGTCTCTCTCATTCCCGACTTACTTTTGTCTGTCTGCCTCTCTAATTCCCAACTTACTGTTGTCTGTCTGTCTCTCTCATTCCCAACTTACTGTTGTCTGTCTGTCTCTCTCATTCCCAACTTACTGTTGTCTGTCTCTCTCATTCCCAACTTACTTTTGTCTGTCTCTCTCATTCCCAACTTACTGTTTATGTCTGCCTCTCTCATTCCCAACTTACTGTTGTCTGTCTGTCTCATTCCCAACTTACTGTTGTCTGTCTCACCCATTCCCAACTTACTTTTGTCTGCCTGCCTCTCTCATTCCCAACTTACTGTTGTCTGTCACTCTCATTCCCAACTTACTGTTGTCTGTCTCACCCATTCCCAACTTACTGTTGTCTGTCTGCCTCTCTCATTCCCAACTTTCTGTTGTCTGTCTCACCCATCCCCAACTTGCTCTTGTCTGTCTGCCTCTCTCATTCCCAACTTACTGTTGTCTGTCACTCTCATTCCCAACTTACTGTTGTCTGTTTCACCCATTCCCAAATTACTGTTGTATGTCTGCCTCTCTCATTCCCAACTTATTGTTGTCTGTCTCACCCATCCCCAACTTACTCTTGTCTGTCTGCCTCTCTCATTCCCAACTTACTGTTGTCTGTCACTCTCATTCCCAACTTACTGTTGTCTGTTTCACCCATTCCCAACTTACTGTTGTCTGTCTCACCCATTCCCAACTTACTGTTGTCTGTCTGTATCTCTCAGTCTGTATCTCTCATTCCCAACTTACTGTTGTCTGTCTCACCCATTCCCAACTTACTGTTGCATGTCTGTCACTCTCATTCCCAACTTACTGTTGTGTGTCTTACCCATTCCCAACTTACTGTTGTCTGTCTCACCCATTCCCAACTTACTGTTGCATGTCTGTCACTCTCATTCCCAACTTACTGTTGCATGTCTTTCACTCTCATTCCCAACTTACTGTTGTCTGTCTCCCCCATTCCCAACTTACTGTTGCATGTCTGTCTCCCTCATTCCCAACTTACCGTTGTCTGTCTCACCCATTCCCAACTTACTGTTGTATGTCTCACCCATTCCCAACTTACTGTTGTATGTCTCACCCATTCCCAACTTACTGTTGTATGTCTGTCACTCTCATTCCCAACTTACTGTTGTATGTCTCACCCATTCCCAACTTACCGTTGTCTGTCTCACCCATTCCCAACTTACTGTTGTCTGTCTCACCCATTCCCAACTTACTGTTGTATGTCTCACCCATTCCCAACTGACTATTGTATGTCTCACCCATTCCCAACTTACTGTTGTATGTCTGTCACTCTCATTCCCAAATTACTGTTGTATGTCTCAACCATTCCCAACTTACTGTTGTATGTCTCACCCATTCCCAACTTACTGTTGTATGTCTCACCCATTCCCAACTTACTGTTGTATGTCTGTCACTCTCATTCCCAACTTACTGTTGTCTGTCTCACCCATTCCCAACTTACTGTTGTCTGTCTCACTCATTCCCAACTTACCGTTGTCTGTCTCACCCATTCCCAACTTACTGTTGTCTGTCTCACCCATTCCCAACTTACTGTTGTCTGTCTCACCCATTCCCAACTTACTGTTGTCTGTCTCACCCATTCCCAACTTGCTGTTGTCTGTCTCACCCATTCCCAATTTACCACATTCTCTCTTATTCCCGACCGACTGTATCCCCCCATTGCCCATACTTCCTATAAGCCGTTAGATTGATCGTGCACAACTGGTGAAAGGGCACATGAATACAATGGGTAAAGTGAATGTGAAAGTACACACGTTGGAGTAGTAAAGCTTTTGGAGTGCATGTTTTAAAGAAATGGAAAAAATGTATGTTTTAAATGAAAGGAGAAAGTATATGTTTTAAAGAAATGGAGAACGTGTGTATTTTAAAGGAATAGAGAATATATCTTTTTAAAGGAAATAAGAACGTGCATGTTTTAAAGGAGGAATGAATTAATGACGAGTATCAAATAGTGGGAAAATGTGTGTCTGAAAGAAGAAAGGAAGAGAGGAAAAGCTAGAAAAGAAGGAAGATGTCAATTTTGTATGCTAAACAGTTACATCCAAGAGAAAATAGTTTATCTTCAAAGTTACTAGTAAGTAATCCCCACTCTTGTGGCATTTGCGCAGAGAACTCTTCCTGACTTCTGGTCAATATGGCGGACAGACGACAGGGAACCGATGAGTCACTGTCTGAAAAATGTTCCTTGTTACAATTTCCTCATATTCCAAGTCCGGCTTGCTGTTGGAGCTACTGAGTAATGCTCTGTCAACCCCGTGAGCTGTGTGTTTCATCTAGATGGTGTTTCTAAATTCAGATTTCTTACGATGAATGATGATATCGTATGATGAAGGACAGTTCAGATGCGTTCAATTCGGTGCGGAGACGTCTCATGTCTTTTGAGGTGTGCTGTATCAGCAACGATGATGACTGTAACTGTTTTTCTTTGTTGTTTAGATATGCGATGAGTTGTTAATTCGGATGATTCCACTGGCAATGAGCAGTTGAGCAATTATGAATTTCCATTCGATTGCAGTGATACCGGGACCTTCGAATAACCATAACCATAACACTCTTCTTCATTGTGCGGTCTTAAAATGATAATAGGTGCGCGTAGTTACGTTGGCGTCGTTAGTTTTACTACAAGCCATAATATATGTCCCTCTCTACTCGACACACTCGTCTTGGGCATTACTAGAAAATAAATAATTGATACATGTATAGTAAAGGGTCCCGTCACGCCAAGTGGCGTATATGGAATATGGTGTTAGTGACCATACTTTTTATATAAATTCGGCACATGATTTTTGGGGTAATGTGGTCGGTATTACGCCTGTGCCGCTTTACTTTCCCAGAAAAAAATCCGATAACCATTTAAGGCTGGGTGAACTCAAAAGCCGTCGATCAGCATCGAACCCGGCCTCTTGTCCTTTGTAGTTCAGTTCACTAACCACTGAGCTATCGTGGCTCCAATTGTTACAAGATACTTACTAATTATTCATTGTTACAAGTTATTTAAAAATTATTCATTGTTACATGTTATTTAAAAATTATTCATTGTTACAATTATTTCACTCTTTCAGTACGGAAGCTTTTCATCAATGCAATGGAAGATATTTCACAGTGCGCACAGTGCGTCGAAACGTACGGACTTGTTATAAGATGCTGACAACTTATTCTATTTTATAAGTTATGTAAACATTATTCATTGTTACAAGCTACTTACAAACAATTCATTGTTACAAATTATATCAAAATTATTCATTGAACAAGTTACTTAAAGGACAACATGTAGGGTTCGATCCAAACCGACGGGATCCGGTTCACCCAGCCTTTAATGGGTACCGGATTTTTTTTCTTGGAAAGTATAGCGTCACGGGCGTAATACCGAACACATTACCCCAAAAATCACGTGCTGAAGGTCTATAAAATGTATGGTCACTAAAACCATATTCTCTATACCCCACTTAGCGTGACGGGGATACTTTACTTTTTTTTTTACAAGTTACTTAAAACTTATCGATTGTACAATCTACCTAAAACTTATCGATTGTACATGTTACCTACAACTTATTCGATTGTACAAGTTACCTAAAACTTATCGATTGTACAAGTTACTTAAAACTTATCGATTGTACAAGTTACTTAAAACTTATCGATTGTACAAGTTACCTAAAACTTATCGATTGTACAATTTACCTAAAACTTATCGATTGTACAAGTTACTTAAAACTTATCGATTGTACAATTTACCTAAAACTTATCGATTGTACAAGTTACCTAAAACTTATCGATTGTACAAGTTACCTAAAACTTATCGATTGTACAATTTACCTAAAACTTATCGATTGTACAAGTTACCTAAAACTTATCGATTGTACAAGTAACTTAAAACTTATCGATTGTACAAGTTACTTAAAACTTATCGATTGAAGTTACTTGAAACTTATCGTTTGTACAGGTTACTTAAAACTTATCGATTGTACAAGTTACTTAAAACTTATCGATTGAAGTTACTTGAAACTTATCGTTTGTACAGGTTACTTAAAACTTATCGATTGTACAAGTTACTTAAAACTTATCGATTGTACAAGTTACTTAAAACTTATCGATTGTACAAGTTACCTAAAACTTATCGATTGTACAAGTTACTTAAAACTTATCGATTGAAGTTACTTGAAACTTATCGTTTGTACAGGTTACTTAAAACTTATCGATTGTACAAGTTACTTAAAACTTATCGATTGAAGTTACTTGAAACTTATCGTTTGTACAGGTTACTTAAAACTTATCGATTGTACAAGTTACTTAAAACTTATCGATTGTACAAGTTACTTAAAACTTATCGATTGTACAAGTTACCTAAAACTTATCGATTGTACAAGTTACTTAAAACTTATCGATTGAAGTTACTTGAAACTTATCGTTTGTACAGGTTACTTAAAACTTATCGATTGTACAAGTTACTTAAAACTTATCGATTGAAGTTACTTGAAACTTATCGTTTGTACAGGTTACTTAAAACTTATCGATTGTACAAGTTACTTAAAACTTATCGATTGTACAAGTTACTTAAAACTTATCGATTGTACAAGTTACCTAAAACTTATCGATTGTACAAGTTACTTAAAACTTATCGATTGAAGTTACTTGAAACTTATCGTTTGTACAGGTTACTTAAAACTTATCGATTGTACAAGTTACTTAAAACTTATCGATTGAAGTTACTTGAAACTTATCGTTTGTACAGGTTACTTAAAACTTATCGATTGTACAAGTTACTTAAAACTTATCGATTGTACAAGTTACTTAAAACTTATCGATTGTACAAGTTACCTAAAACTTATCGATTGTACAAGTTACTTAAAACTTATCGATTGAAGTTACTTGAAACTTATCGTTTGTACAGGTTACTTAAAACTTATCGATTGTACAAGTTACTTAAAATTTATCGATTGAAGTTACTTGAAACTTATCGTTTGTACAGGTTACTTAAAACTTATCGATTGTACAAGTTACTTAAAACTTATCGATTGTACAAGTTACTTAAAACTTATCGATTGTACAAGTTACTTAAAACTTATCGATTGTACAAGTTACTTAAAACTTATCGATTGTACAAGTTACCTAAAACTTATCGATTGTACAAGTTACTTAAAACATACTGATTGTGCCAATCTATCATAAACTTTGCTATTTTTGTTTGTTTGTCTAGCACATCATTCAAATCTCCCAAACGCTGGTTTGTCAACGACTCCTACTCATCCGTTCCTTGATGCTATAAAGTCCCCCACATCAAAAGTCAGCATCAAACTCATTCTCCAGCCTCCCTTATACAATACTCATCTTCATTCCCTCGCCTCTTCCGACTTCATAAACTCATCCTCAATCCATTTCTGGACGCCATAAACTCATTCACACCACCTCCTTGGTTTCGGAAACCGCCTCCTCTATGCTCACTCCCATTCTGCTACAACAACGTCCAACCTCTAGCCTCCCACCACTCTTGTCTGTACAGTTTGTCACTCGCGTCGGCTAGAAAAGACCACCGTAATTTCACATCGCGTAAACCGGATATCCGGGAGAACACATTCTACTGCTTTTTTTTTTTGCTCTTCCCCCGTACGGACACGTGTCTATGTCAGCCATTTTTTTCTTTATTTGTAGAAAGTAAAGGCAATCCTTTAGCATTATTGCTATTGGGGACTAAAGTAACAGGCTTGAAAATCTCCTGAGAACTTCTTTTGTCATAGGACGAGTCTGTGCTCTTTGGTTCTCTATATATCACTCTTACTCTCTCTCTCTCTCTCTCCTATCTCTCTCTCCTATCTCTCTCTCCATCTCTCTCTCCTTCTATCTCTCTCTCTCCTTCTATCTCTCTCACTCTATAGCTCTCATTCTATCTCTCTATCTATCTCTCTTTCTATCTCTCTATCTATCTCTCACTCTATCTATCTCTCACTCTATCTCTCTCACGCTATCTATCTCTCTATCTATCTCTCACTCTATCTCTCTCACTCTATCTCTCTATCTATCTCTCACGCTATCTCTCTTACTCTATCTCTCTATCAATCTCACTCTATCTCTCTCACTCTATCACTCTCACTCTATCTCTCTATCTATCTTTCACTCTATCTCACTCATTCTATCTCTCTATCTATCTCTCACTCTACTCACTCTACCTCTCCTACTCTATCTCTCACGCTATCGCTCTCATTCTATCTCTCTATCTATCTCTCTATCTATCTCTCTATCTATCTCTCTATCTATCTCTCACTATCTCTCTCACTCTCTCTATCTCTCTCACTCTATAGCTCTCATTCTATCTCTCTATCTATCTCTCTTTCTATCTCTCTATCTATCTCTCACTCTATCTATCTCTCACTCTATCTCTCTCACGCTATCTATCTCTCTATCTATCTCTCACTCTATCTCTCTCACTCTATCTCTCTATCTGTCTCTCACGCTATCTCTCTTACTCTTATCTCTCTATCTATCTCACTCTATCTCTCTCACTCTATCACTCTCACTCTATCTCTCTATCTATCTTTCACTCTATCTCACTCATTCTATCTCTCTATCTATCTCTCACTCTACTCACTCTACCTCTCCTACTCTATCCCTCACGCTATCGCTCTCACTCTATCTCTCTCACTCAATCTCTCACGCTGTCGCTCTCACTCTATCTTTCTCATTCTATCGCTCTCACTCTATATATATATATATATATATATATATATATATATCATTCTATCTCTCTATCTCTATCTCTCACGCTGTCGCTCTCACTCTATCTCTCTCATTCTATCGCTCTCACTCTATCTCTCTCTCTCTCTCTCTCTCTATCGCTCCTTGGTCCTTGGTAGATTTTCAGTTAAGTCCTGCACTATTTAAATTTTTTAGTTTATCATTTTTTAAATTCTTATAATGAAGTTAATGTCCCTTCCGTTTTGCTATTTTATTTAATTTTACCTCCTATCCCATTTAAATCTCTCATTGATCTACTAGTTCCGATCCTTCTAGAACATGTAGTGGTGTTTATCTTTATTTCGTTGTCCGTTTGTGTTGTTCTCGCTTTTTGATGAATGCCGCACATGGACTGAAACTTCATGATTTTTATGTGTCCCTTTTATTGTCAAGCTATTACCAAACTATGTAGGAGTGCACGTTACACTCCACCACATGTTCCGTGCTATTAGCTTTACCGCAGCACTGCAGTTATATTTGTCTGTTACCTTCATAATGTCAGGTAGCCAGTTCCCTTCTTAACTGCTTTTCATTCCCGCAACGTTATCTCTGGTACCGACTTAAAATTGCTGGATTCAGAGAATTTTTCACACAGTCCGGCCTCTAAACATTATCATCAGGTCAGAATATTAGAAAAAACTAGGAAACATGACAACAGCAGGGGCCAAAAGAATGGCAAAAGACCGCAAATTATATCTCCCATCGGCGCTGAAAGGTAAATGAGAAAGGAAAGAAGAAAAAGAAAATCAGGTCAGGCAAATGCCGTCAACTGTGAGACGGGTAGGATGTAAATACAGGGAGAGAAAGAACTGAAATGATGATATAAGGAAATAGTCAAGGTCTCATTATGATAGCAAGAAATAGTCCTGGGTCTCATGATGATATTATGAAATAGTCTGGGTCTCATGATGATATTATGAAATAGTCAGGGTCTCATGATGGTATCAATAAATAGCCTGGTTCTCATGATGATATCAAGAAATAGTCTGGGTCTCATGATGTTATCAAGAAATAGCCTGGTTCTCATGATGATATCAATAAATAATCTTGGTTTCATGATGATATCACGAAATAGTCTGGGTCCCATGATGTTATCAATAAATAGCCTGGTTCTCATGATGATATCAAGAAATAGTCTGGGTCTCATGATGTTATCAAGAAATAGCCTGCTTTTCATGATGATAGCAATAAATAGCCTGGATCTCATGCTGATATCAAGAAATAGTCTGGGCCTCATGATGATGGCAAGAAATAGTCTAGGTCTCATGATGATATCAAGAAATAGTCTGGGTCTCATGATGATATAAAGAAATAGTCTGGGTCTCATGATGATATAAAGAAATAGTCTGGGTCTCATGATGATATAAAGAAATAGTCTGGGTCTCATGATGATATCAAGAAATAGTCTGGGTTTCATGATGATATCAATAAATAGTCTTGGTCTCATGATGATATCAAGAAATAGTCTAGGTCTCATGATGATATAAAGAAATAGTCTGGGTCTCATGTTGATATCAAGAAATAGTCAGGGTATCATGATGATATAAAGAAATAGTCTGGGTCTCATGTTGATATCAAGAAATAGTCTGGGTCTCATGATGATATAAAGAAATAGTGTGGGTCTCATGTTGATATCAAGAAATAGTCAGGGTCTCATGATGACAGCAAAGAAACGGTTAGGGTCTCGAATTCGTCAAATCATGAACAGCAGGGAGGAGCATAAATAAAAACAGGAAGAGAACAACTTGGTATGTTGATCGTGCTCCTACTGCTGGCCATGTCATGCGATCAATCAGATCAGACCAGATTACTGTACATTCTGGAAGGAACACTACCCTATCTCGATCATCCTCCCTTATTTCCAAGACGATTTTTGTGGAGGGTAATACTTTCAGCCTCTGCATTGATTTCATTCGGAAAATTCATTTGTTGTTACACATTTTAACATTTCTAAATAATATTGTTAATGTTTTCCTTTGACACAACTGAATACAGCATCACAGGGAGTTGATAACTGAGTGTTTAATAGAGACGAATTATATATTTGTCTTAGGAGATTATTTTACCTAAACATCGCTTAGCTCCATTTTTGTTTTTGTTTCAGAATCATCTGTATAGATCGTGCTGAAGTCGGATGTGTTGGGTCGAAAGGCGCAAATATAACAGTTATACTGCAAACCACAACACAACGCAGACACGCCCACTTAAACGTCCTTTTAAGGACGGATGTCGAAGAGGAATTCTACGAATACTGTAGAATACTTTAGTCATCGGGCGAACGCATGCAAGCATCTGTATAGATGAATAAATGGATGCATTATGTTGCGTCATACACGCCTTCTTGTAACCCGATGACTGAAGGAATAGTTCATATCCGGGCTAATTCTGATCTACCGATCCCAAAGAAAGCTACCCCACTCTGTCATCCGCCCTTAAACTGACGGTAACAGGGCGTAAATGTGTTGTGTTGCTGTTTGCAGTAAAACTCTGATATTTGCACTTTGCGGCCCACCACATCCGGCTTCGGCATAGTGTTTTTGAGTACAGGGTTTGACTTCCTTCTCGATTCCTACTCGTTTGGCCAGACTGGACTAGTTAGTCTGTTACTGGAGGCTTCGAGGGGGGCCTCGGTAGCCTAATTGGGAAAACCACTCGACTGGACTGCCGACGTTCGGGCAACCCGTGTTCGATTCCCGCTGGGAGCAGTGTGAGTTATACTCGTGGTGGGGAAAAGAAAAACAACCTCGCGGCCGACCTAGCCGCTGACAGATATGGGTACCAGGGTAGTACTCTTGGAAGGTGAGGAATGCCGCCTCGCATCGTGAGTTTTGATGCTTGAAGCGACACTAACCAGAAGTCTCCGAACACTTCTCGATAGGCGGCCGAGCACATATAGGTGGAAACTCGCGTGCTAAGACGCCGATTCATGTCTCGTATTTTACCTTTACCTTGACCTTAACCTTGACCTTGACCTTGACCTTTACCTTCAGATGTATCGTGAAGTAAGATCTGGATAGTTTAGGTTAACTTGTCTTGGCACAAGACATGAGCTGGGAGTCGCTGGAAACTTCAGCTGCGTTGCTCTCGTGCATCTTTGCCTGTGCGTTATGAACAACAAATGACAGGACAAAATAACCAACTCTAATGTCTTACAACCATATCAACCAACACAGAACTGGAGTCGTCAGTCGGTGGACACTGCGGAACTTGTTGAGGAGGGGGTCTAAGCACCTATGGACATGCTCGGAGTGCAATGATGATGACCCGCAAATAACTCAATAATTCAATATCAATGTAGTCCTGTCAGAGTGTGCAGACCCGTCAGAGTGTGCAGACCCGTCAGAGTGTGCAGACCCGTCAGAGTGTGCAGACCCGTCAGAGTGTGCAGACCCGTCAGAGTATGTAGACCCGTCAGAGTATGTAGATTCGTCAGAGTATGTAGTCCCGTCAGAGTATGTAGACCCGTCTGAGTATGCAGACCCGTCAGAGTATGTAGTCCCGTCAGAGTATGTAGACCCGTCTGAGTATGTAGTCCCGTCTGAGTATGTAGTCCCGTCTGAGTATGTAGTCCCGTCTGAGTATGTAGTCCCGTCAGAGTATGCAGACCCGTCAGAGTATGTAGTCCCGTCTGAGTATGTAGTCCCGTCAGAGTATGTAGTCCCGTCTGAGTATGTAGACCCGTCTGAGTATGTAGACCCGTCTGAGTATGTAGTCCCGTCTGAGTATGTAGTCCCGTCAGAGTATGTGGACTCGGCAGAGTATGTGGACTCGGCAGAGTATGTAGTCCCGTCAGAGTATGTAGACCCGTCTGAGTATGTAGACCCGTCTGAGTATGTAGACCCGTTTGAGTATGTAGACTATTCAGAATACCTAGTAGACTATTCAAAGTATGTAGACGTTTCAGTTTATGTTGTAGACTATTCAGAGTTAGTGTACTAGTTGAAGTATATAGTCTAGTTTAAGTATATAGACTGGATAGTTCTATATATTTATGCTCAACCTATAAAACTCTGCTAATTCACGTGTCACAAACTTGGCACTCTCGTTGAATCAAGAAATCATACATTCTTTACATAAACAACTCACCACCTCTACCTGCATTGGAAACTCAACTTTCTGGCTATTTGCTTCAGAAACTCAGCATCCTCTCTGCATAAAGAAACCTAACTATTAACGACACACCAATACTTGTAACTCACATTTCATTTTTTTAAAAACTCACTAGCCTCGTTCTAATTTAAAAAACAAAAGCTCACCATACTAGATGCATTACAAACTCACCACTCTCGTTTTATTAAAAACTCAGGATACTCAGCACCTCTAAGTCATCACAAGCTCACATCCATACAGTCATCTCACATCCATACAGTCATCACACATCCATACAGTCATCGCACATACATACAGTCATCACACATCCATACAGTCATTTCGTCTTGAACGCGTCAGTCTCCACATATCCACGAAACAATAGTAACAAATTACTACATTTGACTTCTATTGACTTCCGGTTAATATGGCGGATAGGCGGCAGGAACCGTTAAGGCACTGTCTGAAAAATGTTCATTGTTGCAGTTCCCTCATTTTCCAAGTCCGGCTTTCTGCTGGAGCTACTGAGTTTAGTACCATGTGCACACTGTAAGCTGTGCTTTTCATCCGGATGGTATTTATATATTCAGATTGCTTACGATGAATGATGACAACGTATGACGAAGAACAGTTCAGCTGCGTTCACTTTCGGTGCCGCTTGGCCTTATGTCTTTTGGCGTGTGTTGTAGCTGCTATGATGGGGACTGCAACTGCCTTTCTTTGATTGGATATTCGATGAGACGTTAATTTGGATGATTTCACTGGCACAGGTACTTGAGCAATTATGGATTTCAATTTGTTTGCAGTGATATTCCTTCCAACAACTATAACTATTCTACATGTTTCTGTGGTCATACTTACCCATAAAATAGAGATTTTCTAGAAAAACTAGATTAGTGTCAAAGACACTTCTCACATGTCCTCTAGCATCTTGTCTCATATTATCTTCTTTCATGTCTTCTAATATTCAGTTTCATATCTTCTTTCTTTCTTTCTGCACTGTATGAACAGATGCCCAGATACTTGATTTCTGGAACCAACTGAGGTTTCACAATATCTATGTGAATGTTTAATGAGCCAGTCGATCTCCTAACCTTCATTGCTTGATGTGAATGTGTAATGTCGATCTACTAACCTTCATTGCTTGATGTGAGTGTGTAATGTCGATCTCCTAACCTTCATTGCTTGATGTGAGTGTGTAATGTCGATCTACTAACCTTCATTGCTTAATGTGAGTGTGTAATGTCGATCTACTAACCTTCATTGCTTGATGTAAGTGTCTAATGTCGATCTACTAACCTTCATTGCTTGATGTAAGTGTCTAATGTCGATCTACTAACCTTCATTGCTTAATGTGAGTGTGTAATGTCGATCTACTAACCTTCATTGTTTGATGTGAGTGTCTAATGTCGATCTACTAACCTTCATTGCTTGATGTAAGTGTCTAATGTCGATCTACTAACCTTCATTGCTTGATGTGAGTGTGTAATGTCGATCTACTAACCTTCATTGTTTGATGTGAGTGTGTAATGTCGATCTACTAACCTTCATTGTTTGATGTGAGTGTGTAATGTCGATCTACTAACCTTCTTTGTTTGATGTGAGTGTGTAATGTCGATCTACTAACCTTCATTGTTTGATGTGAGTGTGTAATGTTGATCTACTAACCTTCATTGTTTGATGTGAGTGTGTAATGTCGATCTACTAACCTTCATTGTTTGATGTGAGTGTGTAATGTCGATCTACTAACCTTCATTGTTTGATGTGAGTGTGTAATGTCGATCTACTAACCTTCATTGTTTGATGTGAGTGTGTAATGTCGATCTACTAACCTTCATTGTTTGATGTGAGTGTGTAATGTCGATCTACTAACCTTCATTGCTTGATGTGAGTGTGTAATGTCGATCTACTAACCTTCATTGCTTGATGTGTCTAATGTCGATCTACTAACCTTCATTGTTTGATGTGAGTATGTAATGTCGATCTACTAACCTTCATTGCTTGATGTGAGTGTGTAATGTCGATCTGCTAACCTTCATAATTTCCTAATCAAAACAGAACAGACATACCCTTCCCTTATTCACAATCAAAACGAAATAGTACCAGTTCTATCCCACATGCTCTTTTGTTTTATTTTAAGGATTTTGTTTCTAGTAAAATATTAACCGGAACACTATATTCACTATATTTTTATGTCATAAATTAACGAAATTGTAATACATCAGGTCACTGAACCTACATTGTGTATTTACAATTGTGCAATGAATTTTGTATTTTTAAAAATTACATATATAAAAAAAGAGTAAAAAGCCCCGTCACGCTAAGTGGCGTATAGGGAATATAGTGTTAGTGACCATACATTTTATAGACCTTTGGCACATGATTTTTGAGATAATGTGGTCGGTATTACGCCCGTACCGCTTTACTTTCCCAGGAAAAAAAACGGTACTCATTAAGACTGGATGAACACGGAAGTCGTCGATCAGGATCGAACCCGAATTCTTATCCTTTGTAGTCCAGTGAACTAATCACTGAGCTATCGCGGCTCCCAAAATTATATTTACTATTATATTTATCAGCGAAAATATTATGAGATCAATAGTAGACAAAAACACGACATAAACAATCATGGATACAATTACATGTAACAGATATGCGGATGACACAGCCATCAGCGGCGAAGAATAAAGTAAAAGAAATGATGGAGATTATAACAAAAAGAAAGCAATAAGAAAGGCCTCAGTCTGAATAGTAAATAAACAGAAGTCATGGTCATATCGAAGAATCAGTCATTACAATAATGAAACATAAAAACAAACGGGACAAACCTGAAACAAGTGAAACGCGTCAAAATACTTGGGTACAATAATAATATCAGATGGAAGATGCACCACAGAGATAAAAAGCAGAATTGTACAGGCCAAAATAGCATTTTAGAAAATGAAAAATGTCTTATGCAACAAGTCTACGTCAATAGAAATGAGGAAGAGAGTTCATCGGTGCTATATAGAGCAAATTCTGACCTATGGAAACGAATCATGGACATTAGACAAGCAAACGAAAAGACTATTATAGGCCACAGAGATGGTATTTCGCAAGCAGACCAACACAAAAAGGAAGCTCCTAAGAAACATCAGAAAGAAACAGTCAACATGTATCGGGCACATCATGAGAAGAGCAAAGTTGGAATACTTGGTTACAACTGGCAAAATAGAGGGAAAGAGAGACTGCCAAAGACAAAGAGGACAGATACTGGATAGCTTGGTGACATGGCATGGAAAACAGACAACATAAATGATGCACTGTGGATAAAGAATTGTGGATAGACATAATGACCTACGCTAACCGGTTTAGCGTGTGATAATGATGATGATGATATTTATATTACATTTAATACACTTGTTGGCCCCACGGAACAGTTTAACAAAGACATCTAACTTTCTGCAACAAGCAACATACTATAAAGAGCAAGGGGAAGAAATGAAAAACTAGATATATAAATAGATAGTATGGTTAAAGCTTCACGTAACAGGTGGACACCACAAATCAGAACGACGTTTCGGCGCAAAGGGCTTCAATAGGAACAAACATACAACACACCTACCAATATGTATTTAAAATCAAAAATAAATAATTAAAAAATAGAACTAGAAAGAGAAATGAAAAGTAAAGAAGAATAAAATGTTCATTAAAAAGTTCCCTGTAAGCTCTAAGAAGAATCTTTCTTCTGAAAGAACGGAAGTGCGCGTGGGGTACATGCGCGTGCACAAAAGTGCAAATGTGCGCACACAGCACGCAGTAACAGAAGTTTACAAAGTCAGATCCGTGTGCATACAAAAGGCGCAAGAAACAGACTAGAGAGGAGGAAAGATAGAGGTGTCGTAGAGTTGAGTAATAGATATAGGGGGCAGACTACAGAGGAGGAAAAATAGAGGTTTCGTAGAGTGGGGTAATAGATATAGGGGGCAGACTACAGAGGAGGAAAGATAGAGGTTTCGTAGAGTGGGGTAATAGATATAGGGGCAGACTACAGAGGAGGAAAGATAGAGGTTTCGTAGAGTGGGGTAATAGATATAGGGGCAGACTAGAGGAGGAAAGATAGAGGTTTCGTAGAGTGGGGTAATACATATAGGGTACAGACTAGAGAGGAGGAAAGATAGAGGTTTCGTAGAGTGGAGTAATAGATATAGGGGGCAGACTAGAGAGGAGGAAAGATAGAGCTGTCGTAGAGTGGGGTAATAGATATAGGGGGCAGACTACAGAGGAGGAAAGATAGAGCTGTCGTAGAGTGGGGTAATAGATATAGGGGGCAGACTAGAGAGGAGGAAAGATAGAGCTGTCGTAGAGTGGGGTAATAGATATAGGGGGCAGACTAGAGAGGAGGAAAGATAGAGCTGTCGTAGAGTGGGGTAATAGATATAGGGGACAGACTAGAGAGGAGGAAAGATAGAGGTTTCGTAGAGTGGGGTAATAGATATAGGGGACAGACTAGAGAGGAGGAAAGATAGAGGTTTCGTAGAGTGGGGTAATAGATATAGGGGACAGACTAGAGAGGAGGAAAGATAGAGGTTTCGTAGAGTGGGGTAATAGATATAGGGGACAGACTAGAGAGGAGGAAAGATAGAGCTGTCGTAGAGTGGAGTAAAAGATATAGGGGACAGACTAGAGAGGAGGAAAGATAGAGGTTTCGTAGAGTGGAGTAATAGATATAGGGGACAGACTAGAGAGGAGGAAAGATAGAGGTTTCGTAGAGTGGGGTAATAGATATAGGGGACAGACTAGAGAGGAGGAAAGATAGAGGTTTCGTAGAGTGGAGTAATAGATATAGGGGACAGACTAGAGAGGAGGAAAGATAGAGGTTTCGTAGAGTGGGGTAATAGATATAGGGGACAGACTAGAGAGGAGGAAAGATAGAGGTTTCGTAGAGTGGGGTAATAGATATAGGGGACAGACTAGAGAGGAGGAAAGATAGAGGTTTCGTAGAGTGGGGTAATAGATATAGGGGACAGACTAGAGAGGAGGAAAGATAGAGGTGTCGTAGAGTGGTGTAATAGATATAGGGGACAGAGTAGAGGGGAGGAAAGACAGAGGTGTCGTAGAGTGGGGTAATAGATATAGGGGACCGACGAAGTGATGCAGTGTGAGCTAGTCAAGTCAAATGTAACATTAATTATAGTGGTTTGAACATCTAATGCGTATAAGCCCCTCAACAATAACGTCAAGAGCTTATAACAACAAAATGGAACTACCAAGGTAGACCCAAAAAAAAAGATGGATTGATTGAATTTACGACATAATGAAACAATATATTATAACTATGTAGCTACAGAAAGTATACATTTTGCGATGAAAGTGCTTTTGATAGAAAAAAAAAGCATTATATTATACATACATTAATTTAAGCCTATGACGCCTACCGGCAAAAAAGCGGAAGAGGATATTTAAAAAAAGAAAGAAAATATACAATTTACTACAAAGGGAAATTATAAATTAGCAGTGAGCTATGAAGTTTAGTTATCATTAAAGTCTCTACTTTCGGCTAAGTTCGGCTAATTTTGGCTAAAAAGGTTATTTTATTACAGTTATTACATTTGTAATCGGTGCTTTCTTTCCCCAAATGTTTACCGGAAATTATACCGCTTTAGACAGAAGTTGCATTAGCTCTAGCCGTCTCAAGCTGTCATAAAATAGTGTAGGATCAAGAGGGCGATACGCATTGATCTATTGTCAACAATCTTCTCTAAAGTTACCCTTTTAAATTTCAAATTTTCAACTATTTATATACAAATTGAGAACGAGAATTACAAAATGTAATATTGTAAAGTTTACTGTATGCATCTGATTCTATTCCATTCTGTTCTGTTCTATCCATAGAGCCAGCTTCATTGCAGTCAGGAAAGTCTTATATCTGCTCTACCACTTGTCACAACATTTCCCCAAAATGTATTGGTAATTTTTTGTAAGCAAGTTCGCTCCGTGGATGTCCTACTCGATTGTACAGGCGACGATACCAAACTATATTCACCTCTTACTACGTACGTATCAGATAACAGTGGCTTTATTCTTGATGAATTCTTGATGATTCTGTTCAATTCTGTTCTATTCTGTTCTATTCTGTTCTATTCTATCCATAAAACCAGTTTCTTTGCTGTCAGGAATTTCCCATATTCGTATTCAGAGAACCAGTTTCATTGCAGTCAGGAATTTCATATATCCGCTCCACCACTTGTCCAAACATTTCCCAAAATCCATCGGTAAATTCCGTAGACACGGTCGCTCCTTGTACCATGTCCTACACCACTGTATAGGCGACGATTCCAAACCACATTAGCTTTTTACGACATGCCTGGCAGGTAACAGTAGCTCTATTCTTTAACACCCTCTCCCCCCCCCCTTCCACCCCACCATAGTCACACGGACATTCTGCATCCGTCTGCTTTAGAATGTTATATTAATTATAATAATTACTATTTATTTATTTATTATTATCATTATTGCTATACGTTGACTGTAATCTTCAATCACACATTTCACTCGTTATTTATATTCACAACATCACCTTTTTTTTTCAAGGTAAAATCATGACTTTCCATCTCATTTCTGAACACCCAATAAAAATCCCTTTTGTTCCCAAGAATGCTGGCTGCAAGATATTCTAGCAGATATCGATTGAACATCTTCTGCTACCCCCTCTCCCTATCTACCTCCTTTCAGTTCATTTCATGATTTTGTTAACGCTTACTTCCCCTTTCAGCTCTGTACTCTATTCAAGCCTGGATGTTTAACATTGCATTCCATTCTTCCTTTTTAACACTGACATTTCTCTCCCTTTACAACGACCACATATATTTCTCAATAATTCGTATCCTTTGACTTTCAGAATTTTTTTTAACATATAAAATAAGTAAATAAATACATTTCTGTTAACAGGATTTAGAAAAGGAGTCGTGTGTTCATGTGCTTAAAAAATAGTGCTTTTCTACATGGGAGTTAAGTGCAACAGGCAGGCTTAATAAAAAATATTTATTGTAAACTTAAATTATGTGCGAGATTCGATATTACGAGATTAACTCTTTCAGTACGTTTCGGCGCACCATGCCCCATGCCTATTTCGATAATGTACGTTTAGCCGCACAGTGCGTCACTCTCAATTTGATTAGTGTAAACTGCCATCAAACCATATTCTTTTTATATGTCTCATATCATCTTCGTATTGGTGAAATCTAATTCCTTGTTTAATTATATAAAATTACACACACACACACACACACACACACACACACACACACATACATATATATAATATTTAACAGGTTAGATAAATAAATATAAACATGTTGATTAATATTAAAAAACATGAAATATTTTGTTTCTGAAATCTCTACCGATAAATTTATTTTTATTATTATTATCTGATTGCCACGAGTTGATACGAGCTGCTGCTCTTTGACTCGATTAGATGTGTCGGGTTGTAATGGCTTTCTTGACATTCCCGGCTCTTACTGGAGAGGTTGGAGTTCTTCTGTCCCAGGCTATGCTGGGAAACTACTAGTCCAGCCCAGAGGTACTGCAATACTGGGTCCTCTATATCAGTAACAGCCACCACTACAGGGAACGCGGCGATCCTAGCTTCTGTTAGCCAGTCTGTTTTGACGCAGACTGTTACCAGGGGAGACCACAAGGAGGTAGAACTGCTAGGTCTTGGTCAGCTGATGGTGCGCCGACCCTGCTATTGCGACCGCAGGTCACAGGCGCTTGTGCATCCCCCTGTTAAATTGATAAAATCCTTCTGTACTGAAGGAGTTAATGGAAAGCTTAAAATTGTATAAATAAAGAGAATTGTAACAATTGTAACAATGGTAACAATGGTAACAATGGTAACAATGGTAACAATGGTAACAATGGTAACAATGGTAACAATCAATTTGAAGTGGTATTTAATGTCACAAGGAGAGAGAACATGATGGCACCAGAAATGTTGTGGTTAATAGGAGAAACAATAATAAAACAACAATAGACGTCATTCGGTAGAGATGGTGACAAGATTGTTGAGTATTGGATGAAGATTAAGAGTGGTGGGCTGAACTTGGGGTTAAGTGGGTAAGAATTGCACTTATGTACGCTAAACTTGGGGTTAAGTGGGTAAGAATTGCACTTGTATCCGCTGAACTTGGGGTTAAGTGGGTAAGGATTGCACTTGTATCCGCTGAACTTGGGGTTAAGTGGGTAAGAATTGCACTTGTGTCCGCTAAACTTGGGTTAAGTGGGTAAGAATTGCACTTGTATCCGCTGAACTTGGGGTTAAGTGGGTAAGAATTGCACTTGTGTCCGCTGAACTTGGGGTTAAGTGGGTAAGAATTGCGATTGTGTCCGCTAAACTTGGGGTTAAGTGAGGAAATAGTGCGCTTAAAATGAGCTGAATTTGATTATATAAAAAGTATAGGTACGTTGTTCTTAGACACCACTTTCAGGTTAATGATTTGTTGAACTGGTGGCAAATCAAGGTAAAGACAAACAGAAATACAAAATGCAGTGGGTAACTAGGGTTTTCTGACTGTCCCTGCTCTGCGTAGCCCACTTTACTGGTGACATCGACGGTATTTCTCTATTCAAGTATTACAACAAGACCATTCTTTATATCCTTGGTTTAACAAACCTTGTGCAGCAAGTCTGTATCAATAGAAGCAAGATAGGATATCACTGGTGTTATACAGAGCCAATTCTGAGCTATGAAAGCGAATAATGTACAGGTAACAAACAAATAAAAAGACGATTAGAGGCCTCAGAGATGGGATTTCTCTGAAGAATGTTGAGAGTTCCCTGGGCAGCTAAATGGACCAACGAGGAAATGCTCAAAAGGCCAGCATAAAGAGAGCTGCTAAAAAAGGTTGTAAGGAAGCAATCTACATTCTTCGGGCACACCATGAGAAGAGATAAGTTGGAATACTTTGTTACAACTGGCAAAATACAGGAAAAAATAGCTATCGGACGACAAAGAGAGAAGCAACTAGATAGCTTGATGTTGCGGTAAGGTAGACAAATTAACAACAGAATTTATGCAATGCACTGTAGTCAGATAATTGTGGAAAGGACATGATATCTGCGCCAACCGGTATGGCACATGATGATAACGAAGAAACAAGTCGTATAACTCTGGTGTGATTTCAATAGATATTCTCGTCACATGCAGATCGTTTGTTGGCGTGTTAAAATTATAATTAACACAAGACACACGGAAAGATAGAGAATAGAGCGCATACTTTACCTCCTGTATGGAAGTGAGGTCTAAACAAATCACAGTTACAAGAACACAAGACCTGATGACTTGGCTTTTAAGATGAAAGAAGAACAACAGTAATATTCTATCTTCTTCTTTTCTCTTTCACTGATACCTGAAAGGTGTCGTGGTTTATATCATTTGTCGTTCTTGAGCTGCTCGAACTGTCTGAATTAGTGATTTTCCTTTGTTGTTACATGTCTCTGTCACTGCATCTATCCATCTTCTTCTGGGTCTTCCTCTTTTTCTTTGTCCATGCATTCTCGAGAAGAACGCCCTTGATGGTGATTGGTGAGGATTCATTCTGACCAGGTGGCCCAACCATTTAAGTTGTTGTTGTTCTATATATTCTTGGCAGGGTTTTGTTCCTACCATTTTTCTTATGGTTTCATTTGGTATTCTATCTCTTCTTGTGTTGTTTGTTACTTTTCTCAAGCATCGCATCTCACATGTATTGATCTTTCTTAAAAAGGGATTTAGAAAGGGTCCATGTTTGACTTTCATAGCATAAAGTTGGTATGAAAATGCTATTTATAATTTGTTGTTTAGCTGGCATAGAAATGTTTGGATGTTTAGCAATGGTGAAAACTGGTATGTGACAGCATTTGCTTTTTGTATTCTCATGTCAATTTCTCTGTCTAGTTTTCCATCTTCTGTGAACATTGTGCCCAGATACTTGAATTCCTCTACTTGTTTTAATTTCTTTATCTTTGATCTTGATGTTTAATGGGTGTCTTAATTTGCTTATTCTCATAACTTCTGTTTTTGCTGTGTTAATTTTCATACTGTAATTTGTGCAACTTTTATCTAGAGATGTTATATCATCATGCACCATACCGGTTGGCGTAGGCGATCATGTCCCTCCATAATCTTCTATCTACAGTGCATCGTATCAGTTCTGTTGTTGACTGCTTTCCACGACACCAAGCTATCCAGTATTTTCTCTCTTTGTCGTCCGCGATCTCTCTTTCCTTTTATTTTGCCAGTTGTAACCAAGTATTCCAACTTTCCTCTTCTCATGATGTGCCCGAAAAGTGTTAATTGTTTCTTTCTGATGTTTTTTGTCTTTTTTTTGCGATTTGTCATAACTAGTCTAGGCAATATAAGAAGGTAGTTTGCCATTCCTTTCCTTCTTGGCAGTGACTGTACTAGTCGGAGATCGCAGCCATTGTCTCTATACATGAGATCCTCTGCCTGCCATCGCGGTGTGGGGACCATAACCGGCACTACTTGTCGGCTGCTCCCACAACACCATCCACCACATACTATATGCAACAGTAATATTAATAGTAAAAAATACAGAGACCTTGCAGCGGTACGGTCAAACAACTGACACAGCAGAGGGCTTCGTCCTGGACATAAAAGTGCACCTCCCTACTACTCTTCAAGCATAATTAGATAGAAGAAGACACGACAATGGAAACAATAACAAGCCAGTGGAAGTTTTGAGAAGGATGTCTTTATAGATTTAGAATTTGAGAAAAGAAGGAAAGACAAATAAATTAATAAAATATGAAGAAATGATCAATCTCTCTATTGCTGTGAAGAAACATTAACTGAGGTAATTTGGTCACGTCACATTCATCAGGGCTGGCTAAAACAATTTTCCGGGGAAAATGTAAAAGGAGGAAGAAGGATTGACAGAAAAAGAAAGAGATGAGACAACATTATTAAAGGCAGGAGATGGTTTTGATTTCACTGATTGTCAGGGCAGCTGAAGAACTCCAGCTCTTTCTCTCTCTCTCTCTCTCTCTCTCTCTCTCTCTCTCTCTCTTTCTCTCTCTCTCTATCTCTCCCTTTCTCTCTCTTTCTCTATCTTTTTCTCGGTCTGTCTCTCTATGTCTCTCTCTTTCTCTCTCTGCCTCTCTATGTCTCTCTCTTTCTCTGTTTTTCTCTCTCTCTATTTCTCTCACTGCCTCTCTCTGTCTCTTTCTCTGTCTCTCTGTCTCTCTGACTCGCTCACTGTCTCTCTCTCTTTTTCTCTCTGTCTCTCTCTTTCCCTCATTCTCTCTCTGTGTCTCTCTGTGTGTGTCTCTCTCTTCTTCTCTCTCTCTTTCTCTCTCTTTCTATCTCTCTTTCTATCTCTCTTTCAATCTCTCTTTCTCTCTCTCTTTCTCTCCCTGTCTCTCACTTTCCCTCTCACTCATTCTTTCTCACTTTCCCTCTGTCTCTCTCTCTTTCTCTTTTTCTTTCTCTCTATATCTTTCTCTCACATTCTCTTACTCTCTCTCTGCCATTCTCTGTCTCTCTCTGCTTCTCTCTCTGTCACTCTCTGTCTCTTTATCTGTCTCCCCTCTCTGTCTTTTTCTCTGTCTCTTTCTGTCTCTCTCTGTATCTCTCTTTCTATCTCTGTCTCTCTATCTCTCTCTTTGTCTCTCTCGATCTTTTTGTTTCTCTCTGTCTCTCTCTGTCTCTCTCTGTGTCTCTCTCTGACTCTTTCTTTTTTTCTCTGTCTCTCTTTGTCTCTCTGTCTCTCTCTGTCTCCCTGTGTCTCTCTCTGTCTCTCTGTCTCTATCTGTGTCTATCTCTGTCTCTCTCTGTGTCTATCTCTGTCTCTCTCTTTCTCTCTCTGTCTCTCTGTCTCTCTGTCTCTCTCTGTGTCTATCTCTGTCTCTCTCTCTGTCTATCTCTGCTTCTCTCTCTTTCTCTCTCTGTGTCTCTCTCTATGTCTATCTCTGTCTCTCTCTGTGTCTATCTCTGCTTCTCTCTCTGTCTCTCTCTCTGTCTCTCTCTGTCTCTGTCGAGGGACACAAACCAAAGTTCTAGTTTTTGACCTTCTGGCAGTATCAGCTCTTATCACTTGATGATGTTGTTGTGTTTCACCGATGACGTCAGTAGATTTTACTCTGGATCTTCTTGTTTCATCTCCTCATTTAATGTATGTTTTGTATTGTTTTGTTTTGTTCAGTCTCTTGGCATTCTTTCAGATGAGCGAACCATTTGTTGGTTCTGTAGCTAGTTTGGAATTGATTCAACACTCATTCTCTCTCTGTCTCTCTCTCTCTCTCTCTCTCTCTCTCTCTCTCTCTCTCTCTCTTGGCATCATTTCTTATTCTGCCTCGTCTGGTCACTGAAGAATACGTAGACTTAAACTATGATAATTGCAGATTCGTCCCTCAAAGACTTTTAGCTATTACGGAATGAGTGAGGGAGAGGGAGGGAATAGGGAGATAACGATTGAGATAGGCGCGTAGGGACGGAAAAATAAAGTTATAAATATATATATATATATATATATATATATATATATATATATATATATATATATATATATATATATATTAAATGTATCAGAAATTAAAATTGGCTAAAATGAAAATTTCTTTAAAACTTTATCTCGCCAGCTCAGTTAGTGACTGTCTATATTCAGTCTATGAACATCTATATAGCAGTAATTAGTAAACTCGTCTACTGAGCACACCATGTTGGATTCAGACCGTTTTCATGCTGTTTTTGTCCCATGATGAAGATTTTATTGATGGAAACGTTTTTGTGTAGGCGTGTCATACATCTGTCAAAATGTAACATACAGTTTACATGAGATTTGTACTTTAAACTAGCATCCCTCCGCCCCTGCATGTTTGTGCATATTGGCATGAATTGTTGTACCTATTACTATTCAAACCGGCAGACCGGCTTGCAGGTTTACTCAGACATAAATAGGTACCAGAGGTTTTTCTACAAAAGTAATCTAACCCGGCATAATGCTCCCAACATTACAGAAGCCAGTAGTGGGGTGTAACGTACACTCCTACAAGGTATGGTAACAGCTTTACAAAAAAGGGAACACAACAAAATACGGACGCTTCGACCTACATGCGGCCTTCATCGGAAAACGAGAACATCACAAACGAACAACGAAATAAAGATAAACTCTGCTACATCTGCGAAGAGCAGGACAGGTAAAACAAGGAGAACTAAAAATAGAGATAAGAGAAGAAATGATAAATTGGAAGAGAGATGTGCTATATATCAGTTGACAAAAATAGATAACATGTGAAAATTAGTAAACTAATATATATATATATATATATATATATATATATATATATATATATATATATATATATATATATAATTAAAGCGAGATTTAACTGAGGCAAGATTCAAAAGCTCCTAGTGAGTAGATGACTGTGAGTCAAAAATGAGATGCAAGCAATTATTTGCCTGTTCCCTACTTATTTTATACCGCTGCTATTTTATGTTTGTCTAATGTCATCAAAAAATAAAACACCCTTCTTGCATCCCATTTAAATCACAGTCATCTTCTCGCTGGGAGCTTTTGGATCTTTCCTCTGTTAAGTCTCGATCTAATTATATATATATTATAGCTTACTGATTTTAACATATTATATGTGTTTATACTCCGATATGTAGCACATCTCTCTTGAGTTGCATCATTTAATCTCTTATCCCTCTTTTTATTTCTCCATGATTTACCTGCCCCACTTGTCCTAAATGTAGAAGAGTTTATCTTTATTTCGTTGTTCGTTTATGTTGTTCTGGTTTTCTGATGAAGGCCGTTGACCGAAACGTCAGTATTTGGTTGTGTTCCCTTTTTATAAAGCTGTCACCATACCTGTAGGCGTGTATGTTACACCCCACTACTTTCTACTGCTACCAGCTTTACCCGCAGCTCCGCAATTATTTGTCTTTTCCCAACATTACAGAAATATATGTATATGGCAACACAAATATGTATGGGTTCATGCTATATTTCCTGTACATCATACTGGAAGCGTAACGAGGTTCTATGTTTCTTCTTTTGTTTCTGTTTAGGCCTTCGTAGTGTATATATCTATTGGCATTTCGAGCCGTAGCCGGCCAATAGGGCATAGACCCAGATACCATTTCTCTTATATACATTTTTATTCTAGCAGTTTTCAACTCTTGTAATGATCTTTTATCAAATCTCGCCAATTGTCTCTGTTCTGTGCAAGCAACTCTTATCTCATTGAGGGAGCCGATTCCTGCTGCTCTTGCCTCTCTCATCAATGTTCTTCTCAGTGTATGCTGAGCCTTATTTAGTCTGTTCTTGAATTATGTATTAACATCATCAGGCTGTGCCTGTTTCATATCTTCTCCCTCTATGTGACTTCAGTCATTTTTCTTCCTCTCATACTTAACTCTTTCCCTACGTTTCGCCGCACAGAGCGTCACTCTCAAATGTATTAGTGTGAACCGTCATCAAACCATATTGTTTTTACATTGGTTATTGGTTATGGTTATTGGTTATGGAAGGCCTCGGTATCACAGAAAACGAATTAAAATCCATAATTGCTCAACCGCCCGTGCCAGTGGAATCATCCGAATTACTAATTCATCTCCCAAACAAAGAAAGGTAACTGTAGTCCCCATCGTAGCAGTCTCAGCACACGCCAAAAGACATAAGGCGAAACCGCGCAGAAAGTGAACACAGCCAACTGTTCCCTGTCATACGATATCATCATTCATCGTAAACAAGCGGGATATTATTTTTACATGTCTTGTATCATCTTGGTATTGGCGAAATCTAATTCCTTGTTCAATTATCTAAAACTTAATATATAATATGTTATATGTTAGATAAATATAAATATGTAGATTGATTCTTAAAGCCATGAACAGTTTTGTTTCTAACATCTCTTCCGTTTCATTGATAAAGAGCTACCGTACGGAAAGAGTTAAGAAGATAAGACTTCACATAAACATACATGACTGATGACGTAACCTCGCTACCAATGACCAGATACTAAACCACTACAGAATCCGTTATCATCATCATCATCATCGTGTGCCTTCTCCGCAACGAAGGTTGGCTACCATGGATCGCCATTCTACTCTGTTTCTTGCTTTGATGGTGCAGGCTGTCATAGATTGACTTGTCCATCTTTTGATGTTACTCGTCCATGTTAATCTTGGTCTGCCTCTGCCTCTTTTACCTTGTATTTTCCCTTCCAATATTACTTTTAGTAGGCTGTTGTGTCTTTTAACATGCCCCAAAAATTTCATTTGTCTTGTCTTAATTGTATTTAGTAGTTCTCATTTTATTTTCAGATATTTTAAAACTTCATCGTTTGCTATCTTTTTTTTTGCATCCAATTCTACCTATTCTTCTATAAATCCACATTTCAAGGGCTTCCGTTATCATATGGTTAGTTAAAAATACAAATATCACGTGACTATTAAAATCAGTTATCACTTCACTATCAAAATCTGTTATCATCTGACCAGTAAAATCTGTTATAACTTGACTAATATTTTTTTAAAATCACATATGGCATATACCGCTATGCCTCGCATTTCGAACATAATCCGTTATTCGGAAAGCCGTTCAAACTCTGAATTGTCCAGAGTCCGATTACAAATAATGGAAAGGGAATTAATCTGTTCCTAAACCTTAAACAATAAACATTTTGATAAACTGAACAAATGCACAGATTTTAAGGTAGATGTAACACATTTAAATACCATAAATAATAAAGAGAAAAAGCAATGAAGACATAATAAAAGATTTAAACATTAAACAGAACACAACATATGTATATATGGTGTATACACAGACAGTGAGATAGACAGACAAATAAATACACACAAATATATATAAATGAAATTACATAATATAACTAAACATATATATATATATATATGTATTAGATACCCGATAGCGTATGCAAGCAACATTAAATACCGAATAGCACAGATATTGAATCGTTAAATTATTGCATAGCAAAGGAAAGTATTAGGTGCTATGCTTTGATGCTAAAATATATATTTATCAAGGACTGCCCATGTCTAGCAATGCTAGCATAATTTAGGAATCAAAACATAGCATCAAAAACTGTCCTTTGCCATGCAACAATTTAACGGTTCAATATCTGTGCTATCCGGTATCTAATGTTGTTTGCACATGCGCAGTTTCACACACGACAAATATTTCTAGAGACTCGTTATTTTCTTAACCTGCAATAGCCGAAAGAAAGATCGAGGGTTGTAGACCCCGCTTCAATTCGAGGGAAGTCTCAAACAATACTTCAGGTTGACATCTAGTTAAAGTGTCTGTCAGGCTAGAAGATTCAACGGGTTGTCTGGGTAATAAATTTTCTCCCACTTTTGTACTTTGGTTTTAGTGGAGTCCCGTACCACGGTGGAGGCACTATGTCCTTACATCAAGATGATGGAGCAAGATGTGATGGATTCCTTGATTTCCCGTTTGATGCTGGAAGGTTAGAGCTTATTTGTCCTAGCAGATATCGCAACACTATGACTTATATATTCATCATCATCAAGTACCATGCCTGCTGGCGTAGGGGATCATGCCTCTCCACAACTTTCGATTGCGGCATTTATTTACTATTTCTGTTGTTGACCTTCTGCCGAGCCACTCTCTAAAGCTGTCTGGTATCTTTTCTTTTTGTTTTTCTCTATTTCTTCGTCCCTCAACTTTCCCAGTTGTTACAATATATTCCACTTTTTTCCTTCTCATTACATGCCCAAAAAATGATGATTCTTTCTTCCTAATATTGGAAATTAGCTGGCTCTTTGCTTTGGCCTCTTTCAGAACCTTATCATTACTCTTCTTAGCTGTCCATGATATTTTCAACTTTCTTTTGTAAAACCACATTTGCACAGCCTCCAGTGATTTTCTTGTCTGCTGTCCTATTGTCCATGATCCACATTCATATGTTAAGACAGGCTCTACATTGCATTTAAGAAATCTTTTCCTTGTTTTTCTGGTTTCTTTTGCCAAAATAAATTGAATTGTTAATATTATTGTTACATTAGCAATTCACAAAAATACAGGAATCTCGATGATCTAATCTCCTACAATCATTTTATAATAGTACAATCCTTTAATACTACACAATCCTTCTATACTACTCAATCCTTCTACACTACATAAACCTTCTATACATGCTTCTATATCACACACTTCTTTTATATAATTTCAATACATATAGTCCTTCATATATATGTATATGTATATATATATATATATATATATATAGACATAAACTTGTATACAACATAAGCCTTTTATATAAAGGTAAAGTTAAAGTACGAGACTTGAACCGGCGTCTTAGCACGCGAGTATATACCCATATGTGCTCGGCCGCCTATCCAGAAATGTTCGGATATTTCTGTATAGTGTCGCCTCAAGCATCGAAACTCAGATGCGAAGCGACATTCCTCACCTTCCCAGGGTAATACCATGGTACCCATTTCTGCCAACGGCTGGGTCGACCGTGGGGGTATTTTTTTTTTCCAACCACGAGTACAACTCACGCTGCTCCCAGCGGGAATCGAACACGGGTTGTCCGAACGTCGGTAGTCCAGTCGGGTGGTTTTCCCAACTAGGCTACCGAGGCCCCCAGCCTTTTATATATACGTCTATACCACACAATTCTTTTATATATACGTCTATACCACACAATTATTTTATATATACGTCTATACCACACAATTCTTTTATATATACGTCTATACCACTCAATTCTTTTATATATACGTCTATACCACACAATTCTTTTATAAATTTGTCTATACCACATAATCCATATATTTCACACAATCCTTATATATATATATATATATATATATATATATATATATATATATATATATACTTCTACATACACAATCCTTCTATATATATATATATATACTTCTACATACACAATCCTTCTATATATATATATATATATACTTCTACATACACAATCCTTCTATATATATATATACTTCTACACACACAATCCTTCTATATATATATATATATATATATATATATATATATATATATATATATATACTTCTACATGCACAATCCTTCTATACATCTTTTTATCCAACACAATCCTTCTATACATCCTTTTATCCAACACAATCCTTCTATATATAAATCCAACAATACCCTCCCCCCCCCCTTTTTAATATTATGGATTTTAATTCGTTTACAGTGATACCGCGGACTTCCATAACCATAACCCATTAATATAAGTTACGTCAATGACATTTTTTTAAATAAAAGGCTGGAGACAAAGAACACAATCCCAGATATCCGTGAAGATCCCGTTCAGTTGTTGAGCAGAAAGCATCATCAAAATCTTCATGAAACCATCATACCTGACTGGCTGTTATCGTTCATGCCAACCTCCGTGTGGATATTACCAATATTTCAAGAGTAAAGCTTTGATATCTGTAAAGTAAATTGAAATAATTGTCTTCTTCTTTGGTATATTTAAATACTTGGATAATTAGTATGAAACGAATCTCAGATCAACTGCAGTGTTAGGTCAGTGTTATTTTATATGGCTGCGAAACGTGGAGAACAACAAAAATGACAATCATGAAGATACAGACCTTCATTAATGAATGCCTGCGCAGAATAAAAGGATGGAAATGGCAGGACAAAATCACTCACGTAGAATTATGGAAATGTATCAGTCAAATACCAGTGGATAAAGAGATACAGCGAAGACGATGGCACTAGATAGGACACACACTGCGGAAGCCAACTGAGAAGTACACCGCAGGTCCTTTTTGGAATCTCCAAAGACAAAGACAAAGAGGAATACCAAAATATTCTTGGTGAAGTCAGATGTAAGAAAAGATGAAGATAATGGGGAAGACATGGAATGAACTTTAAAGAATGGCAAGAAATAGAACGCCTTGGAAAGTGTTTGCTGAAGACCTATGCTCTACGTGGAGCTGAAAGTGTGAGTTGAAGACCTATGCTCCACAGGTAGCTAAAACTGTGAGTTGAAGACCTATGCTTCACAGGGAGCTGAAAGTATTAGTTGAAGGCCTATGCTCCACAGGGAGCTAAAAGTGTTAGTTGAAGACCTATGTTCCACAGGGAGCTAAAAGTGTTAGTTGAAGACCTATGCTCCACGGGGAGCTGAAAATGTTAGTTGAAGACCTATGCTCCACGGGAAGCTGAAAGTGCAAGTTGAAGACCTATGCTCCACATCGAACTGAAAGTGTTAGTTGAAGACCTATGCTCCACAGGGAGTTGAAAGTGTTAGTTGAAGACCTATGCTCCACATGGAACTGAAAGTGTTAGTTGAAGACCTATGCTCCACATGGAACTGAAAGTGTTAGTTGACGACCTATGCTCCACAGAGAGTTGAAAGTGTTAGTTGAAGACCTATGCTCCACATGGAACTGAAAGTGCTAGTTGAAGACCTATGCTCCACAGAGAGTTGAAAGTGTTAGTTGAAGACCTATGCTCCACATGGAACTGAAAGTGCTAGTTGAAGACCTATGCTCCACAGGGAGTTTAAAGTTTTATTTGCAGACCTATGCTCCACGGGTAGCTGAAAGTGTTAAAGACCTATGCTCCACAGGGAGCTAAAAGTGTTAAAGACCTATGCTCCACAGGGAGCTAAAAGTATTTAAGACCTATGCTCCACAGGGAGCTAAAAGTGTTAAAGACCTATGCTCCACGGGTAGCTAAAAGTGTTAAAGATCTATGCTCCGCAGGGAGCTGAAAGTGTTAAAGAGCTATGCTCCACAGGCAGCTGAAAGTGTTAAAGAGCTATGCTCCACAGGAAGCTAAAAGTGTTAGTTAAAGACCTATGCTCCACGGGAGCTGAAAGTGTTAGTTGAAGATATTTGCTCCACAGGGATCTGAAAGGTAGAAGAATCTCACATCATGCCTTATTTTCTTTTACATTTAAACTAAAATAAGGGGGACTGGTTGGTCTCGAGGCAAGACGCCGGCCTCGAGACAGAGAGGTTGAGGGTTCAAATCCCGGCAGCACCAGTTGGGATTTATTTTTATTTATGATTTCTCTCTGCGGCAACCACCCTTTGTCTCAGCAGCGAGGCCCGGCTTGAAATGTCAATAACTCATGGACGGAAAACATATGTGTACCTCCGAAGACGCAGCTATCTGCCTGTGCAGCGAGGGACCCCTGTGCACACGGCTGCCAGGGAAAAAAATTATTGACACGGAAAAATTCAGTTCCTAATTTCTAGGGACTTCGTCAGAGGTGAAAGCTGGCGAACACAAAAATATAATAAAATGTGTTAATTTCGTAACAATGAGATTATTATAACATCATCATCAAGTACCGGACCTGCTGGCGTTGGTGATCATGTCTCTCCACAACTTTCGATCACGACAGTTATTTATCACTTCTGTTGTTGACCTTCCACCAAGCCATTCTCTTAAGCTGTCTTGTATCTTTTCTCTTTGCCCCCCCCCCTAATCTCTTCGTCCCTCAATTTTCCCAGTTGTTACAATATATTCCAGTTGTTCTCTTCTCATTACATGGACAAAAAAATGTTGATTGTTTCTTCCTAATATTGGAAATTATCTCTCTTTTTGCTTTGGCTTCTTTCGGAACGTTTTCATTACTCTTCTTAGTTGTCCATTGTATTCTCAATATCCATCTGTAAAACGACATTTCTACAGCCGCCAGTGATTTTCGTATCTGTTGTCCTTTTTGTACATGATTCACATACATATGTTAAGATTGGCTTTACATAACACTTAAGAACTCTTATTCTTGCTTTGCCAAAAATGGATTGTACAGTATCTTCCTAATTTTTTGAAAAGCTGCTTTTGCCTGAGCCATTCTGCATCTCACCTCTTTTGTACATCTCTTCCATCAATAACGTCATTGACCTACTACCCTCTCTGGGTTCCATGGTATTAACCATTATAACAGTAAAGTATATAAATATATGACGTGAATAAACATATACTTCTCCTATTATAGATTTTCAGTGATCAGAGGGAGCTGTATCTTCAAATAAAAGAAAAATTATGTTTAAAAACGATGTATTGCATCTCACAAAACTCAAATTTGCCAATGTTTTAATTACGAGCATTACTCTACTAAAATATCACGCACACATAAATATTGAATTTGCATACAAATTGTAAGTTTCGTGTGTGATATCACAAATTGGAACCACTTCCATTAAATATCATTTCTAAGAATGATACGAATGTACTATTCTCATGACATCTTCATCCATAAATGCTGCAAAAATTACTAAGATTAGAACTAAAATGCCACTTTGAGATATAAACAAACAGCTGTTTAAAACAAATAAACAAAGAAAATTCTCAAGACCTACAATTAAATATCACAGTTGAGGGAATACATCTGGAGACAGTCCAGAGCTACAACTACCTGGGACATACTATAACCAAAAATGGAAAATGCAAAACTGAAATAAATAAAAAAGAATAGGTATGGCAAAAAGTAATTTTAATGCCATGAAAAATATACTAACAACAAAACAAATATCAGCAGGGCTGAAACTAAAAATGGCAAAATGTTACATCTTCTCAATATTCCTGTATGGTACAGAGACATGGACATTAGACAAGTAAACAGAACAGAAAATTGAAGCCTTTGAAATGTGGATTTATAGAAGAATAGGTAGTATTGGATGGAAACAAAAGATAACAAACGATAAAGTTTCAAAACAACTGAAAATAAAAAGTGAACTACTAAATACAATTAAGACAAGACAAATGACCTTTTTTGGGGCATGTTAAAAGACACAACAGCCTACTAAAAGTAATATTGGAAGGAAAAATACAAGGTAAAAGAGACAGAGGCAGACCACGACTAACATGGACGAGTAACATCAAAAGATGGACAAATCAATCTATGTCAGCCTGCACCATCAAAGCAAGAAACAGAGTAGAATGGCAATCCATGGTAGCCAACCTTCGCTGCGGAGAAGGCACACGATGATGATGATGTTTAAAACAAGTTTAATATTCACTGCGAAAGTTTACAATATACCCCCCCCCCCCCCCCAACCACCCTTTTCATGCTTTGGGCGGATACAAAGGCGTACAATCAACGAGACCTCTGCTATTTTGTAACTTAAAACATAAAAATAAAATCCCGTAAATTCGTTACTTTCAAGGGCAATATTTGAACTGCTAAATCTCACTCTTCTCCACCCCACCCCTCCCATTACCACCACTCTTATTCCCATAGAGTAACTCTCACATAGCGAATGTCTTAAGCATCTACTGCACACTTCAGTTATGACCCTCTTGGGAAATAATTTGGGAGCTTCCTTACAGGAGAAATATGGGCAGCTAGAAACGTGCGCTCAATAAAACTAGAAGGTTTATTCAGTATCAGCTTTGTCGTATCTGGGAGCTGTGGTAGACTGTAATTAGTGAACTATTCTACAGGACACAAGAGGCTGGGTACAGCTCCAAACGACTGCTTCTAGGTCCACCTAGACTTAAATGTGTAAAATATGTTTTTTTTTAGGGGAACGAAAAAGAGGCAGAAACATGAGTTTTCATTTTTTAATTTTTTTTTTTTAATGTGTCGATAGTATTCACAAATTATATGAGCACTGAATGTGTATTCCTGAATGTGTCTATAGTATTCACAAATTATGAACACTGAATGTGTATTCCTGAATGTGTCTATAGTATTCACAAATTATGAGCACTGAATGTGTATTCCTGAATGTGTCTATAGTATTTACAAATTATGAGCACTGAATGTGTATTCCTGAATGTGTCTATAGTATTCACAAATTATGAGCACTGAATGTGTATTCCTGAATGTGTCACGGTGATGACAGAGTTTCTCTTTGTTCTTAATAAGTTTATCAATCACAAAATGGAAAAAAAGGAAGAACATTAATTATTAATAACATCGGGAATTTGGCAGGTCTAGAAAGTAGCGTGTCGACCTCTGGTCAGTAAGGTCCCAGTGTTCAAATACCACTGTAGACATTGGGAATCTTTCAAAATTAAGTCCCTTGTTCCTTCGTGGCTTTACCCTCCCCAGATCTCTGGGTAGTGAGATCCGGTGTCTAGATCTATCTGTGTAGTGAGATCTGATATGTATCCCTCTCTGGGTAGTGAGATCAGATGTCTAGATCTATCTGTGTAGTGAGATCTGATATGTATCCCTCTCTGGGTAGTGAGATCAGATGTCTAGATCTATATGTGTAGTGAAATTCGATGTCTGGCTCTCTGGGTAGTGAGGTCCGATGTCTAGATCTCTCTAGGTAGTGAGATCCGATGACCAAATCTCTCTGTGTATTAAGATCTGATGTATACCCCACTCTGGGTAGTGAGGTCCGATGTCTAGATCTCTCTAGGTAGTGAGATCCGATGACCAAATCTCTCTGTGTATTGAGATCTGATGTAAACCCCACTCTGGGTAGTGAGATCCGATGTCTAGATCTCTCTAGGTAGTGAGATCCGATGACCAAATCTCTCTGTGTATTGAGATCTGATGTATATCCCACTCTGGGTAGTAGGATACGATGTCAAGCTCTCTCTATTGGCAGTGAGTTCCGATGTCTAGCCCTCTCTGGGTATGAAATCCGATGTTTAGATCTCTCTGGGTAGTGAAATCTGATGTCTAGCCCTCTCTGAGTAGTGAAATCCGATGTCCAGCCCTCTCTGGGTAGTGAAATCCGATGTCCAGCCCTCTCTGGGTAGTGAAATCTGATGTCTAGCCCTCTCTGGGTAGTGAAATATGATGTCCAGCTTTCTCTGGGTAGTGAAATCCGATGTCCAGCCTTTTCGGGTAATGTCGAAAAAGAGATCCCGTGTGCACTCGCGCACGTTTAAAGAACTCTTGGCTGTTGAAAATTGAAAAGAGTAGGTTAAAAATGGTCAGTAACGTTATAGATGGGAGGGTAGTAGGTCAATAACGTTATAGATGGGAGGGTAGTAGGTCAATAACGTTATAGATGTGAGGGTAGTAGGTCAATAACGTTATAGATGGGAGGGTAGTAGGTCAATAACGTTATAGATGTGAGGGTAGTAGGTCAATAACGTTATAGATGTGAGGGTAGTAGGTCAATAACGTTATAGATGGGATGGTAGTAGGTCAATAACGTTATAGATGGGAGAGTAGTAGGTCAATAACGTTATAGATGTGAGGGTAGTAGGTCAATAACGTTATAGATGGGAGGGTAGTAGGTCAATAACGTTATAGATGGGAGAGTAGTAGTTCAGTAACTTGTAGATGGAGAAAGTAATACGTTAATAACGTGATATGTATGAATGTAGACGACGTCAACAGGTTTATTACTTTCTTCACCGACTGCAGAGATCAACTTATGCTAATCATCCATACCGGCATGCATCACGAACTAGAGACCTGCACTTCAGGTCTTCTCTGATCTTCATAGCTTGTCGTGAGAGTTTGCTTCTCTGATTCACACTTTTGTTCTCTGACTTTTGAGGGCGATGTAGACTTCTAGCGCATACAGAGAAGTCTGTGTAAGGACATTCTCTGACACCCGTTTTATGAAGGTTTAACCTGTAGCCACTGTGTGACTATACTGTTGTTGTTTGTTTTTAGTTCGCCAACTGTATAGCACTCACGAAGTCCTTCCTATTTATCACACTGGCAGCCATGTGCTCATGTGTCCACCGCCATAAAAATTGAAAAAGTAAAGTACCCCCGTCACGCCAAGTGGCGTAAATGGAATATGGTGTTAGTGACCATACATTTTACAGACCTTCGGCACATGATTTTTGGGGTAATGTGGTCGGTAATACGCCCGTGCTGCTTTACTTTCCCAGAAAAAAAATCCGGTACCCATTAAAGGCTGAGTGAACCGAAAGCCGTCGGTTGGGATCGAATCATACCTCTTGTCCTTTGTAGTTGAGTTCACTAACCACTGAGCTATCACGGCTCCCGTCCCTCGCCATACAAGCAGATATTCTCTGACTTCAGAGAAACTCTCCAATTTTTATCGTCGAGAGTTTTAACGTTTTTGGTTAAATTGTTTTCTCCTATTAGTTTTTCCCGGACGGCGACTATTTTGACCTACTCTTTTTGAATTCCAACTGACAATGGTTCTTTAACGTGCGCAGAGTGTACACAGGGAATCCTGTTTTCCGAGAGGGCTAGACATCGAATCTAACTCACCCAGAGACCGGTAAAACTTTCTACTTCGACTTTTTAAATACATTTTCTATCTTCCACCGTCTGTGGTGTGAATCGAGCCCAGGACTGTCTTGTCCGGAGATCGACGTCTTACCTCGCGACCACCCAGTACGCAGTCTCTGTACTAGATCGTAAGTTGTTGATCGGTTCATACGAATCTAATCTGTTGATACTAAAAGTATCGCTCTGAGTTGACTTTCCTTGAATTCTCCACGTTCCTTTATCGTGGTTTGTGAAGGTAAAGGTAAAGGTAAAGGTAAAGGTAAAAGTAAAGGTAAAGGTAAAGGTAAAAGTAAACGTAAAAGTAAAGGTAAAGGTAAAGGTAATGGTAAAGGTAAAGGTAAAAGTAAAGGTAAAGGTAAAAGTAAACGTAAAAGTAAAGGTAAAGGTAAAGGTAAAGGTAAAGGTAAAGGTAAAAGTAAAGGTAAAGGTAAAAGTAAAGGTAAAAGTAAACGTAAAAGTAAAGGTAAAGGTAAAGGTAATGGTAAAGGTAAAGGTAATGGTAAAGGTAAAGGTAAAGGTAATGGTAACGGTAAAGGTAAAAGTAAAGGTAAAGGTAAAGGTAAAAGTAAAAGTAAAGGGAAAGGTAAAAGTAAAGATAAAGGTAAAAGTAAAGGTAAAGGTAATGGTAAAGTACGGGACTTGAATCAGCGTCTTAGCACGCGAGTTTCCACCTATATGTGCTCGGCCGGTCTATCCAGAAGTGTTCAGAGACTTCTGGATAGTGTCGCTTCAAGCATAGAAACTCACGATGCGAGGCGGCATTCCTCACCTTCACAGAGTAATACCCTGGTACCCATTTTTTGCCAGCGATCGGGTCGACCTCGGGGTTATTTATTTTTTTTCCAACCACGAGTACAATTCACACTGCTCCCAGCGGGAATCGAACACGGGTTGTCCGAACGTCAGTAGCCCAGTCGGGTGGTTTTCCAAACTAGGCTACCGAGGCCCCCATCGTGGTTTGTATTAAAAGCGTCTTTACCACACTAAGGTTCTGGGTTACATCCTTGAAGGTTTCTTTATAATCTTAGCAAGTTCGTCTACTTTTCATTTCAAGGAATGGGTGGCGTGTAATAATGAAGGAGATGTTCAGGTTAAATATTCTATGCGGTCAACACATTATTCTGACACGGCATAGGAGATGCCCATCCTCATGACATTAAACTCTCATCATCATATCCTTTGCTGAACGATGCATTCTCCACAGGCAGTCAGAAAGAATCTGTGTCTCCAGTCAGATCTCCCAGAGAACACTGCATTCTCCACAGGCAGTCAGAAAGAATTTGTGTCTCCAGTCAGATCTCCCAGAGAACATTGCATTCACCACAGGCAGTCAGAAAGAATCTCTGTCTCCAGTCAGATCTCCCAGAGAACATTCATTCTCCACAGGCAGTCAGAAAGAATCTGTGTTTCCAGTCAGATCTCCCAGAGAACACTGCATTCTCCACAGGCAGTCAGAAAGAATCTGTGTCTCCAGTCAGATCTCCCAGAGAACATTTCATTCTCCACAGGCAGTCAGAAAGAATCTGTGTCTCCAGTCAGATCTCCCAGAGAACATTTCATTCTCCACAGGCAGTCAGAAAGAATCTCTGTCTCCATTCAGATCTCCCAGAGAACATTGCATTCTCCATAGGCAGTCAGAAAGAATCTCTGTCTCCATTCAGATCTCCCAGAGAACATTTCATTCTCCATAGGCAGTCAGAAAGAATCTCTGTCTCCATTCAGATCTCCCAGAGAACATTGCATTCTCCACAGGCAGTCAGAAAGAATCTGTGTCTCCAGTCACACCTCCCAGAGAACATTTCATTCTCCATAGGCAGTCAGAAAGAATCTCTGTCTCAAGCTACATCTCCCAGAGAACATTTCCTTCTCCATAGGCAGTCAGAAAGAATCTCTGTCTCAAGCTACATCTCCCAGAGAACATTTCCTTCTCCACAGGCAGTCAGAAAGAATCTCTGTCTCAAGCTACATCTCCCAGAGAACATTTCCTTCTCCACAGGCAGTCAGAAAGAATCTCTGTCTCAAGCTACATCTCCCAGAGAACATTTCCTTCTCCACAGGCAGTCAGAAAGAATCTCTGTCTCAAGCTACATCTCCCACTTCTTCTACTTTCATGTTCAATGTCTCCTTGATGTCTTGAACCCACCTTCCTCTCGGTCTGCCCCTGATGCCTCGTCCAGGAACCACACCTTCAATTATTGTTCTCTCCAGCCCACTGTGTCTTTTGACGTGACCATACTATTTTAATTCCCTCTATAGAATTGTGTTTATAAAACAGTTCTTTTAATGTTTAAACATTTTAATATATCTTCACTACTCCCTTTCAGTATCCAAGATATGTTATTTTTTTTAAAATTAATTTTTATTTCTGTAGCTTTTTGTTTGGATTGAATCGATTTTTCTCCTCTTTGTTTAAGCTACTGTCCGTGATTCACATTCATATGTTGCAATCAGCAAGATACATATCTTCAGTAATTTAAATTTTACTGTTTTTTTTATTGTTTTTTTTTTTTGTTGCTGGTATTGTGTCATATGTTTTTCGTGGCGTTTAATTTTGTTTTGCTATTATTTCAACTCTAGAACTTGAAAATTATAGTGCTGAGTTTGTTATAGTTATATCAGTTGCAACTTGTAGAGTTGGCAGGGCAAAACCACTAGCTTAGAACTATAGGAAAGTACCAGATAAACACTACTGGACAAAGAGTGAACAAAGAGTGAACAAAGAGTGAACAAATACCCAAAAAATATGGGACTGTATAAGACTCACACTGGAGCCGCGATAGCTCAGTGGTTAATGAACTCAACAACAAAGGACAAGAGGTAGGGTTCGATCCCAACCGACGGCTTCCGGTTCACCCAGCCTTTAATGAGTACCGGATTTTTTTTCTGGGAAAGTAAAGCGGCACGGGCGTAAATCCGACCACATTACCCCAAAAATCATGTGCCGAAGGTCTGTAAAATTTATGGTCACTAACACCATATTCCCTATACGCCACTTGGCGTGACAGGGGTACTTTACTTTTTTTTTTTAAAAGACTCACACTGCAGAAACTAGAATTTAACACAAGGCTTTTTTCGGAATTCCCAGGGGAAGAGACAAAGAGGAAGGCCAAAATATTCTTGGAGGATACAGGTGGAAGCAGAAATGAAAAGGATGGAGTAGGCACGAAACGAATGATCTTAAGGGAATGGTAAGAAACAAGACGATTTAGAAAGTGTTTGATGAATAGTTATGCTACACAGGGAGTTAAAGGAGGACGATGAAGAAGAAGAAGAAGAAGAAGAGGAAGAAGAAGAAGGAGAAGGAGAAGAAGAAATGGAAGATGAAGCGGAAGAAGCAGAAGAAATGGAAGAAGAAGCAGAAAAAAAGAACAAGAAGAGAAGGATGGAGAAGATACACATAGCTCGTTAGCGTGAGAGGAAGTAAGGACATGGAGCGGATGAAATAAGATTTTTTGTCTTGCACTACAACTTTTAGAGAAATTCCAGTAAATTACATTTTAGACTTGCGTGCAGAAAGAAGAGCGTCTTTTCTATTTTCTCAAAGTTGAATTATAAATGGCCAGCATTTAATCATTTTGCTTCAGTCATTCTAAAGAATGAAAACAGATCGGCCACCAAGGAATATGCGGGGAAACAAGAAACATGAAACGTAATTCTCTGGAAGATTAAGAATAAAATAAGAGGGTAATATGACGATGCCTGAATGATTTGATAGCTGTTGTGGTGTCAGGCTTGTTCTAACATGGACTGACGCTATGCGTGTTTATACTGTCTCTTGTCAATATATGGTATCTCTATGAAAATGTTGTTTGGGGTCTCCAGCTTTATATCTCTAACGAAGTCCCGAGTGAATGAATTTAGCATGAATATCACATATCCCTGTTTTTCACATCGGCATCATCCCCGCCATACAGGCAGATATTCTCCCACTTCAGAAGTGTCTATGGAAATGAAGTTGTAAAGATTTGCAGTTTCTATCTTTTTTTTCATCCTTAACGTGTTAATAAAATACTGATGTCGTGACAAGACAATGTTACCACAGTTAAGATCATCATTAATGCACACCGGTCGAACCCATAGGTACTCCGTTATCCCCATCGAGAATCTCGCGGAAATCCGAGGAGAATCCAGACCGACAGGCACACATTCCGTGCGACGTCCTCGTATCCATGGTGCTGGTGGGTTTTTCCTGGACAATTTTGCCCGGGTTGCGGCCAGATTTATAACTCTATGAGCTGCTCGTTTGATTTTACCTGCTAAGCGTTCTTTAACGTGCGCGAGTGAACATGGGACCTCTTTTTTTTAATTGATGTTTTCCGAGAGGCCTAGACATCGAATCCAAAAACAAAAAAGATCAGAGAGGGCAAAGTCACAAACAAATAGCAGATTAATGTTTCCTATTTGTGACAGAAATAATCACCGCCTTTGGCGGGATTTGAACCAGAGTCTTTCCTGACCTGAGGCCTACGTAGTACCTCTAGACAACCCAGCTCACTTAACAACAATCATCATCATCATCATCATCGAGTACCGGACCTGCTGGCGTAGGTGATCAATCTCTCCACAACTTTCGATCTCGGCAGTTATTTATCATTTCTGTTGTTGACCTTCTGCCAAGCCATTCTCTTAAGCTATCTGGCATTTTTTCTCTTAAAAAAAAAAAAGTAAAGTACCTGCGTCACGCCAAGTACCGTATAGGGAATATGGTGTTAGTGACCATCAATTTTACAGACCTTTGGCACATGATTTTTGGAGTAATGTGGTCGACATTCTCCCCTGTGAACCGCTGTTGTCCCCCCCCCCCCCCCTCCTTCCGTACGATATAAATTAAGAAGACATTTTTCACAATTAGGAAGCCTGTTTTAAATATTCCAGTATGAGGTTAGGTCATACAGTTGTTCACTTTCCCAATGAGTCATTAAAGCAGGCAGGAATACTGTACAAACACACGGCTGGAAATTTCAACCAACACATGTGCTGTTTACAAAATGTTTCATTTCTTTTCTAGTGGTTTCATTTTCCATGTTGTAATTTCTGGTTACTCGGACCTCATTCCTTAAACATAGAACTTCTGTGTTGCCCTGCTTCGTGAATACAGTACATCTCTATTTACACAAATTAATTATTGCATAAATATTTACATTGCTATTTACACAATTATTTAGATCTATTTAACCAACTGTTTACATCACAATTCACACAACTATATATTTCACTATTTGTACAATTATTCATATCACTATTCATACAACTATTTACAACACTATTTGGAAGAAAAAAAATATTTATATCATTTTTCATACAACAATTATTTACATCACTAGTCATACAAGAAATGTGGACATTTGACAAGAAAACAAAACTTAAAATTAAAGCTTTTGAAATGTGCATTTATAGAAGAATAGGAAGAATTGGATGGAAATAAAAGAAGACAAACGCTGAAGTCTTGAGACAACTACTAATGAAAAGAAAACTACTAAACACAATTTAAACAAGACAAATGCGATTGGAAAGGGGGGATGTTAAAAGTCACAGCAGCCTACTAAAGGTAATATTGAAAGGGACAATATAAGGTTAAAGAGGCAGAGACAGACCAAGACGTATATGGATGAACAACATCAAAAGATGGACAAATCAGTCTATAACAGCCTGCACTATCAAAGCAGGAGGCAGAGCAGAATGGCGCTCCATGGTAGCCTAACCTTCGATGCGGAGACGGCGCTCAATGATGATGATTCATATAACTATTTAAATAACAAACTTTGTCACTATTTCCACAACAATTTATGCCACTATTTACGTAACTGTATAATTATTATAGAACAAGTACATCACTATTTTTACAACTATTTAGATCACTATTTACAGCAAAGATTACTTAACTATTTATACAACTATATATATATCACTATTTTAAACAATTATTTATATCACTATTTATACAGTTATATTCACAATTAACCACATTATTATTTACAGCACTATTTACATCACTAATAACACAACTATTTATTTATTTACACAATATTTTACATCACTATTCATACAACTATTTAGACCACTTTTTAAACAACTTTTTATATCCCTTTTTACACAACTATTTTCATCATTAATTACACCACTTTCTATATCACTATTTATGCAACACTTTACATCACTATTTATGCAACACTTTACATCACTATTTATGCAACACTTTACATCACTATTTATGCAACACTTTACATCACTATTTATTCAATTATTCATATCACTATTTAAACAACTATTCACATCTCTATTTATACAACTATTTACATCACTAATCTAAATGGCAGGAGACAGGAGTGCCAGAATCATGTTTGATGTTATATACGTTTCCGCAGATTCGGTCTCAAAGGGTCGACCTGTTTGATCAATATATATTTTGAGACAACAGTGGCTGATGATTCCTCCCTGGTTTATCTTGATTACCTCGCTTGCTCTTCTTTCCTCCCCTCCCCTACCCAATATCATCTATTTCTTTTACTCTTCGTCTCATTTTGTTCTTCATAACATATGACACTTGCTTTTATTTTTCAATTTTTTTCATTGTTTGGTCATTTGATCTAATTAAATCCTACCTGCTCTATCGTGAATTAATTTTTTAACCAGAATCTACGAAAATCCTGGCAACCGTTTTTCCCCACTTTTTTTGTGTGTTTTGTTAGATCTGTGTTGTGCATTCTGACTTTTGTGTTTAATGTGTATAGTTTCTTTGAAATACCTGATGAAGGATCTTGCCTTATAGTTTGTCTTTCTGTTAGCCTAGCTGTTCAATACCATGTTATATTTATTTTCCATACAGAGAATGTTAGATATTCCGTGTTTTTTCCCTAACATCTGAGCCTAATAGAAAATGTTCTACTTTCCTTTTTTTTTTCAACGGAAGAATATAATAGAAAATGTTCTACATTAAATTCTTTCATTACTGAGTATGGGGAGCCGCGATAGCTCAGTGGTTAGTGAACTGGACTACAACGGTCAAGTGGTAGGGTTCGATCCCAACCGACGGCTTCCGGGTTCACCCAGCCTTAAATGGGTACCGGATTTTTTCTGGGAAAGTAAAGCAACACGGGCATAATACCGACCACATTACCCCAAAATGCATGTGCTGAAGGTCTATAAAATATAGGGTCACTAACACTATATTTCCCTATACGTCACTTGACGTGACGAGGGTACTTTACTTTACTTTTACTATTACTGAGTATAACAGATAATGTTAAACTTTCTATCATTTCAACACGCGAGATAAATATAGATTGTTAAACACAGAATGAACAATCTGTGAAGTTCAGTAACTCACCTGTCATATGGCGCATGCTCGCATTGTGGCACCCTTTTATTCTACGAGTGTTATTTCATTGTATTTATTGTGTAATAGCTAAAAATATAATGTTGTAGCTCTGAGAACTATTCAAGACTAAAGAAACCAACGTTTCTACTCTAACTCTTCATCTAGGGGCAAAGATATGAGTGTACTAATAAAAGGGGACCTTATATGGAACCTTGTGGTACTGTATGAAATGTCTCAGCTCAAACGGTAAGAAAACAGAGTAGTGGTCATTTCGAAGCAGCACCATTATCCAACATAAAAATAAGTGGGACAAATCTAAAACATGTGCACAGGGCCAAATACTAGGGCACAATAATAACATCAGATGGAAGATGCATCGCATCAATAAAATGCAGAATAGCACAATCCAAAGTAGGATTTTGGTAAATGAAGAACATCTTCTACATCAAGAAATGAAAAACATCTTGTACAACAAGATGATGTCAATAAAAAAGTGAAAGAGAGCTCATCGGTGTTATATAGAGCCATGGACTGTAAACAAACAAACGAAAAGACGATTATATGACGCAGAATTGGGATTTCTCAGATGTTTAAAAATCTCTGGACAGCTAATAATATCATCGAGGACATTCTCCAAGAGGTCAACACAAAAAGGGAGCTCCTAAAAAAACATCAGAAAGAAACGATCGACATTTTCCCTGACACATCCTGAGAAGTTGAAAATTGGAATACTTGGTTACAACTGATAAAATACAAGGAAAGCGAGCTAGCGGACGACAAAGAGAGAAAATACTAGATGACCTTGTGTCGTGGCACGGTAAATAGTCACCACCAGAATTGTTACGATGCACTGTCGATAGAAAATTGTGGAAGGACGTGATCGCCTACGCCAGCTGGTATAAAAAAGTAAATTACCCCCGTCACGCCAAGTGGCGTCTAGGGAATATGGTGTTAGTGACCATATATTTTACAGACCGTCAGCTCATGATTTTTTGGGCAATGTGGTCGGTATTACGCCCGTGCCGCTTACTTTACAAGAAAAGAATCCGGTACCCATTAAAGGCTGGGTGAACCCGGAAGCCGTCGGTTGGGATCGAACCCTACCTCTTGTCCTTTGTAGTACGCTAACTGGTATGGTACATGACAATGATGTGGTACTATTAAATGTCAAAATGTTTGAATAGTGGATGTGCCACAGAATATATTCACATAGAATGAGACACATCTTCATTAACTTTTCCTCGTGTTTTTCATCTCAGTTCTTCATAATTTAAACATATATATGTCTGTTTGTTAAGTATATTGGCAGCTCGTGAGCAGTCTTTTCACATGACCCATAAATCTAGACTGACGAAGTTACTTACAGCTGCCACGTCACTTCAATAAAGAAATGCTCAGACGCTAATCCTTTCCCCATCTCTGACTAAGCTTCTATGTAAGATGTTTGAGAACGTGCATTCTCCGCCTTTTAGTTTGGTATACAGTCCAGGGGCGTGCAGTGTTTGCCGAGACACTTCAGGGAGTCCAGAAAAAACTGCCTGTTAAGCGTTTGATACATCGCTTGCTTGTTTTGGAGACGTATCTTACTTATGTACTTGTGGGTAGTTGAAATGTTGAGTCAAATCAATAGAAGGCATCGGTTTGAATATTTATATTTATATTGTTGCGAGTGCTTAGCCTTACTGGAGACGAACTATAATAAAATGAAGCGTCGTGTTCAAGGTAAGTACCTAAAAGAATCAACAGAAGTTGAAAATAGTTAATAGTAATTATTGATATAGTTGTAAGTGCTGGATTTATAAAAGTACTTTAACATTCTTACCTAATTTCATAATAATTAACCACTTGTCTAAAACATCATGAGATCATGGCTGGTTCTACGGCTACCGTGCTTGTGCGGAGGTCTCCCTACCATTTCCTCAATGAGATGGGAGCGTTAAAGTACAAGATGGGAGTATTAAAGTACAAGATGGTAGGTGCTAAAGTACAAGATGGGAGTGCTAAAGTACAATATGGGGATGATAAAGTACAAGACGGTAGGTGCTAAAGTACAAGGTGGGAGTGCTAAAGTACAAGATGGGAGGTGCTAAAGTACAAGATGGGAGGAGTTAAAGTACAAGATGGGAGATGCTAAAGTACAAGATGGGAGTGCTAAAATGAAAGATGGGAGGTGCTAAAGTACAAGATGTGAAGTGCTAAAGTACAAGACGGGAAGTGCTAAAAGTACAAGATGGGAGTGCTAAGTACAAGGTGGGAGGTGCTAAAGTACAAGATGGGAGTGATAAAGGATAAGATGGGAGTGCTAAAGTACAAGATGGGAGGTGCTAAAATACAAGATGGGAGGTGCTACAGTACAAGCTGGAAGGTGCTAAGGCACAAGATGGGAGGTGCTAAAGTATATCATGGGAGGTGCTAAAGTAATAGATCGGAGGTGCTTAAGTAAAAGATGGGAGTAATAATGGACAAGATGTGAGGTGCTAAAGTACAAGATGGGAGTGCTAAAGTACAAGATGTGAAGTGCTAAAGTACAGGATGGGAGGTGCTAAAGTACAAGATGGGAGTGCTAAAGTACAAGATGTGAGGTGCTAAAGTACAAGATGTGAGGTGCTAAAGTACAAGATGGGAGTGCTAAAGTACAAGATGTGAGGTGCTAAAGTACAAGATGTGAGGTGCTAAAGTACAAGATGTGAGGTGCTAAAGTACAAGATGTGAGGTGCTAAAGTACAAGATGTGAGGTGCTAAAGTACAAGATGTGAGGTGCTAAAATACAAGATGTGAGGTACTAAAGGACAAGATGGGAGGTGCTAAAATACAAGATGGGAGATGCTAAAGTACAAGATGGAGTGCTAAAGTACAAGATGGGAGGTGTTTAAGTACAAGATAGGAGGTGCTAAAGTACAAGATGGGAGGTACTAAAGGACTAGATGGGAGTGCTAAAGGACAAGATGTAGGTGCTAAAGTACAAGATGGGAGGTGCTAAAGTACAAGATGGGAGTTACTAAAGGACAAGATGGGATTTCTAAAGGACTAGATGTAGGTGCTAAAGTATAAGATAGGAGGTGCTAAAGTACAAGGTGGGAAGTGCTAAAGTACAAATGGGAGGTGCTAAAGTACAAGATAGGAGGTGCTAAAGTACAAGACGGTGGGTGCTAAAGTATAAGATGGAAGGCGCTAAAGTACAAGATGGGGGTGCTAAAGTGCAAGATGGGGGTGCTAAAGTACAAGACGGTGGGTGCTAAAGTATAAGATGGGAGGCGCTAAAGTGCAAGATGGAGGTGATAAAGTACAAGATGTGAGGTGCTAAAGTACAAGATGGGAGGTGATAAAGTACAATATGAGAGGTGATAAAGGACAAGATGGGAGTGCTAAAGTACAAGATGGGAGGTACTAAAGGACAAAATGGGATTTCTAAAGGACAAAATGTAGGTGCTAAAGTACAAGATGGGAGGTGCCAAAGTACAATATAGGAGTGCTAAAGTACATGATGGGAGTGATACAGGATAAGATGTGAAAGCTAAAGTACAAGATGGGAGGGGTGCTAAAGTATGAGATGGGAGGTGCTAAAGTACAAGATGGGGTTGCTAAGGTACAAGATGAGGGTGATAAGGGACAAGATGGGAGTGCTGAAGTACAAGATGGGAGTGCTAAAGTACAAGATGAGGGTGATAAAGGACAAGATGGGAGGTGCTAAAGTACAAGATGGGAGTGCTAAGGTACAAGATGAGGGTGATAAAGGACAAGATGGGAGTGCTGAAGTAAAAGATGGGGGTGGACACAAAGGAGAAAATGTAGATCCTAAGTGACAATGTCCTAGTATAGAGACTGCAGTTGTAACACAAATACTTATGTGCTTGCTTATTCTACTATGATGTGCCGTGAAGCCTTGTGGTGTGCCCAAGTAGTCTGTCCTGGGTTAATTGTTTCGGAAATCATGATTGTAACTCCTGCCGTTGGAAGATTTCTGTAGTCTATCCTGTCTCTCTCCTCTCTTTAGCTGCTTGATGCTATCTATCTCGTCTCTCTGCTCTCTTTAGCTGCTTGATGCTATCTATCTCGTCTCTCTGCTCTCTTTAGCTACTTGATGCTATCTATCTCGTCTCTCTCCTCTCTTTAGCTACTTGATGCTATCTATCTCGTCTCTCTCCTCTCTTTAGCTACTTGATGCTATCTATCTCGTCTCTCTCCTCTCTTTAGCTACTTGATGCTATCTATCTCGTCTCTCTCCTCTCTTTAGCTACTTGATGCTATCTATCTCGTCTCTCTCCTCTCTTTAGCTACTTGATGCTATCTATCTCGTCTCTCTCCTCTCTTTAGCTACTTGATGCTATCTATCTCGTCTCTCTCCTCTCTTTAGCTACTTGATGCTATCTATCTCGTCTCTCTGCTCTCTTTAGCTACTTGATGCTATCTATCTCGTCTCTCTCCTCTCTTTAGCTACTTGATGCTATCTATCTCGTCTCTCTCCTCTCTTTAGCTACTTGATGCTATCTATCTCGTCTCTCTCCTCTCTTTAGCTACTTGATGCTATCTATCTCGTCTCTCTGCTCTCTTTAGTTGCTTGATGCTATCTATCTCGTCTCTCTCCTCTCTTTAGCTTCTTGATGCTATCTATCTCGTCTCTCTCCTCTCTTTAGCTACTTGATGCTATCTATCCTGTCTCTCTGCTCTCTTTAGCTACTTGATGCTATCTATCTCGTCTCTCTCCTCTCTTTAGCTACTTGATGCTATCTATCTCGTCTCTCTGCTCTCTTTACCTACTTGATGCTATCTATCTCGTCTCTCTGCTCTCTTTAGCTGCTTGATGCTATCTATCTCGTCTCTCTGCTCTCTTTAGCTACTTGATGCTATCTATCTCGTCTCTCTCCTCTCTTTAGCTACTTGATGCTATCTATCCTGTCTCTCTGCTCTCTTTAGTTGCTTGATGCTATCTATCTCGTCTCTCTGCTCTCTTTAGCTACTTGATGCTATCTATCTCGTCTCTCTGCTCTCTTTAGCTGCTTGATGCTATCTATCTCGTCTCTCTGCTCTCTTTAGCTACTTGATGCTATCTATCTCGTCTCTCTCCTCTCTTTAGCTACTTGATGCTATCTATCTCGTCTCTCTCCTCTCTTTAGCTGCTTGATGCTATCTATCTCGTCTCTCTGCTCTCTTTAGCTACTTGATGCTCTCTATCTCGTCTCTCTGCTCTCTTTAGCTGCTTGATGCTATCTATCTCGTCTCTCTGCTCTCTTTAGTTGCTTGATGCTATCTATCTCGTCTCTCTGCTCTCTTTAGCTGCTTGATGCTATCTATCTCGTCTCTCTACTCTCTTTAGCTACTTGATGCTATCTATCTCGTCTCTCTACTCTCTTTAGCTGCTTGATGCTATCTATCTCGTCTCTCTGCTCTCTTTAGCTGCTTGATGCTATCTATCTAGTCTCTCTGCTCTCTTTAGTTGCTTGATGCTATCTATCTCGCCTCTCTGCTCTCTTTAGTTGCTTGATGCTATCTATCTCGTCTCTCTGCTCTCTTTAGTTGCTTGATGCTATCTATCTCGTCTCTCTACTCTCTTTAGCTACTTGATGCTATCTATCTCGTCTCTCTGCTCTCTTTAGCTGCTTGATGCTATCTATCTCGTCTCTCTGCTCTCTTTAGCTACTTGATGCTATCTATCTCGTCTCTCTGCTCTCTTTAGCTACTTGATGCTATCTTCCTCGTCTCTCTGCTCTCTTTAGCTACTTGATGCTATCTATCTCGTCTCTCTGCTCTCTTTAGCTACTTGATGCTATCTATCTCGTCTCTCTGCTCTCTTTAGCTGCTTGATGCTATCTATCTCGTCTCTCTGCTCTCTTTAGCTACTTGATGCTATCTATCTCGTCTCTCTGCTCTCTTTAGCTACTTGATGCGCTCTATCTCGTCTCTCTGCTCTCTTTAGCTACTTGATGCTATCTATCTCGTCTCTCTGCTCTCTTTAGCTACTTGATGCTATCTATCTCGTCTCTCTGCTCTCTTTAGCTACTTGATGCTCTCTATCTCGTCTCTCTGCTCTCTTTAGCTACTTGATGCTCTCTATCTCGTCTCTCTGCTCTCTTTAGCTACTTGATGCTATCTATCTCGTCTCTCTGCTCTCTTTAGCTACTTGATGCGCTCTATCTCGTCTCTCTGCTCTCTTTAGCTACTTGATGCTCTCTATCTCGTCTCTCTGCTCTCTTTAGCTACTTGATGCTCTCTATCTCGTCTCTCTGCTCTCTTTAGCTACTTGATGCTCTCTATCTCGTCTCTCTGCTCTCTTTAGCTACTTGATGCTATCTATCTCGTCTCTCTGCTCTCTTTAGCTACTTGATGCTATCTATCTCGTCTCTCTGCTCTCTTTAGCTACTTGATGCTATCTATCTCGTCTCTCTGCTCTCTTTAGCTGCTTGATGCTATCTATCTCGTCTCTCTGCTCTCTTTAGTTGCTTGATGCTATCTATCTCGTCTCTCTGCTCTCTTTAGCTACTTGATGCTCTCTATCTCGTCTCTCTGCTCTCTTTAGCTACTTGATGCTCTCTATCTCGTCTCTCTGCTCTCTTTAGCTACTTGATGCTATCTATCTCGTCTCTCTGCTCTCTTTAGCTACTTGATGCTATCAATCTCGTCTCTCTACTCTCTTTAGCTACTTGATGCTATCTATCTCGTCTCTCTGCTCTCTTTAGCTACTTGATGCTATCTATCTCGTCTCTCTGCTCTCTTTAGCTACTTGATGCTATCTATCTCGTCTCTCTGCTCTCTTTAGCTACTTGATGCTATCTATCTCGTCTCTCTGCTCTCTTTAGCTACTTGATGCTATCTATCTCGTCTCTCTGCTCTCTTTAGCTACTTGATGCTATCTATCTCGTCTCTCTGCTCTCTTTAGCTACTTGATGCTATCTATCTCGTCTCTCTGCTCTCTTTAGCTACTTGATGCGCTCTATCTCGTCTCTCTGCTCTCTTTAGCTACTTGATGCTATCTATCTCGTCTCTCTGCTCTCTTTAGCTACTTGATGCGCTCTATCTCGTCTCTCTGCTCTCTTTAGCTACTTGATGCTATCTATCTCGTCTCTCTGCTCTCTTTAGCTACTTGATGCTCTCTATCTCGTCTCTCTGCTCTCTTTAGCTACTTGATGCTATCTATCTCGTCTCTCTGCTCTCTTTAGCTACTTGATGCTATCTATCTCGTCTCTCTGCTCTCTTTAGCTACTTGATGCTATCTATCTCGTCTCTCTACTCTCTTTAGCTACTTGATGCTATCTATCTCGTCTCTCTGCTCTCTTTAGCTACTTGATGCTCTCTATCTCGTCTCTCTGCTCTCTTTAGCTACTTGATGCTCTCTATCTCGTCTCTCTCCTCTCTTTAGCTACTTGATGCTATCTATCTCGTCTCTCTGCTCTCTTTAGCTGCTTGATGCTATCTATCTCGTCTCTCTACTCTCTTTAGCTACTTGATGCTATCTATCTCGTCTCTCTGCTCTCTTTAGCTACTTGATGCTCTCTATCTCGTCTCTCTGCTCTCTTTAGCTACTTGATGCTATCTATCTCGTCTCTCTACTCTCTTTAGCTACTTGATGCTATCTATCTCGTCTCTCTGCTCTCTTTAGCTACTTGATGCTCTCTATCTCGTCTCTCTGCTCTCTTTAGCTACTTGATGCTATCTATCTCGTCTCTCTGCTCTCTTTAGTTGCTTGATGCTATCTATCTCGTCTCTCTGCTCTCTTTAGCTACTTGATGCTATCTATCTCGTCTCTCTGCTCTCTTTAGTTGCTTGATGCTCTCTATCTCGTCTCTCTGCTCTCTTTAGTTGCTTGATGCTCTCTATCTCGTCTCTCTGCTCTCTTTAGTTGCTTGATGCTCTCTATCTCGTCTCTCTGCTCTCTTTAGCTGCTTGATGCTCTCTATCTCGTCTCTCTGCTCTCTTTAGCTGCTTGATGCTATCTATCCTGTCTCTCTGCTCTCTTTAGCTGCTTGATGCTATCTATCTCGTCTCTCTGCTCTCTTTAGTTGCTTGATGCTATCTATCTCGTCTCTCTACTCTCTTTAGCTGCTTGATGCTATCTATCTCGTCTCTCTGCTCTCTTTAGTTGCTTGATGCTATCTATCTCGTCTCTCTGCTCTCTTTAGCTGCTTGATGCTATCTATCTCGTCTCTCTGCTCTCTTTAGTTGCTTGATGCTATCTATCTCGTCTCTCTGCTCTCTTTAGCTGCTTGATGCTATCTATCTCGTCTCTCTGCTCTCTTTAGCTGCTTGATGCTATCTATCTCGTCTCTCTCCTCTCTTTAGCTACTTGATGCTATCTATCTCGTCTCTCTCCTCTCTTTATCTGCTTGATGCTATCTATCTCGTCTCTCTCCTCTCTTTATCTGCTTGATGCTATCTATCTCGTCTCTCTGCTCTCTTTATCTGCTTGATGCTATCTATCTCGTCTCTCTGCTCTCTTTAGCTGCTTGATGCTATCTATCTCGTCTCTCTGCTCTCTTTAGCTGCTTGATGCTATCTATCTCGTCTCTCTGCTCTCTTTAGCTGCTTGATGCTATCTATCTCGTCTCTCTGCTCTCTTTAGCTACTTGATGCTATCTATCTCGTCTCTCAACTCTCTTTATCTGCTTGATGCTATCTATCTCGTCTCTCTGCTCTCTTTAGCTGCTTGATGCTATCTATCTCGTCTCAATACACCATTTAGCTGCTTGATGCTATCAATCTCGTCTCTCTGCTCTCTGTAGCTTCTTGATGCTCTCTATCTCGTCTCTCTGCTCTCTTTAGCTACTTGATGCTATCTATCTCGTCTCTCTGCTCTCTTTAGCTACTTGATGCTCTCTATCTCGTCTCTCTGCTCTCTTTAGCTACTTGATGCTATCTATCTCGTCTCTCTGCTCTCTGTAGCTTCTTGATGCTCTCTATCTCGTCTCTCTGCTCTCTTTAGCTACTTGATGCTATCTATCTCGTCTCTCTGCTCTCTTTAGCTACTTGATGCTATCAATCTCGTCTCTCTGCTCTCTGTAGCTTCTTGATGCTCTCTATCTCGTCTCTCTGCTCTCTTTAGCTACTTGATGCTCTCTATCTCGTCTCTCTGCTCTCTTTAGCTACTTGATGCTATCAATCTCGTCTCTCTGCTCTCTGTAGCTTCTTGATGCTCTCTATCTCGTCTCTCTGCTCTCTTTAGCTACTTGATGCTATCTATCTCGTCTCTCTGCTCTCTTTAGCTACTTGATGCTCTCTATCTCGTCTCTCTGCTCTCTTTAGCTACTTGATGCTATCTATCTCGTCTCTCTGCTCTCTTTAGCTACTTGATGCTATCTATCTCGTCTCTCTGCTCTCTTTACCTACTTGATGCTATCTATCTCGTCTCTCTACTCTCTTTAGCTACTTGATGCTATCTATCTCGTCTCTCTGCTCTCTTTAGCTACTTGATGCTATCTATCTCGTCTCTCTACTCTCTTTAGCTGCTTGATGCTATCTATCTCGTCTCAATACACTATTTAGCTGCTTGATGCTATCTATCTCGTCTCTCTGCTCTCTTTAGCTACTTGATGCTCCCTATCTCGTCTCTCTACTCTCTTTAGCTACTTGATGCTATCTATCTCGTCTCTCTACTCTCTTTAGCTACTTGATGCTCTCTATCACGTCTCTCTGCTCTCTTTAGCTACTTGATGCTATCTATCTCGTCTCTCTACTCTCTTTAGCTACTTGATGCTCTCTATCTCGTCTCTCTGCTCTCTTTAGCTACTTGATGCGCTCTATCTCGTCTCTCTGCTCTCTTTAGCTACTTGATGCTATCTATCTCGTCTCCCTGCTCTCTTTAGCTACTTGATGCTATCTATCTCGTCTCTCTGCTCTCTTTAGCTACTTGATGCTATCTATCTCGTCTCTCTGCTCTCTTTAGCTACTTGATGCTATCTATCTCGTCTCTCTGCTCTCTTTAGCTACTTGATGCTATCTATCTCGTCTCTCTGCTCTCTTTAGCTACTTCATGATGTCTATCTCGTCTCTCTGCTCTCTTTACCTACTTGATGCTATCTATCTCGTCTCTCTGCTCTCTTTAGCTACTTGATGCTATCTATCTCGTCTCTCTGCTCTCTTTAGCTACTTGATGCTATCTATCTCGTCTCTCTGCTCTCTTTAGCTACTTGATGCTATCTATCTCGTCTCTCTGCTCTCTTTAGCTACTTGATGCGCTCTATCTCGTCTCTCTGCTCTCTTTAGCTACTTGATGCTCTCTATCTCGTCTCTCTGCTCTCTTTAGCTACTTGATGCGCTCTATCTCGTCTCTCTGCTCTCTTTAGCTACTTGATGCTATCTATCTCGTCTCTCTGCTCTCTTTAGCTACTTGATGCTATCTATCTCGTCTCTCTGCTCTCTTTAGCTACTTGATGCGCTCTATCTCGTCTCTCTGCTCTCTTTAGCTACTTGATGCTCTCTATCTCGTCTCTCTGCTCTCTTTAGCTACTTGATGCTATCTATCTCGTCTCTCTGCTCTCTTTAGCTACTTGATGCTATCTATCTCGTCTCTCTGCTCTCTTTAGCTACTTGATGCTATCTTCCTCGTCTCTCTGCTCTCTTTAGCTACTTGATGCTATCTATCTCGTCTCTCTGCTCTCTTTAGCTACTTGATGCGCTCTATCTCGTCTCTCTGCTCTCTTTAGCTACTTGATGCTATCTATCTCGTCTCTCTGCTCTCTTTAGCTACTTGATGCGCTCTATCTCGTCTCTCTACTCTCTTTAGCTTCTTAATGCTATCTCGTCTCTCTACTCTCTTTAGCTACTTAATGCTATCTCGTCTCTCTACTCTCTTTAGCTACTTAATGCTATCTCGTCTCTCTACTCTCTTTAGCTACTTAATGCTATCTCATCTCTCTACTCTCTTTAGCTACTTAATGCTATCTCGTCCCTCTACTCTCTTTAGCTACTTAATGCTATCTCGTCTCTCTAATCTCTTTAGCCACTTAATGCTATCTCGTCTCTCTACTCTCTTTAGCTACTTAATGCTATCTCGTCTCTCTACTCTCTTTAGCGACTTAATGCTATCTCGTCTCTCTACTCTCTTTAGCTACTTAATGCTATCTCGTCTCTCTACTCTCTTTAGCTACTTAATGCTATCTCGTCTCTCTACTCTCTTTAGCTACTTAATGCTATCTCGTCTCTCTACTCTCTTTAGCGACTTAATGCTATCTCGTCTCTCTACTCTCTTTAGCTACTTAATGCTATCTCGTCTCTCTACTCTCTTTAGCTACTTAATGCTATCTCGTCTCTCTACTCTCTTTAGCTACTTAATGCTATCTCGTCTCTTTACTCTCTTTAGCTACTTGATGCCATTGTATGTCTATTTTACATGATTTCTGTAGTATTGGTTAACAATATGTGTCTCAGAGGAGTAAGGACATTTACAAAACAAAATGATCTAGGAAATTAAATGTAGATTGGTATCAAATTGTACGTATTTGGCAACGGCATTGTAAAAGATGATTGCGATGATGATCATGATGATGATAATGATGATAATGATAGAGTAAATTATGATTATTGTAAAGTGATGAGAATTGTGGTTTTAAGGCGATGGTAATTGTGGCGATAATTGTGTTTATTGAGTGATGATAACGGTGATGATGGTGATAACGGTGATGATGGTGATGATGGTGATAACGGTGATGATGGTGATAACGGTGATGATAATGGGATGATAACGGTGATGATGGTGATAACGGTGATGATGGTGATGATAATGGGATGATAACGGTGATGATGGTGATAACGGTGATGATAATGGGATGATAATGGTGATGATAATTATGATGATGATGGTGATGATAGTGATGGATGATAATGGGGATGATAATGATGATAATGGTGACAATGATGATGCAGATAATATCAGCGATGGTAATGGTGATAATGGTGGTGCTAATAATAACGGTGATAATAGAATGATGCTTATGATGATGGTGATGCTAATGATGATGATAATTATGATGGTGATGGTATGGGAGATGATAATTTTGATGATGGTGATGATTATGATGGCAATGATAATGCTGATGATAATGGTGACGTTATAGGCGAGGATGATTATAATATGATAATAACGCTGTTGATGATGACTTATCTTCTGTATTACTTCCTTGTGTTAGCTTATTTGCCTGTGACAGATATTTTACATCTAGCCTGGCCTTGCCTTTTCGGCCCGACACATTCGCCTTGAGTATGATATAATTGATTACCAGGAATGCCTTCCCTCTCAAACCCTATTCCCCTTGGTCTAAATGATTATTCTGCTCCCCTGCTCGCCGCAGTGCTGTTGTGAGGTAGGATCTGTTCTTGTCTTCTCTGATCATGATGCAAACAGTCAGCTATGATTCACCGACAGCTTTAAGTCCAGGCGCACACGAGCAACGGTTACTTCTTTAATGCTTTTTTTAAAGTAAAATTAATGCACCAAAAACAATCAATTTTTTACTATTCTTCCTCTTCAACCTCTTTACTTCCTCATCTATCTTTCAGCGTCGAGGGGAGATATAATTTGCGGTCTTTTATCGTTCTGTTCGCCTCTGCCGCTGTTATGTTTCCTACTTCTTCTAATATTCCACCGATCCATCTTTTTCATGGTCGACCATTGGGTCTGGTGTTCTCACAACGTTTCCCGAAGGCATGTTGTGTTGTGTTTTGTTCTTTCTGCCTTGACACGTGGCCAAACACTTTTTATCTGTTATTTTTTACTCTAAGCTGATAATTCGCACTTTCGCTTTGGAAAACAAAAAATCATTAATTATTTGATCAAAAATCAATTTTCCAAAGTTGATAGCTCAATACTAAGAATATTGCTTTGATCTTCCTGTTCTATTGGCGTTTCGATGTCTCCATTCTACAGCAACGGGACCGGTCCCACAAACTCTTTGTCTCCAACATGAACAACTATCGGCACGAAAGCTTTTAGTTCAGAAAACAATTCTACAATCTCGACTATTTGGATTTACAAAATGTCATTTACGTTCATGAAAGTCTGAAGAGTTCGCGTGATTTAGATGACGTGGTGTAAGAGTCTCCATGACGTCAGAAGCAACTAGTGAACACTCAAATTCGTTAGATTTTAGAGCGATGGGTAATAATGTTAAATATTTATCTGTTATTTTTTTAATGACTCATCGTCAGTTAAATAAAACAGCGTTCACTATCTACCCAAAGCCGCCTAAATCTTTCTAATCTGCCCGATGAGAGTTCTTTTTACCGAAAAGACAGAAAGATTGTGACGTGTTGAGTTATGCGAGGTATAAACGAGTCACGTCATTTTACGCACAACCGCCGGCCCCTTATCGCAATAACTGAAAACGTCACAGGGGAAGGGTGATTCCCCTCAGCGGGCAGGCTCGAGAGATGTAGGTGTCTTTGATCTACCTTACTCGATAGATGATCAACGTTAAGACCTACACGCTCGTGCAAATACCGAAGCATGATAGCAATGATGCATACGGAACAGACTCTACAAGACATTAGCATTTCAAAAAGGGTAGGAGGAATAAAGGACTGAATCTTAATAGCAAATAGACAGAAGTAAATGGTAGCAATAAAGAAAAAGACATCTCCGAAATGCACAATAACGACAAGTGGAACAATATTAAAACAGATAAATGAATTTAAATATCTGGGAACAATGTTAACCTCAGATGGTAGATGTAAAACAGAGGTGAGATGCAGAATGGCTCAGACAAAAGCAGTTTTCCAAAAAAAATGAGGAGATCTGTGCAATACGTCTTTGACAATAGAAACAAGATTAAGAGTTCTTACATGTTATGTAAAGCTAGTCTTAACATATGGATATGAATCATATACAATAGGACAACAGACAAGAAAAGCACTGGAAGCTGTACAAATGTGGTTTTACTGAAGAATGTTCAGAATATCATGGACAGCTAAGAAGAGTAATGAAAATGTTCTGAGAGAGATCAAAGCAAAAAGAGAGCTAATTTCCAATATTAGGAAGAAACAATCATCATTTGTTGGCCATGTAATGAGAAAAGAACAACTGGAATATATTGTAACAACTGGGAAAATTGAGGGAAGAATAGGTAGAGGGAAGCAAAGAGAAAAGATACCAGGCAGCTTAAGAGAATGGCTTGGCAGAAGGTCAACAACAGAATTGATAAATAGCTGCCGAGATCGAAAGTATAAGCTGTCAGTGTTCTCACCGCCCCACTAGGTTCTAGGTATCTCATCGCCCCACTAGGTTCTAGGTATCCCATCGCCCCACTAGGTTCTAGGTTTCCCATAGCCCCACTAGGTTCTAGGTATCTCATCGCCCCACTAGGTTCTAGGTATCTCATCGCCCCACTAGGTTCTAGGTATCTCATCGCCACACTAGGTTCTATGTATCTTATCGCCCCACTAGGTTCTAGGTATCTCATCGCCCCACTAGGTTCTAGGTATCCCATCGCCCCACTAGGTTCTAGGTATCCCATCGCCCCACTAGGTTCTAGGTATCCCTTCCGCCCCACTATGGTTCTAAGTACCCCCACCGCCCCACTAGGTTCTAAGTATCAGACCACCCTCTAGGTTCTAAGTATTCCCACCGCCCAACTAGGTTCTAGGTATCATACCACCCCACTAGGTTCTAAGTATCCCTACCGCCCCACTAGGTTCTAAGTATCATACCACCCCACTAGGTTCTAAGTATCATACTACCTCACTAGGTTCTAAGTATCCCTACCGCCCCACTAGGTTCTAAGTATCATAACCACCCCACTAGGTTCTAAGTATAATACCACCCCACTAGGTTCTATGTATCCCTACCGCCCCACTAGGTTCTAAGTATCCCCACTTCCCCACTAGGTTCTAAGTATCCCCACCGCCCCACTAGGTTCTAAGTATCCCCACCGCCCCACTAAGGTATGAGTATCCCCACCGCCCCAATAGGTTCTAAGTACCATCACCGCCCCACTAATTTCTAAGTACCATCACCGCCCCACTAGGTTCTAAGTACCATCACCGCCCCACTAAGTTCTAAGTACCATCACCGCCCCACTAGGTTCTAAGTATGCCCACCGCCCCACTAGGTTCTAAGTATCCCCACCGCCCCACTAGGTTCTAAGTACCATCACCGCCCACTAGGTTCTAAGTATCCCCACCGCCCCACTAGGTTCTAAGTATCCCCACCGCCCCACTAGGGTCTAAGTATCCCCACCGCCCCACTAGGTTCTAAGTATCCCCACCGCCCCACTAGGTTCTAAGAATCCCCACCAACCTACTAAGGTATGAGTATCCCCACCGCCCCAATAGGTTCTAAGTACCATCACCGCCCCACTAATTTCTAAGTACCATCACCGCCCCACTAGGTTCTAAGTACCCCCACCACCCCACTAGGTTCTAAGTATGCCCACCGCCCCACTAGGTTTTAAGTATCCCCACCGCCCCACTAGGTTCTAAGTATCCCCACCGCCCCACTAGGTTCTAAGTATCCCCACCGCCCCACTAGGTTCTAAGTATCCCCACCGAACCACTAGGTTCTAAGTATCCCCACCGCACCACTAGGTTCTAAGTATCCCCACCGCCCCACTAGGTTCACTTAATATATCCGCAGCTCAACTTCTCAAACGAAAACCCAGAAGTCAAGAAAACCATCTCTGCCATCAACAGGGTGACCAAGGGCAAACCACTCACGTCACAGGACAACAAATCACATGACATTGGGCACTCAATCAAGTATCCCTGCCCCCTTGCCCCTTCCCTATTTCCTTAAATAAAACTATTCATAAGATTATTTGAGTGATGTTTTGCTCTGGTTTCACGCCGTGCCTTGCCGTGCTGCGCAGGAATGGCGTGTCCCGTGGCAGAGATTAATGCGACGTTGGTGGTTGTCTCAAAATGAACTGACGGTTTATCAGTAACGATCATCATAATCATATTCTCGAATAGATTATTAACATACAAGAAGTTAGTCATTATTACAATCTTCTTTGTTGCGATACGCGAATGAGACAGTCTTAGTATTAGAGACGGAGAATGAACTATAAGAAATTATGATAATGAAACTTGAGCCGCGATAGCTCAGCGGTTAGTGACCTGGACTACAAAGGACAAGAGGTAGGGTTCTATCCCAACCGACGGCTTCCGGGTTCACCCAGCCTTAAATGGGTACCGGATTTTTTCTGGGAAAGCAAAGCAGCACGGGTGTAATACCGACCACATAACCCCAAAGTTCATGTGCCGAAGGTCTATAAAATTATGGTCACTAACATCATATTCCCTATACGCCACTCGGCGTTCTAGTTCCAGTTCACTAACCACTGAGCTGTCGCGGCTCCCTTACTTTGCTTAATGCTGACCACACAACCTCGCCCTCCGCAACCTCCAACACACACAGACAAATGCTCACCTGGATATTGAAAAATGTGGGCACGAACACCCCTTTCACTCAGCACTTTAAGACTCCCCGGACCCCTCAATAGAAAATTCATTAGGGCAGTTTCTGGAAACGCCCATGAGTTAATCAAGTACATTACGCCAACGCACTTGTCCTATCATCTCAATGGAAGCGAATTCACCAACTTGAAGAAACACTGGTCTTGCAAGTATTTCAGTCACGAGCCGGCTTAATTTAGAAGACTTACTGTCATAGATCCACTTCTCTAAAGTTGTCAGTCCAGTTTTTGAAAGAAACGTTCAATAGAAAGCCTCACCCTAGAAAGGTTTCCCTTTGAAAGAATCGATCTATTTACACTCAGGACAGACTCATATGCTATCTTCTTCTTCTAAAGCTTCAACCCGTTAAGTAGGCGTTGTTGCGTTCTGTCGCTAGTTTAGAGCAAAGCGGTGATATCTGCGCCTCTCGGCCTGACACGTCTGTCTTCAACATGAGTAGATTTGGTTACAAAATTTTGCTCGGCAGCGGTCATATATAGTTCGCTCTTTTCAATTTCACGGGTTATATTTAACGTGCGTGAGTGTACACGGCACATTTATTTTTCCGACTATACCAGAGAGAGTTGACATCGAATCTCAGTAACCAGAGACTAGATGACTCACGAGGGAGCCACAGTGTCGAAGTGAAGAATTACATCCGGATGTTACGAGATTCGAACTCTTGACCGTCTTCCCCTGAGATCGACGTCCTACCTCTAGACCACCCAGTACCCAACATTGGTATCTAAACCCAGGTAACGGATGGTTGAAAGATTTTTTAAAACTGCTCATGTAGCTCGCGTAATATACACGTATATAAGAATGATCCTGAAGTTAAACGTCTGTCGGTCTCCAACATAAGGCGAACAATGATATGAATGAAAGATTGAATCACAGAATGGTAATCTAAAAACAATGCATTTTTTTGGTTCAAAAAGGTTAAAACCTGCACATGTCGTAGTTACTGCACTGTGCATGCGGCCTTTATTCTCGAGTTTCATTGAAAATTCTTTACACACACCAGATATTGGATAAAGACCTTAATAATAGTATCATAAAACAGGTCATGTAATGTCATAAAATAGGTCGTATAGTATCATAAAACAGGTCATGTAATGTCATAAAATAGGTCGTACAGTATCATAAAACAGGTCAAGCAATGTCGTAAAATAGGTCGTACAGTATCATCCCTGTTTGTGGTTTGTTGTTCCAGCTGAAGGCCTACTTGGCCGAAATGTCTACTTTTGTTTTGTCCATTACCACGTAAAGCTGTCACCATACCACTTTTTTTTCTTCTTTTTTTTAGTATAGCCAATATCATAAAACATGCGTCCTCTGAGATGCTCTGTTCTACCCGTGCCAAGCTTGACTCCATATACCTGGTTTTTCAGAATCTAGAATCTGCCTCATTAAACAATATGTCACCTTTCAATAGACAGTCGTAGACAGATCACGGCATACTATCGGTCTAGGTAAGTTCTGAAGTCACCACTATCTCACATATGGCCGTTGTGGTCAACACAATGTCAATCCGCTCAACGTTCCCAGAAAATATCTTCTTTACCATTGTAAAGAGTGTAGATGAACCACTAATTCGTTTAATGATGAATACAAATGTTCACATTTGGAAACTGAACCCGGACCTATCGGCCAGTAGTTATACATACTAACCACTTCGCTACCTCAACTTTATCAACACACATTATTTAGGAGTTACATGTTTCTTGTATACAATAATATCTCCTCCAATCAACAGAAAACCATTAAAACTCCCCTATTAAACAACAAATAAACTGCTTCGCCCTTCTAGAAAGAATGTCGTGTGATTCCTTATTATACAAAGCATTTATTAAAAGAGGAGAAGAGAGGAGAGCAATGGGTAGACCCAGAGAAAGATGGAAAGACAACATGAAAGAAACATTACAAAAGCATCAATTGATAATGAGTGTCGCAGCCAAAAGAGTGGGAACCAGAACTTTGTATCTTCTACGACACCCGAAGTGATACAAGAGGAAGTGGAGAACAAAGACACAGAAGAAAGATAGACTCCTTTATTTGGAGCATAGACCAGGTATCAGCATCGATTCCTATTTTTGGAGAGCATTTTCTCTATTTTTGCCAAGTCCAAAGTTCTTGAGATTTTCCATGACTTATCTTTTCCAGGCATTTCTGAGCTTCCCTGCTTTCTCTTTCCCTGTTGATTCCATGACAGTACCTGTCTAGCCTTTACTTAACACGCGCCTATTGACCAGAGAGTCAAGGCAACAAACAGCAAAATGCGAGGATGCAGTAAAGCTAATTATAAATGAGAAATATAAATATATATATATATATATAAAGTGATATGGGTACAATTTTATTTAAGTAATAGACAACACAAGGGAGCCGCGATAGCTCAGTGGTTAGTGAACTGGACTGCAAAGGACAAGAGGTAGGGTTCGATCCCAACCGACGGTTTCCGAGTTCACCCAGCCTTAAATGAGTACCGGATATTTTTCTGGGAAAGTAAAGCGGCACGGGCGTAATACCGACCACATTACCCCAAAAATTATGTACCGAAGGTCTGTAAAATTTATGGTCACTAACACCATATTCCCTATACGTCACTCGGCGTGAGGGGGTTCTTTACTTTTTTTTAAAATAGATAACACAATATCGAACGCCGTTTTGACTCATTAGGCCTTCAGCTTCGGTAGCCTAGTTGGGAAAAACACCCCACTAGCTCCCGACGTTCGGACAGCCCGTGATCAATTTCTACAGGAAGCAGTTTGTTAATTGTGTTCGTGGTTGGGAAAAAGAGATACTCCTGCGGTCAACCTAGCCACTGACAGAAATGAGTACAAGGGTTCATACGCTGGGAAAGTGGAGAATGTCGCTTCGTTCGTGAATTACGATGCTTGAGGCGACTCTAGACAGGAGTCTCTGAGTACTTCTGAATAGGCGGTCGAGTACATGTGGGTAAAAACACGCGTGTTAGCCCGCCGATTCAAGTCTCGTACCTTTACCTCGTACATTTACCTTAGTAAGTAAAGTACCCCCGTCACGCCAAGTGGCGTATAGGGAATATGGTGTTAGTGACCATAAAATTTACAGACCTTCGGCGCATGATTTTTGGGGTAATGTGGTCGGTATCACGCCCGTGCCGCTTTACTTTTCCAGAAAAAAATCCGGTACACATTTAAGGCTGGGTGAACCCGGAAGCCGTCAGTTGGAATCGAGCCCTATTTACCTTAGGTCTACAGCAAAAACAATAATCAATACATGCACATAAATATATAACTAAATAAAATTAACATACACACACACCTGTTGGCCAGTTGGTTAGAGCTCAACTACCAGGAGTGGCCATTTTTGTGTGTACCTCCCCTCCCTTCTCCCAACTCCCTCAATACTTCCTGGCGATATAGATTCAGGTTCTATCACTCTCAAAAACTAAAATTAAAACAGGCAGTAAAGGCTTTCACAAAGTGAAAGTGGTGCGGTCTAAAGTGATGCTGACCACGTCATCCAAAAATGTGTCAACGACACCAAACAAAATTGGCACTAAGACCACAGTCCCCAGACGTCAGTGGCGTGACGGGCACCTTTTACGTGTTATTGATCCGTGTCCAGGCAAATATTCTTAATTTTCTTGGGTTTTCACGAAAGTCTCCTAGTGTAACTTGAGTCTATTCAACGGGTAACCACATTACGAGCAAACACTGACTAGCACTTTGTGGGTCGATAGATGAAATCACATTTTAAGTAACACTTTTGGGGTTGTTTTTCAATCTTAAATAAAGAAAATGTCACGATTTTATTTTTGTAACGAAATCATTTTAAATATATTAAATAATTTAAAAATTAGTATAGGCAATCACAACATAAAATGAAAAGCTAATTAGAGGCCACAGAGATGAGATTTCTCAGAAGAATGTTGAAAGTTCCCTGGACAGCTAAAAAGACCAACGAGGAAATTCTCAAAGAGGCCAACACAAAGAAGGACCTCCTAAGAAACTTCAGAAAGAAACAATCAACATTTTTCGGGCACATCATGAGAAGAGGAAAAGTTGGAGTACTTGGTTACAACTGGCAAAATACAGGGAAAGAGATCGCGGACGACAAAGAGAGAAAGTACAGGATAGATTGATGTCATGGCACGGAAAACAATCAACAGAACTGATACGATGCACGGTAGATAGACGTTTGTGGAAAGACATGATCGCCTACGCCAACCTGTATGGCACATAATGATAATGGTGATGATGATAATATAAAACGTCTGAGATAATAACCGGTGTTTAAATGGTAGGATTGTACTCTCTCGCATCCCCAAGCAAAGATTGTATGACGAGACTCGTGGAAGGGAAACGATGTTTGGGTTGATACAAGCAGGGATATAATGATTCTGTCCCGGGGGAGGGGTGGGGTATCGTAAATCCCTAGACCGGCCTTACGCTAATCTTACGGTCTGTTGTTTGATGTGCGACGGGGATAATCTGACGACTAACTGTGTGTCTATATGTTCGGAATTAGAGTCAACAATGATGGCCTAACATCATCAAGCGCTATACATTTTTAAGGAAGTATGACGGCCATCATTTTCGGGAGGACGTGAGCTTCGGGGTATATAGTGGATAGGCGGCGGGAAGCATTGAAGGCTATGTATGAAAAGTGTTCCTTGTTACAGTTTCCTCATATTCCCAGTCCATGGGGGACTTGTTGGTCTCGAGGCAAGACGCCGGCCTCGGGACAGAGGGGTTGTAGGTTAAAATCTCGGCTACAACAGTTGGGATTTTTATTTATGATTTCTCTCTGCGGCAACCACCCTTGGTCTCAGCAGCGAGGCCCGGCTTGAAACGTCAGTTAATCATCGACAGAATAAACATGAGTACTTCCGAAGTCGGAGTTATCTGCCTGTGCGGAGAGGGACCCCTGTGCACACGGCTGCCAGGGAAAAATGGATTAACACGCAAAATTTAGTTCCTAGTCTCTAGGGACTTCGTCAGAGGTGAAAGCTGGCGAACGCAACAACAACAACAAGTTAGTGAAAAGGAGTTGGAAAATAGGCTTGCTTGCGTTCACTGGATAGATAAGGGAGTATACCCATTCGTCATTCACCCTTAGAATCATGTTAAGAAAGAGTGGATGCGTTGCGTTGTGGTTTGTAACTAGGCTGATATTTGCACATTTCGGCCCAATACATCCGACTTCAGCAGAGCATTTTTTGAGTACCGGGTTGTTTTCCTTTTTTGGTCCCTACTCGCCTGGCAAACTCGAATAGTCTGTTTCCAGGAGTATTACTGAGAGGTGGAGCAGGATTTTGATTAGATCTGATGTTCGCTGATCGTGATGCATGCTGTCAGCTGTAGGACGCTGACCGTGACGCATGCTATCAGCTGTAGGACGCTGACTGTGACGCATGCTGTCAGCTGTAGGACGCTGACCGTGACGTACGCTGTCAGCTGTAGGACGCTGACCGTGACGCACGCTGTCAGCTGTAGGACGCTGACCGTGACGCACGCTGTCAGCTGTAGGGCGCTGACCGTGACGCATGCTGTCAGCTGTAGGACGCTGACCGTGACGCATGCTGTCAGCTGTAGGGCGCTGACCGTGACGCATGCTGTCAGCTGTAGAACGATGACCTCTCACAGCTCAGTTGCAGGTTGAACATCAATGTACAAATGACGTGATTGTATTTTCTTGTAAATCCAAGCAAAGAATGTATTGGTAGTGGGGGGGGGGGGGGGGGACTTCAAAGAAAGAAAACAACCTGTGGGTTGACAAAACTGAAATACAAGAACGTCTGCCAGGTATCTCTGTGATGCCGCTTCATTAGTAAAAAGATTGGGAAAATATAATAGAGGACTGTAGCGAACGAGGGAATCTAAGAAATGACGCAACGACATTCCAAACTGATAAGAAATCAAAGCTGCCAGATAAAAGACCCGACATAAACGAAGTGTATAACAGAATATGAAGAATTGGATGGAAAAAAAATAAAACAAATGATGAAGTCTTTAAAAAACTAAATACTGAAAAGAGAACTACTAAACACAATTATAACAAAATAAATGAGATTTTTTGCCATGTTAAAAGACACAGCAGCCTACTAAAAGTAATCTTGGAAGGGGAAATGCAAGGTAAAAGAGGCAGACGCAGACCAAGACTAACATGGACGAGTAACATGAAAAGATGGACAAGTCAGCCTATGACAACCTACGCCATCAAAGCAAGAGACAGAGCGCAATGGCGCTCTATGGTAGCCGACCTTCGATGTGGATACGGCAATCAGTGATGGTGATAAACGAAGTGAGAACTTGTAAAAAAAAATGTACCTTCTTTATTCTCCGAACTTGTCATTGAAACATTCGCAGAAGCAACAATGGCACAGGCTACTCGACATAACATAACCTTACAGTTGCTACCAAAATTCGATGTTAATCATCCGTTTCCATTTATCTACATAATTGTTTGATCTAAATATAATGAATTGTTTGATCTAAATATAATGAATTGTTTGATCTATACTTGTAGCTTTATTTTTCCTTCAATAGTACTTCCAAAAAGCCTGACACACGCCTTACTTTACTTAACGGGATTTTGAATTGAAAAGATGGCCTTTCCTTATGGTTATGATTAATCGGAGGCCCCGGTTACACTGCAAAGAAATTAAAATACATAACTGCTCAACCACCCGTGCCAGCGTAATCATCCGAATTAAAACTCATCTCATTGAAGGATCCAAACAAAGAAAGGCAGCTTCAGTCCCCATCATAGCAGCTACAGCACACGCCAAAAGACATAAGGCCAAGCGGCACTGAAAGTGAACGCATTTGAACTGTCCTTCGACATACGATATCATCATTCATCGTAAGCAATCGGAATATCGAAACACGATCCGAATGAACAACACAGCTCACGGTGTGCACAGATCACTAAACTCAGTAGCTCCGGCAGTAAGCCGCACTTGGAATCTTCTTCGTCGTTATAAACACTTATAAAGGTTCTTGTGTTGTGTCGCAGCCTACAGAGGGACAACACCAACTGCACTTTTCGGTACGATACATTCAACTTTTTATTTTATGGAGAAGAGTTTCCTTCTTTGCGTGAACATACTTATGTCTAGTTAAGCTACTCTGTCACTTACCACAATATCGTTTCTAATATTTTCTAAGTGTGGTTTATCTTTATGATATCTTATCACAAAATTTCATCTCACTTTTTTCTATGATTTCCCAGTTTCCTCTTTCCATGTGGGTTCCACATGAGGACATGTCTGGTAATTATGGTAGTTGGCTTTTGAAACATGTAACATCTATCCGTCATTATCTTGTCATGTCATCCATTATAGGCTGATTTGTTCTTTGTCACAATTGGTAATGGTATCAAGACGTTACATCATCAACCGTAGTTGAGCTACGCCGGGTGTTTGCAATACCAACAGTTCAAACAATGAATTTCCCAGCCCGACCTATCTTTATCACCTATTATTAGTTTCTGATCAGCTCTTTCCCGCCATACCAAAGCAGCTTCTATGAAAGCCTATAAAAGGTCATTGCAGTTAATAGCCACATTAGGCGACTGAAGAGGACATCAACGTGCTGCGATAAAGCTAAGACAAGTAAGTATACCAGGCTGGTAGAGAGGACATCAACGTGCTGGGTTAAAGCTAAGACAAGTAATTATACCAGGCTTGTAGAGAGGACATCAACGTGCTTGGTTAAAGCTAAGACAAGTAAGTATACCAGGCTTGTAGAGAGGACATTAATGTGCTTGGTTAAAGCTAAGACAAGTAAGTATACCAGGCTGGTAGAGAGGACATCAATGTGCTGGGTTAAAGCTAAGACAAGTAAGTATACCAGGCTGGTAGAGAGGACATCAACGTGCTGCGATAAAGCTAAGACAAGTAAGTATACCACGCTAATGAAGACTGTATTAGAACAGAAGTGTTGCATAGAGTAAGTGTAGCTATTTTGTGCCGAACATATAATGTAAACTTTAGAGCCAATGCAGCAGGAGGTCGACGCCTGGGAGTCATGACCCAGGCGGGCCCACCTAACTGGTAGTATCAATTAGCTATTGAGCCGAAACACTTGCTCCACGGGGTCCTCTTCTAACGATCAGATCGCTTCCTGCTGAGAAGTTCTGTATAAAGAGTGTCCTATTACTTATGTCTATTAATGTAAAAATGTCTTCAGTTTCTTGGTATTTCTGTTTAATGTTGTCGAATTCTCACAGAACTCCGACTTAATCCATTTGACATTTACATTGAACAATATAACTGGTTGTTAATTGACGTCTTAACATCCTGCAACAGACAACAATCTTCATCAGAGAATCCGGAATCTTCAGTCTAATGAAGTCATCATGGCAGGAGATTCCTTCATCTGTCTCCTTTATTTCAATGGACTCAATCTCACATTCACACAACCGGCACTTTAAGAGAAACTGGTTTTTATTAAACAAGCAACAAATCACAACACAAATTATATTCTGAAAACAAATTAAGACAACAAATATTATATTTATAATTTTTTTAATCAAGACAACAAATTTTTTTATCATATTTCTGATATTGCTTTTTCTGCTAATGTCTCTTCAAAAATTCATTGGCTTATCCAATAAACAATGGAAACGTTCTTTTTTATAAACCGAGTAATAGCCAATCGTATTATGCGCTCACGGTTTAAGGATTGATCTATTGGGTCATGAATCAGAGGCATGGATGCATTCCAAACAGAATTCCGCCATCATTGAAATCCAGGAAACGTCAAGAGAAGTGCTGAATCAATTCGCACGAAGAATGTTAAATGTGACAATGATAAAGCGGCGATGTTGCTGGGGAGAAAGCGTGTCAACAATTATCATACAGTTTCTCTAATTTGTCGGCTGGTGATTCTATTTGCCCCGATGCTCCGCGGGTGTCCGAAGAGATTCATTAAGTTTTCGAGAAAGCCTGTGTCCAGAATTATGAGATTAGTGTGGCTGGTTTATTCTAAGTGTTGAGATCAACGGAGAAGTGTTTCTTCAACATGAAACACCGCGCCCCGCTGTCTCTCCACAACAGTAGGTTTCTCACACCTGTTTGTTGATGAAATTCCAAAAAGGGAGCTCTTAAAAAACATCAGAAAGAAGCAATCAACATTTTTCGGGCACATCATGAGAAGAGGAAAGTTGGAATACTTGATTACAACTGGCAAAACAAAAGAAAAGAGAGACCGTGGGCGACAAAGAGAGAAAATACTGGATAGCTTGGTGTCATGGCATGGAAAACAGTCAACAACAGAACTGATACGATGCGCTGTAGATAGAAGATTGTGGAAGGACATGATCACCTACGCCAACGGTATGGCACATGATGATGATGATGTTTGTTGATGATATTTTAGTAGTCTTGGTACATTTTCTCACTTCTGAAACATGACGAGTGTAATTCTGCTACAACACATTTAAAGTATCACTAGAAACGTTATAACGTAAATCGTTACAGCACGTGTGGTTAAATGATATTTTACACCAGAAACGGTCACGTTTATCCAATTTTTAAATATTTATTCAAACGCTGTCGTTTTGGACTAAAATATCAACACCATAAGAAATTAGCTCTTCTAGAATATTCATATTGTGTGTATAGTGTCACAAATTTGAACCACTCCATTGAAAGAACAATCTCAAGAATTAGCGGAATGTAGTTTCCTCGGGACGTCTTCATTTAGAGCCTATATGTAGCAAACTTTTTATGAATGTAACTAAAGTGCTACTTTGAGATTTAAGCCAGCAGCTGTGCTCTACACCTGTTTATCAGTTCTGTTGTTGACTTACTCTTTTATGCGTTTTCTACCTTCTCCTACCACTTCCATCTTACGCTTTTTTCACTTTTGATTTCTTCCAGTTATCACAATGTATTCCATTTGTTACCTTCTGATTGATGTCCCAGACAATCGTGTCTGTTTATTCCTGATTTTTGAAAATTTGCTCTATTTTTATTTTGACCTCCAAACTAGGAGAACGCGGCTTCGAATCCTGGTAGGGTCAAAAGATTTTATTTCTATCTAGTGTGAAATAAAAATTCAGACCTCACACACCTCGCGGCGTCTGCAATGAACATGCGGACTTTATTCTTCGGTCCTACAATTCCCCCAGAAAGCGCAGTAGTAAGAAAATGCCGTAAAGATAGTTTTTTTTTTTTCTCTTCAAGGACATAATTTCCGCTACATGTAAGTAACACAATAAAAATAGGAGAAATACCTCTACTAGACGTACAATCTTACATATATCTGGGCAGTAATATAGACAAAGAGAACAGAAAATGATACCAAAATCAAGATATCAGAAGCAAGAAGAGCATTTGCTACACAGGGAAACATATGGAAGTCCAAAGAAATTAGGTTAAATACTAAAATAAAAATATTCAACCCCAATATTAAGTCAGTCTTATTATATGGATGTGAAACATGGAAAACAACTAAAATGACAATCATGAAGATACAGACTTTCATTAATGGATGCTTACGCAGAATAAAAGGATGGAAATGGCAGGACAAAATCACTAACATAGAATTATGGAAATGTTCCAGTCAAACACCAGTGGATAAAGAGATACAGCGAAGGCAATGGCGCTGGATAGGACACACACTGCGGAAGCCAGCTGAGAATATTACACAATAGGCCCTTTTTGGAATCCACAAGGAAAAAGACAAAGAAGACCAATGAATTCTTGGAGAAGGCAGATAGAAGCAGAGATGAAGATGATGGGGAAGACACGGAATGATCTTTAAAAAATTGTAACAAAACAGAACGGCTTGGAAAATGGAATGTGGTTTCATGTGTTATTATTAGCTCTAGCCAATCAGAAGCGTCACAAAGTGAAAGTGAAACTATGTCTGATTACCGGAACTTCCTAACCTATTTATAACTACGTTTTGCGCATCAGCATCTGTAGAAAGAACTTTTTCTGCTCTCAAGAGAATAAAATCTTATTGTCGCTCAACTCAGACACGAGAACGCTTATCTGGTTTGGCAATAATGTCCATTGAGAAATCATTCCTTCAAAAACTTTGAAACCAACCCATCAGTACTTCCAATGACAAAGTCATCGAGACATTTTCTTCCCGAACAAGACGGGTAGCGTTTACATACAAATAAGTAAGTAATTTAAAATGTAGTGATATCTTTAGCAAATATTACTTCATGTCAGCCTACTGAATATAATGTATGTCTTTATTTATTATGTCATCGGTAGCCCACACCCAAAAACCAGTATACGCCACTGTCGTATGCTATATGACTACTTGTTTGCCTCTATGTCTACTCATGTAAATCTCTGTCTATCTCTCTGTTGCTTTATGTATATTCTTTTTTTAAAATCTAAGATTCTATTACGTTTCTATTTTTAACCTATCGATCTATCACTCTATTTCCTTTCGCACACTACTCTATTTTCCTTTCCTTATTTCACGCGGTTGTTTATCCTTCTATTCCCCTCCGCTGTAATAAAAAGATATCAAACGCTAATGACTTCAATCTCCAAGCGAAACGCAAGTCTTAAGACTAATATCGCAGAGTTCAAAGTTCAATCTACAATCATCCACAATCCAAGCTTTCAATCCTAGCTGAAGAGTTACAAACGATTGCTTAAGTGCCGCTGGTATCGTGTCGCCATGGCGACGTGTGTGTTTATCAAGATGGAAGTGACAAAGCCATTAACTGGTCCGGCCGTAGCAGAGCGGATAGTTACAAGATGCCCAATAAGATGGCGTGTAGGACTTTCCGTGTCGTACAAGCAAATGTAATTTTCAAGTGACAAGGCGAAGATCATAGAACCAATCGAGTATTGTACCGTGATTGCTGCTTCGGCGCGGCTGAGGAGAGAACACTCTCTTCGAAATCTGATTATATAATCAGCATCAAGTTCCACGAAACTCGAGAATTAAGAACTCTATTTCCTCCTGCGTAATCAGTCATATTTGTTAGGTTTTTGAAATATTTCTTCCCGTTTTCCACATTCTTTTTACTTATGCCTATTTTTTTCTCTGTCTGTTTCGGTATTTATGTGTTTGTCTTGTCTTTTTGCGTGGTTCTATGCATATTCATACCTACACTTCATCTAGTATTATCTTACACTTATCATAAACCTCGACTACACTTCATCTACACCTTTACAACACTTCTCATACACCTTTCCTACCTTTCCCCTACACCTCTCCTACACTGCTACGCTTCTCCAACACCTCTTCTACACCTCTCCCACATTCTCCTACATTTTCCCTACACCTCTCCTACACTTCTCCTACACTTCTCCTATATTTCTCCTACACCTCTCCAACATTTTTCCTACACTTCTCCTACACTTCAACACACTTTTTCTCTATCTTTCTATGTTGTTTCAATCTCTGAATATGTTCGTTTCCTTAATCTCATTCGCCTGTCTCTGAACCTCACCAGTTTGCACCGAATTACTCCACAATATCCAGAATATCTTCATGTCTATTTGTTTCTGTCAGTTTCATTCTAAATGTTCATACTTCTCCCTCTATTTCTCTCAGCCTCACTCTATATATCAACATCTCCCACACTATTTCTCTCAGCCTCACTCTATATATCAACATCTCCCACACTATTTTTCTCAGCCTCACTCTATATATCAACATCTCCCACACTATTTCTCTCAGCTTCACTCTATATATCAACATATCCCACACTATTTCTCTCAGCTTCACTCTATATATCAACATCTCCCACACTATTTCTCTCAGCCTCACTCTATATATCAACATCTCCCACACTATTTCTCTCAGCTTCACTCTATATATCAACATCTCCCACACTATTTCTCTCAGCCTCACTCTATATATCAACATCTCCCACACTATTTCTCTCAGCTTCACTCTATATATCAACATCTCCCACACTATTTCTCTCAGCCTCACTCTATATATCAACATCTCCCACACTATTTCTCTCAGCCTCACTCTATATATCAACATCTCCCACACTATTTCTCTCAGCTTCACTCTATATATCAACATCTCCCACACTATTTCTCTCAGCTTCACTCTATATATCAATATCTCCCACTCTATTTCTCTCAGCCTCACTCTATATACCAACATCTCCCACACTATTTCTCTCAGCCTCACTCTATATATCAACATCTCCCACACTATTTCTCTCAGCCTCACTCCATATATCAACATCTCCCACACTATTTCTCTCAGCCTCACTCTATATATCAACATCTCCCACACTATTTCTCTCAGCCTAACTCTATATATCATCATCTCCCACACTATTTCTATCAGCCTCACTCTATATATCAACATCTCCCACACTATTTCTTTCAGCCTTGCTCTATATATCAATATCTCCCACACTATTTCTCTCAGCCTCACTCTACATATCAACATCTCCCACACTATTTCACTCAGCCTCACTCTATATATCAACATCTTCCACACTATTTCACTCAGCCTCACTCTATATATCAACATCTCCCACTCTATTTCTCTCAGCCTCACTCTATATATCAACATCTCCCACACTATTTTTCTCAGCCTCACTCTATATATCAACATCTCCCACACTATTTCTCTCAGCCTCACTCTATATATCAACATATCCCACACTATTTCTCTCAGCCTCACTCTATATATCAACATCTCCCACACTATTTCTCTCAGCCTCACTCTAAATATCAACATCTCCCACACTATTTCTCTCAGCCTCACTCTACATATCAACATCTCCCACACTATTTCTCTCAGCCTCACTCTACATATCAACATCTCCCACACTATTTCTCTCAGCTTCACTCTATATATCAACATCTCCCACACTATTTCTCTCAGCCTCACTCTATATATCAACATCTCCCACACTATTTCTCTCAGCCTCACTCTATCTATCAACATTCGCTGGACATGACACAGTCATATTAGGCTTCGACATCTGAGCATCGACATGATTGTTGGAGGTTATAGCAAGTTGCAGAACAGTTAAGTTGGTTATTTTGTCCTGCCATTTGATGTGCATTATTCTGCGGAGACATCGCACGTGGAAGACATTTAGTCTTTTTTCGTGATTTGAGTATGTTGTCCAGATTTCAGATCCATATAATAGTGCGCTAAGCACACAGGTTTGATGTATTAAGAGTTTAGTCTTCAGTGTTAGTTTCGTGTTGTTCCAGGCCCTTTCTGTGATGTTGCCGAAAGTCGTAGATGCCTCACCAGTTCTGCTGTTTATTTCATCATCAGGAGAAATGGTTTAAAAAATCATAGTTTCCGAGTTTCCACCCATATGTGCTCGGTCGCCTATCCAGAAATGTTCGGAGATTTTCGGGGAATCGAACACGGGTTGTCCGAACGTCGGTAGTCCAGTCGGGTGGTGTTCCCAACTAGGCTACCGAGGCCCCCACTGAGAGTGAGTAACAATGTTGGAGTATTTTGAAGAGAAAGAGATCAACTAAGGCGCTAAGGAAAGTTGGCCTTTGATGTCGGTGTCCTATAATTAGACATGACGTGAGCAATCAGATAAGGAAAGTTGGCTGTTGATGTCGGTGTCATATAATTAGACATGACGTGAGCAATCAGCTACAGAAAACTAGCTGTTGATGCCCGAAAAACTAGAGCTGACCAAGAATCTATAGAACTCCACTTCGTGTCCATGAATTAGAAAATTAAATATAGAGGGGGCATAACAAGGAATGTAAATCTGGTACTAAAAGTCGAATATGCAGTGCCGAAGGCTGTAAAAATGTCTGCTTGCTGTAAATATGTGTAAGAGCAATTCACGCACTATAACAACGTCGAAAACATTATCATTTCCTGTGCAAATACCACAAAATCGTTCATCCATTATGAAGAATAGACGGGCTAGAGAGAGGTAAGACATCGGCCTATGGACCGGAAGGTCAATGAGTTAAAACTTCCGCCACAAGTGCTGGGAATTTATCGCTTTGAAACCGTGGGAGGCTTGTGGCTTTACCCTTCACTGGCTTCTGAGTAATGAGATAAGATGTCGAACCCTCTCGGATAACAGAGAAGAAAAAGGTGTGTCTCATGTCCACTTGCACAAGTTAAAGTACTCTTGGCATTTGAAAGTTTAAAATGATAGGCCAAAAATGAACTTTACGCGGGCACAAGATTTTAGACAAATTTACTCATGCCTGAAACTGATGTGTCAGACCGGATGGCAAAAATGCCATGCCGTGCCGTAAACGAGCGACACAACATCACCCATGCCCTTTTAACGGGTGTACATTAAGAAAAAAAAGAAGATAAGACCATTAACAATAATACTTTTACATTGCCTTACTTTTCTTCATGAGAGCTGCAACGGCAATAACTACAATAACTATTATCTGGTTTTGCCTTATTCGTTTACACTTTGAAATGTTTCGGGGAAACTTCACTTTTCTGTCTCGGACAATTAGTATTAACCACTCGCAACTCCCTCGACGTCCAGCTCGGTTAAAGATATTGACAAGTTCTAATGCTCGAGATTTTAGAAGAACAGCTTGTATCATATTTTATATTTTGTTTCCATTATTTATATAACATCACGGCTGCTTACTTCAAACTAAAAATTGAATTTTCGTTTTTGTCCTAGAAAGGAATTTTGCTTGTGTGTGAAAATGTCCTAGATTTATCATCCTCACCTCATTAGCAAAAAAAATGTAGATTTTCCAATAATGACTTCAGTCTGTGACATCTCGTTGAAATGTGAACATTTTAGTTCATTATAACTTTAATTTCTGGGGTTTTTTTCGTGTTTCATTTTCTTTAATTATTTCTCAATTTCTTCCTATATTTCTGTCTTTTCCTATATGTCTTCGTCTTTTGTTATATTTCTCTGTCTCTTCTCATAGCTTCTACTCTTTCCATTTTTTTTTCAAGACGCCGCCCTCGAGACAGAGAGGTTGTGGATTCAAATCCCAGCTGTACTAGTAAGGATTTTTATTTATGATTTCTCTCTGTGGCAACCACCCCTGGTCTCAGCAGCGAGGCCCGGTTTGAAACGTCAATTACTCAAGGACGGAAAAAATATGAGTACCTCCGAATACAGAGCTATCTACCTGTGCGGCGAGGGACCCCTGTGCACACGGCTACCAGGGAAAAACGGATTAACACGCAAAAATTCAGCTCCTTGTCTCTAAGGACTTCGTCAGAGGTGAAAGTTGGCGAACGCAAAAAAAAAAAAATACTTGTCAATTTCTTTTTAAATTTTGTTTTTCTTTGATCAAATATTCAGCTGTCTCTTATTATAGTTCTCTGTCTTTCCCAGCAACCTTTCCCCCATGCTTCTGTTTCTTACTATAGCTCTCAGTTTTCTCCAATATTTCTCTTTCTCTCCCACTCCCCATTTCTCTGTTTCTTACTATAGCTCTCAGTTTTCTCCAATATTTCTCTTTCTCTCCCACTCCCCATTTCTCTGTTTCTTACTATAGCTCTCAGTTTTCTCCAATATTTCTCTTTCTCTCCCACTCCCCATTTCTCTGTTTCTTACTATAGCTCTCAGTTTTCTCCAATATTTCTCTTTCTCTCCCACTCCCCATTTCTCTGCTTCTTACTATAGCTCTCAGTTTTCTCCAATATTTCTCTTTCTCTCCCACCCCCCCTCCCCATTTCTCTGCTTCTTACTATAGCTCTCAGTTTTCTCCAATATTTCTCTTGCTCTCCCACCCCCTCCCCATTTCTCTGCTTCTTGCTATAGTTCTATGTCTTTTCCAATATTTCTCTATCTTTACCTACATACCTCTTTTTCTTGCTATAGTTCTGTCTCTTTCAAAATGTGTTGTACTCTCTTCTAATATTTTAATATTTCTCTGTATCATTCCAGATCTCTCTCTCTCTCTCTCTCTCTCTCTCTCTCTTCCAATATCACTCTGTCTCTTCATACATTTCTCTTTCTCGTCAAATATTTCTCTAGACAGACAGACAGACAGACGGACGGACGGACGGACGGACGGACGGACAGGCAGGCAGGCAGACAGACAGACAGACAGACAGGCAGACAGACAGACGGACGGACGGACGGACGGACGGACGGACGGACAGGCAGGCAGGCAGGCAGGCAGGCAGGCAGACAGACAGACAGACAGACAGGCAGACAGACAGACGGACGGACGGACGGACGGACGGACGGACGGACGGACGGACGGACGGACGGACAGGCAGGCAGGCAGACAGACAGACAGACAGACAGACAGACAGATAGATGTCATCTTTATATCTCTAGTATAAAGTCCCGAAAGACTTAATTTTGTGTGGATACCACTATTTCCTGTTTTTCGATATCGGCTGCTGTGTACTCAGGTGTCCCCCACCATATAGGCAGATATTGCCTAATTTCAGAGATAGTCACACATTTTTATTGTTGAGACCTTTGACTTATTGGATAGACCTATTCGGGTTAATTTTGCCTCAACAACTTTTCGATTCCCAACTGTCAATGGTGTTTAACGTGAGCAACATGTACACGGAGCAATAATTTGTTTTTTCCTTTGTCGCTATCAAACAGGTTCATTTTTAAAAAATATTCCCTCTGCCCGTGAAGGGAATCAAACCCGGGATCTTCTCGTCCTGAGACCGGCGTCCTACCTGTAGACTACCCAAGTACTGGAAATCTCAAGTGATCGTCTTAGGAGTAACCGGGCATAAGGAAAACTAAATAGGCAACTGTAAAAAAAAATAATAGAGAGCCCCGTCACGCCAAGTGGCGTACAGGGAGTATGGTGTTAGTGACCATAAATTTTACAGACCTTCAGCACATGAGTTTTGGGGTAATGTGGTCGGCATTTAATTTCCCAGAAAAAAATCCGGTGCCCATTTAAGGCTGGGTGAACCCGGAAGCCGATGGTTGGGATCGAACTCTACCTCTTGTCCTTCGTAAGTAAGCAACTGTGGCCAATGGTATATGGACAGTCCAAGAACGAAAGGGACAAGATAGGAAGTTACAGGAAGATTTAATTGTATTGATTAGTTGAATTGAGAAGCGAACTATAATAATAACCATGCTGAATATGGATTCTCTGGACGACAAACTGCAAAACACAGTATAGTTTTAGGCTGTTGAATACAATTGACGATTTCGTCTTATATTCACGGTCATTAAGTGTACTTTACGTCAAATTATAATAAGTCTCTCTCTCTCTCTCTCTCTCTCTCTCTCTCTCTCTCTCTCTCTCTCTCTCTCTCTCTGCGATCCGGACTCAGTCAGAGTAGGATTCCAGACTCTCACATGAAGTCAGCTGCTGTCAGGTTAAGTGTGTTGATCGCCCCCACAGACAGAACGTCACATTTAGAGTCCGCCAGATCCAGTTTGACTAAACACCCGTTAATACGTTGCACTGTGTTCTGCGCAGGGGCCCAGTGCATCCGATTTCAGCCAGCATTTTTTCAGGTTTGCTTTCCTTAGCCTTTGATTGTCCCCAATCTTTCTGAAAGGCAGCAGATTGTCTTTTCTGTAGGGGAATTCTGCCCTTAGATGGTCTGCCCTCCCAGGTTTACGAGCACCATCTGCCCGAGTCACTAGAGGTGACTAACACAGACATGCACATAATAAGTCAAATAAGTCAAATATGACGTTAATTGCAATAATTAGCCGTTATGCTGAAATATTGTTTTTTTCAGTTTATTGCTCCAGAGGGTACATCTTTGCATCTTCTTTAAGAAAATAAACTTAAAACAACTTACTAAACAAAACCAATAAAATTGTGAATAGTTTTAACTTCATACGTGTTGTCTAGTCATGAATTAAAACTATGAGTCAAATTGTCCTTCTTGCAGGTATCTATCCAGCTCATTTAACAACAATCATCATCATCATCAAGTACCATGCCTGCTGGCGTAGGTGATCATATCTCTCCATAACTTTCGATCTCGACAGTTATTTATCATTTCTGTTGTTGACCTTCTGCCAAGCCATTCTCTTAATCTGTCTGTTATTTTTACTCTTCACTTCCCTCTATCTCTTCGTCCCTCAATTTTTCCAGTTGTTACAATATATTCCAGCTGCTCCCTTCTCATTACATGGCCAAGAAATGAAGATTGTTTCTTCCTAACATTGGACATTAGCTGTCTTTTTGCTTATAAATGTGTGTGTGTGTGTGTGTGTGTGTGTGTGTATATATATATATATATTTATATAATATCTTCCACATGCGATGTCTCTGCAGAATAATGTACATGGCAGGACAAAATAACCAACTTAATTGTCTTGCAACGTGCTAAGACCCCAACAATCATGTCGATGCTCAGATGTCGAAAACTAAGATGGTTGAGACACGTCCAGCGAATGGAAGAAAAACGCATCCCCAAACAAATACTATATGGCGAACTAACACACGGAAAAAGACAAATCGGCAGACATAAACTTCGATATAGAGATATCTGTAAATCATCTCTGGATTACTTCTCCATCTGTGAAAATGACTGGGAACATCAGGCTAGTGATCGCACATCATGGAGAGCCTGTATAAATAATGGCATAACATTGTTATGAGGCTGTGCTATGGCAAAACTTACAAGAGAAAAGACTCATGAAAAGGGATGGAAAACCCAGTGGAACAGTGGACCTGACTTGTTCATTCTGTGGCCGTGTGTGTTTGTCTAACATTGGTAGAATCAGCCACGAGAGAAGCTGTTCGACAAATACAAAACCTCAAAAAAATACACAACAGCCTCCACTAAACAGCCTGACAAGACGAAAAGGGTCGGCCGTGCATGAAGTGTTACTTATAATTGCTAAATCTAGAAAGCACTTGCTTCATGATCTCTCTAACAATAAAGTGTTTCCAAATGTTGGCTTGATCGCAGCTGCCCTGAAGTATGTAATCTCGGAAATAATTGAATTCTGAAAAAAAAATGAGAGAGAGAGAGAGAGAGAGAGAGAGAGAGAGAGAGAGAGAGAGAGAGAGAGAGAGAGAGAGAGGGTGGGGTCGGGAAGAAAAAATATAATGTTTATGAACATAACCCATTCATCCCGACAGAGGTTAGAACAAACAGGCAACATCTGTGATTGGAGATTATAAATGTTTTCCTTTCTTGTTAGTTTAATGTGGCAAAGAGAGACAACTCTTATGAATGCTCTATCGCTGATGTCAGTTCAGGTTTGTGAGACAGTTTAATACTCCCTGTTAGGACCAAAATTAGAAGGTTATATCGCGACCAAAAGGGAACATAGAAAACAGATTGAAAGAAAGAAATTAAAGGAAGGAAGGAAGGAAGGAAGGAAGGAAGGAAGGAAGGAAGGAAGGAAGGAAGGAAGGGAGGGAGGGGGAGAGGGAGGGAGGAAGGAAGGGAAGGAAGGAAGGAAGGAAGGAAGGAAGGAAGGAAGGAAGGAAGGAAGGAAGGAAGGAAGGAAGGAAGGAAGGAAGGAAGGAAGGAAGGAAAGGAAGGAAGGAAGGAAGGAAGGAAAGGAAGGAAGGAAGGAAGGAAGGAAGGAAGGAAGGAAGGAAGGAAGGAAGGAAGGAAGGAAGGAAGGAATTTTATGAAACTTAATACTATGTATGAATGGCGAGTAAATAGACGAACTATAATATACAGATAGCAGGTGACAAGCTCAAGATACGAGTAGAAACCACCATTCTGTACCAGCACACTTGAAGTACAGTCTGAAGGTGGTATGACCACAGACACAAAAGAAGAAGAGGAAGAAGAAGAAGAAGAAGAAGAAGAAGAAGAAGAAGTAGAAGAAGAAGAAAAATACGATAACAAACAAGCAATAAAAATAGACGTGCTTTAATGCCTGTCAGATGATGGACTTCTTCCTCAACCAGATACAAGTACAGCTCATGAGGAATCAAAGTGGTTTGTCGGGAACAAATATATGAACAATTATATGAACAAATATATGAACAAATATATGAACAAATATATGAACAAATGGAATACAGAACACCAGGAATGCCAAAAAATGGTGCATACTACCAGCTATATGGAGAAGATTAAGTAACCGTTTTAGACTCTGAACAGGCCAAAACAAATTTTGTACCAACCTTTTCAAAACCCTAAGAACAGGAAGCTCTGATGAATGTGACTGTGGTACGAGTAAAATGTATGGCCCTTTTCGTCTTGGCGGACGGTCTAGTGGAGGCTATTGTGTATTTTTTTTTTTAGGTTTTGTTTTTGTCGAACAGCTTCTCTCGTGGCTGATTCTGCCAATGTTTGACAAACACACACGGCCACAGAATGAACAAGTCGGGCCCTCTGATCCACAGGGTTTTCCATCTTTTTACATGAGTCTTTTCTCTTCTAGGTTTTGCTTTAACAAAGTCTCAAATGATGCTATACCATTCCTTATACATGCTCTCCATGATGTGCGATCATTTGCCAGATGTTCCCAATCATTTTCACAGATGGAGAAGTCATCCAGATATTATTTACATATATTTCTATATCGTAATTTAGGTCTGCCGATTTGTCTTTTTCCGTATGTTATTTCACCATATAGTATTTGCGTACGAGAAAAATGACTGCTGAACAATTATGTTCAACATTGGATGAGCAGGAAGACACGTGTCGCCATCATCGGTACCATACCGCGACAAGTTGTGTGGAGATGTCACCAGACTTAAGAGCTGACGAACGCCTTCTTCAAGCATATTAATATTGTGACGTCTAGAGGTGTACACAGTAGGAGTTGAAGAAGGTTATGACAAAGCGTATGCAGACGACCTTATTTCACAATCAGTTTAAGTTTGAGAATAAATTTGAAATCAACAATGACTGCAGCTCGAACGTTTAATTAACGAAATGTAAAAAGTGTGTAAATTGATTTTGAAATGCGCGGATCTCGAACAGTAATTAAAAGCAATTACTGGCGCTAACAAGGACCACTGATGAGAATAAATCTCAACACGGTGACCCGTACAGTAGCTACAACGACACCTCCTTTCATTTTGCTTAAAAAAGAACAGGTCGCTGTAATGAACAGGCAGATAGGCTGTTAATGGCTGTAACGGGTAGACCATTTTTAACCAGTTGAACATCATGGGAGGTAATTCAACGCTTTGATTAAAATGAAACCGGAAATTGGAACATTGATAATGACGCTAGACTGTTGTTTTCTGCTAGTTCATTAGTGTGTAATGATATTTCTCAATTAAAAATAAAAATAAATAAATAAACTTGCGTGATTTTTTTGTGTGTAAAATGTTATATATAATTTATTTTTTACAAGTAATGGAAATTAACACATTCATCATCATCATCATCGCGTGCCTTCTCCGCAACGAAGGTTGGCTACCATGGATCGCCATTCTACTCTGTTTCTTGCTTTGATGGTGCAGGCTGACATAGATTGACTTGTCCATCTTTTGATGTTACTCGTCCATGTTAGTCTTGGTCTGCCTCTGCCTCTTTTACCTTGTATTTTTTCTTCCAATATTACTTTTAGTAGGCTGTTGTGTCTTTTAACATGCCCCAAAAATTTCATTTGTCTTGTCTTAATTGTGTTTAGTAGTTCTCTTTTTATTTTCAGTTGTTTTAAAACTTCATCGTTTGTTATCTTTTGTTTCCATCCAATTCTACCTATTCTTCTATAAATCCACATTTCAAAATTAACACATTAACATTTAATATTTACGGTATCCCCCTCGACGCTGAAAGGCCAAAGAGGAAGGAAAGAAGAAGATGAACATTTACAATGTTAGCAGTTAAACGTGTAGAGAGACTCATCATCATCAAGTACCGAGCCTGCTGGCGTAGGTGATCATGTCTCTCCACAACTTTCGATCTCGACAGTTATTTATTATTTCTGTTGTTGAGTTTTTCTTTATAGTAGAGAGACTAGACAATTTTAAAAGGTGTAAAGGCATACAAATGACGTAAAGCTGATGATAAGAATGATATTTTTTGTTTTAAAAAAAGGGAGAAAGCGTTGTTGTTACAGTGAAAAATGCTGTCTAACTGAACAGCTTCTCTCGTGACTGAATATGACAATATTGGATAGACGGAAACGGCCGCAGAATGAATAAGAAGCATTTCTGATGTCTGGTCTTTTTTTTTTTTTTTCGTTCGCCAGCTTTCACTTCTGACGAAGTCCCTAGAGACTAGGAAATGAATTTTGCGGGTTAATCCGTTTTTCCCTGGCAGCCGTGTGCACAGGGGTCCCTCGCCGCACAGGCAGATAACTCCGTCTTCGGAGGCACTCATATTTTTTGCGTCGATGAGTAATTGACGTGTCAAACCGGGCCTCACTGTACAACCTCTCTGTCTCGAAGCCGGCGTCTTACCTCGAGGCCAACCAGTCCCCCATGTGCCTGATCTCATCCCGCTTTTCTCTGCGCCTTTTGTTTTCTGACTTTGATATCAACGCTTCCTCGTATTTTACTATGCCGGTTGTTTGTTGTTTTTTTTTTTTTTTGCTCGTTGTCGGCTGTTTTCCTAATGTTTCCAACTTGTGTAAGGTCGGTATTGATTAATCCAGGACATGAGGTCGTGACGTCCCTTGTGTCGAGCATTACAGGCGGGGTTTCCCTTCTGCTGTGTCCTAATGAGAATGGAACTGACATTTCTGTTTGCGTAATATTTCTCAGCGAATAATATGGCTACTGTCCTTTACCCAACACGAACAAGTTTCTCTCGGCTTCTCTTTGAAGAGTGAGGTGAGCAGGGGTAAGGCCCTGGTGATGTAGAAGACCTAGTATAAAGGTGGGCTTATTGATATAAAAGACCCCATATAAAGGTGGAGTCTTGGTTATTGGTTAATGGTTATGGAAGGCCTCGGTATCACTGCAAACGAATTAAAATCCATAATCGCTCAACCGCCCGTGCCAGTGGAATCATCCGAATTACTAACTCATCTCCCAAACAAAGAAAGGTAACTGTAGTCCCCATCGTAGCAGTCTCAGCACACGCCAAAAGACATAAGGCGAAACCGCGCAGAAAGTGAACACAGCTAACTGTTCCCTGTCATACGATATCATCATTCATCGTAAACAATTGGAATATCGAAACAGGATCAAAACGGATGAGACACACAGCTCACGGTGTGCACATAGCACTTAACTCAGTAGCTCCTGCAACAAGCCGAACTTGGAATATGAGGAAACTGCAACAAGGAACACTTTTCAGACATAGCCTTCAATGGTTCCTGCCGCCTATCCACCATATACCGGAAGTTCACGTGCTCCCGAAAATGATGATCGTCATATTGAGAACAAAAAATGTATAGCGCTTGATGATGTTAGGATATCGGTCTTGACTCCAACCTAACATATAAACACACAGTCGTCGAATTATCCCCGTCACACATCAAACAGACCCTTCGGGTAGCGTACAACGAACGAAACACGGTGCAAATTCCCCAAAGAGGAAAATTTTCGGTCGACTTGACGGAGCAGTCCACATTAATGCGTTTCAGCACGTAAATAACTTGCGTCAAACAATTCCAACGTCGGCCATTGAGCACTCAATGTGACGTAAACCGCATGTCAACACTAGACGGTGAAGGTCGCTTTTACAATACTTGACTTGTCAAAAAGGAACATTGCTGTGTGTACTCGGGGGCGCAGATTTGTCCACTTCGTCGGCGCAGATTTGCTAAGTAGAACATCATTTTGATTTCAACACAGAAAATTGCATCAGAGAGCCGAAATTAATCAAATCCCAGATGCATTTTCTGCAGCGATCGAGAGAACGTCATACGTTCCACCATTTTGAAACGGAAGTCCAAGGTGGAATCTGTTGATATAAAAGACCCAGTATAAAGGTGGAGTCTGTTGATATAAAAGACCCAGTATAAAGGTGGAGTCTGTTGATATAAAAGACCCAGTATAAAGGTGGAGTCTGTTGATATAAAATACCCAGTATAAAGGTGGAGTCTGTTGATATAAAAGACCCCGTATAAAGGTGGAGTCTGTTGATATAAAAGACCCCGTATAAAGGTGAAGTTTGTTGATATAAAATACCCAGTATAAAGGTGGAGTTTGTTGATATAAAAGACCCAGTATAAAGATGGAGTCTGTTGATATAAAAGACCCAGTATAAAGGTGGAGTCTGTTGATATAAAAGACCCAGTATAAAGGTGGAGTCTGTTGATATAAAATACCCAGTATAAAGGTGGAGTCTGTTGATATAAAAGACCCCGTATAAAGGTGGAGTCTGTTGATATAAAAGACTCCGTATAAAGGTGAAGTTTGTTGATATAAAATACCCCGTATAAAGGTGGAGTCTGTTGATATAAAATACCCCGTATAAAGGTGGAGTCTGTTGATATACAAGACCCAGTATGAAGGTGGAGTCTGTTGATATAAAAGACCCAGTATAAAGGTGGAGTCTGTTGATATAAAAGACCCAGTATAAAGGTGTGGTCTGTTGATATAAAAGACCCAGTATGAAGGTGTGGTCTGTTGATATAAAAGACCCAGTATGAAGGTGGAGTCTGTTGATATACAAGACCCAGTATAAAGGTGGAGTCTGTTGATATAAAAGACCCAGTATAAAGGTGAAGTTTGTTGATATAAAAGCCCTAGTATTGAAGTACGAGGTAGAAGTAATTGAGGTCCCATCAGTGCTTGGGGTCTGTTGATATTTAAAAAAAACATAGTATTGCAGAACCTGTGAGGCTGATGCCTCTCCAGCAGAACTTCTGAGATCAATGAAAGTCATTGCGATTTTCCCGAGCGTAAATTTAACGACATTACGATCATTATCATCATCAGAATGCAGGGGTAGCATGTCACAACTGGTGGAGACACCGCTTCCATTACAGAAGTCTTGATACAAACGCAATTTGAAATACTCGCCTTCTAGTAAAACTTCTTTCCTGTGAGGAATATCTCTGACAACAAACAGCTGCTGCCTTGTTGCAAAGTTTAGGAGAAACAAATGTTAAGAAATCTGTCCGGAACAAATGAGGTAGAAAATAAAGAGCCCCGTCACGCCAAGTGACGTAGATATGGTGTTAGTGACTATAATTTTTACAGACTTTTTTTTTTTTTGTAATATGGTCGATATTACGCCTGTGCTTCTTTACGTTCCCAGAAAAATTCCAGTACCCATTTAAGGCTGGAAGCCGTCGATCAGGATCGAACCAGACCTCATGTCCTTTGTAGTCCAATTCACTAACCACTGAGCTGTCGCGGCCGAGTAACAAATGAGGGCTAAAGACAAATTCCTTTTTGAACAAAATAGTGCAAAAAAATATACAACGCAGCCTGCTAATAAAGGGATGAGAGCGGAGATAAATATCAAAACTGAGAGAATTAAAGGTTATAACAAAAGCAACATTGCCACTTTTATTTTCTTTCATAAAATACTAGTCTCAGAGAATTGATTAATTACCTCCCATATTTTGCCTATACCACTGCCATTGCTTCTATAGCCGGCTTGACTATGACCTTTGCCCTTATTTCTGTCTATCATAATATCTCTCGTTGTCTGGCCTAGATGTTTGCTTCGACCTCTTATATATTGTAGTTGGTCATATATGACATTGGACCATCGGTCTTTTCTGCCAATCTCTTTTTTCGTTTTTTTTTTTTTTTTTTTGGTGTGTTTCGGGAACTGTGCATTCTATTATTACTTTCTCTATACTGTTGTGTAGTGTGACATGTCCAAAATATATCTGTTGTTTAGTGTGACATGTCCAAAATATATCTGTTGTGTAGTGCGACATGTCCAAAATATATCTGTTGTTTAGTGTGACATGTCCAAAATATATCTGTTGTGTAGTGTGACATGTCCAAAATATATCTGTTGTTTAGTGTGACATGTCCAAAATATATCTGTTGTGTAGTGCGACATGTCCAAAATATATCTGTTGTGTAGTATGACATGTCCAAAATATATCTGTTTTGTAGTGTGACATGTCCAAAATATATCTGTTGTGTTGTGTGACATGTCCAAAATGTATCTGTTGTGTAGTGTGACATGTCCAAAATATATCTGTTGTGTAGTGTGACATGTCCAAAATATATCTGTTATGTAGTGTGACATGTCCAAAATATGTTAATTTTCTTGTTCAACTGGTTTAATCATCATGTGCCATACTGGTTGGGGTCGGCGATCATGTCCTTCCACAATTTTCTGTCCACAGTGTATCGTATCAACTCTGATGACTGTTTTCTATGCCATGACACAAATCTTTCTAGCATCTTGTCTCTTTGTCGTCCGCGATCTCTCTTTCCTATATTTTGACAGTTGTAAGCAAGTACTCCAACTGTCCTCTTCTCATGATGTGGTTAATAAAAATCTCGATTGTTTCTTTCTCATGATTTTAGGAACTCTCTTTTTGTATTGGCCTCTTTTAGAATTTCTTCGCAGGCCTTTTTAGGTAGCTGTTTATGGAACTTTCAACATTCTTCTGATAAATTCCATCTATGTGATCTCTAATCGTCTTTTCATTCGTTTGTCTACATCCATGGTTCGCTTCCATATGTCAAAATTGGCTCTATATAGCACAGATGAACTCTCTTTTTCACTTCTACTGACATAGACTTGATTTCAGTGGCCAGATTTCACGTATGTGTATCTCTCATATGATGCTTCCGTTAATCCCTATATACCCCATGATTCCCGAACTATTCTTCAGTCGCTTCTCACTTCCGCTAATCCCTATATACCCCATGATTCCCGAACTATTCTTCAGTCGCTTCTCGCTTCCGCTAATCCCTATATACCCCATGATTCCCGAACTATTCTTCAGCCGCTTCTCACTTCCGCTAATCCCTATATACCCCATGATTCCCGAACTATTCTTCAGTCGCTTCTCGCTTCCGCTAATCCCTATATACCCCATGATTCCCGAACTATTCTTCAGTCGCTTATCACTACAGAAGATGAGCATTTACTTGTCTGCTGATGCTGCTAAAGTAAGGACACGACAGGGCGTAGACTTTAAACTTTTCTACTCTTTTCAACTCAAAAAGAAATAGATTAAATCAACTTATATATTTGTTGGTGTAATGGTGTTGGTTTATGTTATTTATCGTTCTTGATTATATTAAACTTTATATTTAGAGTCATCACAGCACATTTATAGTCAACAACGTTACACAGACTATTCTGTAATAATACATAATCAAGTTTATTGATCTTCAGAATGGCACGTGATACATAATAGTGGAAGCACTTCTCTTAGAATTACTGTTCTTTAATTCTGGACATCTCAGAGGTTAACACCGGTGGTTATATAATGTCCATAAGTGTATATTGTAAAAAAGTATTTCTCTCACAAATCACTTACGACCTTGTTCTATAAAGCACAACTTGAAACACTTTCAAAAACACTTTCACAACTAAATGTTCTCTATGTTCTAATTTACTTGTTCTGGTTGTATCTACTGCTCAACTAATTTCCTAAGTCATAGCTATACTGTCCTATGTTCTCCATTCTAAGTTTGACTAGTCTACATTTATGATTCTTGACTAACTCGGTTTATTACTTCTTAGTACTACTCTCTAGTCTGTTCCTTAATACCTTCTCTACTAACTTAAAACTACTGATTAACTGACTGCCTTCGGCAATTCTTCGTGACTAGTCTGTCTTCTTCCTAACTGCTTAAATCTTGTGTCTAACTACTTGTCTGTTCTAAATTGCGTGCTCAACTACTGAAAACCTAATGTGTCGAAGTTTAAATACCCAAACATAATCTTCGTGTGGAATACCTGCATCCAATGAAATTGTCTCGAGGCCGTCGCGAAGTTGACCGTTTTGTGACTTCCGTCTCCAAACTATCATAACAACCGATATCTTGGTTCTTTCAGTGAACTCTTTCGTTTTAAGATGATCCACACAGACTTGTTTGTGGCTCCAAAGTAACCTCTGGTCATCTTGACCTCTCCTGAGTTTCCAAATAATGATGTTTACTTCATGACTTTGACCTGTCCTGGAAGTTGTTTGTCAACCTATTTACTTGACGGGTCAAGCCATGTGCCATATACTTTCACAACTATAAAATTTCCATTCTCCTTAAACTTGCGTCTGACTACTACCCTTCCTTCACCCCCCCCCCCAACCCTACTCATCCACTAACAGGTAGGAGAATTTTCATTCACACAACTTTCCATTGCTTACGTACTGTCACTAACAACTGATGACCCTATCTTATGCCACTGTTATTGTCTGTTACGAGATGGGTATCGGCTGAGTTATCTGACCCATGCTTTAACTCACACATTCCGTTACAGTTGACTATTCTTTCTGCTTGCGTTTTGTCCAACGATTACCCCCTTTTCACTGTTCATCCATAAAAGGTCGTTTGACATGCGCAGTTACGCTACATTGTGATTCATTGCAAGCTATGATAATTTCGCAGTCAGACTCAACTCATCCGACTTCGGCATATTTGAAGTACCTAGCATCATGTCGCATGCCCCTTGCAGCATTCACCTCAGCCCGTATGAAAGAATCTCAATCTCTAGCAAAATCACTACTTCTTAGAGTGTCATGTTCAAGGTCTCCATGATGTTTTAAAACCACGTTCTTCTTGGTCTGCCCCTGATGCGTCGCCCAGAAACCATGCTTTCTGTTATTGTTCTTTCCATTTCGCTGTATCTTTTGACGTGGTCATAGTATTTTAATTTCCTCTGTAGAATTGTTTTTTTATAAGTCAGTTCCTTTTAATATTTAAGCCTTTTAATATTTCTTCATTGCTCTTTTACATTATCTAAGGTATCTTAAGGATTTTTCTGTAGCATTTTGTTTCGAATTAATCGATATTCTTCCTTGCTGTTTACAAGATATTCACAGCCATGTATTGCTATCGAGAACATACATGTCTTCCGTAATTTTAATGTTACTGCCTTGTAGATATTGCATCACACTTCCTCAGTAGTGTTACTGCCTTGCAGATATTGTGCCCCATATCCACAGCAATTTTAATGTTAATGCCTTGCAGATATTGTGCCCCATATCCACAGCAATTTTAATGTTACTGTCTTGCAGATATTGTGCCCCATATCCACAGCAATTTTAATGTTAATGCCTTGCCGATTGAGTTTTGAGTTATTTGCGGATCATCATCATTGCACTCCGAACATGTCCATAGGTGGTCAGATCCCCTCCTCAGCAAGTACCGCAGTACCCAGCGACTGACGACTCCAGTTCTGTGTTGGTTGGTAAGTCTTTTTACACGCCCACTAAGTTTCTCGTTTCTGGCTATGTCCATCTTAACTCCCATCTTTTTTCATTCGAAAGAGTGACGTTGACTCATAGTTGGCGAAGTCCTGTGCTCTTATTTCGACCCATATTTCTGAGGGCATTGATGATGTCCGCCCGATGGATTGGTGGCCCGTCCTCAACAATAGCGCAGCTAGCCTACCTGTCCGCTCTTTCATTTCCCCGTACTGCCGCATATTCTGGAACGTAGACAAAGGTGACCTTACGTATTCTTGACGTCCAGATGTCGTTTTCTTTGTCGTTTAGGCTACATCTGAATACTCACTATCGTTATAGATCATTTTGTTTTTGGAAGTCGATGTTGTGGATGGTCTAGACTCATGTGCACTCACTCAGTTGCACGGTCCAAAACACGTTTCCACGTTATGTACTGGTCAACTCCAGTTAATCAGCTCCCCAGCATGTGGATACACAGTGAGCTTTTTGCAAATAAATGTAATTAGGCGTCCTTAACAACAGACCGGCTAAAAGAAACCGCCATTTTGAGATGCACAAAAAACGCATCTGCAATGCAAATATTGTGCCCCAAGTCCTCAGTAATTTTAGTGTTACTGCGTTGTAGATATTGTGCCACATGTCCTTAGTAATGTTACTGCATTGTAGATATTGTGCCACATGTCCTTAGTAACGTTACTGCATTGTAGATATTGTGCCACATGTCCTTAGTAACGTCACTGCCGTGCAGATATTGTGCCACATGTCCTTAGTAACGTTACTGCATTGTAGATATTGTGCCACATGTCCTCAGTAATTTTAGTGTTACTGCATTGTAGATATTGTGCCACATGTCCTCAGTAATTTTAGTGTTACTGCATTGTAGATATTGTGCCACATGTCCTTAGTAACGTTACTGCATTGTAGATATTGTGCCACATGTCCTTAGTAACGTTACTGCATTGTAGATATTGTGCCACATGTCCTTAGTAACGTTACTGCATTGTAGATATTGTGCCACAAGTCCTTAGTAATGTTACTGCATTGTAGATATTGTGCCACATGTCCTTAGTAACGTTACTGCATTGTAGATATTGTGCCACATGTCCTTAGTAACGTTACTGCATTGTAGATATTGTGCCACATGTCCTTAGTAACGTTACTGCATTGTAGATATTGTGCCACATGTCCTTAGTAACGTTACTGCATTGTAGATATTGTGCCACATGTCCTTAGTAATGTTACTGCATTGTAGATATTGTGCCACATGTCCTTAGTAATGTTACTGCATTGTAGATATTGTGCCACGTGTCCTTAGTAATGTTACTGTTGTAGATATTGTGCACATGTGTAATGTTACTGCATTGTAGATATTGTGCCACATGTCCTTAGTAATGTTACTGCCTTGCAGATATTGTGCCACATGTCCTTAGTAATGTTACTGCCTTGCAGATATTGTGTCACATGTCCTTAGTAATGTCACTGCCTTGCAGATATTGTGCCACATGTCATTTGTAATGTCACTGCCTTGCAGATATTGTGCCACATGTCCTTTGTAATGTCACTACCTTGCAGATATTGTGCCACATGTCCTTTGTAATGTCACTGCCTTGCAGATATCGTGCCACAAGTCCTCAGTAATGTTACCTCCTTGCAGATATCGGGCCACATGCTGTCTTCATGGCCTTTAATTTTTCTCACAACATACAAATAAAATAACTAAATATAATGATTTAGTTTAGATAATTTAGGGTAAAAATTGAAGGAGCTATTTCACATAGCGCAAATTGAACTAATCTTTATGTTGTAAATAATCAGGTTAAAATGTTCGTGTCACATCCTGACCTCATTGAGTGTCGAACTCACTGTCCACCGCTGTTAAAGGTGTGCGCAAAATGACACAATTATTGTCAACGGTGAAGATGACGCTGCTTGTGATGATTATACTACACATGTGAAAGCAGGACGGTTCCCATTTTCAGCTTTGGAGCGCTAGGCATTCATGACCATCCACGAAAGAACTACACGGTACAGGCTTACAAGGACATCAGTGACGTCATCTATGCTGAAATATTTGATTATGGCTATGGAAGGTCCCGGTATCACTGCAAACGAATTAAAATAAATAATTGCTCAACTGTACGTGCCAGTGGAATCATCCGAATTAATATCTCATCTCTCAAAGAAAGAAAGGTAGCTGCAGTCCCCCATCGTAGCAGTCTCAGTACACGCCAAAAGACATAAGGCGAAACCGCACGGAAAGTGAACATTGATATCTGTTACCCGTCATACGATATCATCATTCATGGAAGCAATCGGAATATCGAAAGACGATCAAAAGAGATGAAACGCACAACTCGCGGTGTTCACAGAGCACTTAACTCAGTAGCTCCTGCAGCAAGCCGGACTGAAATATTTATTTCTCATCAGCGATTCCACCACTTGGGAAAAACCCGGGTCCTTCTAATCAGTAGAAAACGCACTAGCCACTTTACCACGACAATTTTCCTCACATCAAAATGTAGTCAGTCCTAACAGCTCTAAAATCACACAGGAACAGTGAGCTTGATGACCTGAGAACAATCCTAGACCAACTGTGCAATAACTTCCAGAGAGTGGTCATCCACTGGGTACCATCACACTGTAATATACACGGGAACGAACGCGCAGACAAATTAGCTAATAAGGGAGGGAGATTACCACAAGAGAACCATCTGGTCAGCTATGATGAAGTCAAATCCATCATCAAAGGCCAGTACCATGAAAAATGGAAACGAGAACACCCAAAGTATGAGAGGGATGGATACCTCCAACTATCAAGGAGGGATCAAGTCATCATACTTCGCCTACGGACTGGCCACAACAAAATGAGAAACCACATGTTCACTAAACTCAAAATAAGAACTACCATCCAATGTCATTGGATGACATGACAACAAAACATGTTCTGCAGGATTGCCCCCAGTACACAAACCTGAGGAGAACAATGTGGTCGACACCCACCTCACTGGAAGAGAAACTCTACTAATCAACTGAAACAGATTTCTGCTTTTTTAAGAGTGTCTATAGTCCTAGTCTGAATGACGTCATCATCGCAGAAAAAGAAAAAAGAAGAAGAAGAAGAATAAGAAGAAAGAAGAAGAAGAAGAAGAAGAAGAAAGAAGAAGAAGAAGAATAAGAAGAAGAATAAGAGAAGAAGAAGAAGAAGAATAAGAAGAAGAAGTATAAGAAGAAGAGAAGAAGAGAATAAGAAGAAGAAGAAGAATAAGAAGAAGAGGAAGAATAAGATTAAGAAGAATAAGAATAAGAAGAATAAGAATAAGAAGAAGAAGTATAAGAAGAAATAAGAAGAATAAGAAGAAGAAGAATAAGAAGAAGAAGTATAAGAAGAAGAAGTATAAGAAGAAGAAGAATAAGAAGAAGAGGAAGAAGAAGAAGAATAAGAATAAGAAGAAGAAGAATAAGAAGAAGAAGAATAAGAAGAAGAAGAATAAGAAGAAGAAGAATAAGAAGAAGAGGAATAAGAAGAAGAAGTAGAAGAAGAGGAAATTGTTCTTATTTTTCAGAGATCCCGCCTCTGGCAAATACCCCGGCCATTCTCATCGGTAGTAAACGCACTAGCCACTCTACCACCACAACGTCCTTCACAAAGAAATGCAGTAACCAGTCCAGGACAATACCAGATTATATATAAATCAAGCAGATGTGTGGTGTACTATTTTTAATGACGTCATTTGTGAAGTTTTACAACAGTGAACAGTCTTAAACTTCACTATAACAGAAGTTTACACGAGAAGTGGGAACATTCTTAAAGGTTAAAGGACGAGGGCCAGACAAGTTCGAAAGCTGATAGATCTGTCTGTGTACATCCTCTCTCTGCTCTCAACGTCGGCAATTCTAGCCCTCATGTTGTTTATTGATTGTCTCGAGCTAAAGTCATCGGTCTCTTAAAATTTAAATGTCCGGAAATTGATTCTCTGTCTGGTAACTAACTCGCGTAGTATAGCGGTGTTTGAGGCTCTACGTGGGGTGACAAGAGTTAACGTTTGATCTTTGTTAACATTTCTTGGTACGTTTTGTGTCTTCCTGAAAATGTGTGGTCAAAATAATGTTAATGAGTTTGTTGATGAAAATAGCGACAAATGTCTTTCTACTTTTTAATTTAAAGATAATAGATTCATGTGCAGTGGCGGTTTTTGTCATCCAATGAAAGTAGGTTGTTTCTATAGCAACAAACCGGCAGGCGTTAAACATCTTTACATCTCGTGGCGTATAGCTGGGTAATAACTTAGTTCCTCTGTTTTGTATGGAGGCTTTGGTCATCCTTCCCAGGGTACCCCAAATCTGGCCCACTAGATTCCTGGCAATGGTATTTGTATAGCTGAATGCTCACGTGTATGCGTTGTGCTCTGGTTTGCAGTAGAACTGTGATATTTGCTCTTCTCGACCCAACACATCCGACTTCAGCACATGTTTGAGTACTGGGTTGCCTTCCTTCTCAATCCCTAAACATTTGGCCAGACTAGACTGATTAATCTGTTTCTAGGGGCACTGGAAAGAGGTGGAGTAAGGTCTAGATAGTTCGCAGTCACCGATCCTGACGTAAGCTATCAGCTATGAGTCGCTGGCAACTTTCAGACATGTTGCTGTCGAGCGCCTCTATCCCCCCTCCCTCCTATGTAGATTTAATTTATAAATTAAAAATTAAACACAAGCAGTAAGTTCTAAAAGTTTACTAGAACGCTTTCCGTACCTTTCCGGCTAGAAAAAAAGCCGTGAATGTAATAATTAAGATAAATAACAGATCTTACTATTACGTGTTATATTAATCTCCTATAAATCAGTGGCGTATACTGGTTTTGGGGTCTGGGCTACCGCTGACATAATAAATAAAAACATAAATTATATTCAGTATGCTAACATAAAGTAATATTTTCTAATGACATCACTACATTTTAAATTACTTACTTATTTATGTTAATTATATCCGTCTTGTTTGGGACGAAAATGTCTTGATGACTTTGTCATTGAAAGTACTGTTGGGTTGGTTTCTAAGTTTCTGAGGGAATGATTTCTCAATGGGCATTAATGCCAAACCAGATACGCGTTCTTGTGTCTGAGTTGAGCGACAATAAGATTTTATTCTCTTGAGAGCAGAAAAAGTTCTTTCTACAGATGCCTATGGACATAACGTAGTTATAAATAGCTAAGGAAGTTCCGGTAATCAGACATTGTTTCACTTTCATTTTGTGACGATTCTGATTGGCTAAAGCTAAAAATAACACATGAAACCGCATTAGTGTAGAGGTTTCTTTGCCGTATTATTTTGACGGGAATTTTTGAATGTCAAGGTCGTTAATACAAGGTCCGGATAAAGGAAAAATGTACCGCTGGCTAATAGAGGTTTCAATATAGTTTCGGTTTCATTCACAAACGTTATAGTGGCCACAGGAAAACCTTGCTTTAATCAATGCAAATCAAAGCAAATAAATCATATTGGCCTACGAAATGTGTAATAGAACATTCGAAAATTTGTAATATAATTATTTTAAAAATATATAATAAATTATCATTTCCTTTTATATTTCATTAATATGTTCAGGCAACCGACGGTAGCTGCGATATCATAGAGAATACGCCACTGATATATGTTATATAATAATACATAATAGTCAAAGAAAGCAACCAGAAAGGTCTCAGTCTGACAAGTAAGAATACAGAAGTATTGGCCATATCGAAGAAACAATCACCACCATCATGCAGCATAACAATAAACCAGACAAATCTGAAACAAGTGCAACGCATCAAATACTTGGGCACAATAATAACATCAGATGGAAGATGCACCACAGAAATAAAAAGCAGAACAGCTCAGGCTAAAATAGCATTTCAGAAAATGAAAAACGTCTTGTGTAACAAGTCTATGTCAATAGAAGTGAGAATGAGAGTTTACGAGTGATATATATATATATATATATATATATATATATATATATATATATATATATAGTGCCAATTTAGACCTATGGTAATGAATCATGGACAGCAAACAAAGAAATGAATAGACGATTAGGGGCAACAGAGATGAGATTTCTCAGAAGAATGGTGAAAGCTCCCTGGACAGCTAAAGAGACCAATGAGGACATCCTCAAACAGACCAACACAAAAAGGGAGCTCATAAAAAACATCAGAAAGAAACAATGGGCAATTTTCGGGCACATCATGAGAAGAGGAAAGTTAAAACATTTGGTTACAACTGGCTAATTACAGGAAAGAGAGATCGTTTACGACAAAGAGGAAGATACTAGGCATCTTAGTGTCATGAAATGGAAAACAGTTAAAAACAAAATTAATACGATAGTCTGTGGACAGAAAATTGTAGAAGGACATGATCGCATATGTCAACCTTTACGGCACACGATAGTGACGATATGCTATATACAGTCATTGAGTTGGCATGCATTACTCACAGTTATCAATGTCGACGTACTGAAGTGAACGAAGAAGTATCAGATGTGTTTGTCAGCGATTACATTTTGCCCAAGCAGAAATTGATGGAAAAATAATATGATAAACAGTGGCTACTGAAGATCGATAATGAGACAAGGAAAGAGGTCGACGGAGCGACAGACCACCTGAGGCAACAAGCCATCAGGAAGGTATAATTACATACATAATTCGGCACACGTCTGGGATGGATTGGGTTTCAATGAACACACTAAAATGGTAATGCCGTTCCAATGAATCATCATGTTGCTTACCGTCCAGAACCTAGTCGTTGCGTTTGTGCTTGAGCTTAAATAAGATAAATCAGCATCATGTTGCTTACCGCTCAGACCCTAGTCGTTGCGTCTGTGCTTGAGCTTAAATAAGATAAATCAGCATCATGTTGCTTACCGCTCAGACCCTAGTCGTTGCGTCTGTGCTTGAGCTTAAATAAGATAAATCAGCATCATGTTGCTTACCGCTCAGACCCTAGTCGTTGCGTCTGTGCTTGAGCTTAAATAAGATAAATCAGCATCATGTTGCTTACCGCTCAGACCCTAGTCGTTGCGTCTGTGCTTGAGCTTAAATAAGATAAATCAGCATCATGTTGCTTACCGCTCAGACCCTAGTCGTTGCGTCTGTGCTTGAGCTTAAATAAGATAAATCAGCATCATGTTGCTTACCGCTCAGACCCTAGTCGTTGCGTCTGTGCTCGAGCTTAAATAAGATAAATCAGCATCATGTTGCTTACCGTCCAGAACCTAGTCATTGCGTCTGTGCTCGAGCTTAAATAAGATAAATCAGCATCATGTTGCTTACCGCTCAGACCCTAGTCGTTGCGTCTGTGCTTGAACTTAAGATAAATCAGCATCATGTTGCTTACCGCTCAGACCCTAGTCGTTGCTCTTGTCCATGAGCTTAAATGAGATAAATCAGCATCATGTTGCTTACCGCTCAGACCCTAGTCGTTGCGTCTGTGCTTGAACTTAATTAAGATAAATAAGCATCATGTTGCTTACCGCTCAGAACCTAGTCATTGCGTCTGTGCTTGAACTTAAGATAAATCAGCATCATGTTGCTTACCGCTCAGACCCTAGTCGTTGCGTCTGTGCTTGAGCTTAAATAAGATAAATCAGCATCATGTTTCTTACCGCTCAGAACCTAGTCGTTGCTCTTGTCCATTTATATAACTTAAGATAAACCATCAACATGTTGCTTACCGTCCTGAAGCTACTGGCGCTTGTCCTTTGTTTACATAACTTGAGACGAAACATCATCACGACCCATACTGGTTGGCTCAGTTGATCATGCCCTTCCACAATTCTCTCTCCACAGTACATCGTTCTAATGTTGTTGTTGACAGTTCACCGTGTCACGACACCAAACTCTTCACTATCCTCTTTCCCTGTATTTTGCCAGTTGTAACCAAGAATTCCAACTTTCCTCTTCTCATGATGTGCATAAAAAATATCAATTGTTTCTTTCTGATGTTTTTAGCAGCTCTCTTTTTGTGTCGGTCTCTTTGAGAATTTTCTCGTTGGTCTTTCTAACTGTACAGTGAACGCTCTGCATTCTTCTGAGAAAACCCATCTCTGAAACCTCTTATCATCTTGTCATTTGTTTTTTCTGTAGTACATACACAATTTGGGAGCCGCGTGAGCTCAGTGAGCTGGACTACAAAGGACAAGAGGTAGGGCTCGATCCCAGCCGACGGCTCCCGGGTTTACCCAGCCTTTAATGGGTACTGGATTTTTTCTGGGAAAGTAAAGCGGCACGGGTGTAATACTGACCACATTACCCCAAAAATCATGTGCTGAAGGTCTGTAAAATTTATGGTCACTAACACCATATTCCCTATACGATACTTGGTGTGACGGGGGTACTTTACTTTTTTTTTTTACATACACAATTTTCTACAGGATAGTAATAATTATATCATCATTTAACCTCTGATATAACAATCCATCAAAGAGACCTTGAATATGGCAACTGAAGAAGGTGGTAACCTGGCTAGCGACAGAGATTCTTTCAGACGGGCTGTGGTGAATGCGTTTTGCAGATTATATGAAACCTGATGATGATATCCGAACAGGAAATCGGAGGTTACCTGACTTATACTATCACATCTGTCATGAGGTAAAAAGTAAAGTACCGCCGTCACGCCAAGTGACGTATAAGGAATATGGTGTTAGTGACCATACATTTTACAAACCTTCAGCACATGATTTTTGGGGTATTGTGACCGTGCCGATTTACTTTCCCAGAAAAAAATCCAGTACCCATTAAAGGCTGGGTGAACCGTAAGCCATCGGATGGGATCGAACCTTACCCCTTGTGCTTTGTAGTCCAGTTCACTAACCACTGAGCTATCTGTCATGAGGGCGTAGCGGTATTTGATCAGCAAGGAAAGGCAGCCACAGTTGACAAAAGTCTGGGAACCACTGTGCTAGACCGTAAGTGAACAAATCATCACCATCATCATGTAGATGTAAAATGTACGAATTAGACTGTGACTAGACGATGTAAAGTGCACAAATAAAACTGTGACTCTACGATCTAGAGAGCAACAATTTAGACTGTGACTAGACGATGTAAAGTGCACAAATAAAACTGTGACTCAACGATCTAGAGAGCAACAATTTAGACTGTGACTCCACGATCTAGAGAGCAACAATTTAGACTGTGACTCCACGATCCAGAGTGCACAAATTAAACTGTGGCTCAACGATCTAGAGAGCAACAATTTAGACTGTGACTAGACGATGTAAGTAAAGTAAAAGTACCCCCCGTCACGCCAAGTGGCGTATAGGGAAATATGGTGTTAGTGACCCTATATTTTACAGACCTTCAGCACATGATTTTTGGGGTAATGTGGTCGGTATTACGCCCGTGCTGCTTTACTTTCCCAGAAAAAATCCGGTACCCATTTAAGGCTGGGTGAACCCGGAGCCGTCGGTTGGGATCGAACCCTACCCCTTGTCCGTAGTAGTCCAGTTCACTAACCACTGAGCTATCGCGGCTCCCACTAATTTTTAGGGAATTAGTAAAACCCAGGTGTCCTCGCCAGGGTACGAACCCCGGCTGTTGCCGTGGTAAGCCAACCGCCTATCGATTGCGCTAACCGGACACCCGACTAGACGATGTAAAGTGCACAAATTAAACTGTGACTCAACGATCTAGAGAGCAACAATTTAGACTGTGACTCCACGATCCAGAGTGCACAAATTAAACTGTGACTCAACGATCTAGAGAGCAACAATTTAGACTGTGACTCCACGATCCAGAGTGCACAAATTAAACTGTGACTCAACGATCTAGAGAGCAACAATTTAGACTGTGACTCCGCGATCCAGAGTGCACAAATTAAACTGCGACTCAACGATCTAGAGAGCAACAATTTAGACTGTGACTCCACGATCCAGAGTGCACAAATTAAACTGTGACTCAACGATCTAGAGAGCAACAATTTAGACTGTGACTCAACGATCTAGAGAGCAACAATTTAGACTGTGACTCAGCGATCTAGAGAGCAACAATTTAGACTGTGACTCCACGTGCACAAATTAAACTGTGACTCAGCGATCTAGAGAGCAACAATTTAGACTGTGACTCAACGATCTAGAGAGCAACAATTTAGACTGTGACTCAGCGATCTAGAGAGCAACAATTTAGACTGTGACTCCACGATCTAGAGAGCAACAATTTAGACTGTGACTCAACGATCTAGAGAGCAACAATTTAGACTGTGACTCCACGATCTAGAGAGCAACAATTAAGACTGTGACTCCAAAAATTGGTCTGATTTCAATACTGAGTAACACAATGAACTCATTCCATGAATAGAACAGGATAAATTCACAACTGGGGGGGGGGGGGGGGGCTGGTTGGTCTTGAGGCAAGACGCCGGTCTCGAGACAGAGAGGTTGTGAGTTCAAATCTCATCTGAACCAGTTGGAAATTTTTATTTATGATTTCTCTTTGCGGCAACCACCCCTGGTCTCAGCAGGCCCGCCTTAAAACATCAATTGCTCATCGACCGAAAACATATCAGTACCTCCGAAGACGGAGTTATCTGCCTGTACGACGAGAGACACCTGGGCAGAAGGCTGCCAGGGAAAAATGAATTAGCATGCATAATTCAGTTCCTAGGGACTTCGCCAGATGTGAAAAGCTGGAGAGTCAAAACTGACCAAGAGAGCTTGATAATTAGAGATTATGGAGGTAAGACAAAACTAATTTAAAAAAAAAATAAAAAACGTAAGCGATGAAGTCTGTAAGAAAACATTCAGCACAAAACCAGCAAAGAACGAATAATAATGATAATCTGAAAGAATGCCTGAAACTTTCATGAGCCTCAGAGATATTGTGAGAATCCACCAAAACATGAAAACTGATAGACGGCCAACAACATTTGGTAACCGCTTAATGTGAAGTTCAATTAGTCGTCAAATATGACATACAAACTCACGTCATCATTATGTGCCATACCAATTGGCGTAGGCGTTCATGTCCTTCCACAATCTTCTGCCCGCAGTGCGTCTTTTCAATTCTGTTGACTGTTTAACATGCCATGACACCAGGCTATCTAGTATCTTTTCTCTTTGTCGTCTGCGATATCTCTTTCCCTGTATTTTGCCAGTTGTAACCAAGTATTCCAACTTTTTTTCCTCTTCTTATGATGTGCCCGGAAAAAAAAAAAAAACTCGATTGTGTCTTTATGTTTCTTTTTATGAGCTCTCTTCTGGGTTGGTCTCTTTGAAAATGTTCTTGCTGGTCTTTTTAGCTGTCCAGGAAAGTATCAACATTAGTCTGATAAATCCCATCTCGGTGGCCTCTAATCGTCTTTTCATTACTTTGTTCAGTGTACACAATGTTACCTATAGAAAATGGTAATAAATAAGGGGAGACAATCCAGTGAAAACAAAACATGTAGGAGGTGTATGACAGTCCTGGTGGATAATCTGCCTTTAGTTAGAACCAGCGTTTAGGCGTTCGGAATATTCCCATATCCGTTCCGCCACCCGATCCAGCAACCATTGAACTGTTCGTCTTCTAATTGTCTCGTCTTGCATTGAACATGTTGATTTCTGCTACGCTGAGTATGCTTTTCCTGCCTTCCCCTTCGCGGCACCTAGTTTCAACATTCCTATGGCGTGTATGTTGTTCTCTGCTTCTTTGTCCACTTTCTGTGACAGTTGGTCTCTTACAGCCATCGCGATGACAGTTTTGTCCATTTTTAACGTCCCTTGCACAAAGACAGCTCCTGCTATCCGGTCGCCATATCGTTGCCATGAACTCATGCATGTCCAGAACAATATATACAGGTTATGCTATTGACGTGGGAGCCGCGATAGCTTAGTGGTTAGTAAACTGGACTGCAAATGACAAGGGGTAGGGTTCGATCCCAACCGACGGCTTCCGGGTTCAAACAGCCTTAAATGGGTACCGGATTTTTTTCTGGAAAGTAAAGCGGCACGGTCGTAATACCGACCACATTACCCCAAAAATCATGTGCTGAAGGACTGTAAAATTTATGGTCACTAACACCATATTCCCTATACGTCACTTGGAGTGACGGGGGCTCTTTACTTTTATGCTATTGACGTGGGAGGAGTCTAGAAGGTGCACCAACTTTCAGTGAAACAATCTGTTTGGATGTTAAAACTACGAGAAGGAAACCTCAACACAAGTAATAGCACCAAATAAATACGTTACCGCAGTAAATGTTGCTTTTATATGCAACTTTGGAAAACTAAACATAGACTATTCAAATCCAAGGTATTATCAACCATTACCTACGCACGTGGAAGAGGGAAAACAACAAAAAAGATTGAGAAAGAACTAAATGCTTTTGAAGACATATGTCTAAGATGAATATTCTTCTTCTTCTTTACCATTCAGCTCCCTGTGGAGCATAGGTTTTCAACAAACACTTTCTAAGCCGTTCTGTTTCTTGCCATTATTTTAAGATCATTCCATGTCTTCCCCATCATCTTCATCTCTTCTTCCATCTGTCGTCTCCAAGAGTATTTTGGTCTTTCTCTTTGTCTTTTTCCTTGGGGATTAAAAAAAAAGGCCTGTTGTGTAATACTAAGACGAATACCCTGTGAACAATAGCATGAATTCAAGATTATTATTGAGATGAGAGAAATGGCCGTGCTGTCATCTACAATTAAGAAGAAAAGAAGATGAACATATGTCCAGCCTGTGTTGAGAAGAGACAACAAGAGAATTCCAGGCTATTCTATGAGAAACATCAGGGTATGGAAAAAGAGGAAGACATAGAAATAAACTCAAAAGAAAACTTACAAGAGAAGTAAAGTTGGCAGGCACAGACTCATTAGATAAGATCAAACAACCCCATCCAATGTTTCCTCTTTCAATAAAGATGGGTGGCGATAAACATAACAAAACCCTAAGAAACATTAAACAGTGTAGCAAGGAGCAAGATCAAGACAACTTTGACTACAAGCAGCTGCTAACTTGCAGGAAGGTCAAGGACAAGTAAAGGATAGTAAAGTCATCGCCATCTTTAGAAGTAAACCTGAAAGGGAAACCCCAAAAAACCCACGACCAGCATGTTGTTTTCAGTTTTACAAGCAGGGGCAGTTGTGGGAAAGCTGAAAATGTCACTCATGTAAAGCTAAAAATGTCACTCATGTAAAGCTGAAAATGTTACTCATGTAAATCTGAAAATGTCACTCATGTAAAGCTAAAAATGTCACACATGTAAAGCTAAAAATGCCACTCATGTAAAGCTGAAAATGTCACTCATCTAAAGCTGAAAATGTCACTCATGTAAAGCTGAAAATGTCAATCGTGTAAAGCTAAAAATTTCACTCATGTAAAGCTAAAAATGTCACTCATGTAAAGCTAAAAATGTCACTCATGTAAAGCTAAAAATGTCACTCATGTAAAGCTGAAAATGTCACTCATGTAAAGCTGAAAATGTCACTCATGTAAATCTGAAAATGTCACTCATGTAAAGCTAAAAATGTCACTCATGTAAAGCTGAAAATGTCACTCATGTAAAGCTGAAAATGTCACTCATGTAAAGCTAAAAATGTCACTCATGTAAAGCTAAAAATGACACTCATGTAAAGCTAAAATGTCACACATGTAAAGCTAAAAATGTCACTCATGTAAAGCTAAAAATGACACTCATGTAAAGCTAAATATGTCACACATGTAAAGCTAAAAACGTCATGCGTGTAAAACTGTTTTGTGATTTAGCTTACAGCCCTCAGACTTTCTTCTCTAGAAGGCAATGCAGTCTCTAGTCTTTGTTTTCTTCTCTGACCTTTCCATCATGCAGCAGTTGCTAGTTGTCAGAGTTGAATCTCCTATTAAAACAGCCTTATGCTGTCCTTAAATCACTGGCTCTCAAAGTCAAAATATAGAGCAACATCGTCACTCTCAACCCGTGTACAACCACAGCATCCATCTCTTCACTGGAACAGACATTTCTGGGTTTGGTTTGGTCTCAACATTTGCCTCAGAACCCACCTGCTCCTGACTTATATTAATGAAGAACAACATCACGCTGATTAGGACCTTCACTTATATTGTTTTGTACAACATATGTATACATATATACACTCTCTTGCAAGCCACAAGTGTGCACACATACAAATAAATATATAAACACAGTTTACATTTCTCCACCTCAGTTTTGATAAAAATAATTGAGTGTTGGGGCCAGTGCTTCCTGAATTATTTTGTGCATGGTGCTCATTGTGATGTCAGAGATTACATTAATCTATCATCTCTAGATCTGCCTTTGGGTGACTGATTGGCCTCAAGGCAAGACACCAGTCACGAGACAGAGAGGTTGTGAGTTCAAATCCCGGCTGGATCAGTTGAAATTTTTATTTGTGATTTTTTTCTCTGCGGCTACCAGTCTCAGCAGTGAAGCCCAGCTAGAAACGTCAATTACTCATCGACGGAAAAATGTGAGTATCTAAGAAGATTAAGTTATCTACCTGTGTGGTGAGAGACCCCTGTGCACATGGCTGATAGGGAAAAATGGATTAATATGCAAAATTCAGTTTCTAGTCGCTAGGGTCTTCCCCAGAAATAAAAGCTGGCAAACGCAAAAAAAAAAAAACCTTCTCCCCCATTTCCCATAGTTTTCATGAACTATTGCTCTCTGGTAGGATGCTGTTGCTCTCTGGTAGGATGCTGTTGCTCTTTGGTAGGATGCCGTTGCTCTCTGGTACGATGCTGTTGCTCTTAGGTAGGATGCCATTACGCTCTGGTAGGATGCTGTTGCTCTATGGTAGGATGCTGTTACTCTATGGTAGGATGCTGTTACTCTCTGATAGGATGCTGTTAATCTCTGGTAGAATATTGTTGCTCTCTGGTAGGATGCTGTTACTCTCTGGTAGAATATTGTTGCTCTCTGGTAGGATGCTGTTACTCTCTGATAGGATGCTGTTACTCTCTGGTAGAATGTTGTTGCTCTCTGGTAGAATGTTGTTGCTCTCTGATAGGATGCTGTTACTCTCTGGTAGAATGTTGTTGCTCTCTGGTAGAATGTTGTTACTCTCTGATAGGATGCTGTTACTCTCTGGTAGAATGTTGTTGCTCTCTGGTAGAATGTTGTTGCTCTCTGGTAGAATGTTGTTGCTCTCTTGTAGAATGTTGTTGCTCTCTGGTAGAATGTTGTTGCTCTCTGGTAGAATGTTGTTGCTCTCTTGTAGAATGTTGTTGCTCTCTGGTAGAATGTTGTTGCTCTCTGGTAGGATGCTGTTACTCTCTGGTAGAATATTGTTGCTCTCTGGTAGGATGCTGTTGCTCTCTGGTAGAATATTGTTGCTCTCTGGTAGGATGCTGTTACTCTCTGGTAGAATATTGTTGCTCTCTGGTAGGATGCTGTTACTCTCTGGTAGAATATTGTTGCTCTCTGGTAGGATGCTGTTACTCTCTGGTAGAATGTTGTTGCTCTCTGGTAGGATGCTGTTACTCTCTGGTAGAATATTGTTACTCTCTGGTAGAATGCTGTTGCTCTCTGGTAGGATGCTGTTACTCTCTGGTAAGATGCTGTTGCTCTCAGGTTAGGATGCTGTTTGCTAAAGACCCTACCACACATCCAAACCATTTGACCTGTTGTCCTGTCATGTAATCCAACAACGATGTAACCCCCAACTCCCTCAATGTCAATTCTGACCATGTCTCTTCTTGTCATGTTCAGTATGTTTCTCAGGCATTCATCACAATTAATTTGAAAACTTATTAATTGTAAAATGTTATACCTACTCAACATGCCTGTTATAGCACAGAAACATGGACATTAAATACGAAAAATAACAGAAAATTCAAGCCCTTGAAATGTGGATTTGTAGAAAAATTTGGAGAATTTAGTGGAAGGAAGAGACATACAAGGATGCTTAAAATAAAAAAATAACTACTTAGAACAATTTGAAAAAGATAACTTACATTTTTGGGACACGTGAAGAGACACCATATTCTTCTAAAAGTCATTTTGGAAGGTATAAGGTAGAAAGGACAGATCAAGACTAAAATGGGCTAATAATATCAAAAGATGAACTGGTGAATTTATGACAATGTGCACCATCAAGTTAAGTGACAGAGTAAAATGATGCTCCATGTTAGCCAACCTTTGCTGTGGAGACGTCACCCAATGAGTTAATTTATGTGCACCATCAAGTTAAGCGACAGTAAAATGATGCTCCATGTTAGCCAACCTTTGCTGTAAAGACGTCACCCAATGAGTTAATTTATGTGCACCATCAAGTTAAGCAACAGAATAAAATGGCGCTCCATGTTAGCCAACCTTTGCTGTGGAGACGTCACCCAATGAGTTAATTTATGTGCACCATCAAGTTAAGCAACAGAATAAAATGGCGCTCCATGTTAGCCAACATTTGCTGTAGAGACGTCACCCAATTAATTAATTCATCACAATTGTGGCAATTTTTTTTTCTTTCTTTTGTTGATAATGTCCATATTTGGTGCTTAAGCAAAAGTATTAGGAGGAATACTGTGTTATATCGTGTTTGACATGTATGAGTATAATGTTATATTTATATACATATACATAAATGGCAGAAAGTGTGATTATGTGTACAAATTGTAAGAAATGACAGAATGTGTGACTACGTATACAAATTTAGCAACAAGAGAGACAAATAAACTTTTAACTTTTAAAGTCAAACTCAAACAATCACTATTCTTCTTCATATCTTCCTCATATATTTTTCAGTGTTGAGGAACGATTGAGCTTATAGTCCTTAGCTCTTTTGTTGGCCTCTCTTGCTGTTATGTTTCCTTGTATTTCTAATATTCCATCAAAACATTTCTTCTGTGGTCACACTGTTTCCTCCTGTCTTATAAAGCTAAAACATTTTACCTGTTGTCTCTTTATGTACTACTCAACAGTAGGTTTTATTACTAACATATTTCTTCATTCCTCACTTTTGATCTTATCTCTCAGGCTGTTTCCTGTCATGCTTCTTACGCATTTCATTTTGGTGGTGGTACCACTCTGACTGTACTTGAGTCAAGGTCATTGGTAACACAATGTTAGATATTAGGGATGAGTGTTATAGAGTGCCAGTGATGCTTCTAGGAGCAATTTCTTACTGAACAGTAACGAAACATTAACTCAACGTGAAATATAACAATTCCACTGGAATATGTCAACAAGACATTCAATAAAAAGAAAGCACTTGTGACAAGAAATTGGTGACGTCTTAAAGTTTGTTTATAAAGTTCAGATCTGAAACCGATGGAAGGGAGGGAAGTCTGTCAGGTTTTGGCACACAAGAGTTATCTCTAACAAAATGTATATACAAGTATGTGGTCTATACATAATATCTCAGTGGTATCGTGAAGCTGGGCACTCTACCAATGCCAGTTATGGTCAAAGATCGGTCCCAGAGACGAGCAGTTGCATAAGCATTTCCACCAGGCTTTGTTTCGGTGATGCCTTGGAAGGTTATGTACTGGATGCCTTGTTGGTCGCGACTGTCCCATCCGCTGTGCTCATGGCCTGCAAACATTGCAATCACACACTGGTACTGATGGACTAGATCCATAACTTCATTGTAATTCCAAGCCAGACAAGCAAAATTATCCCTATACTGGCACTGCATGGCAACATGACCTACGTTTGGACAGACAAAAATGACATTTACTTACAGGTTGTTACTTTTGTTTTCTCATGGTCTTCACTTGAAATATATTTCATAAAAAATGCTAAAGAAAGATCTGCAGATAAGATTATTAATTAGTGAACTCATGGAAAAAAACAAAACAAATGTAATAACAATCTTCTTCTTCTTTTTCTTCTATCTTTCCTCTATTGCCGTTGGCATCGAGGGGAGATACAATCTGCGATTCTTTGCTCTTCTGTTGGCCTCTTCTGGTATTATCCCACCTAGTGACTCTAGTATTCCCTTTATCCATCTCTTTCTCGGTCTTCCTCTTAATCTGGCGTTTTCGTAGTGTTTGTTTATGGCTCTTTGAGTATTTGTTAGTTCTTTTTGTCTTGTTATGTGGCCGAACCAATTTATCTGTTGTTTCTTTATGTATTCGATGGCTGGTTCAATTATGAGTTTCTTCCTCAGGTAGGTGTTTCTTACTCTGTCCCTTAAGCTGTTTCCTGTCATTCTTCTGACACATTTAATTTCGGTGGTCGTTATCTTTCTTATTGTTCTAGAGTCCAGCGTCCAATTCTGGCACTGATAGCACAGAGTTGGTAATAACAATCAAAATTTGAAAACATAATAATTAACACAGCCAGTAAACACTTTGTTTAAAAACAAAGCCAGTGCAAATCACTCAGCGATAGTTTTTCACTCAGGAATACAAATGTAAATAGAAATCAAACAAAAAAATTAATAACAGAGAAAAGAGTTAAAAACAGATATAACAGGGACAAGGAAGAAAAATATAAAACTAGAAAGATGAGCTCAGAACTGAAACAAATGCAAGAAGTTTCTTCAAGATATTCATGAAGAATTGAAAAGTTGTTACACTTTTAGATATCAAATCAAGTTTCAAGAAATCATTGAGTCAGCTCAAAGTTGGTGACATTTTTATACAGTTTGATCTAGATATGAAAGCCTTCAAAAGGCTTAAGATGGTCAAGGTGGTGATGAAGTGACTTAGACTGTGCAAGTGTGTTTCTCCTGTGACCTCATGAACCAAATCCAGCTAGTAGTTCTGACAGCTTTTACAAAAATAAGAATAAAAACAAACAGTATATGCTTCACACATTTACAAGGACAGAGGACATCTTCCAGCATGTCCTATGAGAGAGGACATTTTCCAACACATCCAATGTGAGAGGACATCAAAGGACAACTTCCAACATGTCCAATGTGAGAGGATATCAAAGGACAACTTCCAACATGTCCAATGTGAGAGGATATCAAAGGACAACTTCCAACATGTCCAATGAGAGATGACATCAAAAAACAACTTCCAACATGTCCAATGTGAGAGGACATCAAAAGACAACTTCCATCATGTCCAATGTGAGAAGACATCAAAAAGACAACTTCCAACATGTCCAATGTGAGAGGACATCAAAAGACAACTTCCAACATGTCCAATGTGAGAAGACATCAAAGGACAACTTCCAACATGTCCAATGTGAGAGGACATCAAAGGACAACTTCCAACATGTCCAATGTGAGAGGACATCAAAGGACAACTTCCAACATGTCCAATGTGAGAGGACATCGAAGGACAACTTCCAACATGTCCAATGTGAGAGGACATCAAAGGACAACTTCAAACATGTCCAATGTGAGAAGACATCAAAAGACAACTTCCAACATGTCCAATGTGAGAGGACATCAAAGGACAACTTCCAGCATGTCCAATGTGAGAAGACATCAAAGGACATCTTCCAACATGTCCAATGTGAGAGGACATCAAAGGACAACTTCCAACATGTCCAATGTGAGAAGACATCAAAGGACAACTTCCAACATGTCCAATGTGAGAGGACATCAAAGGACATCTTCCAACATGTCCAATGTGAGAAGACATCAAAGGACAACTTCCAACATGTCCAATGTGAGAGGACATCAAAGGACAACTTCCAATATGTCCAATGTGAGAGGACATCGAAGGACAACTTCCAACATGTCCAATGTGAGAGGACATCAAAGGACAACTTCAAACATGTCCAATGTGAGAAGACATCAAAAGACAACTTCCAACATGTCCAATGTGAGAGGACATCAAAGGACAACTTCCAGCATGTCCAATGTGAGAAGACATCAAAGGACATCGTCCAACATGTCCAATGTGAGAGGACATCAAAGGACAACTTCCAACATGTCCAATGTGAGAGGACATTAAAGGACATCTTCCAACATGTCCAATGTGAGAGGACATCAAAGGACAACTTCCAATATGTCCAATGTGAGAGGACATCGAAGGACAACTTCCAACATGTCCAATGTGAGAGGACATCGAAGGACAACTTCCAACATGTCCAATGTGAGAGGACATCGAAGGACAATTCCAACATGTCCAATGTGAGAGGACATCGAAGGACAACTTCCAACATGTCCAATGTGAGAAGACATCAAAGGACAACTTCCAGCATGTCCAATGTGAGAAGACATCAAAGGACATCGTCCAACATGTCCAATGTGAGAGGACATCAAAGGACAACTTCCAACATGTCCAATGTGAGAGGACATTAAAGGACATCTTCCAACATATCAAATGTGAGAGGACATCAAAGGACAATTTCCAACATGTCCAATGAGAGAGGACATCAAAGGACAACTTCCACCATGTCCAATGTGAGAGGACATCCATGAACATCTTCCAGTATGTCAGCAACAGATTTTTCTGCTGAGGTGGCCTGTCAGTCATTGATGCTATATGGGAACAAAGATGGTGGTTCTAAATACAAATAAAGAAAAGGTTGCCTTCATGTTTTGATAGGTGTCTGGGGAACATCACTCCAATCAGGAGTCTCTGTGGATGAGTGATTAGTTTGCTCGCTTCCTGATCAGAAGGATACAGATCCAATCCCTGGAGGTGGTGGAATTTTTTTTTTAGACTGACAAGACTCTGGGGTTCATCCAACCTCTAAAAATGGGTACCATCGATTTTTCTTGGAAATAAGTTTTGTTGGGCCCAAAATATTTTTTTTTAATTTTCATATTTGAGAATTGAATTCAAACTCTTCTGATCAAAACTGAAAGGACTAACCTCCACCACCAAAGCTCCTCTTTATACAACAAAAAAAAAGCATTAGATTTCAGTGAGATTTAGATTATCTCCCTTCAATAAAATCAATACATAACTCTATCAGCAACAGGCACTCTACAACACACTCTTCATCCCAACATTGTACTACCAATGCCTGACCTGGACTATAGGCTCAAGAACAATAAGAAAAATAACCACTACCAAGATTAAATGTGTTAGATGAATGACAGGAAATAGCCTGAAAGATAAGATCAGAAAGGAAGAACAGAAAAAAAGCTAGGAATAATTCCCGACTTAGAATACATAAAACAACAATCAAAAATTGTTTGCCTACGTGATAAGACAGAAATGCCAAAATAGAACATCAGCCTTCAATGAAAGCTATAAGAACACCAGACCCAAGGGACAACAATGGAAAAGATGAATTGATAGAATATTAGAAGCACTAGGAATTATAACAGCAGCAAGGCCAAAAGAAGAGAAAAAGACTGCAAATTATATCTCCCCTGGACACTGAAAGGCAAACGATGATGGGAAGAAGAATAAGATCAATAAGAATAATTACTGACATAATTACTGACATAATTACTGACATAATTACTGGCATACTTACTGACATACTTACTGACATACTTATTGACATAATTACTGACATAATTACTGACATACTTACTGACATAATTACTGACATAATTACTGACATAATTACTGACATACTTACTGACATAATTACTGACACATTTACTGACATAATTACTGACATACTTACAGACATAATTACTGAAATACTTAATGACATACTGACATAATTATTGACATACTTACTGACATAATTACTGAAACAATTACTGACATACTTACTGACAGACATATTTACTGACATAATTACTGATATAATTACTTACTGACAGACATACCTACTGACTAATTACTGACAGACATATTTACTGACATACTTACTGACACATATTTACTGGCATACTTACTGACAGACATAATTACTGACATAATTACTAACATACTTACAGACAGACATAATTACTGACATACATATTTACTGACATAATTACTGACAAACTTACTGACATAATTACTGACATACTGACATAATTACTGACATACTTACTGAGATACTTACTGACATAATTACTGACATACTTACTGAGATACTTACTGACATAATTACTGACATACTTACTGATAATAATGACATTTTCTTCTTTAGCACTGGCTTTGATCAAGACTTGTGCCAACCATTGTAGCTGCTTCTCACTGATGCCACCATTGTAGGCAACCCAACGCTTGTCTAAACCTTCTAGTCCTGTTACATCATTCATGTCTTCATTTTTGTTGTGCTGTCGCAACAAAGTCTGTGCAATTTTGTAGTTTTCATCTTCTGGACAGTCAGCGTATCCCAAAATGCTCACTTCATATGTATCTAGAGCAACGATTCTCAGTTTAGGATGCGGTAGAAATGTGTAATAAAAATGTGTCGACTGCGTTTCAATATTAAGTGAAAGTGAGCTATTTAACGGTGAAGAAAGATAGAAGGAACGGTTCAAGTTGTACAATTCATGGTTTCCTATCACATGATATACTGGAATATGGAGTGAGTTTAGGGGATGTAAGGTTGTATTCAGGGCCTTCTTAACAGCTGCTTCCCCTCCAGTTTTGTTTTTTCCATCAATGAGATCTCCCAATTGGAGAACAAATGCAACAGAGTCTTGAGAACGCTTCCAGTCATTTACTGCATTTTTTAAAAGGCTTAGAGAGTTGCGATCGAATCTTTCTCGAGTTTTGGAGAAATCTGTTCCATCTTCACAGTCGGCGTAATGAACATCACAAATAATTCCAAATGTAATATGAGGCTTTTCAGTGTTAGGGGCACATTCTGTAGATGTCATTTTCTTCAAACAATGAACAGGTAACTCTGTGAAGTAACATATAATATGCAATGAATAAAATGGGAAAATAAAACTATAAAATATAAATAATTAAGTTTCTTTCAAATCAAGTTTTATGAGTAGAAACCATTGTTCTCTAACAGGTACAGCTAGTTCTTACATGTCTTGTATGCTTTTCTAAACCCATGATTGACTCTTCTCTAATGATGGTTCTCTAATGACAAAAACTCCTAATGGTTCTGGATAGAATCTCCTGATTGATATGTGTAGAAACTCCTGATGGTTTTGGATAAAATCTCCTGATTGCTATGTGTAGAAACTCCTAATGATTCTGGATAAAATCTTGTGATTGATATGTGTAGAAACTCCTGATGGTTCTGGATAGAATCTTGTGATTGATATGTGTAGAAACTCCTGATAGTTCTGGATAGAATCTCCAGATTGATACATGTAGAAACTCCTAATGATTCTGAATAGAATCTCCTAATTGATACGTGTAGAAACTCCCGATGTTTCTGGTTAAAATCTCCTGAGTGATATGTGTAGAAACTCCTGATGATTCTGGATAGAATCTCCTGATTTATATGTGTAGAAACTCCCGATTGTTCTGCATAAAATCTCCTGATGGTTCTGGACATAATCTCCTGATGGTTTTGGATAGAAATTTCTATTTTGTTATGTGTAGAAACTCCTGATGGTTCTGCGTAGAATCTCTTGATGGTTCTGCGTAGAATCTCCTGATGGTTCTGGATAGAATCTCCTGATGGTTCTGGTTAGAATCTTCTGATTGTTATGTGTAGAAATTTCTGATGGTTCTGCGTAGAATCTCCTGATGGTTCTGCATAGAATCTCCTGATGGTTCTGGATAGAATCTCCAGACAGTTATGGATAGAACCTCCTGATTATTATGTGTAGAAACTCTGGATGGTTCTGCATAAAATCTCCTGAAGTGTCTTTGTAGAATCTCTCAATGGTTCTGCACAGAATCTCCTGATGGTTCTGGATAGAATCTCCAGACAGTTATGGATAGAACCTCCTGATTATTATGTGTAGAAACTCTGGATGGTTCTGCATAAAATCTCCTGAAGTGTCTTTGTAGAATCTCTCAATGGTTCTGCATAGAATCTCCTGATGGTTCTGGATAGAATCTCCAGACAGTTATGGATAGAACCTCCTGATTATTATGTGTAGAAACTCTGGATGGTTCTGCATAAAATCTCCTGAAGTGTCTTTGTAGAATCTCTCAATGGTTCTGCACAGAATCTCCTTCAGTCTTCTCTTTTATTTTTTTGTCTAGTGTCCAAGTGAACACCCATGGGTGATTCAATGCTCAGCCTTTATGAGTAAATGTTCAATGTCCATCTAACTTCACTAAAGACAATGACAAACTAAACAAAGGAATCTGAGTCCTCAATGCTAAACAACAGAAACATGAACTCAAAAGATAAAACATTCAACAACAGAAATATAGACCCAGAAGAAGTCAATACTAAATAAAAGAAATATAAACTCTGATGATATTAATCCTAGATTATAATATGTACATATATATATATATATATATATATATATATATATATATATATATATATATATATATATATATATAATATTATAATATGTTTTGTAAAAACACCTTTATTAATTAAGCATAGATCTGATACAGAATGTGTAAATTAGCAGATAATAGTGGTGATAATACTTTCAATCCTAAAACAACAACAAAACCATAATTCTTGAATGTATGAACATGAACAATGGTAGCACCAAGGAAACAAGCACAAGTTGCGAGCCAGATGGAACGATACGGCCTAGATATATTAGGAATAAGTGAAATGTGCTGGCGAGGAACAGACAGGAAATCAGATTACAATACCATCATAAAAATGATGACCTCAAAATACAAATTGTTGAATTTTGACAGTTTGCAGCAGGCAAATATTTCCCCCCTCCCTATACCTTCCTAAGTATTGCTTCCGGTGACCCCAGGATGTTGGATTTGTTTCCTTTAATGTTGGATTTTTTTTTTCAAGCACATTGTAAAAAGTATGACATATTGTAGAATGGAGGCTGTTTTTTTTTAAAATAAATTTTGCGAATTTTAAAGAAATTTTTTTCCCCCTTTTTTTTCTTCTTATGACGGGGAAAATCCCCTCGGCTGTCGGTACAGACAATAAACAAATATTTGTAACACAGGATAGCCAGTGAACAATACTAAGAGGAAGCAGTACATATGGTTGGACTATGGCCGCTGTGTGAATAGACAGCGTAACAATTCCAATAGTCACGGTGCCATGCGGTCGAATTTTAGATCATAAATTTTTTTAAATATTTTTTTTTAAGATCATAAATTGAAAGTAAGCCAGGAAATGATTACAGCATCCGATTCCCGTGTCTCTGCTAAGGTAAACACACAGCTGTGTATCAACTGTTCAAACAGAATCTTATTTTTTCTATCAGGGATCAAATAAAAATCCTGAGAGTTACACACGTCATGGCGACTGCTTGACCAAGTGGCCTTTATCCCTCTGGTTCTATCGTTGCCCCCCGACATACACCAGCAATGGTAATATGCGTCGTAAAGATTGTTTTTTTTAAGTTCAAAGCTAGTGAAATTCTTCAAGAATTTTCCAGTCCTTATTGCCATTTGAGAATTCTTTCAAAGATGTACTGCAGACATTTCTGCACCTTAATTTTGGTATGACCACAGACCTGCTCCTTTCTGTAAAGTCCTCATATATTACTTGCTTGGGAATGCCAAGGTTGTTTATATTTTAAGACATCCTTGCCTCCACCTTAATCTTTGGCTCCTGTCTGTTGTCATAATGGATGGAAACAAGAACAATGCAGGACATCTTGCTTCTGATGACTGAAGGATACACAGTTCGTCATCATCAATCCTTAAATGGGGTATGCATGCGCTGTGTTGTGGTTTGCAGTGAAATTTGTGCTTCTTGGTCCAACACATCCAACTTCGGCACGGCATTTTTGAGTGCTGGGTTGTTGTCCCTCTCAATCCCTACTCACGTGGCAAGACTAAACCTGTTAGTCTGTTTCTACGGACACAGCGAAGAGGTTGGATAGGATCTGGACGATTCAGGCTCACAGATCCTGGTGCAAACCATCAGCTATGAGTCACTGACAGCTTTCATATGTGGCTGATGAGTGCCTAGGCCCCCCCAGGACATCTGAGTTGGTTACTTTATCCTGCTATTTGAAGTTCATTATTTTTCAAAATAAATGCACATCGAAACTCTTTCACGCCATGAATCATCATCAACTACCGTCCCTGCTGGCGTAGGTGATCATGTCTCTCCACAACTTTCGATCTCGGCAGCTATTTGTCATTTCTGTTGTTGACCTTCTGCCAACCATTCTCTTAAGCTGTCTGTTATTTTTTCTCTTTGCTTCCCTCTATCTCTACATCCCTCAATTTTTCCAGTTGTTACAATATATTCCAGTTGTTCTCTTCTCATTACATAGCCAAAAAATGATGATTGTTTCTTCCTAATATTGGAAATTAGCTCTCTTTTTGCTTTGACCTCTCTCAGAACATCTTCATTACTCTTCTTAGCTGTCCATGGTATTCTCAACATTCTTCTGTAAAACCACATTTCTACAGACACCAGTGATTTTCTTGTCTGTTGTCCTATTGTCCATGATTCACATCCATATGTTAAGACTGGCTCTACGTAACATTTAAGAACTCTTTTTCATGTTTCTATTGTCAAAAATGGATTGCATAGTATCTTCCTCATTTTTTGGAAATCTGCTTTTGCCTGAGCCATTCTGCATCTCATCTCTTTTGTACATCTTCCGTCTGAGGTTAACAAAGTTCCCAAATATTTAAATTCATTTACCTGTTTTAATATTGTTCCACTTGTCTTTATTTTGCACTGAGGTGATGTCTTTTTCTTTGTTGTTACCATTATCTCTGTCTTTTTGCTATTAAGGCTGAGTCCTTTATTTTTGCTTTCTTTCACTATAATGTCCAACATTTCTTGTAATTCATTTTCACTCTTAGTGATTAAGACTGTATCATCAGCATACCTTAGATTATTTATATTATGACCTCCAATTGATATTCCGGGCATGCCCCTTATTGATCTTAAAATAATATCACTATAAATATTAAACAAATCTGGTGACAGCACACAACCTTGTCTAACACCCTGTTTTATTTGTTTAAACATTCCCTATTGGTTTCCAGTTCTTATGGTCGCTATTTGTTGCCAGTACATGTTCTTTATTATTCTTAGATCTTTGCTGTCTACGTTTATGCTTTGTAAAATTGTGATTATTTCTTGCTGCTTTACTCTGTCAAATGCCTTGGTGTAATCTATGAAACATAGGTATAGATCTGTTTTCACCTCTATGGCTCTTTCTACTAAAGATCTTATGAAATAAATGGCATTGCTTGTTCCTTTATCTCTAACAAAACCACACTGTTCATCACTAATTTCTGGACTGATTTTGTTTCGCACTCTTCGCATGATGATTCTTAGTAATATCTTAGTCATATGACTCATAAGGCTTATTGTGCGATGATCATCGCATTCGATTGCACCCAATTTCTTTTGTAGGGCTATGAATATTGATTTGAGCATGTCATCTGGTATATATCCGCTGTTGTAGATATCATTCAATATTTTTGTTATTATTTCTATTCCAAAATCACCCATGGTTTCAATCTCTTCTTTAGTTATATTATCTGGTCCAGGAGCTTTGCCTGCTTTCATATTGCGCAAGGCATCTTCCACTTCTTCTCTGAGTATTTCTGGTAGATCTAAATTTAACTTGATGTTAACTCAGGCTCGTTTTGTTGTTTTTAATTTTACTCTAAGCTTTCCCACAACTGGTACATGATCACTATTGCAATCTGCCCCTGATCTAGTTTTCACACACACCAGACTGTTTCTGAATCTATTGCTTATCATTATATAATCAATTTGATTACGTGCGTTGTCCCCTGGGCTTTTCCATGTCCACAGACGTCTTGGATGTTGCTTAAACCAGGTGTTTCCTATCATCATGTTGTGTGTTCTTGCCCAGTCAATAAGTTTCTCACCTCTTTCATTCCTCTCGCCTAAGCCATAATGACCAATTACTTCCTCAACTCTTTCCTTTCCTACTTTTGAGTTAAAATCCCCTAGAACTATGGTGCTTTCATGTGGTTAAAGCTTTCACTGTTCTTGCTCTTTCTGCATCCAAGATGATACCTACTCCTCTTCGGTGTTTAGTACCTCCAGAATAGACTATTTTATGTTTATCAGAATACATCTCCCTGATCCGGTGTATCTCATTTCGCAAAGTCCTAGTAATTGTAAACCCATTCTTTTCATTTCTTGTATGATGTTTTCTAGTTTACCCTTCTGCATGAGTGTTCTCACATTCCAAGTACCTATCTTTAGAGTTTGTTTTATCTTTATTTTGCTTACAGTAGCTTGATAACGATTGGGTATTACCTGTAGCACATGATGTCCCCTACCGAACAAGGGTTTTCCATTGGAATGCCCCTTAACGTTGTTGTCGTTATTTCTATTGTTGTGGCAATTCATGATTGTACAAAGAAGTTACGATGGTGGTTTTCTGTTGCCTTCCATCCATTTGTTTACGGTTGGCTCTGCTAGCCTTTGACTAAAAAGTCTCACCCACAAGGCAGTAGGGTTGTTTTACTTTGGGGTACCCTTCCTTAGCCTTTTACTCTCCCGAGCTTACCTGCAAGGCAGCAGGGCAGCCACAGGTTGTACTGTTTACTGCATACAATAGCAGGTAAAATTACCCCACCTGACAAAATGATGCCATGAATAGGTTGCCCAAATTTCAGATCCAAATAGATAGAACTATGGTAAGCATGTGTTTGATATTTTAGAACCTTTGTGACTGATATTAATCTTGTGTTGTCACATGTCCTTTATGTTAGATTACCAAACATTATAACTATTTATGTTAGATTACCAAACATTATAACTATTCATGTTAGATTACTAAACATTATAACTAGTTGTGTTAGATTACCAAACATTATAACTAGTTGTGTTAGATTACCAAACATTATAACTAGTTGTGTTAGATTATCAAACATTATAACTATTCATGTTAGATTACCAAACATTATAACTATTCATGTCAGATTACCAAACATTATAACTAGTTGTGTTAGATTACCAATCATTTTTCTTTCATGTTAGATTACCAAACATTATAACTATTCATGTTAGATTACCAAACATTATAACTATTCATGTTGTGATAGTGTTGTGATGTTCTTTATCTTTATATCGTATAGTGGCTAGTACTTCAATGATCACAGCACATCACAACATTGAGGTAACATGTAACAGATAAGATCATGACAGAGTCGTTTTCTTTAATATATAATGTTAATCACATTTATTGGATTTTCTGCTGGCACACATGATCTATAGTCTTGGATGCGACGTTTAATTAATGTCACACAAGTTATTATAATTTATCTACTTACGACATGTAAGATGAACACACACAATTCTTGAAACACTTGGAAGTGGAACTCATCACTTCACTACTACTGTCATAATATTCTTGTCAACTTCTTTATCTAGTTTCTATCAATGTCAATTCCTACTGACTTGACTACTCAAGACTTCTACTTTTAACTTCTCACTGTTCTGACTCTAACTGTTTCTAAACTGCTTAACTGCTTCTTGTCTAAATGTTTCTACTCTGTCCTAACTTAACTGACTTAGTCTACATTCTACTTTCTCTTCTCAAAATCTCTGGCTTAGCTTAACTTAAACTGTTGTGCAAGACCTTAAGTACTCACAACAACTCTCTCTACCTGAGGCTCAGCAGCCAATCAGCTGCTGCCGAGTGCCCCTGCGACCCTTACGATCACAAGTATTGGCCACTCTACATTTACGTGTCCAGTGTCCACCATCTGTGACTCACCTGAACCTTCCCAAATTTGGACAAAGCATCTTGTTTTCGCCTACTTGGTGACCTAATGTTACCTCATGACAATGACCTCTCCTGGAAGTTGGATGACTACTTATTTATCAGCCAGGCCAAAGTCATGGGGTCAACGCCTGCTCATCACAATAACAACTACTAGTTGTTGTGAACATGATGGACACTCGTGGAGCTCTGACAATAACACCACGAGGTCGTTGCATGTTACTAGTCATACCTGGTCCTTTCCAACAACTTTGCTCTTGTGACACTGGCATGGACATCTAACTTAGTTTGGTGGGTGTCCTACCCCTACCCCTGCAGACACTGCGCTATCTTCTGTTGCATGGAAAATTCCATGGGCTCTTAACTCTCATCGTGTCGTCCTCTATTCTACCTCTCTCCTTCCTCACTCTGACTAACTGTTATTCCTTGAAAATTACCATAGTTAAAATCTGCTGGTCGCCACTATATGATACTGCTATCGTCTATTTGAGAAGCGGTAGCTTCCACCAGCTTCACTGTTACAATGTTAGATTACCAAACATTATAACTATTCATGTCAGATTACCAAACATTATAACTATTCATGTTAGATTACCAAACATTATAACTATTCATGTTAGATTACCAAACATTATAACTATTCATGTTAGATTACCAAACATTATAACTATTCATGTTAGATTACCAAACATTATAACTATTCATGTTAGATTACCAAACATTATAACTATTCATGTTAGATTACCAAACATTATAACTATTCATGTTAGATTACCAAACATTATAACTAGTTATGTTAGATTACCAAACATTATAACTATTCATGTTAGATTACCAAACATTATAACTAGTTATGTTAGATTACCAAACATTATAACTATTCATGTTAGATTACCAAACAATGTAATTGCCTTGCCAATTCATTTATTTATTCTTTAAATGAAAGGGCTGCCATGATCATAGATCTAAAGTAACTGAACCCCTGTACTGAATATGTGAACCTTCATTGAGGATTATGGTCTTGGATATGGTTTCTACTGTTGCTAAAACTAAAATCTTCTGGACACTAATTGAAATGATCCTATCAACCTCCCTGTGTATTCTCTATAACTCTGTTCCATCAAACTTCATCACTCAAATAATAAGTTGCCTTACACTGTGTTTTACATCATATGATCTAGTGTATCCATCTACAAGACCCATTTCTTTGGAACTATTTTTCTGGTCTTCAATGACTTTTCAGCAAGACAGCCATTGTTTGCAGTCAGAGTTATCTCCCCTATTACCACATAATAACAATCTATTCTATCTGGGTTTACGTCTCAAGTTACCCTTCCCTAACATTAATTCTCCCTGCTGTTACCACATGCAGTTTCATTTTGAGAAACAAATAAATCTGTTATAAAACATATGGCTCTTTAAAAAATGTAACAAAAAATGAATTAATGTCAAATGTACTTCTTCGGTGTTCAAATCTTTTGATCATGCAAACTTGACTCTGTCCTGTTTTATGATGGAGAGGTAAGGGCAGCATCATGACACAAGATAAGCTGATTGCAAGGTCAGTACTAGTATGTGCTCATGTGTTCTGATTTTTCCCGTAAACTTATGCTGCGGCTGACACACTCCATTTTTGGCAAACTGGATCTTGGTTTGATAAAGGAGTTTTCCTCCTTTGTAAGGTAGATGGCGTTCAGGGATGTTGGGCCCACCCTGTCCACAGTTTCTGTCTGGGTGTTGTCCCATAGCCTTTCTTTCTCCCGATGGCAACTGCTATGACGCAGTGGCTTGTTTTCAGGGATGTTGGGCCCACCCTGTCCACAGTTTCTGTCTGGGTGTTGTCCCATAGCCTTTCTTTCTCCCGATGGCAACTGCTATGACGCAGTGGCTTGTTTTCAGGGATGTTGGGCCGACCCTGTCCACAGTTTCTGTCTGGGTGTTGTCCCATAGCCTTTCCTTCTCCCGATGGCAACTGCTATGACGCAGTGGCTTGTTTTCAGGGATGTTGGGCCGACCCTGTCCACAGTTTCTGTCTGGGTGTTGTCCCATAGCCTTTCCTTCTCCCGATGGCAACTGCTATGACGCAGTGGCTTGTTTTCAGGGATGTTGGGCCCACCCTGTCCACAGTTTCTGTCTGGGTGTTGTCCCATAGCCTTTTTTTCTCCCGATGGCAACTGCTATGACGCAGTGGCTTGTTTTCAGGGATGTTGGGCCCACCCTGTCCACAGTTTCTGTCTGGGTGTTGTCCCATAGCCTTTCCTTCTCCCGATGGCAACTGCTATGACGCAGTGGCTTGTTTTCAGGGATGTTGGGCCCACCCTGTCCACAGTTTCTGTCTGGGTGTTGTCCCATAGCCTTTCTTTCTCCCGATGGCAACTGCTATGAAGCAGTGGCTTGTTTTCAGGGATGTTCTTCCTCATAATAGAGCTTAAAATCATCATCATCATGTGCCATACCAGTTGGCGTAGGCGATCATGTCCTTCCACAATCTTCTATCTACAGTGCATCGTATCAGTTCTGTTGTTGACTGTTTTCCATGCTATGACACCAAGCTATCCACTATTTTCTCTCTTTGTCATCCGCGATCTCTCTTTCCTTTTATTTTGCCAGTTGTAACCAAGTATTCCAACTTTCCTCTTCTCATGATGTGCCCGAAAAATGTTGATTGTTTCTTTCTGATGTTTTTTAGGAGCTGCCTTTTTGTGTTGGCCTCTTTGAGAACTTCCTCATTGGTCTTTTTAGCTGTCCAGGGAACTTTCAACATTCTTCTGAGAAACCCCATCTCTGTGGCCTCTAATCATCTTTTCATTTGTTTGTCTACTGTCCATGATTCGCTTCCATAGGTCAGAATTGGTTCTATATAGCTCCGATGAACTCTCATTCTCCTTTCTATTGACATAGATTTGTTGCACAAGATATTTTTCATTTTCTGAAATGCTATTTTGGCCTGAGCTATTCTGCTTTTTATTTCTGTGGTGCATCTTCCATCCGATGTTATTATTGTGCCCAGGTATTTGACGCATCGCACTTGTTTCAAATTTGTCTTGTTTATTTTTATGCTGTTGATGACTGTTTCTTCGATATGACCATTACTTCTGTTTTCTTACTATTCAGACATTTCTTGTGTTCAAAGAGCTTTAAATGCAGCTTGTATTTGCATGTCTTACCCTGCAGTTGGACCCATATTTGAAAGTTAAACAACCAACAAAAATTGAAACTGCTATCCCTAAACTTACTGTCAACAAGATGTGGTAAGCTTGCAGTTTGCCGTCAATACTTTGTTATCACTGTCGCTAACTTTATCTGAAATTGTATTCATGATTATTGAAAATCAATTAATCAATTTAATTCCGGTTAATTGAATTCATTTTATTGAATCAATCATTTAAAGCACATTTACTATACACTGCATTACTTGAAATGCATGGACAACAAATATTGCATTGCTCATATATATATATATATATATATATATATATATATATATATATATATATATATATATATATATATACATACATTGCTTATATATATATATATATATATATATATATATTTTTATATATATATATATATATATATATATATATATATATATATAAGTAATGAAGAATGTTGAAAGTTTCCTGGACAGCTAAAAAGACCAATGAGGAAAGACCAAAGGTCAACACAAAAAGACAGCTCCTAAAAAACATCAGAAAGAAACAATCAACATTTTTTGGGCACATCATGAGAAGAGGAAAGTTGGAATACTTGGTTACAACTGGCAAAATAAAAGGAAAGAGAGATCGCGGATGACAAAGAGAGAAAATACTAGATAGCTTGGTGTCATGGCATGGAAAACAGTCAACAACAGAACTGATATGATGCACTGTAGATAGAAACTTGTGGAAGGACATTGATCGCCTACGCCAACTGGTATGGCCCATGATGATGATGATACAAGTACTATTCTACAGCATTATTACCAGTTAAGTGGTCTGGTTTAGCAATTAAGTGATTGGGGCTCAATCTCAACATAATATTCTCCAACTAACCAAGAAGACAAAAGAAGAGGCCTTATTGAGTTGTATTAACAATAAAGAAAAGCACTGGCACCCTCATCTTTAAATGCTGGGGCCTAATACAATGAACTTTATTTACTTCACTTGTTTATACATTTATATAGTACAGAACATTATTTATGTTTTTTTTATCACTTAATGTTTCATCTTATGTTAATACCTTGTACAGAACTACAAGGGAACTCAGAAATACCTGTAGCTATCATTACATGGCATTAGGTCATAAGGCATCAGCTCACAGAATCTATATAGCAATATCATATTGTGTTAAAATATAGCAAAAGCAACTATGTAGCATTCTTGCAAATTAGCATCAGTATGGATGCTAAGTTTTTTTCTGCTTATAATTAAAAACTTTATACTGATAATTAAAAACTTTATGTTGATAGTTAAAAACTTAAGCTGATAGTTAAAAACTTAAGCTGAAAGTTATAAACTTTATGCTGATAGTTAAAAACTTAAGTTGATAGTTAAAAACTTAAGCTGATAGTTAAAAACTTAAGCTGATAGTTAAAAACTTTATGCTTATAGTTAAAAACGTTATGCTGATAGTTAAAAACTGAAGCTGATAGTTAAAACCTTTAAGTTGACAGTTAAAAATTTAAGCTGATAGTTAAAAACTGAAACTGATAGTTCAAAATTTAAGCTGATAGTTAAAACCTTTAAGTTGACAGTTATAAAAACTTAAGCTGATAGATACAAACTTTATGCTGATAGTTAAAAACTTTATGCTGATAGTTAAAAACTTTATGCTGACAGTTAAAACTTTAAGCTAACAGTTAAAAACTCTATGCTTACAGTTACAAACTATACTGACAGATAAAAACTGTAAGCTGACAATTAAAAACCTTTAACTTATAGTTGAAAACTTTATGCTGATACCAGTCACAGCTCAATGGCTGAACATTGGCAGGTCCCGAGTTTAAACACATCTCCTTCTATTTTGTTTGCCCAGTATTGTACTTTTCTTGCTTGTTCCTTCTTAAAATGGTATCAGGTGAATGTGTAAATAACATTGTACTATAATTTACAAAAAAATGGGATGTTTACCTCATTCAGGTAGACACACTTGACTTCAGAATGACATGTCTAGAGTACCTGGTTTATCTTTTTATCCTCAATCACTAAACACTTGGCCAGGCTAGTCAATGTTACCAAGGTTACAAGAGAGAGGATGGACTACGACCTTCAATAATATCTGGATTATTGATCTTGAAATCTACAGTCAACTTATGAGATGCCGACCACTTTCAATTCATTTGTGCCTAATCTTTCTCTCTTACTTCATTCATTCAGTGAGTGCTGTCTCCACATCCAAGATTGGCTACCATGGAGCACCATTTTAACCTGTCTCTTGTCTTAATGGTACATGTTGTTATATGTTCATTTGTCTGTCTTTTGATGTTTCATCATCATTGAGTGCCGTCTCCACATCGAAGGTTGGCTACCATGGAGCGTTATTCCACTCTGTTTCTTGCTTTGATGGTGCAGATTGTCATAGGTTGACTTGTCCATCTTTTGATGTTACTCGTCCATGTTAGTTTTGGTCTGCCTCTGCCTCTTTTACTTTGTATTTTCCCTTCCAATATTACTTTTAGTAGGCTGTTGTGTCTTTTAACGTGCCTCAAAAATTTCATTATTGAAAATGACAATTAGAACATTCTTGTTCTAATTGTGTTTAGTAGTTCTCTTTTCATTTTTAGTTGTTTTAAAACTTCATTGTTTGTTTTCTTTTCATTGCATCCAATTCTACCTATTCTTCTATAAATCCACATTTCAAAGGCTTCAATTTTCTGTTCTGTTTTCTTGTCTAATGTGCTGCTACTTCATTTTACTATTCTTAGTACAGTTCTTGGTATGCCTCTTCAACCTTGTACATTCCTTCAAAGATGACTTTTACAAGTATGTTATGTCTCTCCACATGTCAACAAAAAATCTATCTTCACTTGCTCTTATACCACTTTGAGTGTCAAGGGAGAAACACAGTTCTAGTTCTTGCTCTTCTGGTATCTTAACCATTGTGATTGTCAATTGATTTTGTAGAGGATCCCGGAACTGTAAAGTACAAAGTTCATCTTACTCTGGGTCTACCATGAGCTCCTCTTCTATCACCTCTTTTAATATTTATTTTGTGTGGTATAGAATCTTAGAATCTATTAAAGACATGTATGATGGTTACACATGTGCAGTTCGAACAGAGGAAGGACTGAGCGAATGTTTCCCAATAGAAACTGGGGTTAAGCAATGATGTATTTTATCGCCCTTGTTATTTGGAGTTGTTATGGACTTCATAATGAAGAAATGCTGCACTGGTAATAAAGGCATCAAATGGATTCAAGGAGACCATTTGGAGGACCTCGACTTTGCTGATGACATAGTTCTCATCAGCAGTCAGATAAAAACAATGCAGGAAAACACAAATGAACTATCATCAATAGCCAGCAAAATTGGGCTTGAGATCAACCATGAAAAAACTAAAGTCATGAAAATCTTAATTCCAACAGACGACAAAATATACATGGAAAACAAACCAGTGGAAGAGATCGATCATTTTATCTATCTTGGAAGTCACATTGATCGAGAAGGGGATACAAGCAAAGAAATTTGAATTAGAATAGCTAAAGCAGCAATGTCTTTCAGAAGCCTTGAAAAGTTGTGGAAATCAAAACTCATCAGCACAAACACAAAACTTAGACTATTCAAATCAAATGTACTATCAACCCATACATATGTGTGTGAAAGCTGGAAAATAACAAGAGATATAGAAACAAAGTTGAACGCATTCGAAAATAAATGTCTAAGGAAAATACTTGGTATAGCGTGGAACGAATTCAAAACAAATGAGGAAATTAGAGAAATCGCCAATAAACCACTAATATCTTCAGTAATAAAGAAAAGACGATGGTCATATGTTGGATATGTGATGAGAAGAGATAATAACCAAATAGCAAAGCAAGCCCTCATGTGGGAAACAACAGGTAAGAGAAAAAGAGGAAGACCCAGAGAGACACTGAGAAGAGCATTGCTGAGAGAGGCAAAAGCAGCAGGAATCGGCTCCCTCAATGAGATAGAGCTGCTTGCACAGAACAGAGACAAATGGCGAGATTTGATAAAATATCTTTAAAAGAATTGAAAACTGCTAGAACAAAAATTCAGATATGAGAAGGAATATCTTGGTCTATGCCCTATGGGCCGGCTACGGCTCGAGAGGTCAATAGATAGAATCTTGAGTACCTTAGGCATATTAACCCTTTACTATGATACCTACCTGTGGTGCACTTCATTACATTCCGTAGCACAAAATACTGCCATTTAATTGTAACATTAGGAGCACTAAAAATAGCATTTTCTTTGAACTTCTGGCATAGAAATGTGTGTTTATCGATTACACACAGAGGGAACTCATATTTTCTGTCTCAGGTTAATTTACTACCCAAAACTGACCGCTTGGCCCGGAGGTGTTATTTGTCTATTTAGACGGACACCGTAAATTCATTAGTATGTTCAGCTACCACAAAGCATTATTTGCTGAGTTTCCCAAGTCACAAAGAGTTGTTTCATGTCGCCGACAACCGAGAAAATTTCCATGGTCAAGGGAAATAAAGATAAGAAAAACTACAGTTTTGTTGAAATTTTGTGAATTTTTTCGTGTTATAGGATTGTATCTCATCATCATCATCATCATGTGCCACACCGGTTGGCGTAGGCGATCATGTCCTTCCACAATCTTCTATCTACAGTGCATCATATCAGTTCTGTTTTTGACTGTTTTCCATGCCATGACACCAAGCTATCCTGTATTTTCTCTCTTTGTCGTCCGTGATCTCTCTTTCCTTTTATTTTGCCAGTTGTAACCAAGTATTCCAACTTTCCTCTTCTCATGATGTGCCCGAAAAATGTTGATTGTTTCTTACTGTTTTTAGGAGCTGCCCTTTTGTGTTGGCCTCTTTGAGAACTTCCTCATTGGTCTTTTTAGCTGTCCAGGGAACTTTCAACATTCTTCTGAGAAATTTCATCTCTGTGGCCTCTAATCGTCTTTTCATTTGTTTGTCCACTGTCCATGATTCGCTTCCATAATTCAGAATTGGTTCTATATAGCCCCGATGAACTCTCTTTCTCATTTCTATTGACATAGATTTGTTGTATAAGATATTTTTCATTTTCCGAAATGCTATTTTGGCCTGAGCTATTCTGCTTTTTATTTCTGTGGTGCATCTTCCATCTGATGTTATTATTGTGCCCAAGTATTTGACGCACTGTACTTTTATGCTGCATGCTGGTGACGATTGTTTCTTCAATATGACCATTACTTCTGTTTTCTTACTATTCAGACTGATACCTTTCTTGTTGCTTTCGTTTACTATTATGTCTATCATTTCTTGTTGTAGTTCATTCTCTGTCTCTGCTATTAAGACTGTCATCTGCATATCGCAAATTATTTATGTTGTGTCCGTTGACTTCAATTCCATATTTGTCTACCATTGATCTCATAATATGTTCGCTGTAAAGTGAAAACAAATCCGGCGACAGAACACAGCCTTGTCTGACTCCTTGTTTTATATATTGAAATTGTCCTGTTTGGTTGTTAATTCGCATAGCTGCTGTTTGTTGCCAGTACATGTTTTTTATGATTCGCAGATCATTGCCATCAATGTTTAATTTCTCCAGCATATTGATTATTTCCAAATGCTTTACTTTGTCAAATGCTTTTGTGTAGTCTATAAAGCACATATATAGATCTTTCTTTACCTCTATAGCTCTTTCGATCAATGTTCTTAAGATGTATATTGCATTATTGGTGCCCTTTCCTTCCACAAATCCACATTGTTCCTCACTTATTTCTGGTTTTATTTTGTTTCTTACACGTCTCATGATGATTCTTAGTAATATTTTCATCATATGGCTCATGAGACTAACAGTGCGATGGTCTTCACAATCAGTGGCGCCTGACTTCTTCGGTATGGCTACAAAGATAGATTTTAGTAGATCTTCGGGTATGTGTCCAGTGTTATATATGTCATTGAGTAGTTGTGTTATGACTTGTACTCCCAGCCCTCCTAATGCATTTATCTCTTCGACGGGACCTGGAGCTTTGCCTCTTTTCATGTGATGAATTGTGTCCTCCACTTCACTCTGCATAATTGGTGGTCCTGCGTCTTTGTTTGAATTGTTTAACTCTGGTCTTTCATCATCATAGAGTTGACTGATATATTCTGTCCACCTTTCTATTGTCTTCTCCTGTCCCATTATTATATTTCCTTCCTTTGATTTCACACATCCTGAAACTTTGACTTCTTTTCTTCCTGTTAATTCATTTAACTGATTGTGCATAAATTTTGAGTCTTTCTTTTGTTGTTTTTCCATTTCTTCACATTTCTTTTTTAGCCATCCTTCCTTTGCTTCTCTGCATTTGTTCTGGATCTCTTTGTGCAATATTTTGTAAGTCCGTTCTTCTTTCTTATGTTTTCTTCTTTCATCCATTAGTTGTAATATTTCTTCTGCTATCCATTTCTTTTTGTTGATTCTTTTGGCCATTGGTATTACTTCTTTTGATGTTTGTTGAATCAATTGTTTGAGCATTTCCCACTGCTCCTCGATGTCCTGTATTTTCTCAGTAGCATTATATCTATTTTTGTACTATCGTACTGTACTTATCACTCATCTGTTTATCTACTCTAAGCACATCTAGTTTTAATTTTATATTTCTTGGGGATTTCTGTGCCTGCCACAGTTTTATTCTTATCTCTCCAACTACTGGGACATGGTCCCTATTGCAATCTGCCCCTGGCCTTGTTTTAACAGATGTTAGCCCATTCCTGAATCTTCTTTGTACCAGTATAAAATCAGTTTAATTGTGTACTTTTTTGTCTGGGCTTTGCCATGTCCATAGTCACCTAGGGTGTTGTTTGAACCAGGTGTTACCTATAATCAGTTCATGTGTCTTTGCCCAATCTATCCCCTCTGTCATTCGTCTCTCCAAGGCCATGCCCCCCAGTCACATTTTGCACTTTAGCTGTTCCTACCTTTGCATTGAAATCCCCTGATATAATAGTTATTTCTTGGGATTTACACTGTTCCATGGTCACATCTAGCTCATTGTAAAAAGTGTCTATGTCTTCTTCGCAATCACTTGTTAGTGCATAAGCTTGAATTACGTTGATATCCATTGGTCCACCGCTCAATTTTACTAGCAGAATTCTATCTGATACTGGCCAAAATCCTTTCACTGTTTTACTTCTTTCTCTATCTAACATGATGCCTACACCTCTTTCGTGTGTGGTTCCCCCAGAGTAAATTACATTTCCGCTTTCGCGTTGTAATAATCCTGCTCCTTTCCATCTCATTTCACATATTCCCAAGATGTTCAATTCCATTCTCTTCATTTCTTGACTGATATTTTCTATTTTACCAACCTGGAATGCTGATCTATTGTTCCTAGTTCCTATTGCCTCTTTATTTTTGATCTTGCATACAGTAGCTTGATGACGATCGGGTATCACCTGTAGAACATGACGCTCCCTACCGAACGAGGTGGCTGTAGAGTCCCCATTAACGTCATTAGCTATAGATATTAAACTGTGATTTGTCATGATTAGTCTAGACAATATAAGAAGGTAGTTTGCCATTCCTTTCCTTCTTGGCAGTGACTGTACTAGTCGAAGATCATAGCCATTGTCTCTATACATGAGATCCTCTGCCTGCCATCACAGTGTGGGGACCATAACCGGCACTACTTGTCGGCTGCTCCCATAACACCATCCACCACCAGCTCCAATGGTTTCACATAACCCTGATAGGGGGGGGCTAAACATTGTATCTCACAAAATAAAAATAGAAAAATCATACATTAATAGAAACAATTTAAACACTCAGAGGTATCCAGAAGAAGTAATTAGGAAGGTACATGGAGGGTAATTTTTTAACACTCCAAACTATCAAATTTTGAAGAATCTGTTTTGATGCACTAATTTTTATGATAGTATCATAATCTAGGGTTAAAAAACTCTAGGCGACTGAAAATTGCAAAAAAAATTATGTATGCCACTATCTATTGTCCTTTTGAGCGAAATATGGTAGATACAGTAGACATTCTATACTGCCAATGTCTGACGATCTTTATACCAAAAGTCAGAGCTTGTACAGGATCAACATTGTATCTCACCACACATCCCAGCTCTGGGCAAGTCTCTCAATCTCAGTGAGGGAGCTGAGTATAGTCAGTATGCCAATGCTCTGAGATCAATTTTTAATACATTCATTTCTATCCAAGTATTTCTCCTCAATAAAATATTGACCAGATGCACTCTGTGGAAAGATTAGAAAACTGCAGATTTTTTGGTAAATCTCTCCTTATAAGTTCCTCATATTTTTCAATTTATTGTTAACTTTTTAACCAAATGTTTATCACAGAGTCAACAAAACATAGCTGATCAAGAACTCACATCAACTCCAGCCACTGCCGACTGACTAGAGATGCGAGAGAAGGATGTTATTCTCACAATGAAATAAAGATGGAGTAATGCACTACCATTTAGAATGGACAAAACCTAACTTCTCCAATATAAACCAGGAAATGAAGAAAGTATTTGATGCCTGGCACATAAACTGATGTCTAAGAGCTAGGACAGTCGACTCTGTGACATTCAACTCGTCACTACTGATGATTTCGTTGACGTTCTGCTGCATATTTTCTCAGAGCAATTCCTTCTAGCACTTTAGCTGTTAATAATAGTCAAATTTAACTCACTGAATCTCATCACCTCAGTTTGAGTTTTATATATCTCTCTTCTTAGCATTCACTTGCTGAGTCACATTAAGTGAGCGTGTATATGTTGTGTTGCTAGTTAGGGCATAGCTATAATACATCCACCTTTCGGCCTAAAACATCCATCTTCAACATGGAAGTATAGATTTCTATCTATCTATCTAATGTCCTTTCGAGCCGAAGACGGCACATAGGGCAGAACCACAATCTCAAAAACAGAAACCTTGCGTGCCAAAGTGGCACATATTGCAGTGATCACTGCTCTAAAATATATGGCGCTGTTTCCATAACAATACTTTTTACAATGACAGCTTGTCAAGCCATCGATCAACCTCCTTAGTCGCCTCTTACGACATGCCTGGAAGGTCACAGTGTCACTATTCTTTACTCAGGATAGATTTGCTTAACAAATTTGTTGCCAAGACAGTGTCCACTTTTTGGCCTAATCTTTTTTACGTTAAACAATTGACGGTTCTTTAACGTGTGTGAGTGCACACTGGACATCCTGTTTTGTTTGCTTTTTTCCGAAAGGGCTATACACTGGATCTCATTAACCAGAGATTAGGAGGGGAAATCCATGAAGATACCATCAGTTCGATTTTTTTAAAATACCATTTGTAATGGGTCATCGAACCCAGGACCTTCCAGACGCTAATGTCTTACCTCTAGACCACCCCCGTACCCTGAGTTTTGTAATTAATTGATATGATATCTCAGCCTTTTGTAATAACTTTTACTTTCAGTTTAAAACAAAATAGACAAATAAATATTCATATTTGCATTTATAATTGTTTGAATAATTTTAACTGCAGTCTATCTACGATATTTCATTTGTCTACAAGAATCATTGCAATCGTTGAGGATATTTCTTAATCAAGTGATTGATAGTTTTATAAAATTGAATTTATAAACTACTAACTTGAGTTACTAACTGTAACTTAACTAATCTGAGTCAGTCTGTCAACTGAAAATAATTGCGTCGTAAGTCAGTGTATCAGAAGTCATTATTGCATCGATCATTCTATACATAAAATATTCACAAAATATAACAAAGTGCAAAAAGCTAGACGTGCTGACCACTTAAGTCAAACTCAATTCCCCAAAAGACGAGTTAGCACATACCAAAACGATGAAATTAGCGACACGGGACACAATGATGACATTGGCAACCTGGTGGTTATAGACAACTTTGACCAAAAATATTTATTGTTATGTGAGAGTCATGGCCCTTGGTTAGTAAAAAAATGAGCGTCAGTTTTCCTCCAGGAGACGGTCTATCTTTTACACAGGGACAACTTTTCCCTTTTGGACAAATAGGAACGCACTTGTTAGAAATAGTCATATTTTTTTTCCTTCTGTAGAGAAAAGGGTCTGTAGTGGCATTACAAAGAAAAAAATCACATACAAATTAATAAGCGTTTTATCTATCCATATATTGTCCTTCAGAAGTCATTCATCATCATTCATTATGGGCCTTACCGGCTGGCGTAGGCAATCGTGTCCTTCCACAATCTTCTATCTACAGTGCATCGTATCAGTTCTGTTGTTGACTGTTTTCCATGCCATGAAACCAAGCTATCAAGTATTTTCTCTTTGTCGTCCACGATCTCTCTTTCCTTTTATTTTGCCAGTTGTAACCAAGTATTCCAACTTTCTTCTTCTCATGATGTGCCCAAAAAATGTTGATTGTTTCTTTCTGATGTTTTTCAGGAGTTTCCTTTTTGTGCTGGCCACTTTGATAATTGCTTCATTTGGTCTTTTTAGCTGTCCAGGGAACTTTCAACATTCTTCTGAGAAATCCCATCTCTGTTGCCTTTAATCGTCTTTTCATTTGTTTGTCTATTGCCCATGATTCGCTTCCATCAGAACTTCAGACAGAAGTCATTACCTTAATGGGCATATCGAAGAAACAATCATAACCATCATGCGGCATAAAAATAAACAGGAAAAATCTGAAACAAGTGCGACGCTTCAAATACTTGGGAACAATAAAAACATCAGATGGAAGATGCACCACAGAAATAAAATGCTGAATAAACGTAAAAAAGTAAATTACCCCCGTCCCGCCAAGTAGCGTATAGGGAATATGGTGTTGGTAACCATACATTTTACAGACCTTCGGCACATGATTTTTGGGGTAATGTGGTCGGTATTACGCCCGTGCCGCTTTACTTTCCCAGACAAAAATCCGATACCCATTAAAGGCTGGGTGAACCGGAGCCGTCGTTTGGGATCGAAACCTACTTCTCGTCCTTTGTAGTCCAGTTCACTAACCATAAAATGCTGAATAGCTCGGGCCAAAATAGCATTTCAGAAAATGACAAATATCTTATGCAACAAATCTATGTCAATAGAAGTGAGAAAGAGAGTTCATCGGTGCTGTATAGAACCAATTCTGACCTATGGAAGTGAATCATGGACAGTAGACAAACAAATGAAAAGACGGTTAAAGGCCACAGAGATGGGATTTCTCAGAAGAATGTTGAAAGTTCCATGGACAGCTAAAAAGACCAATGAGGAAGTTCTCAAAGAGGCCAACACAAAAATGCAGCTCCTAAAAACCATCAGAAAGAGACAATTGTTTCGGTCACATTATGAGAAGAGGAAAGCTAGAATATTTGTTTACAACAGGCAAAATAAAAGGAAAGAAATATCGCGGACGACAAAGAGAGAAAATACTAAATAGCTTGGTGTCATTGCATGGAAAACAGTCAACAGCAGAACTGATACGATTTACCGTAGATAGAAGATTGTGGAAGGACATGATCGCCTACGCCAACCGGTATGGCACATGATGATATTGTCCTTTCGAGACTAAGACGCACATATGCAGAAATTCTAGACCCTCCAGTCTCGACGATATTTCACTTTGCTGTCTTGTGTCACATCTTGCACATGACCCGCATTGTATCTTGCCACACATCACTGTTTTTTTTTATATTGAGAGATAGGTCGATGGGTCATAGATCACCAGTTAAGGGAGAACAAAACAAAGATATGGCCTTTCCAAATCGATGACAAGCCATGCCAGGTGTAGGGACGAGGAGGCTAATAATAATTAATGAATTTTATGGAGGGAAACTTGTGAGACAGATCAGCGAATCATCTATGGCCGTGTACATAGTCTCATGACAAGGCTCTGTGTAGAGAAGTGCGGGTTCGATTCTGATTCGTGCTGTCTGATGTTATTTGTTTTTTTTTTTTAAATTATTATTTTTGTTGTTGCTTATTTGTTAATGTTTTTTTTCCCGAGTGTGGTAAACATACCTCTTCCCTTAAAATTATTTCCTTTACATGTAGGGATATTCTGTGTTGGTCAACCATCACAATCATCATTTCGGTTTGGTTGGTTTATTCCACAGGAACACAGGTGTGCTATATTTGATACCAAAGTGACAAATGACTGTAGAAGATGTCGGAAGAGATTATGTAACGCGAACTCACAATGAGAAAAGGGGGTGGGGGGAGGGTGGTTGTCACTCATCAGTCCAACCAACCCCAGAGCCTCAAAGACAATCCAGAAGTAAGCTCGGAAAGCGGAATGGAGTATGTTGAAAATATGAGCCAGAACAGAACAGTTTAAATATGCTTAGCAGACAAAGGTGTTTAGACTCAGAACAAGCCGATTTGGCATCAGAGAACACTTACATATGATAAGACTCAGTGACTGTGCAACATGTGTGTCACTCCGGCATCCAGACAAACCCCAGAACATATCATACAGGACTGCGACACTCTCAACATTCCGAGAACACAAATATAGTCCACAGAAACAACCCTACATGACAAGTTAAGGGGAACATGGGAAGACCTCAAACGCCCAGTTTTGCTCGTGATCCATGCTTGTCTAAAAGGCTAAATTCATAATAGCTGGGTCATTGAAGTAGACAAACAAGGAAGTTCTAAATCGGCTGAAAATGAAACAAGAACTATTTAACATAATTCGAAAAAGGCAACTGAAATTTTGTTTAACGTGTGAAGAGAGAGACACAACACCCTACTAAAGTTCATCTTGAAAGGAAAGATACAAGGCAGACGAGACAAAGGCAGATCAAGACTAAACTGGACCAACAACATCGAACGTGGACAGGTGAACCTATGGCAATGTGCACCATCGAGACAAGTGACGAAGTAAAATGACGCTCCATGGTAGCCAACCTTCGATGTGGTGACGGCACCCATTGATAATGAAGAATGAACATATGTAGCAGATCACTCACCACCTTAGGATTCCCTATCTGAACTTTCTTGTTGAGTTTATAGAATCTTTGCCTCTATCGAGACACCCACCACCCACAAGGCAGTTGAGACTAGAGGCATGTTGTACTGACTAGAGGCATGCTGTACAGACTAGAGGCATGTTGTACTGACTAGAGGCATGCTGTACAGACTAGAGGCATGTTGTACAGACTAGACTAGAGGCATGTTGTACTGACTAGAGGCATGTTGTACTGACTAGAGGCATGTTGTACAGACTAGAGGCATGCTGTACTGACTAGAGACATGTTGTACAGACTAGAGGCATATTGTACAGACTAGAGGCATGTTGTACAGACTAGAGGTTGACGTCATTTTACCCATAACCACCCTTGCTCGCAATACTGAAAACGTCACAACCTTTGGGTGGCATCCCCTCGGCTGACAGGCATTCGATATAGGTGGCGATGGAGAGACACTCTCGGCCATGTGTTGCCTGTCCTGTTCACGTAATCAATATCACTGCAATCGGAAGTTCCCCATATCCGCTCCACCCATGCCACAGCTCCCTCCAAAACGCTGCTGACAGTGTCGACTAACTAATCGGCGTGTTGCCTTTGACTTGATTCTTGATCCTTCGCGCGCCGTTGAACATCGCATAGGGCTTGTGGTGTTTTTGGCATTCCATCTCTATTCTGGTCCAGATGTTTGATCATACTCCTCTGTGCACCACATTACCAGGTCATCTGCATACATTGCCACTTTGATACCATGTGGTAGTTCAGTAACTAGGTCATTGATGTAGACTAGAAAAAGTGTTGGAAATAGTACCCCTCCCTGTAGAACGCCCTGGCGCAGTAGAACTTTCTTACTGTTAAGACCATCCAGTTGCACTCTGGCTCTCCTGTTATGCAGGTATTCTTTCACCCATTTGTACATCCTGCTATTTACTCCGTAATGTTTCAGTGTCTGCAAGAGCCCTTCCTTCCATACTTTATCGAATGCTTTCTTTAGGTCTATCCATGCTACTAGTATCAGTTTCTTTTCTTGGAACGCATCCTCAATTTCCTGGGAAAGATAAGTTGCCTGATCTTCGGTAGAGTAACACTGTCTAAAGCCTGCTTGTTGTGGGACAAGGAGGTGTTCACTTTCCAAGTACCACTGCAGTCTGAGATTGATTATACGTTCCATTGTTTTACACAAACAGCTCGCAAGGCTGATTGGTCTATAGCTGGATGTCGTTGAACCATCTTTTCCTGGCTTTAGTAACGGTATCATAATTGCTTCTCTCCATGTCTGTGGCACTCTACCTATGATCCAGCAAATATTATAGATCTGCAGTAGTTTTGATTTAGTTACAGTTCCCAAATTCTTGATCATTTCATTTGACACTCTATCACTGCCTGGTGACTTTTTCGTTTTTAATTTGGATATTGCCAACGCTAGCTCTCTTTGTGTAATGGGTATTTCCATGACTTCATGGTCCCTTCTTGTCTCTCTCTATTAATTATTTCAGAGGCTGATTCGGCCCGAAAAAAATTGAAACAGGTAGAGAATGTCATTAGACGAGTGCACTGTGATGGAAGCCGGGACACCTTGTTATTAGATGAGTGCACTGTGATGGAAGCCGGGACACCTTGTTATTAGATGAGTGCACTGTGATGGAAGCCGGGACACCTTGTTATTAGATGAGTGCACTGTGATGGAAGCCGGGACACCTTGTTATTAGATGAGTGCACTAGCAGTTTCGTTAACTCTCGGATGATCACCTCGAATGTTGAAAAGCTTCTCTTTTGACGCAAGAACATAGCGGCAATATTGACATGCTGTGTGTGCTCCAAGCTGCTGCTATTCGGTGCATCCGACCTTTGCTTGCGTTTCTTAGCGAGAGAGAGAGAGAAAGAGAGAGAGAGAGAGAGAGAGGGAGAGGACGACAAGCAGACAGACAGAAGGTAGAGAGTGAAAGAAAGAAAAAAAAAACCTACTGTTACAGCGATAAAATGTGTTTCTTCGTGCATATCATCATGTGCCATACCAGTAGGCGTATGGATAACGTCCTTCCACAATTTTCTAACCACAGTGCATTGTATCAATTCTGTTATTGACTGTTTTCCATGCCATGACATCGAGCTATTTATAGTATCTTCTATTTTTTTGTCGTCCGCAATCTTTCTTTCTCTTTATTTTGCCAGTTGTAACTAAGAATTCCAACTTTCCTCTTCTCATGGTGTGCCCGAAAAATATTGATTGTTTCTTTTTGCTGTTTCCTATGCGCTTTTATTTTTGTGTTATTTTCTTGTTGTCCAGGGAGCACTCAACACTCTTCTGAGAAATCCCACCTCTATTCATTCTTCTTATTTGTTTGTCTGCTGCCCATGTTTCACTTCCATTGGTCGGAATTGTTTTACATAGCGCCACACACGCACAGTATAATTTATTATTATTATTTTTTTTTTTTTTGGGGGGGGGGGGGGGGGTTGGTGTACTTTGAGACAGAAATATCCGATGTGTTCCAAATCTCATATTTTGCCTCCTTTCCCTACTAGTTTAGCTGTCCAAAGCAACCGTATATCGTGAATCGTTCCCGTTGCCTGTCACCACCGGAGATTACAATTGGTCTATTTGCTTCGTTATATTCGTGCATCACTTGTTTCTACTTTAATGTCCTAGGCTGCACTGACATTATTCATCACTTTCTTATCTTAAATATTGTTAGTCGACTACTAAAGACAATTCAAGCAAGAAAAATCAGATTTTTGGGGCATGTTAAAAGACACAGTAGCCTACTAAAAGTAATCTTGAAAGAGAAAATAAAAGGTTAAAGAGGCAGACCAAGACTAACATGGATAGTAACAACAAAAAAAAAATGGACAAATCAGCATATGACAACTTGCACCATCAAAACAAGAGACAGAGCGGAATGTCGCTCCACGGTAGCCAACTTTTGAGGAGCCAGTAGTGGAGTGTAACGTGCACATACTTATGTGGAGACGGCACTCGATGGTAATTGTTCCTAACGAGTTGTTCTGTTTGCACATTACAAGGCGAAATTTGAAACAAAGTCACTGTAACTTGTAAGATGTGCACACAAAAAATGTGTACAAAAGTCAAGAAGCTGGCGGTCAGGAGAAAACTGGTTTTAAACAAAATATAGTTATATTGTTTATTATTATTGTTGACATCATAGTATTCCGTACAAACAATTGAGTAAACAGATGTTGACTATATTTAATCCATGTAAACAGTGACCTAACTGTTCGCACAAAGGCGAAGACTTCCGGTCAATATGGTGGATAGGCGGCAGGAACTGTTGAAACTGTTTGAAAAGTGTTCCTTGTTGCAATTTCCCCTTATTTCAAGTCCGGCCTGCTGCAGTAGCTACTAGGTTTAGTGCAGGAGTAAAGGCATCACGATGCAAAGAGATGCGAAGCGAAGCTGCTGTAAAGCTGATGCAGACCTATGCTTGCACGTATGTATGGTCATGTGCACACCCATAGTTAGATATACACAGTTTACACTTATATTGTACCCACCTCCCCATATTTTTAGAACCCTTCCTTTTTATTTCACACTTGAATGCCAGGTCAGTGAGATATATAATTAGTCAGTCCGTCCTCCTATTTTAGTTCAGTCAGTGTTCTGGCCAAGCGTTGGACCGCAGGGATGCGACCTTTTAGTTTTTTCCCTTTTTTTTCTGTCTTGTATATCTAATATATTATCGTCATGTAGTTAGATTTGTGTATCTTCTTCTTCTTTTCTCTTTTCACTGATACCAAAAAGGTGTCGTGGTTTATATCATTTGTCGTTCTTGTGCTGCTCGAATTGTCTGAATTAGTGATTTTCCTTTGTTGTTACATGTCTCTGTCACTGCATCTATCCATCTTCTTCTGGGTCTTCCTCTTGGTCTTTTTCCATGCATTCTCGAGAAGAACGCCCTTGATGGTGATTGGTAAGGATTCATTCTGACCAGGTGGCCAAACCATTTAAGTTGTTGTTGTTCTATATATATACACGATTTGTGTATATACATTATATATAATAGTATTCATAGAGATTCTTTGTGGAAAATTCTGAAGCAATATGGCTTACCATCAAAAATCATAAATATTATCAAAGACATGTATGATGGTTACACATGTGCAGTTCGAACAGAGGAAGGACTGAGCGAATGTTTCCCAATAGAAACTGGGGTTAAACAAGGATGTATTTTATCGCCCTTGTTATTTGGAATTGTTATGGACTTCATAATGAAGAAATGCTGCACTGGTAATAAAGGCATCGAATGGATACAAGGAGACCATTTGGAGGACCTCGACTTTGCTGATGACATAGTTCTCATCAGCAGTCAGATAAAAACGATGCAGGAAAACACAAATGAACTATCATCAATAGCCAGCAAAATTGGGCTTGAGGTCAATCATGAAAAGACTAAAGTCATGAAAAGTTTAATTCCAACAAGTGACAAAATATACATGGAAAACAAACCAGTAGAAGAGATCGATCACTTTATCTATCTTGGAAGTCACATTGATCGAGAAGGGGATACGAGCAAAGAAATTAGAATCAGACTGGCTAAAGCAGCAATGTCTTTCAGAAGCCTTGAAAAGTTGTGGAAATCAAAACTCATTAGCACAAACACAAAACTTAGGCTATTCAAATCAAATGTACTATCAACCCTTACGTATGCGTGTGAAAGCTGGAAAACAACAAGAGATATAGAAACAAAGTTGAACGCATTCGAAAATAAATGTCTAAGGAAAATACTTGGTATAGAATGGAACGAATTCAAAACAAACGAGGAAATTAGAGAAATCGCCAATCAACCACTAATATCTTCAGTAATAAAGAAAAGACGATGGTCATACGTTGGACATGTGATGAGAAGAGATAATAATCGAATAGCAAAGCAAGCCCTCATATGGGAAACAACAGGTAAAAGAAAAAGAGGAAGACCCAGGGAGACACTGAGAAGAACATTGATGAGAGAGGCAAGAGCAGCAGGAATCGGCTCCCTCAATGAGATAGAACTGCTTGCACAGAACAGAGACAGATGGCGAGATTTGATAAAATATCTTTAAAAGAAAACTGCTAGAACAAAAATTCATATAGGAGAAGGTGTATCTTGGTCTACGCCCTATGGGCCGGTTACAGCTCGAAAGGTCAATAGATAGATAGATTATATATATATCTGTGTTGTTGTTCCAGCTGAAGGCCTACTTGGCCGAAACGTCGACTTTTGTTTTGTTTCTCACCTACGTAAAGCTGTTACCATACTACTTCTTTCTCCCTTTAAAAAAAAATTGCCATTAAGTTTAGTGTTCTGTGCACATCGCGAGCTTTGTTTTTCATCCAGATCCGTGTTTCGATATTCCGATTGCTTACGATGAATGATATCGTATGACGAAGGACATATAGTTGCGCTCACATTCGGTGCGGCTACGTCTTTTCTTTTGGCGTGTGCTGTGGCTGCTATGATGAGGGGGGGACTGCAACTGTCTTTCTTTGTTTGGATCCTTCAATGAGATAAGATGTTAATTTGGATGATTCCACTGGCACGGACGGTTGAGCAATTATGGATTTTATTCGTTTGCAGTGATACCGGGCCCCTCGACTAACTACAGCTACAAAGGCGAAAGGTTCCTTATTTAACGTGCCGGTCAAAAGTGTGCTGTCAATGATTTTAAAGATACCACAGAGATCACTTTTGTGGACAAAAGAAAGATTGTCACCACAGAGATCACTTTGGTAGACAAAAGAAAGATTGTCACCACAGAGATCACTTTTGTGGACAAAAGAAAGATTGTCACCACAGAGATCATTTTGGTAGACAAAAGAAAGATTGTCACCACAGAGATCACTTTGGTGGACAAAAGAAAGATTGTCACCACAGAGATCACTTTGGTGGACAAAAGAAAGATTGTCACCACAGAGATCACTTTGGTGGACAAAAGAAAGAATGTCACCACAGAGATCACTTTTGTGGACAAAAGAAAGACTGTCACCACAGAGATCATTTTTGTGGACAAAAGAAAGATTGTCACCACAGAGATCATTTTTGCGGACAAAAGAAAGATTGTCACCACAGAGATCATTTTGGTGGACAAAAGAAAGATTGTCACCACAGAGATCATTTTGGTGGACAAAAGAAAGATTGTCACCACAGAGATCATTTTGGTGGATAAAAGAAAGATTGTCACCACAGAGATCATTTTGGTGGACAAAAGAAAGATTGTCACCACAGAGATCACTTTTGTGGACAAAAGAAAGATTGTCACCACAGAGATCACTTTTGTGGACAAAAGAAAGATTGTCACCACAGAGATCACTTTTGTGGACAAAAGAAAGACTGTCACCACAGAGATCATTTTTGTGGACAAAAGAAAGATTGTCACCACAGAGATCATTTTGGTGGACAAAAGAAAGATTGTCACCACAGAGATCATTTTGGTGGACAAAAGAAAGATTGTCACCACAGAGATCATTTTGGTGGACAAAAGAAAGATTGTCACCACAGAGATCATTTTGGTGGACAAAAGAAAGATTGTCACCACAGAGATCACTTTTGTGGACAAAAGAAAGATTGTCACCACAGAGATCACTTTGGTGGACAAAAGAAAGATTGTCACCACAGAGATGCGATGTTAGAGAAAAGAGCTTGGAGTAACCAGAAAAGATAGAATCAGAAATGAAAATATATGAGAAAGGGTAGGCTTGGAGCCAATCCTAAGCTACATACAGAAACAACAAATAAACTGGTTTGTCCATCTAGAAAGAATGCCATATGATTTATCACCATACAAAGCATATATTTAAAGAGGAGAAGGGATGAGAGCAAGAGGCAGACCTAGATTAAGAAGAATAGACATCAAAGAAACGTTACATCATCATCGAAGATGAGTGAAGCCGCTAAAAGGGCGAGAACCAGGAAGTTGTATCTCCCCGATACTCAAACGGGTGTACAAGAAGAAGTAAAGAAAATAAACTTTCGTGGAGCATTGTAAACGTAGTCACATAGAAGTTGTTGGGCAATGATGTGTTAACTTTATTGTTCTAAGCTTTCATCTAGTTAGCTACAGTGAAGCTCCATCCATGATAGAAAGCCAGTATCATGAAAAAATGAAAACAAGAACACCCAACGTATAACGAGAGGGACGGATACCTCGAACTATCAATGAGGGATCAAATCATACTTCGTCTATGCACTGGCCACAACAGAATGAGAAACCACAAACTCAAAACAGGAACCAACAGTTTATGTCGCCAGACCCTGAATGATATGACAAAACATGTTGTATTGGATTGCCCCACAGTGCACAAGTCTGAGAAGATCAATGTGGACCACGCCCATCTCCCTGGAATAGAAACTCTAAGGGGCAACCGAGTCACAGACCTGCCCTCATAAGAGAGTCCGGAATCATAATCTGAATGACGTCATAATCGCAAAAGTTCCAAGCTTCATGAGGTGTCGTGGTCAGTTCTTCCCTCGCTGCCTTCCCAGAGAATATATGTCTTCCCTTCCCAAAGAATATCTCTGACTTCCCTTCATAGAGAATATCTGTCCTCGGTGCCTTCCCTTCACAGAGTATATCTGTCCTTGCTGTCTTCCCTTCACAGAGAATATCTGTCCTCGCTGCCTTCCCTTCATAGAGAATATCTGTCCTCACTGACTTCCCTTCACAGAGAATATCTTTCCTCGCTGCATTCCCTTCATAGAGAATATCTGTCCTCGCTGACTTCCCTTCTCAGAGACTATTTGTCCTCGCTGACTTCCCTTCATACAGAATATCTGTCCTTGCTGACTTCCCTTCATACAGAATATCTGTCCTTGCTAACTTCCCTTCACAGAGTATATCTGTCTTCGCTGACTTCCCTTCACAGAGTATATCTGTCCTCGCTGACTTCCCTTCACAGAGAATATCTGTCCTCGCTGCCTTCCCTTCATAGAGAATATCTGTCCTCGCTGACTTCCCTTCACAGAGAATATCTTTCCTCGCTGCATTCCCTTCATAGAGAATATCTGTCCTCACTGACTTCCCTTCACAGAGTATATCTGTCCTCGCTGCCTTCCCTTCCCTTAGAATATCTGTCCTCGCTGACTTCCCTTCCCAGAGAATATCTGTCCTCGCTGCCTTCCCTTCCCTTCGAATATCTGTCCTCGCTGACTTCCCTTCCCAGAGAATATCTGTCCTCGCTGACTTCCCTTCCCTTCCCTTCGAATATCTGTCCTCGCTGACTTCCCTTCCCTTCGAATATCTTTCCTCGCTGCATTCCCTTCATAGAGAATATCTGTCCTCACTGACTTCCCTTCACAGAGTATATCTGTCCTCGCTGCCTTCCCTTCCCTTAGAATATCTGTCCTCGCTGACTTCCCTTCCCAGAGAATATCTGTCCTCGCTGACTTCCCTTCACAGAGTATATCTGTCCTCGCTGCCTTCCCTTCCCTTCCCTTAGAATTTCTGTCCTCGCTGACTTCCCTTCCCAGAGAATATCTGTCCTCGCTGACTTCCCTTCACAGAGTATATCTGTCCTCGCTGACTTCCCTTCCCTTCCCTTCCCTTAGAATATCTGTCCTCGCTGCCTTCCCTTCCCTTAGAATATCTGTCCTCGCTGACTTCCCTTCCCAGAGAATATCTCTGATACTGATTTTAAAAAGGCTGGGTGGACCCTTAGAGCATTTTATTTCCTGAAATTATTTTAGGCTTCACCTGTCTTTTCTTTCTTACAGTCACTCACCCGATGGTTACTGGAGTAATAGAACGACCTCTTCGTTGTCTATCCTTAAAAGGGTGTAGAGACGTTATCTTGTTGTTTATTTGCACCATACAGGCCCAACACATCTGACTTCAGTACCGTGTTTTTTGTACTGGGTTGCCTTCCCTCTACGATCCCTACTCATTTGGCCAAACTAGACCAGATAGGCTGTTAATATAGGTACCGTGAAGACGTGGAGTAGGGTCCTGATAGTTCTGACTCACTGATCCAGAGGCACATGATAGTTGTCCGTGACTCATAGCTGATGTCTTGCGACAGGATCGCTGAAGCAGAACCATCCAGACACAAATCCATCTCTTCGTGGTGCTCCAGGTAATAAGCTAATCCGTCTAGTTTGGCCAAGAGAATAGGAATCGTGAGGGAAGACTGCACGGAATTCAACAATTATGTGCCGAAGGCGGATGTATTGGACCGAAAACCACAAACCACAATGTATTTATGCTCACATAACGCCCTTTCAAAGGTAGATTATCCTTTAGTCATCGGGTGAACACAAAGAAATGGCAATGTGCCAGGGAGCATATTGTACAAAATCACACTTTAGATCCTCACATGAAATAAATGCAGCACTATCCACATATAACGAGAACCGTGATATAATGGAAATTTGTAAACAACCAAATATTTTCTTCTTTATTCTAAAATATATTTTATAGCGCATTGAAAATTGCTTCATCATCATCAAGTACCGGGCCTGCTGGCGTAGATGATCATGTCTCTCCACAACTTTCGATCTCAACAGTTATTTATCATTTCTGTTGTTGACCTTCTGCCAAGCCATTCTCTTAAACGATCTTGTCATTTTTTTCCTCTTTGCTTCCCTCTAATTTTTTGCTTAGCCAAAAATAAAAGCTGTTTACGGGGTGTACTTTTCTTGTCCGTGTGTAAATTGTGTGCTCATGTGGGCTAGGCCTGACTAGTAAAGCCTACTTGCACACAGCAGTTGATGAAAAACGGTGTGGATTGGGGAAACAATACACTCAGTGATAAAGAAGAAGCAGGCAGAAGATACAAGATTCCAAAAGACAGAACTTCGATTGTGATCACTGCTAACTTGAATGGTGCCAAGCTGTCCATGCTTGAAAGAGGAACATTTTAGAAGCGGTGCTTTAAAAATATAAGAACATGGCAGACAGAGGAGCACAAGTTCAACACTTTAAAAGAAAAAACCATGAATGACAAGATCAATATTTGAACAATGGGTGCGCAAGCTAGACAAGAAATTATTATTCCAGGGAAGAAGTATTGCACTTATCGTGGACAACTGCCCAGCTCATGAACAGTTCACATGTTTGAAAGTTATTGTTTACCCAGTACATTCCCTTATTATGAAACCTAACTTGGATATAACAAGATACTGTTATAACGAAAATATTTTGATGGGCCCGAGGATATCGTTTTAAATGGATTCTACTGAAGATTTTTTAAAAGTGACATCATCATCATTAAGTACAGGGCTTGCTGGCGTAGGTGATCATGTCTCTCCACAACTTTCGATCTCGACAGCTATTTATCATTTCTGTTGTTGACCTTCTGCCAAGCGATTATCTTAAGATTTCTGGTATCTTCTCTCTTTGCTTCCCCCTATATCTTCGTCCCTCAATATTCCAGTTGTTCTCTTCTCATTACATAGCCAAAAAATGATGATTGTTTCTTCCTAATATTGGAAATTAGCTCTCTTTTTGCTTTGACCTCTTTCAGAACGTTTTCATTACTCTTCTTAGCTCTCCATGGTATTCTCAACATTCTTCTGTAAACCCACATTTCTACAGACTCCAGTGATTTTCTTGCCTGCTGTCCTATTGTACATGATTCGCATCCATATGTTAAGACTGGCTCTACGTAACATTTAAGAACTCTTTTTCTTGTTTCTATTGTCAAAAATGGATTGCATAGTATCTTCCTCATTTTTTGGGAAAGCTGCTTTTGCCTGAGCCATTCTGTGTCTCACCTCCTTTGTACATCTTCCGTCTGAGGTTAACAAAGTTCCCAAATATTTAAATTCATTTACCTGTTTTAATATTGTTCCACTCGTCTTTATTTTGCACCGAGGTGATGTCTTTTTCTTTGTTGATACCATTACTTTTGTCTTTCTGCTATTAAGGCTGAGTTTAAAGTGATGAGAACATTAAACAAAAATTGACACAGAGAAACAAAACAAAAACAGGGAAATAAAGATTTATGAATCCATTATGTTAATGAATTTCTCATTTTGTTGCAATCACTTTAATACTTCAATCACTTGGGCTCAAAAATAATAAATGGAACGTATACTCAACATCATCCAGAAGAAAAGTGTTTACAACAAGAATATAATATAACCCCACAACCGATATAATCAATAATGAAAGTTTCATCAAATAGTCTGCCGAGATGGCTGAAGTGTCATTCAGAAGATATCATTGCTTCACAGAACATGTATCACTGGATGATAGTGATATTAAGTCAACTAACAGTAGATGATGATGGCATTAAGTCAATTAACAGCAGATGGTGACTTTAAGTCAACTAACAGTAGATGATGATGGCATTAAGTCAAGTAACAGTAGATGGTGATATTAAGTCAACTAACAGCAGATGGTGACTTTAAGTCAACTAACAGTAGATGGTGATATTAAGTCAAGTAACAGTAGATGATGATGATGGCATTAAGTCAAGTAACAGTAGATGGTGACATTTAGTCAACTAACAGTAGATGATGATGGCATTAAGTCAATTAACAGCAGATGGTGACTTTAAGTCAACTAACAGCAGATGGTGACATTTAGTCAACTAACAGTAGATGATGATGATGGCATTAAGTCAAGTAACAGTAGATGGTGATATTAAGTCAACTAACAGTAGATGATGATGGCATTAAGTCAAGTAACAGTAGATGGTGACATTTAGTCAACTAATAGTAGATGATGATGGCATTAAGTCAAGTAACAGTAGATGGTGATATTAAGTCAATTAACAGCAGATGGTGACATTTAGTCAACTAACAGTAGATGATGATGGCATTAAGTCAAGTAACAGTAGATGGTGACATTTAGTCAAGTAACAGTAGATGGTGATATTTAGTCAACTAACAGCAGATGGTGACATTTAGTCAACTAACAGTAGATGATGATGGCATTAAGTCAAGTAACAGTAGATGGTGATATTAAGTCAATTAACAGAAGATGGTGACTTTAAGTCAACTAACAACAGATGGTGACATTTAGTCAACTAACAGTAGATGATGATGGCATTAAGTCAAGTAACAGTAGATGGTGATATTAAGTCAATTAACAGTAGATGGTGACTTTAAGTCAACTAACAGCAGATGGTGACATTTAGTCAATTAACAGCAGATGGTGACATTAAGTCAACTAATAGCAGATGATGATGGTATTAAGTCAATTAACAGCAGATGGTGACATTAAATCAACTAACAGCAGATGATGATGGCATTAAGTCAACTAACAGTAGATGATGATGTCAATAAGTCAACTAACCGTAGATAATGATGTCAATAAGTCAACTAACCATAGATAATGATGTCATTGAGTCAACAAACAGCAGATGATAATGCAATTATTCACCTAACAGTAGAAAATGAGGTCATTAAGTCAACATACAGTAGAAGATGAGGTCATTAAGTCAACAAACAGAAGATGAGGTCATTAAGTCAACAAACAGAAGATGATGTCAATGAGTCAACAAACAGCAGATGATAATGCAATTAGTCACCTAACAGTAGAAGATGAGGTCATTAAGTCAACATAAAGTAGAAGATGAGGTCATTAAGTCAACAAACAGAAGATGAGGTCATTAAGTCAACAAACAGAAGATGAGGTCATTAAGTCAACATACAGTAGAAGATGAGGTCATTAAGTCAACAAACAGAAAATAATCACTTCAGACTTGCTCTGACAGAATTGTCTCTGTTAAGTCTCTGGGGTGGGGTGGGGGATGGGAGGGCACTCACAAAATGAAACATGGGAGTGTGTGTGTGTGTATGTTCATATTGTAGTGTTTGGTGATAAACTGAACAACCCAACCCAATATTCTTAAGTCAGCCCGACTTATCTTGGGGAGGAAATATCAAGGAATAGCACAGACATCCTCTCATTTTGAAATGCCACGGCCTAGTGTAAATTTTTTTTAAAAAGTATAGTACTCCATCACGCCATGTGACGTATAGGGAATATGGTGTTAGTGACCATAATTTTTACAGACCTTCGGTACATAATTTTTGGGGTAATGTGGTTGGTGTTATGCCAGCACCGCTTTACTTTCCCAGAAAAAAATTTGGGTACCCATTTAAAGCTGGGTAAACCCGGAAGCAGTCAATCAGGATCGAACCCAACCTCTTGTCCTTTGTAGTCCAGCTCACTAACCACTGAGCTACTGCGGCTCCCATGACCTAGTGTGCTACATGTAAAATGATGTATTTTGGCATTTATGTTACAGGACAGGTAGAGTGGTTTGGGTCTATCAACTACTGATTAGTGGGATATGACTAAGGTATTTATCTGGGGAAAAGGGGGGAGTGTACCTTAATCAGCACACCCTATAGGACCGCACTTGGCACAAAGCCATTCACAGTTGTTTGTCAATGATACTTTAGTTGGTTTGCTCACATGTGTCTTTCTCGAAAGATAACATACACATACTTCTTCTATTACACATATAAAGTGATTAGAAGAGGTCGATACTTAAAACTAAAAAACTTTTATGGTTAAAATTTGAATATAGCATCTCCCCCACTCTCAGATGTGCCAATCTTTGATCTTTTTTTTGTTAAGAGCATTAACTACTGAGATATCATTAATATAAATATTGACTTTAGCTAAAAATTTTATTTTTCGTTTGTGATATCACAAATTGAAACCACTTCCATACAACATCAATTTTAAGAATGAAAGGAATATATTTTTCATCCATAGGTACTTGAATCTTTTCTAGAAACACTGAGACGTTTTTAAGGACTCATCAATAGGAGCTTGAATCTTATTCTAGAAATACTGAGACCTTCTGTTGAGAACCTTGACCCATGCACATTAACTGACCCTGGCGCATTAACTTCATTGCATGACCTGGGATTCATAAATTGTACAGATAAGTTGCTGGTCAGATTTCAGAGCATGAAACCTAACTTTAGAGTAACAGAATAAATTGAGTTATACTGTTGCATGGTGTCAGATCTGTCAGGCCATGGAAGAGACAATCAGAGTTAGGTCATACTAATCCTTCAAGTGGTGTCTATATATCAAATTACTAATGTATTATATTTTGGCACTTAAAAAGCACTGGCCTAAAAATACCACTCTACAGAGGAAATTAAAATACTATGGCAACATCAAAAGACACAGCGGACTTGACAGAATAATAATGGAAACATGGTTTCTGGTTTCATCAGGGGCAGACTAAGAATGTGGTGGTTTAAAGACAACAAAGTGCCAATATGACAGTAGAAGTGGGAGATCTGGCTAGAGACCGATTCTGTTAGATGGGCTGTGGTGAATAAAACATTCTGCAAAGAACATGCAACTTGATAATTGTGACTTGTCAAAGTCTTGAATAAAAGATTTTACTTTGGAAAGAAGTTTAGAAGTCTGTCTTCACTAAAGCATTGAATCCACATTCTATCTTATCAATAGAGAAGATCAGGATGAAACAATAGCTTGCCTACCAAACATGGTTTGAGGATCACAGGTCTTCATGAAAGACAGGTACAGCAAGATGGCCACTTACATCTGCATCAGTTGCAGTAACAGAATTATGTTCCAGACACAACCCTGTTATCTTCTTTGCAATTGTGCCCACTTAACAACAGGCATTCCATCTTCATACCTGAACAGACTTACATTTAAATGTATTTCAAATGAAACTGAGAGTAAAAGACACTACTTGAGAAATGTGAAGAATATGGTTAACACACGATAAGTGAGCTACAAATTAAGCAGCACTTTAGGTCAAACTGCAACATATTGCTAAATGTTTGAACTCACAATCAACTTACAAAGGACAAATATGACAGCTCATGATGCAGAACCTCCAAATATTGTCAATAAACTGAAGGTTGCTGCATACAAAGCGAGCAATTTGAGCATTCACACCTTCCGGACCAGAATGCACTCTAAAGGTACAAAAACTTTGAACACAATATTTTTTATAGTATTGATGACATGCTTAATTATTACAAATTTTGTGAAAGTAAAGTTAAAAACTTTACAGAAGAGTGTTGAGAATACTATGGACAGCTAAGAAGAGTAATGAAAATGTTCTGAAAGAGGTCGAAGCAAAAAGAGAGCTACTTTCCAATATTAGGAAGAAACAATCATCATTTTTTGGCCATGTAATGAGAAGAGAATAACTGGAATATATTGTAACAACTGGAAAAATTGAGGGACGAAGAGATAGAGGAAAACAAAAAGAAAAAAATACCAGACAGCCTAAGAGAATGGCTTGGCAGAAGGTCAACAACAGAAATGATAAATAACTGTCGAGATCAAAAGTTGTGGAGAGACATGATCACCTACGCCAGCAGGCCCGGTACTTAATGATGATGATGAAAGTTAAAAACAGTAGACAGGATGTACTGTTAGTATTTCAAATAGATATGTGACTTCTTTATTGGTACCTTGATGAAAGTGATGGCAGTGACTGTAGTATTCATCTGGTTGGAGTCACAAAACCACACCCATGCTTGCATACTAAGTGATTCGATGAGCATAATAAGAAAAGTGAAGGTGGGCTCCGAGTCATTACAGAAGTCACCAATATGCAGAATCACCTTTGTCTATGTCCCAGGACAGACAGTAGCACAGGGCAATGAAAGAGCAGATAAGTTGGCTAGTTGTACTGTCATTGAAGACGGTCAACCAATGGATCAGGCAGAAGTCATTGATGTCTCTGAGACGTGGAAAGGGATTTCAACAACCATGAGTCTTAGGTGTCTCCTTCAGATGAAGGCGATGAGAGTAAAGATGGGTGTGTCCAGAAATGAGAGACTTAATGGATGCATAGAGGACTTATAAACCAACACAGGACTGGAGTTGTCAGTCACTGGACACTGCAGTTCAAGCTGAGGAGGGCATCTGAGCACATATAGGCATCTTCAGAGTGCAGAGGTCATAGCCCAGAAATAACTGAAAGACCTTGAATCAGTAACATCAAGCTTGACATAACACACAATCCTGAGTCAATCTTTTTAACCAAAGATTTTTTTTGGGGGGGGGAGACTCAAGGAAGATATCCCCGATGGAAGAATAAATTGTACTATTAGTCCCATAAATGAATCGATTCCAGAGGTTTATGATGTAAACAACGCAGTTTTGTTATTGCATGTGAATAATGTCCACACCTATAATTGGTCAGGATTGTGTAGCAGCAGCAGCTTTATAGCGAACACAGAAAACATCATAGGATTGTGCTGTTCTGAAACAGCTATGCCATGCTACCCTAGAATTGCCTTTATTTGGATTACTGTGACCACAAACTAATCTCCATGTGTGTGTCACAAATTTACACCCCAGAAAGAAATACTGAATATAACAACATCATATGCCGTCTGTGATATTAATGACCACAAACCAGGAGCCTCCTGTATGATTGATACAACTGTTGCACCAAGCACTTCATCAGCAGAGCCAGATCTATGGAATGTTAATCTGACATTGTTCTTGAATGATGTCCAAGTTAATGAGACATCAGAATCGTGTGGCAGCTACAAGAAGGGAAGTTTCCTCATGTTCCAAGTCCGGCTTGTTGCAGGAGCTACTGAGTTAAGTGCTCTGTGCACACCGTGGGCTGTGTGTCTCATCCGTTTTGATCCTGTTTCGATATCCCGCTTGTTTACGATGAATGATAATATCGTATGACAGGGAACAGTTGGCTGTGGTTACTTTCTGCGCGGTTTCGCCTTATGTCTTTTGGCGTGTGCTGAGACTGCTACGATGGGGACTACAGTTACCTTTCTTTGTTTGGGAGATGTGTTAGTAATTCGGATGATTCTACTGGCACGGGCGGTTGAGCAATTATGGATTTTAACTCGTTTGCAGTGATACAGAGGCCTTTCATAACCAATAACAATCCTGTATACAAATTCCACACTTTTTGACTGTGATAAGAATGTGTAAACCCCCAATGTTAGAAACTAAACTAAGTTCCCTGTAAACAATACCATTTTGTTTAACCCTGGATTACGATGCATTCATAAAAATGATGACCTCAAAATACAATTCCCCCATCCTCCTTTCCTTATTATTACTTCCGTTGACCCCTGAGCGCTGGATTTGTCTCCTTTGATGTTGGATCAAACACCAACGTGTGTTTCATAAAAAGTATGACGTAAAAATGGGGCTATTTCTTTAATAAATTTGGGCAAAATAATTTTTTAAAAATTTTTTCTTATGATGGGGAAATCTTTTTGGATGTCAGCGAGACATCAAACAACCCTTTATAACACAAGATAAGCAGCGAATGGTGCTAGGAGGCTGGTATGTCAAACATACAGGCTGGATCGACGGCTGATGTGTGAAAAGAAAAAGTAACACTTTCGGGTTTCAGGCCATAAATCAACCCTAATCCAGGAAATGATTACAAGATCCGATTTCCATGTCTCTCCTTGCTGTGTAGCAAAAGTTGAAAGAAAATATTGTTTTCTGAGCTGCAAATGTAACAATTAGTGATCATAATTTTTATGAACATCTTGTAAAAATATGGCTCGAAGATAGGTCCCGTAATCTAGGGTTAAACTTACATTTATGTGCCAAGAGTCACAGAACAATTTGGCAGGTGACAGGAGATAGGTCCCATAATCTAGGGTTAAACTTACATTTATGTGCCAAGAGTCACAGAACAATTTGGCAGGTGACAGGAATTGTCATGACAAAACCCTAATTGTTTGCAGTATCAGGGAGCAGTGTAGTTGCTAACTTATGCTTCACATTAGCATGGCATTCATTTATGTACTTCTAAATGTGAGTGGACAGAAAATACAGAAACCCTGACACAGAAAATCCTAATTAACACTGAGCCAAATGGTTACAGCCTTTGTTTCATTAAATAAACAACCAACATTAACTCTTTCTGTACGGAAGCTTTTTATCGATGCAATGGAAGAGATTTCAGAGACAAAATTTTTCATGGTTTTAAGAATCAATCTACATATTAATATCTATCTATCATATATATGAATTTTTATATAATTGAACAAAGTATTAGATTTCACCAATACCAAAATGATACAAGACATGTAAAAAGTATATGATTTGATGACGCTTCACACTAATCAAATTGAGAATGCCGCACTGAGCAGCAAAACGTACGTGGCCGAAATCAGCGTGGCGCACAGTGCGGTGAAATGTATGAAAAGAGTTAAAGTTGAAACCACAAAGCTGACACTACAAAAACTAAATATCATGAATTTGTCAGTGTCTTAAAACATGAGCTTCTTCTCTTTAACATCAGAAAACTGCCATCATGAGCACAAAAGAAGAGTATTTTGAAACATGACTTTTTAAGAAGTATGTGCCAAATAATTTCTATTGAATATTTCATAAGATCATGCTCACAAAGAGGCATTCATACAGGGATCATGATCATAGAATGACAATTCATAAAGAGATCATGATTATAGAATGATAATTCATAAGAAGATGGATTCTTTGAAACACAAGCTCTTTTAAAAATCTCACAAGGAATTTTCAACAATTCAAATTTCAAGTGAAAACACTGTGATCCCCCACTTCAGCAACTCAGCAGCAATTTTGGTCATAAAAATTCAGAAATACTCATTGCACAAAAATATGAACAAAGTCAAGAAAACATAAATAAAAGAACATAAAGAAAAGGCAAGTGTAAACTTGTGAAACTTTCCTCAAGAAATTTGGACACCCTGTTACTCCGTTTTGTTAGCAGATTTGGTAGCTCCATTTCTGAGAAAACAATTAAAGAATTGTACCATGTAAAACACAACATATGAACAGTAGACATATATCTATCTATCAATTGATCTTTCGAGCTGTAGTAGGCCCATAGGGCATAGACCCAGATACTCTTTCTCTTATCTAAATTTTTATTCTAGCAGTTTTAAATCCTACTAAAGATATTTTATAAAATCTCGCTATTTGTCTGTTCTGTGCAAGCAATTCTTTCTCATTGAGGGAGCCGATTCCTAATGCTCAGGCCTCCCTGATCAATGTTATTCTCAGTGTCTATCTGGGTCGGCCTCGTTTCTTCTTCCCTGTTGTTTCCCACATGAGGGCTTGCTTTGTTATTCGGTTATTATCTCTCCTCATCCCATGACCAACATATGACCATCGTCTATTTGATTACTGAAGATATTAGTGGTTGATTGGCGATTTCTATAATTTCTTCGTTTGTTTTGAATTCGTTTCATGATATACCAAGTATTTTCATTAGACATTTATTTTCGAATGCGTTCAACTTTGTTTCTATGTCTCTTGTTGTTTTCCAGCTCTCAAATGCATATGTAAGGGTAGAAGGTACATTTGATTTGAATAGTCTAAGTTTTGTGTTTGTGCTGAAAGACATTGCTGCTTTAGCTATTCTGATTCTAATTTCTTTACTTGTATCCCCTTCCCGATCAATGTGACTTCCAAGATAGATAACGTGGTCGATCTCTTCCACTGGTTTATTTTCCATGTATATTCTGTCATCTGTTGGAATTAAGCTTTTCATGATTAATCACAAGCCCAATTTTGCTGGCTATTGATGATTGTTTCTTTTGTTTTCCTGTATTGTTTTTTTCTGACTGTTGTTGAGGACTATGTAATTAGCAAAGTCGAGGTCCTCCAAATGGTCTCCTTGTAACCATTCGATGCCTTTGTTACCAGTGCAGCATTTCTTCATTATGAAGTCCATAACAATTCCAAATAACAAGGGCGATAAAATACATTCTTGTTTAACATTCGCTCAGCCCTTCCTCTGTTCGAACTGCACATGTGTAACCATCATACATGTCTTTGACAATATTTATGATTTTTTTTATGGTAAGCCATATTGCTTCAGAATTTTCCACAAGGAATCGCTATGAATGCTGTCAAATGCTTTTTGAAGTCGATGAAGTTAAGTACAAAAGGTTTTTGCTTTTCAATGTGTTCCTACAATATAAGTCATAGAGTAAAAATGTGGACAAGGCAGCTCTCCCTTTTCTAAACCCGGCCTGTTCTTCGCACATTACTGTATCTATTGAATCTTTTATTCATTTCATGACGATTTTGCAGAATAACTGTATTTTTTTATACAGCTGTGTCGTATAAAAGAAGTGATTATTATATAATAATTTTTATTAATTAAATTGCCTGCATCAGGCTTTTGTCACCTCATGTTTGTTCTGACTACTTAATTGTTTTAATTATTTTTTGAAACTGTAGCTCTTCCAAAGCGTTCTCTCCAGAGATTTAGAGAAAAAAATGTCAACAATATTTTTGTCCAAGTTACTCTCAGGCCCCTTCTGAGTAGCAAATTTTACAACAGTAATGTAAAAATGTGATTTAAAATGAAGTATCATAATCTAGGATTTAACAAATATAAAAAAATATATTCACTGTCACCTAATGTTGAAGTTATTAAATCTTACTGAAACAATCCTGATATTATCTATTTGTAATAAATAACATTACATAAAATCATCACATAAAGAAATACAAGATTAACTTCTACGACTGAATAGCTATTGCAACTTTAAAAAAATTAAAATTGATCGTTATTTTAATTTTGATTGGGGAAAAAAACACATTGGACTGAAGTGTAAACTAGTAACTATATAACTCCTACTTTCAAATACTTATGGAGTGTGGGTATTCAAATTTTCTATGTTGCTTTCTTTTGTGCCATTTTCTTCAAAATGCATAACTTTCCCATTCCTTAATTCCAAGTATTTTTTTACATTTCTCTTTAACCCCTCCCTTTTATCCAATATTTTTTTTACATTTCTCTTTAACCTTTACTTTTTATCCAAGATTTATTTTTTTTTACATCTCTCTTTAACCCATCCCTTTTGTCCAAGTATTTTATTTTACATTTCTCTTTAACCCATCCCTTTTGTCCAAGTATTTTATTTTACATTTCTCTTTAACCCATCCCTTTTGTCCAAGTATTTTATTTTACATTTCTCTTTAACCCATCCCTTTTGTCCAAGTATTTTATTTTACATTTCTCTTTAACCCATCCCTTTTGTCCAAGTATTTTATTTTACATTTCTGTTTAACCCATCCCTTTTGTCCAAGTATTTTTACATTTCTCTTTAACCCATCCCTTTTATCCAAGTATTTTTACATTTCTGTTTAACCCATCCCTTTTATCCAAGTATTTTTACATTTCTCTTTAACCCATCCCTTTTATCCAAGTATTTTTACATTTCTCTTTAACCCATCCCTTTTATCCAAGTATTTTTACATTTCTCTTTAACTCCTCCCTTTTATTCAAGTATTTTTACATTTCTCTTTAACCCACCCCTTTGGGAATCCATAAAACAAAAAAAAACCAAGCCTGTTGTATAATACTCTCTGGGGGCTTCCCCAAAGAGTGTTTTATCCATTGTCATATCTCTTTTTTCGCTGATGTAGTGATTGTGTTTCTCTATGTCTGTCTCTTTTACCTTCTGGCTCCTATTTGAGGGATTGCTTTGAGATTCTCTTCATGTCTCTTCTCATCCCATGTCCAACATATGACCACCTTCATTTCTTGATTATAGATGATATTTTTTATTTATTTCTCTTATTTCTGCGCTTGCCTTGAATTCATTCCATGGTACACAATGCATTTTCTTCAGGCATTGACAAATTAACATGCCTGAGGAAATTTCTCGTAATATTTTGGACAAAAAAATCAACAATCAAGATGAAATTCACACACTGATAACAGGCCAGGTAGGTAGGTAATTTCTGGAGCTAATGACTGATATGCAGGGAATTATGAAAGGTGGGAAAATGAAAGTGACCACAGACAATGTGCTGAAGAAGGATGAAGAAAGAGACAGTCAGTGTGGACCAGACTTTGGGAAAGATTGCTATGGAACATAAACAACATGTAAAAGAAAAGCAGAGGTAGAGATATGATTGAGTGTGGATACTGTGAAAGATGGCTATGGAATATAAATCACTAATTGAAGAATAGTGTACGCTTAGATGGATAGCATGGGGTAGATGACCCTGTGAAGGAAGCCTATTGAACAGAAACATGCCTAAAGAAGAGTAACGGCATAGATTATAAGCCCTTGAAGAGTAACGGCATAGATTATAAGCCCTTGAAGAGTGGCGGCATAGGTTATAAGCCCTTGAAGAGTGGCGGCATAAATTATAAGCCCTTGAAGAGTGGCGGCATAGATTATAAGCCCTTGAAGAGTGGCGGCATAGATTATAAGCTCTTGAAGAGTGACGGCATAGATTATAAGCCCTTGAAGAGTGGCGGCATAGATTATAAGCTCTTGAAGAGTGGCGGCATAGATTATAAGCTCTTGAAGAGTGGCGGCATAGATTATAAGCCCTTGAAGAGTGGCGGCATAAATTATAAGCTCTTGAAGAGTGGCGGCATAGATTATAAGCCCTTGAAGAGTGGCGGCATAGATTATAAGCTCTTGAAGAGTGGTGGCATAGATTATAAGCTCTAGAAGAGTGACGGCATAGATTATAAGCTCTTGAAGAGTGGCGGCATAGATTATAAGCCCTTGAAGAGTGACGGCACAGATTATAAGCTCTTGAAGAGTGGTGGCATAGATTATTAGCCCTTGAAGAGTCACAGCATAGATAATAAGCTCTTGAAGAATGAAGGCTGAGATTATAAGCCCTTGAAGAATGGAGGCATAGATTATACGCCTTTGAAGAATGGAGGAATAGATTATACGCCCTTGAAGAATGGACACACAACATGCACGGTGGGAGGATTTTGTTACTGTCCTACAGAAAACTACAAGACATGTCAGTCCACAATGTTGTTCATCAATCTCAGAACAAAAGAAGTAGGAAATAGCAAATGAACAAACAATTTCTAATTTTCTCCTCCCTGAACGGACATACTTATTGTATAACTAAATACCTGAGAAAGTATTCCAAGATAGTAGTAGCATTTAACCAACTTACACATCCCTTCGATGATCTTTTGAGCTGGAACGTGATTTGTGATTTCTTGACCTGCTACCCGAGTGACTGCTTCTACTGTGCTTGCGACTGGAATGACTGTGTGAACGAGAATGATGGTGGCTGCAATAAAGTGAAGTAACCATTTTGAATGCCTTGCGATATTAATCAATGTTGAACAATCACATTAATCAATATGTTAAACAATCACAATAATCAATATGTTAAACAATCACATTAATCAATGTTGAACAATCACGTCTTCTAAGCATCAGATTTATGATACGCTCATCACTTTCTCAAACACCTTCTGTCCTTAGATACTAAATCTTTTCTTGTCTCCAATTACTGCTTCCGATGACCTCTCAGTGTTTGATTTGTTTCCATTGTAGCTGGATTTTTTTTTCTCTCGACTTTGTGAGATACAATCTCACATAATGCAAAAACAAATTTGCCAAGATTTATCAAGAAACTGATTAATTTTCCTTTTTTTTTTTTTTTTTTCTTTGCTGTGACCAGGGAAATTTCCTCGGCCATTGAAACTTGGGAAACACAGTGAATAACATTGTGAGGTGACTGAACAGACTGACAGACTTATGACATCTGTACTGACAGACATTGTAACACATCCAACCCCTGAAGTCAAATTCAGGTCATAAATCAACTTGAGATTTTTTTAAAATCCTAGTTCCCCGTGTCTTTTCTAGTTTAAACACACAGCTGTGTGTAAAAAAAAATAATTCAAGGAAAACACTATTTTTGGTAGCAATTTTTACTACAGCATCGTAAATAAGTGAGTCACAGATTGACATCACAATCTAGGGTTAACTTGTATCTTAGATGTTCACGGTAACACTCATCCACAAAATACTTCCTTCTCTTTTTCGGCGCTCACCTGACAACTACTTCTATCCATAGCCTGCCTTTCGAAGGACATTGTGTGAGTATAAAATGTACTGTGGTTTGCAATATGGATGTTATATTTTTGCCCTACATATTCAACTTCATTGTGACGCTCATGTTTTGGGTACAATGTTGTTTTTCTTCTTTCACCCCTACACACTTGTTCATCTGTTTCCAGAAACACCATTGGCAGGTGAAATAAGAGGCTGAACAGCTCTGTTGTAAGGCATGCTTTCAACTTGGTTGCTAGTGTGCATCCTGAGTCACCACCCCACTCCCCAAAATAGCATGTAAAGGCTAAAAACTGTCTGGTATTAGTTTTATTACTCCAGAACATGTAGTAGAGTATATTTTCATTTTGTTATGTTTGTGCTGTCCCTGTTTTCTGAAGAAAGCTGCATGCAGGCCGAAACATCAAAAATTTAGTATTGTCCTCTATTTTAATAAAGCTCTTACCATACTTTGAATGAGTTTATGTTACACCCCACCTCTTGTTCCCTGAAAATTATGCTTCAATGTTATGTTTTGTAAAGCTGTCACATACTTTGAATGAGTTTATGTTACACCCCACCTCTTGTTCCCTGAAAATTATGCTTCAATGTTATGTTTTGTAAAGCTGTCACATACTTTGAATGAGTTTATGTTACACCCCACCTCTTGTTCCCTGAAAATTATGCTTCAATGTTATGTTTTGTAAAGCTGTCACATACTTTGAATGAGTTTATGTTACACCCCACCTCTTGTTCCCTGAAAATTATGCTTCAATGTTATGTTTTGTAAAGCTGTCACATACTTTGAATGAGTTTATGTTACACCCCACCTCTTGTTCCCTGAAAATTATGCTTCAATGTTATGTTTTGTAAAGCTGTCACATACTTTGAATGAGTTTATGTTACACCCCACCTCTTGTTCCCTGAAAATTATGCTTCAATGTTATGTTTTGTAAAGCTGTCACATACTTTGAATGAGTTTATGTTACACCCCACCTCTTGTTCCCTGAAAATTATGCTTCAATGTTATGTTTTGTAAAGCTGTCACATACTTTGAATGAGTTTATGTTACACCCCACCTCTTGTTCCCTGAAAATTATGCTTCAATGTTATGTTTTGTAAAGCTGTCACATACTTTGAATGAGTTTATGTTACACCCCACCTCTTGTTCCCTGAAAATTATGCTTCAATGTTATGTTTTGTAAAGCTGTCACATACTTTGAATGAGTTTATGTTACACCCCACCTCTTGTTCCCTGAAAATTATGCTTCAATGTTATGTTTTGTAAAGCTGTCACATACTTTGAATGAGTTTATGTTACACCCCACCTCTTGTTCCCTGAAAATTATGCTTCAATGTTATGTTTTGTAAAGCTGTCACATACTTTGAATGAGTTTATGTTACACCCCACCTCTTGTTCCCTGAAAATTATGCTTCAATGTTATGTTTTGTAAAGCTGTCACATACTTTGAATGAGTTTATGTTACACCCCACCTCTTGTTCCCTGAAAATTATGCTTCAATGTTATGTTTTGTAAAGCTGTCACATACTTTGAATGAGTTTATGTTACACCCCACCTCTTGTTCCCTGAAAATTATGCTTCAATGTTATGTTTTGTAAAGCTGTCACATACTTTGAATGAGTTTATGTTACACCCCACCTCTTGTTCCCTGAAAATTATGCTTCAATGTTATGTTTTGTAAAGCTGTCACATACTTTGAATGAGTTTATGTTACACCCCACCTCTTGTTCCCTGAAAATTATGCTTCAATGTTATGTTTTGTAAAGCTGTCACATACTTTGAATGAGTTTATGTTACACCCCACCTTTTGTTCCCTGAAAATTATGCTTCAATGTTATGTTTTGTAAAGCTGTCACATACTTTGAATGAGTTTATGTTACACCCCACCTCTTGTTCCCTGAAAATTATGCTTCAATGTTATGTTTTGTAAAGCTGTCACATACTTTGAATGAGTTTATGTTACACCCCACCTCTTGTTCCCTGAAAATTATGCTTCAATGTTATGTTTTGTAAAGCTGTCACATACTTTGAATGAGTTTATGTTACACCCCACCTCTTGTTCCCTGAAAATTATGCTTCAATGTTATGTTTTGTAAAGCTGTCACATACTTTGAATGAGTTTATGTTACACCCCACCTCTTGTTCCCTGAAAATTATGCTTCAATGTTATGTTTTGTAAAGCTGTCACATACTTTGAATGAGTTTATGTTACACCCCACCTCTTGTTCCCTGAAAATTATGCTTCAATGTTATGTTTTGTAAAGCTGTCACATACTTTGAATGAGTTTATGTTACACCCCACCTCTTGTTCCCTGAAAATTATGCTTCAATGTTATGTTTTGTAAAGCTGTCACATACTTTGAATGAGTTTATGTTACACCCCACCTCTTGTTCCCAGAAAATTATGCTTCAATGTTATGTTTTGTAAAGCTGTCACATACTTTGAATGAGTTTATGTTACACCCCACCTCTTGTTCCCTGAAAATTATGCTTCAATGTTATGTTTTGTAAAGCTGTCACATACTTTGAATGAGTTTATGTTACACCCCACCTCTTGTTCCCTGAAAATTATGCTTCAATGTTATGTTTTGTAAAGCTGTCACATACTTTGAATGAGTTTATGTTACACCCCACCTCTTGTTCCCTGAAAATTATGCTTCAATGTTATGTTTTGTAAAGCTGTCACATACTTTGAATGAGTTTATGTTACACCCCACCTCTTGTTCCCTGAAAATTATGCTGCAATGTTATCAAGTGTCTGTAACACAACAGAGTCAAAGTGTCTGCCTGCCATTATTATTCTCCAAAGTTTAACTTTTACCTATCTCTTGAGTGCGACCGAGATCTCCTGCTTCTGCTCCTACTGTGTTTGGAACTGCTTTTCCTAGACCTGTGATCTCGAGACCTTGACCTGTAAGCAGAAAGTTAAAAACAGTTTTTATTACAATGACAACACAATGATGGAGTATTTACGAACCTCTCTTTGTGTCTTGCTTCACTTTGTCATTATAAATGGACATGTGTCTTCAGTACCACAAAAAGCGTATCAAAGTGGTGCCTACAATATGTCCAGACTAAATAAAGAAAACATAAACCTGATCTACTGCAGAAACTAAAAAGACAAAATCTTGACACAGTATAAAGGTAAAAGTAGACACACAGCAATTATCGTTGGATGAGGAAGTGATAGAGCTGTTCTAAGCCTCAGCTTTGTGAGCTAGAATGGCCAATTCTCTTCTCTACTGCCTTTCTTTCCTTGAGAACATCTCTGGTACCTATTTAATTAGGCTGGGTGGACCTAGGAGACTTTTAAGTGGAAACGAATTTTGCCCCAACTAGTATTTGAACTCCAAACCTTCAGGTTGATAGGTGAGTGCACTAATTACAATGCCATCTGGGTACAGTAAACCTGACAAATGCTGGAGAGATAGAACCATGAAATCTAAAAAAAACAGACTATACACCAGAATGAACATAGTGGTTGTCCTGCAGGGAACAAGACAATAACAACCTGGCAGACAAAAGTGATAAAGAGGCATATATAATGCATTACTGTATTATGCAACCCAAGAGATGATCAATTATAGCCAATACAGAAGAATTGACCATTTAACATCATATTAACATACATTAGAGAATAATTTAATAATATAAAGAATATGAGATGGGTAATATTTATTTGAGTTTTGAACTACGGAAGGATTTGATACAAGTTGGGGTAAAGGCAATTAAATGTGAAGTGGCTGTAAAGCTGATGAAAGAATGAAAAGAAAGAAAAAAAAATGAAAAGAAAAAAACAAAGCAAAAGAAAGAAAAAGGTTATATATATATATTATATATAATATAGGGAGCCGCGATAGCTCAGTGGTTAGTGAACTGGACTACCGCGGACAAGGGGTAGGGTTTGATCCCAACCGACGGCTTCCGGGTTCACCCAGCCTTAAATGAGTACCAGATTTTTTTCTGGGAAAGTAAATCAGCACAGGCGTAATACTGACCACATTACCCCAAAAATCATGTGCTGAAGGTCTGTAAAATATAGGGTCACTAACACCATAGTTCCCTATACGCCACTTGGCGTGACGGGGGTACTTTACTTACTTATATATAATATTTGTGTTATGTCCAATATTCCACTCAGCAAGGCCGTAAAATTAAAATGACTGAGGATGTGCATCTTCTGGATAGAAACATATGGTTATGAATCATGGACAATATTGCAAAAGGTATGGAAGAAAATAGATTCATTCCAAACAAAATGATACAGAAAAATCTTCCAGACACCTTAGATAATTTTAAAAAAAACACCAAGATAATGTAAGAAATTACTTCATCCAAGTTTAGGTTAAAAAAAAAAAAATATTTCTGTGGAAGCAACAAAAAAATAGTGAAAACCCAATGGTTGACAGAACCAAAAACACCACAGAAGGAAAGAAAATAAAAGTACACATAAAAGGTAGTTGACAGAATACAATTTCATAGATTGCTGTGATGAGCTTTAAGCCAACATTATATAACTTGATATTTTTAGGTAAGAAATATTTGTCACAATATTAACATTTTCCTAAATCATGATTTAACTTTGGAAGAGAAAACACAAGGTAAAAGAGACAGATCAAGACTAATGTGGATGAATCAAAAGATGGATAAATCAGCTTATGACAACCTGCACCATCGGAACAAGAGAGAACAGAATGGCACTCCATGGTAGCCAACCTTGATGCAGAGACAGCACTCAATGATGTTGGTGAAATCGCGAGCTAGGTGCTCATTTAAATCATTGAGTTGACAGGTTTATTATGTACAGAAAGAAATGGGTCATGAAAGCAGAGCAGCCATTCAACTACTTCTAAGAATAGAGAGTATCATGATATATAAAATATTTGTCATTATTACCTCAAACCAAGACAGGAAACACAATTTAAATTGGACCAAGTGACCAACCTGTGTTTATGCCTGTGTCTGTCCCGACTCCTAGATCGATGACGATCTCTATCTCTGCTGCGATCTCTTGGACTTCTTTCAGAATCACCTCGATCATAGTTGCTCTTGCTCCGACTTGAACTTCTGTCAGAACTCCTAGCTCTTTCAGCATCTGCATCCATCTCCCGTTTCAGGCGCATCTCTTCTCGTTGTACCTCCCTCTGAGCTCTCCTTTCAGTAACTACGGACTAAGACACAAATCATGACCATGAAAATCAACACCATCTGACCTCTGAGCTCTCCTTTCAGTAACTACGGACTAAGACACAAATCATAACCATGAAAATCAACACCATCTGACCTCTGAGCTCTCCTTTCAGTAACTATGGACTAAGACACAAATCATAAACATGAAAATCAACACCATCTGACAATCACAGCAATGAGCAGAGCTGAAGGTACATTAAATATTCATGACCTAATTGCTTATTTTTATGCTACAACAATGATTTTTCATAAATAAAATCAGGATACTACAATAGATACCTGCATGTTACATCTTGAATTTAATTATTGTTATGGCTAGTATCCCATTTCAAGAGTGGGCTGATGGTTCTATATGAGGTAGGAGAGTAAGACCACATGCCCCATGTAATCACTATGAAGTCAGTTTCTATATCAACCCCAAAAGAAACAATTATTTTTGACTTGCAGTAACTTGAATCACAATCACCTTTCCAACATGAATAGTTTTTTTCTTAAAATAAAATCAAGATGCCAAACACTAGGACGCTACAATGGAATAGCTATGTGGCACTCCAACTTCAAGGTCTAGGCATTCAGGAGACTTTTCTCTGTTAGTTGTTATTGGCTACACAGTCCATAATGATAGATGAGTTCATGTTATTAAGGTTTCACTTCATGCCACATTTTCTTAACTGTGGTCATTTGGAAAGGTTTCTGCAAGATGCCTGAAGTGAATTTGAAGGCAATTATGGTCTTTCACTGTGGCCAAAAGGAACATATACACTTGTATGACCAAAAATATGTATTTCTGTGACTTACCTCAGGGGCCTCGATAGCTTAGTTGGAAAAACCACCCCACTAGCTACCGACGTTCGGACAACTTGTGTTCGATTTCTGTCGTAAGCAGTGTGAGTTGTACTCATGGTTTGAAAAAAAAAACCCTGCCGCTAGCAGAAATGGGATCTAGGGTAGTACTCCTGGAAGGTGAGAAATGCTGTCTTGCATTGTGAATTTTTATGCTTAAAACGACACTATCAAGGAGTCTCCGAACACTTCTGGATAGATGGTCAGCACATATGGGTGAAAACTCGCATGCTAAAACACCAATTCAAGTCTCGTACTTTACCTTTACCTACGCCAGCAGGCATATATTTGGTGATGATGGTTACTGTATGTCTAGATAAGACAATTTAACACATTTGCTATCATGGGGATTTTTAACACGCCATGACGGCTATTTTTAAGATTTTTTTTTAAATATTGAAACAACAGTAATAAAAAATTACAATTTATCTAAATCACACTAATTGTTGTTGGGACAGTTTATTATAAAGTTGGAAAAGTGGGTAAGAAAAGAATTACAAGATTTCAGCGGAACTAATTGCGAAATCATTGATAAATTCAAAGCCACAAATCACTGCTTTTGGGCTCAGTGCGCTGGCTGTGAATGCCACGATTTGCGGCTCGTGGTACAGAATGTGTTAATACTTGAAGTATCTGATATAATGGTCTGTTTTTAATGAGCTTTAAGTTAATCAAGTGATGTAAAATGATAAATTCAGTGCATCACTATTTTTGTTGATAGTGTTGCAGAGTCTGGTGCTGTGGCTAAATATCTTGAATATATTTAACAGATTTGTGTTACAGTTTAATGAACTGTGCATGTCACTCTTTTTTTTAAAATTATAGTAACCACATCAAATGCTGACCTTCAGTTGGTCCAACTTTTCCCTGATGGAGATAAAGCCCAGGTGCAGTTTACCCCCAAAGTGATCAGCCAAACGGCGATCATTATCATGAATTCCTAGGTAGGCACCACACACTTCACAGACTCTCAACTTCTGTTGTTGGTAGCTGGAGGATGGCATAGAGTTCCGAAGTTCAATCTGCAGAACAAATATCACAAGCCTATTTGCATTATAACACAAAGATAACATATACAACATCCTTACTAATTCTTGTCTACTTTGTGAATCAAGCATTTATTCATTAAGTAGCTACTACATTGTCAATCAGGTCTCATGATTAAATGTGTGCCTATGAGACTGCATTTAATCAACAATAGTTGTCCTCTTGCTGAAGACAAGGCAGATATTAAAAGAAAACTGTCCTACAATTCATTACAGTGTTTCTGTTGTCTATCTAAAAGCAGCTTTCCACAAAATGAGGAAGATACTGTGCAATCCATTTTTGAAAATAGAAACAAGAAAAAGAGTTCTTAAAAGTTATGTAGAGCTGCCAGTCTTAACATATGGGTATGGATCATGGACAATAGGACAACAGACAAGAAAATCACTGGAGGCTGTAGAATTGTGTTTTTTTATAGAAAAATATTGAGAATACCATGGACAGCTAACAAGAGCATTGAAAACGTTCTAAAAGAGGCCAAAGCAAAAAGGAAGCTAATATCTAATATTAGGAAAAAAAACAATCGTCATTTTTAGGCCATGTAATGAGAAGGGAACAGCTGGAATATATTGTATCAACTGGGAAAATTGAGGGAAGAAAGAGATAGAGGGAAGCAAAGAGAAATGATAACAGACTGCTTAAGAGAATGGCTTGGCAGAAGGTCAACACCAGAAATGATAAATAATTGTTGAGATCGAAAGTTGTAGAGAGACATGATCATGTAGAGAGACATGATCATCTATGTCAGCAGGCTTAGTACTTGCTGTTGAGTCTCTGTTATTGGTGAGCCTGTCAATTTCAGCAAAGCAGATGATGCCAGCTGTCACCACCACTTTTATCAGTGTTCTTAGTATTTCTCAAGGATAGCTTCCTTTTTTTTTTGCCTGTTTCCCATATGAGGACTTACTTTGTGATTCTCTTGTTATCTTTTCTCTTCACATATGGCTGGCACATGTCCAACTTCTTTTCTAGATACGAATAATCTAATCATGAAAATATTCATCCAATCACGCTCAATCCTGACAGTTAAAATAACAAAATTAACAAAGCTTCAAACCACATGTAATTACTATGAGGTCAGTTTCAATATCAACCCCAAAAGAAACAAATTATTTTTGACCTGCAGTGGCTTGATGAATCACAAGTGTAAAATGGTTGTTGTTGTTGTTCTTCAGCTTTCAAGTCTTGTGATCATGCGAACCACAAAAGAGTTAAAGAATCTAGCTATTTTGGACATATAACAAATAAGAGAAAATATAAGGCAGAAAAAAAAAAGAATAGAGATGGCAAAAAGCAATTTTATCAAATCAACATACGTGTGTGCGTATGTGTGTGTAAAAAATAATATCATGGCACAAGATGAGTTGGTCACAAGGTTAGAACTCATACAAGCATTGTGTCCTGACATCTCCCCTAAAACTGCCCCGTGGCCGACACACTCCATCTTTGACAGGTTGGATCATCATAACAAATTCAGATTCTACCGTACAACCTAAAGCACCAGGCAAAAAAAATAATATTCTAAGTACAGATTTGCCCCAAGAACAAGCTCAATGAGTCACCTGAAGTCATTTTGTTAAAGTAACATGTCCTAGAGAGGGTCATCACAACATAATATGTGCCATACACAGGAGTAGTAAGATTTCCATTACATATAAGCATAACATCTGTATTCCAGCAAGTTGTAAATGCAATGTGTCTTTACTCCATATGTCTTTGACATGTTGTGTATCACTTTTTTTTCCAAAAGAGCAGAAAATTGAAGCCTTTGAAATGTGGATCTATAGGAAAATCGGGAGAATGGAATTGTAGAAGGACAAGAAGACAAAAAAAGGATGTTCTGAATGAGCTGAAAATTAAAAAAAAAGAACTTAAAAAATACAAAATAAATTTTTTTGACATGTGAAGAGACAATAAAGATAGGCCTAACAAACTCTGGACCTACCTCTGATTGTGACTTGGCAACTTTCAGAGCTTCAACCTCCTCCATCATCTTCATGGATTGATCAACTTCTCCAGCAACAGCGATTTCCTCAGCTTTGGCCATCAGTGTTCCAATCTGTTCTCCAAGGGCATGAATTTGCTCTGCCTGCACGTTTAAAATCAGTTAATTACTTGACAATAATAGTGAAAACATTTATATGACTGTGAAACATGGAGAACAACAAAAATGACAATCACAAAACTGCTAACCTTCAATAATGGATACTTCTGCAGAATAGAAGAATGGAAATGAGAGGAAAATCACTAACATAGAATTATAGAAAAGTAACAGTACTAGTGGGCAAAGAGATACAATAAAGACGATGGCGTTCGATAGGACATACAATGCAGGAGCTGGCAGAGAGTATTATATGACAGGCTCTGTTTTAGAATCCCCAGGGAGGAGACAAAGAGGAAGACCAAAATATACTTGGAGAAGACAGATAGAGGTAGAGATGAAGAGGGTGAGGAAGATATGGAACGATCTTAAAAGAATGGCAAGAGACAGAATAGCTTGGAAAATGTTTGTTGAAAACCTAAACTCCACAGCCAGTTGAAAAGAAGAAGTAGAAGTATAGTGAAAACAAAGTGCATTATTACCCTACCGAACCTAACAATACTTAGAGTTAAGGTCTTATGATCATATGAACTTTACTCTTTATCCTGTTTCATGGCAAAGGGGTAAGACAATATCTTGACACAAGATGGGCTCATGGATGGAACTTGTATGTGCCCTGATTTTTTTCTCCCCTAATCCTGCACCATGGCTGACACACTCTGTCATCGGCAGGCTCGATCTTAGTTTGACATAGGAGTTTTCCAACTCATAGGGTGAATGCTGGCCAGGGCTGTTGTGCATACCCTGCTTGTACAGGTGATCCATTTTTGTGGTGGTTGCAGCAGATACAATTTTGTGGTGATTGTAGTAGATCCAGTTGTATATCCAGTTTTGTGGTGGTTGTAGTAGATCCAGTTTTGTGGTGGTTGTAGTAGCTCCAGTTTTGTGGTGGTTGCAGTAGATCCAGTTTTATGGTGGTTGCAGTGGCTCTAGTTTTGTGGTGGTTGCAGTAGATCCAGTTTTGTGGTGGTTGCAGTAGATCCAGTTTTGTGGTGATTGTAGTATATCCAGTTTTGTGGTGGTTGCAGTAGATCCAGTTTTGTGGTGATTGTAGTAGATCCAGTTTTGTGGTGATTGTAGTAGATCCTGTTTGATTCGTACAAGGAGTCTGGTCTGAGATAGATGGATGACATAGACCTGTCTGTGTCAAAAGGAGAACACACAGTTAAGAGTTAAGAGGATGCAAAGATAAAGATGGTGGAAACAGCATTAAAAAATGGATTATAATTGGCAGCCAGAACATACCAATCAAACACTGCAGCTAGATTTTTAAATTGATGACAATGACTAATTGATAAGACAAAATAAATCACAATTATTACATTATAAAAATGAAAAATTAAAGCTCCAAAAACATCAACTATCGCTTTTAAAAAAACCCCACCTAGTTGTAACCCTGGCATTCAATAGACTTAGAAACATTTGGTGCTCAGCTAGTCTCCATCTCAGCACCAAGTTTAGAATTTCAGCACCAAGTATAGAATTTACAAATCAAATGTGTGATTCATACTCCTATAAGCAGCAGAAACATGGAGAATGAACCATAAAATATAAAGCAGACTTAGAGGATTTGAATGTTGTTGTCCCAAGAGGATTCTAAACGTCTGTTTGGATCAACACATTATGAACAAAGAAGTCACCAGAAGTTCAGGCATTAAAAACATCAATCAAGAAGTGAAAAGAAGACATTGGAAATGGCTATGCCACATTCTACAAATGGAACGAACCAGGCATCCACACCTAGCATTAACATGGACATGACCTGGCAAACGAAGAAGTGACATACCATTGGGGACATGGTGATGAACCATACACGATGAAATGATTGAGGCTGGCAGGTCCTGGCGAGAGCTGTCCATGCTTGCTCCAGACTGTATTGGGTAGAGATCTCTTGTGGGTGCTCTATGCTTCAGCTGGAGTTTAGAAGAAGAAGAAGTAGGCTCCACAAACACCCAACTATCCTGTTCCTTAACATAAGTATGTTTTCTAACCTTCGAGTTTGCCTCTTCACTGAGTTCTTCTTGTGTTTCCTTCAAACGGCGTTTGGCTACCTCTGTCTTGCGGTCACAATCTGTGATGAAGCTCTGAAGATGCTCCATAGCCTAAACAAATAAAAGAAATCAACAGCATGAGACAAGAAAACACAAATCATTTATAATAAACAAGAAAACATTTATATTGAAAACAGTGGGGATTTGAGTGCTCTAGAAGTCAGATGTCCATCCCTGGACAGGACAGTTCTGGGTTGAACTACACCACATGCAGTGGCAATTTTTCACTTCAAATCATATCTTTGGGGCTTTACCCTACCCGTGGTCTCTTGGTGTGAGATCCAATGTCTAGCCCTCCCTCTAGAATAACAGCAAAAAAAAAAAAAAACAGGAGGTCCTGTGTGCACTCTGCATTCATTAAACATCTCTTGGCAGATAAAAGTCAAAAAAGATAAGACCAAAGTGGTGGCAAAAAATGAAGGTTATATCAGGCTGAAAATCACAGATATAGTGGCTTTGCTACAAACTAGTAATACAACACATACACATCTACTTAATGGGTGAATGTAGTAGAATAATAAAGACTAGCTAGTGTGAAGGTGGTAGGGTAGAAATGATAACTTTCCATGTCTGATGACTCATTGCTAAATCTTGTAGATCTTGTTTTGTTCTCAAGCTCATTTTTTTTTATACCCCCCTTTCCCCTCTTTGATTTCCACATGAGGGCTGGCATGGAAGTCTTCTTTCATCCATTCTGAGCACATGATCAACTAAGTACTTACAGAATATTTTCCTTACATAGCTTGACAAATACCCTTGCATGGTCTCCTCTCTTATAGTCTTATTTGATGCAAAGTGTCTCCAATTCATGTTTAAGAAAAGTCATGTGAATAACAGATAACATACGCCAGTAAACACTAATGACATAAAAGATCTTGCACCAAACATGATAAAATCTTGAATAAAACATTTAAGAGCAACATCAAAGAATTGAACAGCAGGTCCTGATTAACCAATTGAACTATTAAAATTTGTCACAGACATAGGAATAGACTATCTATCTATTGACCTTTCGAGCCGTAACCGGCCCATAGGGCGTAGACCAAGATACACCTTCTCCTATATGAATTTTTGTTCTAGCAGTTTTCTTTTAAAGATATTTTATCAAATCTCGCCATCTGTCTCTGTTCTGTGCAAGCAGTTCTATCTCATTGAGGGAGCCGATTCCTGCTGCTCTTGCCAGGAATAGACTGGCTATATAGATTTAACCAACTGGCTATTTTTATTGTTGTTTTGACATTTTGGCTAGATTTTTTTCTTATCAATTATGCTAGGACAGCGGCCATTTTCAGCATATTCATTTCAATTTCCAACTGCCAATTCTTTAATGTGTGCAGATGGTGCACACAGGTCCTCCTGTTTTTCATTTTTATCTGAACAGAATCTCACTACCCAGAGGCAAGGGTAAAGCCACGAAGAAAGCACAGATTTACTATTTTTTTAAAATTCCATTGGTTGGGATTGAACCCAGGACCTAGTTGTCTAGAGGCTGACATCTAGCACCTAGACCACTCAACCCACACACTATATTGATTATACAACATTCTTATTTTTCTGTTCACTTTCTGCAGAGTATAGGCTATCAGCAAAACTTTCCATGCCATCTTCTCTTGTGCCATTCTCTCAAGATCACTTCCAGTCTTTCCAATTTGTTAATTCCCTGTTGGACCCCAGGCATGCACCATATACAACATATGAATAAAACACACACGCGAGCGCACGCATACGCACACAAAGCACCCCCCCACCCCCACTTTTCCCCGCCCCACCAAAAAAACTTATAATGGAAATAGAGAAGTAGTAAACTCAACTATATTCAATACAGAGAGCTACCATTTATAAGCCATGCTGTCAACTAAATGATGCACAAATGGGATTTATAAGAATCAATAGGTGTCAATAAAGTAGACAGGTAACAGCTGTGAAAATATTACTGCAGTATGGAGTCAAAGCCCACCTGAACAGACTGTACAAAAATGTATACTAAAAGAAGGTAAAACTATTATTTGATCATAAGAGGAATTTACTAATAAGATTGGAGGTAGGCAAGGCTGGACACATTCACTCCTGTTATTCATCCTTATATATAAATCACATATGTAATTTAGCAAATCCTGGTGAATGTAACATTCTCTGATAGCTTTTGCTTGCTGATGATTCTTTTGCCTATTTAAGCTTGATATCTTTATCGAAGGACTTAATTTTATGTGACAATAATTTTTTTTTACATTTTTTCACACTAGCAGACATATGTGCAGGTGTCCCTCGCGTTCAGAGGTACTCTCATTTTTTTCATCTTTGAGAGTTTTGGCAACATGGGTAGATTCTTTCCTCCCAATCTTGACCAAGCAGCTGCCACTTTCACCCTAATCTTTCCAATTTCTGACTGCCAAGGGTAATTATGTGCAGGATGCACACGGAATCTCCGGGACACGGGGAAGGGTAAAGCCATAAGGAAACTATGAATTAGTTTTTTGTTTTTTTTTTTCAATTCTCACAGTTGTGGGAATTGAACGCAGGATCTCCTTGTACAGAGGCTGACATCCAACCTCTAGACCGTCCAGCTCCCACACCTACTATATTGATAATACAACATGATCCTCTTATTCTTTTCCTTTTCACACCTTATGCGAAAGCATAGGTTTTCAACAACACTTCCCTAACCATCTTGTTTGGTGCCATTCTCTTAAAATCACCTCAAGTCTTCCCCAATTTTTTACTTCCCTGTCTGGCTGCAGTAATGATGGATATATACAACATATAAATAAAAAACATATCCCACCACTCAACCCAGATTTGAAGAAAGCTATTATTATACTCCAATGGAAGAAAATGAAGAGTAAACTCAAATATAGCCAATGCAGAGAGCTATCACTATTTGGTAAAATACTAGAGTAGAAGCCAAGTCTTATAATCGAACCACAACTAGAAGATGCACAAGTGGGATTTATAAGAATCAATATATATCAAATTTGTATTAAGATAAAGGAGAAGAAAATCAATTACAATCAAGAACTTAGCATAGTATTTGTGGACCAAGAAAAGGCCATCAATAAAGTAGACAGGCAACAGCTGTGAAAATATTACTACAGTATGGAGTCATTGCCCCACATAAACAGACTACTGTACAAAAACTTATACCAAAACAAAGTAAAACTAATACTTGATCATAAGAAGAATTAACTAATAAGATTGGTGATAAGCAAGGCTGAGTACTTTCACTCCTGTTATGCATCATATATATAAATCACATATGTGTAATTGAGCAAATTCAGGTGAATGTATTCCCTGAGAGCTTCTGCTTGCTGATGATCAAGATTGAATAAATTCATAAAACTAACAAAATCTGAATCAAGCTTGAAGGAAACAGAACAAGATTAACACGGAGAAAAAAGTCGCCTTGGTGTTAGATAGAATAGAGTGAGAACAAAGTAGTGAAACAAGTGAAAGATTTGTCATATTTTGAAACCCCTAATACTTGCAAATAGGAACACTGAGACTGAAACAGTGAACTTTTGAAAAAAAATAAAATAGCAAAATAAATCAAATAGCAGAACAAATAACACCTATTATAAAAAAGAAACATGAACTTGGATCCATAAAGAACAATTCTGCAAGCATCAAACTTGGACCGTGACATTCTGTCACGGTCCAAGTTTGATCAGTCTTATACGAGCTCATCCACAGTGACAATATGTTGCAGAAATACATCACCATAAAGTCTTATACCTACGCAGAAGCTCCTGATGAGCACCATCACATCTCTCTCTGTCATTCCAGGTGTCATTTGCATGGATATCCATCTCATGCACACTTTTCTGAACTTCAACTAATCATGAATGATATGATTGGCTGGTTCAACATTAATGTCCAATAGTGATAGCACGTCCTTCATTGTGAGATGCCAGTTTATCCATATCACATTCTCTATGGCTATAATGTTGTTTTCCGTGACTGCTGGACAAAAGCAAAGAGAATCCTCCACTCTAGTGACGTTGTTCTTGAATTTCTCAGGACATTCAAACATTTACATGACACATACACCTACCACTGAGTTCTCATCTGATGATGAATATCTATAGGTTTTACGTCACTGCTTTTACACACAAAAAATCTCAGAAAGCTTTGCTGCTCTTGTTTGGTTTAAAAAAAAAAAAACACCATCTTGAAGTGTTTTCCAAGTTTCAATGCACACCAACACCACCTACTGGTAGCTCAAGGTCACTAACTTTGCATAGTAGACAAGCAATGATATCAATCATACACACAATACAACTAAGCCAGTTTTCCCGCTGAACTTCCCTTGTATTTTGACAATGATAATTCTAAAAATCAATAAAGATATTACCAAACTGTTAATCAACAAAAATGTAATACCTATTTTAATATTTAACAGTTTCATGCAAAACCTTGTGAAAAAATCATGCTAGTTTTGTATATAAAAGAATCCAAGACACTTACATCAATATCATAAAAGAAATCCTTAGCTTTGGCAGCTATCTCATAGTCTGCACGAAACGCCAGGTCATGTACATTCGGACAGTCTCCAAGGTCCATCCGCTGTAATAAACAAAAGCTACCTCTAACAAATTAAGTTACTCTAAATATAAATCATACAAAAGTCTGAAGGATTCCCTCTCCGCTATATGACATCTCCATGAAAGAATAAATAATTTATATTGCTATACTACATTTTATTATAAAATGTCACGCTCTAGCATATGATTTGGTGACACAGCAAATACGAGCTTATTAACCCTAGGTTACGATAGGGTAATCAAAATTACTGCATCACAATACAAATGCTTAAAATTTTGACAGTTTGCTGTGGTCAAACATTTCCCCGCACCATGTACCTTCCTAATTACTAGATTCCTGTGACCCCTGAGTGTTGGATATGTTTCCTTTGATGTTTGTGATGCAGTAATTTCTGTATTGTAATTTCTGTTTGTAATTGCAGTAATTGTAGTTTGACCCCCCCCCCCACCCCAATTTCATGAGATACGATCTTGTATAATGTGAAAATAAAAAAACGCCCATTTTCAAGAAATAAGTTGTTTTCCCGTTTTTTTTTTTTTTTAGTTCCTGTGACCAGGAAAATGTCCTCGGTCATCTGCTGACATCAAACAACCCTTTGTAACTCTGGAAACATGGTGGATCATGCTTGGTGGTAGCTGAACATACTGACAGACTTACGGCATAGATAGACAATGTAACACACCTAGTCCAAGCAGTCAAGTTTGGGTCATAAGTCAACATGAGACAGGAACCAGTGTCTCTCCTAGTGTGAACTCACAGCTGTGTGTCAAAAGTTCAAAGAAAATACTAGCGCTCATAATGTTACAATTAAGTGGTAGTAATTTTTACTACCATATCGTAAACACGTGAGTCACAGATATGTGTCGTAATCTAGGGTTAAAAGCATGTATTTAATGTGTGAATAACCCTATAATAATCCAGTTTGGAGTTTAATTTATATATAAACACCCCTTTTCATTTTTTTTTTTTACATAATTGTTTCATGCTTGTTATCGTTGTTACTGGCGGCTTCCTGTTGTAATGTTGAATTAAGTTCTCATTTAAATGTTTATTATTAACAATGCAATAATTTTTTTGTGTCTGATTCAAAACTCCTGAGAAGAAATAAGCATGCATATATGTGCACAGAATCAAAGAACTCACAATTTAATAATCATACCACAGTAAAGCAATATTAAGCTTTGCTTTCAAAATAACATTTACATGAACAAAAATAACACAGAAAAAGAGAATAGTAGCCAACAATGTCGGCTTTCAACAGGAGGATGTAGAAATTACAGTAGTTAGATTGTGTTATTATTTAGGTTATGTCACATTTAAGTTAAAGTATTAGTAGTTAAGCCGACAGGAAAGCTCATATTTAAAGGGGAATGAAATAAGGAAGTTAGACTGTGCTTATGGCATAAAATCATAGCAAATAAATGATTCATAATAAACAATTAAACAAGCAAATTAAAATAAAAACCTATAACCAAGTGTACTCAAGCATCTCTGAATAGCACCTGCCAAAACAAAGGAATGCACACGACAATTGTTTACTTTAGGCTCTTAAATTAAGAAGAGTTCTTATATCAGATATTAAACTTCATCTAACAGTTGGGTGGCAAGAGTTCTAATGCCATTAAGCTCCTTAACTCAAGCACAACCCACTGGATACTGTCATGCTAGCTTGTGCTCAGTCTGGTTTAACTGATACAACAGCAAATAACAACCCAGCGTTTAATCTTCTGAAAATAATCACTAGAAACTCCTTCCAATTTCTAGAGCATAGACAGAACTTGAAGTATAATGTTTGCACATGGTATTTAAACAGAGATGGCGATCAAAATGGATCCAACTCACGGTTTCTTACGTACCCACTCCTAGAATGTCAATGTATGTTACAGTAAGACACACCAACCTGATCCCAAGAAGCATTTTTGAAGCTAAAGGAGGAATAAGAGAGAAAAAAAAATTAAATTAAAAACAATCGCCTGGCAAAATAAGTATGGATTTTGGCCAGCCGTGTGACTGCCAAACAACCACTCACCGTGCTAGCCAGTATATCATGAGGGCAACAGCTGAGTAGGAAGCTCTTACATACCCGAGGATCATCAAATTTCACTCGATACTTGTCAGAATCGCCTACGGTCAGTGAGAATTAATGGAGAAGAAACAAAAAAATTAACACATAAGTATGTACATTTGGTCATCCAAGTCTGTAACAAGAACTGGCTCTTATTTATTTTATGCATACATATTTTCTTTGCCCTTTTCAACGCTTGCCACAGAAAAATCAACGTTTATAGGATGGCTTGCAAACTTTGCATTATAATAAAAACCTGATAGTAATCAGCCTTTTCCAGTGATTTATAGATTATTTGTCATCTTGCATGATGTGCATCTTCTATCACTTACTAGAACAGTTAAACATAATACAACAATAAAACAATCTTATGTCAGACCAAATAGAACTAAATAAATGGACAAATAAATAATGCTAGCTGTCAAAGAAATGTTTGGAAACATTTAATTCTGGCACTGATGGGAAAATGTGAAACCGTGAGTAAAGCTGGAAAAAATAACATGGAAAAATTAACATAAAATTGTTTTGAACAGCTAAACTAATAGGAAAACAGGATGAAATATAACGTTTTACCACAGACCTTCATCAGAAACACTTCAGTAGAAACAGCTTTTTTTTTGGAACAATCTATTTCTTACATCAATCTATATCTTACTTAAATCTTTCTAAACAATTTATCTCTTACTTAGAGGCCATAGAGATGGAATTTCTCAGAAGAATGTTGAAAGTTCTCTGGACAGCTAAAAATAACAATGAGGACATTCTCAAGGAGGCCAACACAAAATGGGACTCCTAAAAAACATCAGAAAGAAACAATCAACATTTTTCTGGCACATCATGAGAAGAGGAGAGTTGAAATACTTGGTTACAACTGGCAAAATACAAAGAAAGAGAGATTGGGGATGACAAAGAGAGAAGATACTAGATAGCTTAGTGTCATGGCATGGAAAATAGTCAACAACAGAATTGATATGATGCATTATAAATAGAAAATTGTGGAAAGACATGATCGCCTGTGCCAACCGGTATGGCACATGATGATGATCTCTTACTTCAACCGTTCGGAACAATCTATCTCTTACTTCAACTTTTCTTAACAATTTATTTCTTATTTCAATCAATTATCAAAAATGCATTTTCTTTGTGGCAGCAGGAGCTAACTGGCTTCATGGTGAGCAGGTTTGATCAACACTCTCAAACCTCCCTTGTAACTATCTGTCTGTGTAACAGATGCATGTCCTTATATATTAAAAATGCTAAGCTGTTTTTCAATTCTGTATTTCTTTGGGAAACATCAGAATACAGGAAGGAGGAAGACCTAGAGAGACACTAAACACAACACTTATAAGAGAAGCAAAGTTGGCAGGCATAGACTCATTAGATAAGTTAAATATATTGTCAAGAATAGAGATAAGGTGGCGAAAAACATTATGAGCCTTAAGCAACATCTAGCAACCCTGGAAGGATCAAGATCAAGTACTTAAATTTCTCCAGCTTGTAATGAGGAATCAAAATAGCAGCTGCAACTCACCATCAATCACTAGCCATTAGTAGTGTCACAAGACAATCCCGTGACTTAAGTAATTAGCCAATATATCTACTGTAGGGTGCACCATTTATCTGCTTCTGACACTTTGTGGATGATAATATACAACTAAAAAAAAAAACATATTTCCAAACTATTTCTCTTCCCTTATATATGTGGATAATAAACAGGAAAAAGACACTTCAATGACAGCTACTTCAAACTTACATGAGGATAATTATCTTGTAAAATAACTAATTTAAATCTGTTTGTTGAGAATGATAGATATGATAGACATAGTAGTAAAAGAAAGCAATGAGAAAGGTCTCAATGTGAATAGTAAAGCAATAAAACAGAAGTAATGGTCATGCCGAGGAAACAATCATCACCACGCAGCATGAAAAAAAAAAGACAAATCTGAAACAAGTGCAACACCTCAAATACTTGGGCACGATAATAACATCATTATGGAATGGAAGATGCACCACAGAAATAAAAAGCAGATAGCTCAGGCCAAAGTAGCATTTCAGAAAATGAAAAACATCTTGTGTAACAAATCTATGCCATAGAAGTGAGAAAGAGAGTTCATGTGTGCTATATATAGCCAATTATGACCTATGGATAGTAGACAAACAAATGAAAAGATGATTAGAGGTGACAGAGATGGAATTTCTCAGAAGAATGTTGAAAGTTCTCTGGACAAAGACCAAAAAAAGACCAACGTGGACATTCTCAAAGAGGCCAACACAAAAAGAGAGCTCATTAAAAAACATTAGAAAAAAATAGCCAACATTTTTCAGGCACTTCATGAAAAGAGGAAAATTAGAATACTTGGTTACAACCGGCAAAATACAGGGAAAGAGTGATCGTGGACAACAAAGAGAGAAAATACTAGAAAGCTTGGTGTCATGGGATGCAAAACAGTCAACAACAGAATTAATGCATATTCACTGTGGATAGAATATTGTGGAAGGACACAATCGCCTATGCCAACTGGTATGGCACATGATGATGATGTATATAAGTTATAAGTGAACACAATATAATTAATAAGGCCTCAGACATTCAGAGACTAGTATGAATCCTCTACCCTAGATATTAAAGAATTAGGGACAATTATAAAGGTCAGAGAGAAGAAAGTTCAGTACTCAAAAATAACATGCTGAGATCTAATATGTCTGGCTGAAATGCACATATGTAACTAGCTGTATACATACACATACACACCAATTTAATCGGTTTTTTTTTTTTTAAGGGCAGACAATGAAGAAGAGCTGTTGTTTGGCGAACACAGTAAAAACTATAATCACACAGAAGCAGGGGATATTTATTGATACGATGGATAGGTCACTAACCTGGCATGAAAATTGATAAACTACAATCACTCTGGAATGTAAGAATTTGTAATGATCAAAAACAAGTAATAAGGCTTATGAATGATAATATAATGGATGAATCATTAAAGTGCTGCTCTAGTCAACTGCTGATAGGATAGTTTTACTAAAAGCAATATTAATATCCTGCTGCAACATACTTAATCTAAAATTTAGTAAAATACTTGGTACTTGTTAGACTGAAACAATCAGCCCTAATCTCACACACCATCTGCTGAAAGTTAGTGAAAGTCAGCACTTTTTCTACAGCTAATTTGCTTTTTTGTATGTTACAGGTATTTCCATAAAAGTATTTTTGAGACTTCAGAAGTAGTTGATTTATCATATACACAAATTCAATATCAGCAATCTCCTACATAAAAGTTTACTGATTACTGAAGACTGGTGCGAAGCACGGAGGAGTTAATAGAAATAAGAGAAGGTTAAGGTGAGATAGAGGTTATGATATCAAGAGAAGTCATTGGCTAGGAAATTAAGAAAGTAGTTGTTGATTGACTGGGGTACGCGGTACTTAAGGCCATGAAGAGAGTTTTAGAGAGAGAGATCACATGTAAGCTAGAGACTCCGGAGACTGACGCACACAACTAGGGCGTGTGGCCTTAGTAGCCGTAGTAGAGTGCATGCTCTGTGTTAGATAGTAGTGAATAGGATTAAGTTTCGATAGGAGGTAGAAACTCTCATGTAGGAGAGTAACTCGAAAGTGAGTACAAGAGTCAGAGGTACCTAGCTATCATTGATACCCGAGCGGAGATGTCAGGCCACTGGCTTTTGTGATCTACATTGTTGTTTGTGGAATTATGACATTAAAGTCTTATTATGTTTTAACACAAGAGACTTACGTTATGTAATTGATTCATTGAAACATGTGTACAGTAGACCAACCCAACAGCCGGAGTCAAACACAACGCAAAGTACAGAAATTAGACAGTTAACAACAACTGAGTACAGATCTTAAAGGAAGAGCGAGCGGTGACAGTGAAGGAAATCACCAAAAACAATTAGCCTGTATCCTATTGACAGGTAGACGCTGTAGAACTTGACGCTCAGGCGTTGCCTGTGCTACGTTAAAGACAATAGGTTATAATGGCCTACCATCGTGAAGATGTCCAGTTAATGGCTACCGTGTTACCTTGTGATGCCTTTGAACCTGGAAGCATTACAATTACAGTTACATTTACCTGCGTGACGCTTTTGAAATATTTTTGAACCTTTGAACGGACATCTTTTACATTGATATCATAGACTCTTTCAACGCGGGACACCAATGATTTTTACAATAACTCTTCTCTCAAATTATCATAAAGAAATGTCAATAAAATGACCAACTTGATGACCTGGATTTTGCTGATGACACAACTCTTCTCTCAAATTATCATAATAAAGTGTCAAATAAAATGAGCATACTTGATGAGAGATCACAACAGCTAACACTAAAGCTGAACTATGTGGAAATATCAGACATGACTAGTGGACCAAAGGAACTTTGCTCAATTGGAATCTGGTAACTTCCAGGAGCAATGAAAAGCCAAATTCAATTTTTTTTCTACAATACTGCCATTTTTGGAAATTGGCTAAGGGACTCACACTTAAAACATTTTCCCGGAGATGTCATATGACTTGTGTTACTATTTATATATGTCAAGTGAAAGGTTAGGAAATATCCTACTGTCCGGTGAAAGAATTATTTGAATACTCATTGCCATTTTCAAGATATTCATGTTTGAATGCATTATTTGTACATTTTAATTTTTTTTTTTCTTTATTAGAACAGTAATTTACTGAATGACATTGATGAAACACATATTTTTTAAATTCAGCATCCAATTAAACATAAGCATGTACACATTGGAAAGTGATCTGCCTATAAACTTTTGTGCAAATAATAATTTAAATGGAGCATCTCCATGGATAGAAATCACATTGCCTGCCATATTTGATAGTCAAATCGCATGACTCAGAATAGCTCTGCTTTTTTTTAAACAAAATTTTAAAATTAATTAATTAGTAAAGCAAAACAATGAATTTTAAAATCGATTTACCATTTAAATATAAGTGTGTAAAATTTGAAAGTGATCAGACAATCAAAATTTTCTAAATAAATTATTATTAATGGGAGGGACTATCACCTTTAAAAACCATTGTGCCATCATAAGCAGCCAACTCTCAATTTTCCAGGCATGGACAACTGTCCAAACAGGCCCCATGATATTTTCCTCTTAATCAATTTATGTCTAAAGTCATAACTTTTATTCTAATTGTTGTACAGCCATAATTAAGATATCATTGTTTAGTTTGCATCAAGGGATATCTAGTCTAGTAGCTTTAAACTTGTTTTAAATCACAACAGACTATTTCAAAACTTTTATTACTAAAAACTTTAGTCTTATCTTATTGTCTTATTTTCGTAATTGTCTGCATCTATGTCTAGTTACTCTACGTTATAGATAAGTTTAATACTATAAAATTATTAGTAATAATAACTGCTTCAGTAAGTTACTACTACTACACTGTCTCTAGTCTGTAGTGTAGTCTAACTTAGTAGAGTCTTACTCTTAGTTAAGTAACTACTCTAAGTTAGACACTTAACAGACTTAACTACAGTACTACAGTAAATTAGTAAAGTTGAGTACAGTAGTAGTAGTAGTTTACATTTACACTTCTGCACAGTACAGTTGAGTGCAGTTAATAGTACTACAGTAGTACAAGTACAGTCACTTGAGTCACACTTAATATACTTATACTATATTATACTTAACTGTAACTACTACTACCGCTGCATCTTACTTACTCAAACTACTACTTTCTTAGAGTCGATAAATTATATGATATTCATAGTCTTACTTAAACTTAACAGTGCTAGCCTCTTCTTCTCTTATTCTTAGTCTCTTAGAGTCTCTAGTGACTACCACTACCTCACTACTCTCACTACCAGAGTCACATAATTATAATATAAGTCTCAGTCTGCAGGAGTCTGCTAGACTTGAAGTTAGTTGAGTAGTAGTTCATAGTTATCTGACATCCGTTCTTACCATCTCGAGATGTTCCCATAAGTTCATCGAGCATGGCTCGAATCTGATCGTGCGCAGTCATTGTGAAAACTGAAGATGCAACAATAGTTGTTTGTACACTTGTTTCCTTCAACAAGGCTATACAACACTGTTTGAGTATCGCTGCAGAATATTGTGGACGACAAAATGGCGTACAAAACTTGCTTCGTGACGATCATGTATCGACAACTCACTTCCGGTTACCCTTTCAATCAATTATAGAACCTGCTCTTTTCAAGGCAAAAAATCACGGCTGCTGTAGAAATGTGTTTTTATAGAAGAATGTTGAGAATACAATGGACAGCTAAGAAGTGTAATGAAAACGTTCTGAAAGAGGCCGAAGCAAAAAAAGAGCTAATTTCAAATATTAGGAAGAAACAATCATCATTTTTTGACCATTCAATGAGAGGAGAACAACTGGAATATATTGTGTTGTGACAACGGAAAATTGAGGGACGAAGAGAAAGGGGGAAGCAAAGAGAAAAGATACTAGACAACTTAAGAGAATGGCTTGGCAGAAGGTCAACAACAGAAATGATAAATAACTGTCGAGATCGAAAGTTGTGGATAGGTATGATCACCTGCGCCACCAGGCATGGTACTTGATGATGATGTTCTTTTCACCGTCCTTGATTTTAAGATAAGAATGCTGCTGTTTTCTCGGACATCCGCGATTTTAATACAAAATTCGTTGTTTTTTTTTCACACACTCGCACTATATTACATATCACACAACCAAAAACACATAGTCTTACCATACACGTTTTATACCCATATGTGCACGGTCGCCTATCCAGAAGTGTTCAGAGACTTCTGGATAGTGTCGCTGCAAGCATCGAAACTCACGATGCGTTGCGACATTCTTCACTTTCCCAGAGTAATACCCAGGTACCTATTCAGCCAGCGGCTGGGTCGACCGCGGGGGTATTTTTTTTCCAACCCTGAGTACAACTCGCACTGCTGCCAGCGGGAATCGAACACTGTCCGAACGTCGGTAGCCTAGTCGGGTGGTTTTCCTAACTAGGCCCCCATATCATAAATTGAAACACATGTCCCTCATATCATAAATTGAAACACATGTCCCTCATATCATAAATTGAAACACATGGTCCCCACATAATAAATTGAAACACATAGTCCCCCATATCATAAATTCAAACACATGTCCCTCATATCATAAATTGAAACACATGGTCCCCATATCATAAATTCAAACACATGTCCCCCATATCATAAATTCAAATACATGTCCTCATATCATAAATTGAAACACATGGTCCCCATATCATAAATTCAAACACATGCGCCCCCCCCAATATCATAAATTCAAACACATGCCCCATCCACATATCATAAATTCAAACACATCCCCCCATATCATAAATTCAAACACATGACCCCCCCTCCCCCACATATCATAAATTCAAACACATGCCCCCCCCCCCATTTAATAAATTCAAACACATGTTCAAACACATTCAAACCTGTTCAAACAAATTCAAACACATTCAACCCCCCCCCCCCCCACATATCATAAATTCAAACACATGCTCCCATATCATAAATTCAAATACATCCCCCCATATCATAAATTCAAACACATGCTCCCCCCCCCATTTAATAATTCAAACACATGCCCCCATATCATAAATTCAAACACATGCCCCCCATTTCATAAATTCAAACACATGCCCCCCCCTATAATAAATTCAAACACATGCTCCCCATATAATAAATTCGAACACATGCCCCCCATATCATAAATTCAAACACAAGCCCACCCCCCCCATATAATAAATTCAAACACATGCCCCCCCCCCCATATCATAATTCAAACACATGCCCCCCCCCCATTTAATAAATTCAAACACATGCCCCCCCACATATCATAAATTCAAACACATGCCCCCCCATATCTTAAATTCAAACACAAGCCCCCCCCCCCCCCATATCAGAAATTCAAACACAAGCCCCCCCCCCCACATATCATAAATTCAAACACAAGCCCCCCCCCCATATCATAATTTCAAACATATGCCCCCATATCATAAATTCAAACACATGCCCCCCATATCATAAATTCAAACACCCCCCCCACCCCCATATATCATAAATTCAAACACATGCCCCCCCCCATATCATTATTTCAAACACATGCCCCCCATATCATGAATTCAAACACATGCCCCCACCCCATATAATAATTCAAACACATCCCCCCCATATCATAAATTCAAACACATGCCCCCCCCCCAATCATAATTCAAACACATGCCCCTCATATAATGAATTCAAACACATGCCCCTCATATAAAAGGTCCTCCCTGTTTATCTATATTACTGCCCAGATATATGTAAGATTGTATATCTAATAGAGGTATTTCTCCTAGTTTATTAGGTTATTGCCAACTGTATTAATTCTCATAATGTTGGTCTTATCTCTATTAATCTTCAATCCTAGCTGTTGTGATCTCTCCTCAAGTATGCTCATTTTATCCTGCATCTGTTGATGGCTGTGTGATAGGAGAGCTATGTCATCAGCAAAGTTTAAATCATCAAGTTGTTTGGTCAGTGACCACTGGATCCCATTTCTGTTGTTTTGAGTTATTTTCATAATCCAATCTATGGCCAGTAGAAAGAGAAATGGAGACAGAAGGCATCCCTGCCTTACTCCTGTTCTTATTTCAAATGCTTCTGTAAGCTGTCCTTCATGCACCACACTACATTTTGTTCCTTCATACATTGTTTTTATCAGGTTAATAAACTGTATAATAAAAATACTTATAATACGTTAATAAAACGTGGCAGAAGACAAAAACAACAGAAGACTACAATCACTATAGACAAGCCAGAAATGATAGCAAAAAGATCCTAGAACAAACAAAAGCAGACTCATGGAAAGCATTTGGTGAAGAATTAGCAAAAACATGTAGAGAAGAACCCAGAGAATTTTTCAAAAGTGTAAAAGCAATGAGAGTAAGAAATAATGATTATAACCCACCCACTATAATAAACGACAAGAACGGTAGACCAATCAGCAGCAGGAAAAACATAATAATCAGATGGAGAGAATACTTTAAGGAACTATTAAACCAGGGAAATACAAACGGAAATACAGAGTTTAAACATAGGCACTATGATGAACAGGAACCGAATATACTTAAATCAGAAGTAGAATGGGCATTGAAACATAATAAAAAGAACAAAGCAGCTGGTATAGATGGAATAACAACAGAAATGCTACTAGCCTGTAAGGAAACAGCTATAGATTGGCTTACTATCATATTCAATATGGCTTGGGAAAAAAGAAAAGTCCCAGACGACTGGCAAAAAGCTATCATTGTCCCATTTTGGAAGAATAAAGGAAGTAAAAGGGAGTGTGAAATGTACAGAGGAATATCCCTATTGAGTCAAGTTGGTAAAATGTATGCTAAAATATTAGAGAGGAGAGTAAGATACATAATAGAACCTCAATTAAGTAATAATCAATTCGGATTCAGAAAAGGCAAAAGCTGTACTGATGCTATATTTACATTGAGACAACTATGTGAAAAAACAATAGAATATGACAGAAACCTAAATATAGTGTTTATAGATCAGGAAAAGCGTTTGATCGTGTGGACAGGAACAAACTTTGGCAAACTTTAGAAACATACGGGGTAGCAGGACAACTACTAGAAAATATAATAGCACTATATAAAAACAGTCAAAGTGCCGTCAGAACATCGGAAGGTCTGTCAGAATGGTTTCAGGTTACAACAGGAGTAAGACAAGGATGTGTCCTCTCACCACTCCTCTTCATCATAAATATGGACAAAATAAATCAGGAAACAACCAACAACAAGGACAAATCAAATAATAACATAGAGGTAGAAAACTCCAACATCAATGAGCTACTCTTCGCAGATGACCAATGCCTAATATACGAGGATGAAAACCTGCTACAACAGCATTTAACATCACTAGATAAAAGCTGCACAAACTACAGTATGAAAATTAACACAGCAAAAACAGAGGCTATAAGAATAAGCAAATAAGACACCCATTAAACATCAAGATCAAAGACAAAGAAATAAAACAAGTAGAGGAATTCAAGTATTTAGGCACAATGTTCACAGAAGATGGAAAACTAGACAGAGAAATTGACATGAGAATACAAAAAGCAAATGCTGTCACATACCAGCTTTCACCATTGTTAAGACATCCAAACATTTCTATGCCAGCTAAACAACAAATGATAAATAGCATCTTCATACCAACTTTGTGCTATGAAAGTCAAACATGGACCCTTTCTAAATCACATTTAAGAAAGATCAATACATGTGAGATGCGATGCTTGAGAAAAGTAACAAACACACAAGAAGAGATAGAATACCAAATGAAACCATAAGAAAAATGGTAGGAACAAAACCCTGCCAAGAATATATAGAACAACAACAACTTAAATGGTTTGGCCACCTGGTCAGAATGAATCCTCACCAATCACCATCAAGGTCGTTCTTCTCGAGAATGCATGGAAAAAGACCAAGAGGAAGACCCAGAAGAAGATGGATAGATGCAGTGACAGAGACATGTAACAACAAAGGAAAATCACTAATTCAGACAATTCGAGCAGCACAAGAACGACAAATGATATAAACCACGACACCTTTTAGGTACAAGTGAAAGAGAAAAGAAGAAGAATAAACTGTATGGGGATTCCGTAATGACTCAGCAACTTCCAAAGCATTCTTCTGTATAAACTATCAAATGCCTTTTCGTAATCTATTAATCCAATATAAAGTAGGGATTGTAATTCTAAACTTTGTTCAACTATTATACGTAGAGTAGTTATTTGATCAGCACATGATCTGTTCTTCCTAAAACTTGCTTGTTCATCTCTCAAATGTTTTTCTCTATGGCCTCTTTTAGTCTCTCCAGAATGATTCTGCTTAATATTTTTCCTGGCACCTATAGTAGCATAATTCCCCTATAATTTGTGCACTCCTGTAAACTTCCTTTCTTTGTAGTTTGATCATATAACCTTCTTTCCAGTCTTTAGGTATTTCTTCCCTCTCCCAAATTTTATCTAATAGATTATGTAGCATCTTGGTAGAGGTGTTAATATCTGCTTTGATGGCTTCCGAAGGAATTTAATCTGGTCCTGTGGCTTTACCATTTTTTAATAGTTTGATGATCATCATTATCATTGAGTGCCGTCTCCGCATCGAAGGTTGGCTACCATGGAGCGCCATTCCACTCTGTCTCTTGCTTTGATGGTGCAGATTGCCATAGGCTGACTTGTCCATCTTTTGATGTTACTCGTCCATGTTAGTCTTGGTCTGCCTCTGCCTCTTTTACCTTGTATTTTCCCTTCTAATATTATTTTTATTAGACTGTTGTGTCTTTTAACATGACCCCAAAATTTCATTTGCAAACACTCTAATTGTGTTTAGTAGTTCTTTCTTCATTTTTAGTTGTTTTAAAACTTCCTCGTTTGTTTTCTTTTCTTTCCATCCAATTCTACCTATTCTTCTATAAATCCACATTTCAAAAGCCTCATTTTCTGTTCTGTTTTCTGGTCTAATGTCCATGTTTCTGCACCATACAGGAATATTGAGAAGATGTAACATTTTGCTATTCTTAGTTTTAGCCCTGGTGTTATTTGTTTTGATGTTAGAATATTTTTCATGGCATTGAAATTAGTTTTTGCCATTCCTATTCTTTTATTTATTTCAGTTGTACATTTTCCATCACTGGTTATAGTATGTCCCAGATAGCTGTAGCACTGGACTGTCTCTAGATGTATTCCTTCAACTTTGATATTTAATTGTAGGTCTTGTAAATTTTCTTTGTTTATGATCATAGTTTTAGTCTTTTTGATATTCATATCTAGTCCATATTTTTTGCTTGTCATGTTTATTACATTAAGTAATTGTTGTAGATCTTTAGGATTTTCTGCTAGTAGTACAGTACCATCATCATATCTTAGGTTATTGATTCTATCTATTGTCCTTTCGAGCCGAAGACGGCACATAGGGCAGAACTACAATCTCAAAAACAGAAACGCCTGCGTGCCGAAGTGGCACATATTGCAGAGATCACTGCTTCTAAAATCTATGGTTCTGTTTCCATAACAATGATTTTTACGACGACAGCTTGTCAAGCCATCGATCAACCTCCTTAGTCGCCTCTTACGACATGCCTGGAAAGTCACAGTGTCACTATTCTTTACTTCCCTCATAATGAGGCCCCGGTAACACACGGAGAAAACAATTTTTGTTGTTTAAAAGACACAACAGCCTACTAAAAGTAATCCTGGAGGGGAAAATACAAGGTAAAAGAGGCAGACCAAGACTAACATGGACGAGTAACATCTAAAGATGGACAAATCAGCCTATGACTACCTGCACCATCAAAGCAAGAGACAGAGCAGAATGGCGCTCTATGGTAGCCAACCTTCGTTGCGGAGAAGGCACTCGATGATGATGATGTTCGTTGTTCCAGCTGAAGGCCTAATTGGCTTTTGTTTTGTCCATTACCACGTAAAGTTGTCACCATACCACTTTTTTCTTCGTCTTTTTTTTACATTTGCTATTATCATCAGCTTTACAGCAGCTTCGCATCTCTACGCATCTTGGTGCATCTTGATGCCTTTACCTCTTTACTAATACCAAGACTAACCAGGACGAATAATGTCAAAAGATGGATAAGTCAGCCTATGACAACCTGCACTATCAGAGACACGGCGGAATGGCTTGGGCACACGATGATGATGATGATGATGATGATCCATCAATGTAGTTTTATTAGATGCAAGTTCTGATTCACGAATGTTTAATTATGGAGATTTGAGAATCAACAAATAAATGACGGAGAAAAGTGTGTGTGTTTGGGGGAAACAGAGATGAATAATGCTGAGCAGTTAGGCGGTAATTTATTGTTGTTCAGTGCTTGTTAACCACCGACATTTTTTGTAGGTGAAGGCCTGGGGTAAGAATAATATTAAGAAGAATTCTACACGCCTACAGGAAGAATTCTACATGTCTACCTGTGACCGGACTGTCTATCGAATATTGGCAGGCCATGAGAGAAGCTGTTCAACAAAGCAGCATTCAGCAATAAGACACTAAAATTGTTTACCAACTGCTAACTTATCATGGCTGCTAGATACCACCGTCTGTCAAGACGTGAAAGGCAATACAGTCATCATCATTTGCATTTACCGATTGACGCAGGCGATCATGTCCTTCCACAATCTTCTATCTACAGTGCATCTCATCAATTCTGTTGCTGACTGTTTTCAATGCCATGACACCAAGCTATAATAGAACAAAGAAGTATGTGTTAGCACTCGGAAAAATGACAGACAAACAACAATAGAAAAAAACGAAGAACAATATATGGTCCGAAGTGGGATCGAACCCGTACTCAGTGGCACCGCGCCTTGCCACGAGAAGCCGAACGCTTGGCACACTACCACGCAGCCAACTAAAAAATTGGCTATTGCAGTAGTGTCTTACACGATGACGTTCTCAATGACTATAGCATAGGGTAACGATCACAGACCGGAAATAAATTGTATATTTGTACTTTCCTATTAATGCAAGTATCTCCAGTAGGGCTGAATACTTGTGTTGTAGACAAACATTTATTGGACGAAACAGCACGAATAGTAGTTCCCAGTGATTATATACTGGGTACAAATAATAATACATAAATATTATTATATGGGGACTTCCGAGGCGATAATAGGGAATAATAGAACAAAGAAGTATGTGTTAGCACTCGGAAAAATTGACAGACAAACAACAATTTTTGTCTGTCAATTTTTCCGAGTGCTAACACATACTTCTTTGTTCTATTATTCCCTATTATCGCCTCGGAAGTTCCCCATATAATAATATTTATGTATTATTATTTGTACCCAGTATATAATCACTGGGAACTACTATTCGTGCTGTTTCGTCCAATAAATGTTTGTCTACAACACAAGTATTCAGCCCTACTGGGAGATACTTGCATTAATAGAAAGTACAAATATACAATTTATTTCCGGTCTGTGATCGTTACCCTATGCTATAGTCATTGAGAACGTCATCGTGTAAGACACTACTGCAATAGCCAATTTTTTAGTTGGCTGCGTGGTAGTGTGCCAAGCGTTCGGCTTCTCGTGGCAAGGCGCGGTGCCACTGAGTACGGGTTCGATCCCACTTCGGACCATATATTGTTCTTCGTTTTTTCTATTGTTGTTTGTCTGTCAATTTTTCCGAGTGCTAACACATACTTCTTTGTTCTATTATTCCCTATTATCGCCTCGGAAGTTCCCCATATAATAATATTTATGTATTATTATTTGTACCCAGTATATAATCACTGGGAACTACTATTCGTGCTGTTTCGTCCAATAAATGTTTGTCTACAACACAAGTATTCAGCCCTACTGGGAGATACTTGCATTAATAGGAAAGTACAAATATACAATTTATTTCCGGTCTGTGATCGTTACCCTATGCTATAGTCATTGAGAACGTCATCGTGTAAGACACTACTGCAATAGCCAATTTTTTAGTTGGCTGCGTGGTAGTGTGCCAAGCGTTCGGCTTCTCGTGGCAAGGCGCGGTGCCACTGAGTACGGGTTCGATCCCACTTCGGACCATATATTGTTCTTCGTTTTTTTTCTATTGTTGTTTGTCTGTCAATTTTTCCGAGTGCTAACACATACTTCTTTGTTCTATTATTCCCTATTATCGCCTCGGAAGTTCCCCATATAATAATATTTATGTATTATTATTTGTACCCGACACCAAGCTATCTAGTATATTCTCTCTATGTCGTCCGCGATCTCTATTTCTTTGTATTTTGTAACTGGTAACCAAGTATTCAAAATTTCCTCTTCTCATGATGTGCTCGAAAAATGATGATTGTTTATTTCTGATGCTTTTTAGGAGGTCCCTTTTTGTGTTGGCCTCTGAGAATCTCCTCATTGGTCTTTTTAGCTGTCCAGGGAACTATAAACATTGTTCTGATAAATCATATCTCTGTGGCTTTTAATTTGTTTGTTTACTGTCCATGATTCGCTTCCATAGGTCAGAATTGGCTCTATTTAGCACTTATGAACTCTCTTCTATTGACATAGATTTGTTGCATAATATATTTTTCATTTTATGAAATGCTATTTTGGCGTTTAGTTAGGAGGATTAAATACAAAATAACCGGAGCCATTACTGTAGCCAGTATCGAAATGTGAATGGAACTAGACAAGAGAAGACAACTACCGTCAAGTTTTGGTGCAGGAACACAGGACGGGAAGATGTCCTCTTGATTTGAATGATCGTGTCGATTGTACGCTCAAATATAGTTATAATACTTAGTGTGTCAAATAAATATTATTTTGGATGATATGTTGATCTATAGATAGTTTTAAAAGTTTAATTTCGGAGCAAAGTGCAACAACTTGAACAAGTAAGTTTAGTAAGTAGCAGGAGAGTGAGAGGTAGGCTTCAACTGACAACTCTCGGAAACTTCAAAAGTTTAAATCAAACACAAAAACTTACACTACTAGAAAAAAGTTTCTAAATTAGTAGTAAATATAACAATATACTAATTAATTATTTAATAAATACTTTAAACTTAAACAGTGAACACTTGAACTAAACGCTAGCAGTGAGTTCTCAAGTCAGTTTTACTTTACTTACTGTTTACTTTTTAAAAAAAATTTAATATTTTTTAGTTTACTTTTAATACATTCCATTTTAAATACATTTTTTTACTGATTTAAATTTAATGTAAATAATTTTAGATTCTTAAATAATATAATAATAATAGAAATAATAAATATAATATATATTGCTCTTACCAATTACTCTTACTTGCTAATCATCATCGAGTGCCATCTCCGCAACGAAGGTTGGCTACCATGCAGCGCCATTCTACTCTGTCTCTTGCTTTGATGGTGCAGGTTGTCATAGGATAGGCTGATTTGTCCATCTTTTGATGTTACTCGTCCATGTTAGTCTTGGTCTGCCTCTTTTACCTTGTATTTTCCCCTCTAGGATTACTTTTAGTAGGCTGTTGTGTCTTTTAACATGGCCCAAAAATCGCATTTGTCTTGTTTGAATTGTGTTTAATAGTTCTCTTTTCATTTTTAGTTGTTTTAAGACTTCATCCATCGTTTGTTTTCTTTTCCTTCCATCCAATTCTACTTTTCTTCTGTATATCCACATTTCAAAGGCTTCAATTCTCTGTTCTGTTTTCTTGCCTCTTCTCCTTGTTTCTGCACCATACAATAATGTTGAGAAGACATAAGATGTTGCTATTCTTAGTTTTAGCCCTGGTGTTTGTTTTGATGTTAGTATATTCCTCAAGGCGTTAAAATTACTTTTTGCCATTCCTATTCTTTTGTTTATTTCAGTCGTACATTTTCCATCACTGGTTATAGTATGTCCAAAGTAGTTGTAGTTCTGAACTGTCTCCAGGTCTATTCATTCAATTTTGATGTCCACTTGTGGGTTTTGAGTATTTTCTTTGTTTATGATCATAGTTTTAAGTCTTTTTGATATTCATATCTAGCCCATATTTTTTGCTTGTCATGTTTATTTCATTAAGTAATTGTTGTAGATCTTCAGGATTTTCTGCTAGTAGTACAGTATCATCGGCATATCTTAGGTTATTGATTATCTTTCCATTAATTTGTAGGCCTGGCATTTCTGTGATGTTTTCAAAGATTTGCTCAGTGTATAGATTGAACAAGCTTGGTGATAGGATGCATCCCTGTCTTACTCCTCTTTTTATATCAATGTGTGTAGAGTTCTCTTTGTTATATTTCATTATTGCTGTTTGCTCCCAGTATAGATTACATATTAGTCATATGTCCATGTCATCTAGATGTATCTCTTTTAGGCATTCTATAAGTTTTTTGTGGTGTTCTCTATCAAAAGTTTGGTGTAGTCTATGTATAGCAGGGAATGTATAGATAGAAGGGAAGGGTCGTTAGTTGTGGCAACGACCAGCACATGTTGGGAGCGAGTTGTATAGCAGGGGAAATAGTATGACCGAGAATTGCACACTAAGAGATGAAGGATTGGGAAGAAAAGATTAAGCACAGAAGTATACTGAAGAAGAAATGACGAAATGGGAATCCATGACGGAATCTGTATGACGTGGAGATAGAAACGGTTGTTAGGAGATTAAGAAGAAACTTCAGTTAGATATTGGAGGTCGAAGAGAAAGGATGTACAGTCATGGAAAGGTTGAGGATTAACGACTGGAGTTAGACATTGGCAGCCAAACAGAGAGGATGTACAGTCATGGAAAGGTTGAGGATTAACGGCTGGAGTTAGACATTGGCAGCCGAAGAGAGAGGATGTACAGTCATGGACAAGATGAAGATTAACGGCTGGAGTTAGACTTTGGCAGCCGAAGAGAGAGGATGTACAGACATAAACAAGTTGAAGATTAATGGCTGGAGTTAGACATTGGCAGCCGAAGAGAGAGAGGATGTGAAGATAAAATACAACGGACGAAGTTATCACTTGGGGATCATCGGCCGAAGAGAAAAGATGTAGAGATGAAACACAACAGACGAAGTAGAGCCTGACGGCAGAAGAGAGAAGACAGACAGAGCCATAGATTGGCAACCGAAGGAAGCACAGAAGTAGACTCAGAGATAGTAGACATAGAGATAGTCACAATGGGAATCCAAGCGAAGTAGTATTGGAGGCTCAAGAGCGACAGAATGAACAGTTAGAGATTAGCAGATGAACCAGAAGAATACAGTGTAAATAGGCCGATAGATAAGGATAGATAGATTAGGGTGGTGCGTTCGATGGGAACGTACCAAAGTAGGATAACGGCCACAAAATAGTAAAAATAGATTAGTTGTAGGGACGAGAGAATGAAATAGGGAGAATAGATAATGCCAATGTAATGCTAATAGCATGAGTGTGTTGCAATTAGAAATGACAGCATTGTAACAAGATGTGAATAGAAAAGAAAATAAAAGAAAAAGACTCCAATGTATAAGAGTCAGACATTTAATCATTCAGTCTTTCGGTCATACAGCTTGTTGGTTCAAGAACATCTATTTTCAAAAATTTCTACATATGAAGCAGGCAAATATACTTGCTAATAATAGTTCAAAATAATGAATCAGACAACTACACTACTAGTCTGTCTTAATTAAATTAAATTTCTTCAATTGTTAACAAATTAATTATTTTGAACTTGCTAATAGAAGTTCAAAATAATTAATTTTAATAATTAAAGAAATTTAATTCAGACAGACCAGTAGTGTAGTTGTCTGATTCATGATTGCCAGACAGTAGACTTGTCTGTTACTCTTACAAAAGGACACTTTCTCTTAAATCAAAGTCTTTTATCTATTGAATTGCATTTATCTTATTTAATCTAAATCAGCTTTGCAGCAGAGAAGGTTTTCATACATACTGATGAACAATAATTGCAATAGATTCAGTTATTATTGTTAATACCATATTATCTCTGATCACTGTTTAATATTTCTTCTGATTTTATTTGTTAAAGATTGATAATTTATATTCTGCTTTATTTGTTTTCATACTTTCTTGTCTTGTTCACATCCATGTAGTATAACTATTATTATCACAAAGAGAACCATATATATTATTGTTTGTTCCTGTACAGCTGGGGAACCAAGGTAGAATAGTTGTTGCTGAGGTGGATTATTGAGGACAAGAGGTTGGATTTATTCAGCTTCTTGTTCACCCAGCTTAATTGGCTACAGAAATCTAGATAGAAATAAAGGTCAAGTATGAGACTTGAATCGGTGTCTTAGCACACAAGTTTTCACCCATATCTGCTCAGCGATCCAACTAATCTAAAAGTATTCAGAGGCTTCTGGATAGTGTCGCTTCAAGCAACGAAACTCACGATGCAAGGCAGCATTCCTCACTTTCCCAGCGTGCTACCTTGGTACCCATTTCTGCTAGCAGCTGGGCCGACCACTGAGGTATTTTTTTTCCAACTTTGAGTACAATTCACACTGCTTCCAGCAGGAATTGAACACGGGTTGACCAAACGTTGGTAGCCCAGTTGGGTAGATAGAGAGACTGCACTTTAATATAATAATAGCCACACTGACCCCAAAAAAAAAAAAAGTGGCACTAACCCTGGTTCTGTTTTCCCATGGAGAATGATGGGAGTTATTCTCTCTTGTTCTAATTACAGCAATCTGATCATAATTTTATTAGTTTAACATCTGTAACTGTTTAAAAAAAATACCTTCTGAATATTCTACAGATTTAAGTTTTAAGACTGTGGACCCAAGAAAAATGGACTCCTTTTCAGATAGTACTGAAGTTTTGAGAATGAGGAGAGATTACAGAAACTTTATGATGGGAGAAGACAGTCTTACTTTAGGGACTACGAGGCACAATTTATTGCCAGATTTTGAAGAAACTCCAGTCAAAGCTTTAAAACTGACAAGCAACACTTCAAGTAAAAGACTTTATTCTAGCATTTCTGCAGATGTTAGCCATGGTAAGTAGAACCTGTTTGATGGAAGATTCTTGTATGTGTTTATTCCATAGAGCTGGCACAGTGATGAACCTATCAGGCCTGAACATAAGCACTGAGGTTCAAATATCTATATATTAGTTTAAGTTTTCACTGTTTAAGTTTAAAGTATTTTTAAATAATTAATTAGTATTATATATAATATATGACTACAGGTATGAAGTGACTTCATTTATTTGCTGTGCTGCTGAATATTTCACCAGGCATGAATCACTTCCACATGGGAGGGGGTTGCATAAGGGTAAGACATCAGCCTCTGGACAAAGAAGGTTCTGGGTTCGGTTCCCACCATAGGTGGTGGAAAATTAGAAAAAAATAATTGTGGTTTATTTGTGGCTTTACCCTTCCCCATTTTTCTGGGTAGTGAGATCTGATGTTTAACCACCTGGGATAACAGCAAAAACAGGAGCATTCTGTGCATGTCAAAGAACCCTTGGCAGTTGTAAAACAAAAAGAATAAACCAAAAATGGGCACTGCCCAGGAAAAATTAATAGGAAAAAATCAACCCACAATATTAAAACTCTTGAGGATTAAAACGAGAATGTTTCTGAAGCAGAAGAATATCTGCATGCATATTATTATAATACCACCTGGTATTGGGCTCAGGGCATAACATGGACCTCAGGTGTTAAGTTGCCAGAACTAATCAGAAAGCAACGGCAAACTACTGATTGCAGACTGCTCAGAAATCATGACAGCCAAAAACAAAAAAATCTCAAAAGCAGGGGCAGACCAAGAGGAAGTTAGTTTCAAGACATCAAGGAGACCTTGAACATGACAACAGAAGAAGTGGGAGATCTGGCTAGAGACAGATTCTTTCAGATGATCTGTTGTGAATGCAACGTTCTGCAAAGGACATTAGACCTGATGGTGAAGTAAACAATTCAGTAAAGAACTAAACTAACTAAACCAAATTTAATGTTTATTTTTAGTTTCATCTTACATTTGACGAAGAACACAGTTTTTGCAATGAACTTCTGTATTTGAGAATTTTCTTTACTTATCTTACCATCTTATCCTCAGAGAGTTCAGATCTTAAGAAACAAATAACATCTCGAGACATTGAAATCAGCACACTGAAGGCAAATATTGCAAAGATGGAATCTTATCTTTCATCCAAGGAAGTTACTGCCCGTGAGGCAAAAATAGAGTACGACAAGGAGGTTATCAAGTTGAAAGCAGAAAAAGATGTAAGTTTTTGTTAGTGCTTTTTTCTTTTATTGTGAGGGTAGTGAGGAGACCTGATTACTGTATTCATTGTGTCTAAGAAAGGTCAACAGATAGATAGACAAATGAATAGATGGATCTTCACTTCCTTTAGTATCCGTTCAGGTGTCAAGGGAGATACAAAGTGCTGCTTCTTGCTTTTGGTGTCTTCACTCATTGTCAATTAATGATGTTTATAATGTTTCTTTGATGCTGTCTGTCCACTCTGTCTTACTCTGGGTGTGGTTCTTGCTATTCTCCCTTTTCCTCTTGGATGTAAGATCTGCCAGTAGATTGATAATGGCAGATATTGCTTTATAAGCCTAATATATGTCAATCTATATTAGCATTTAATTTTTTTATGCTCTTATTCATTTAAATTCATATCAGTCCTTGTGTTCTCCTATTTGTGTATTTATGTTTTTCTTCTATGAATATTTTCCAGAATTAGTTCTGTTTTATATTTCTTGCATTTAGAGAGAGGCATCCAAATCTGAAGAGCTGCGGTCTAAGTTGACCTATATCATGGGAAAAGAGAAGAATTCTCGGAATGAGATATTGAGACTGCAGAGTGAACTTCAGACTCAGAAAAATGATTGTGACAAGAAGTTGTTGGCTGTTCAGATGGAGAAGATAGAAGCATTGAATCAGGTTCAAGAGGTAAGTGCAAGAAAAATGGAGAAAAGATAGTTGTAAATAAAACAAGTAAAGTTGCAAGTTTATTGTGTAGAGTGAAAATACAAGACAGTTTGTTTTCAATAGAGAGCACAAACAAGAAAAGGTTAATGCATTGTAATAGGAGAATGTAAGTAAAGTAAAGAGCCCTGTCACGCCAAGTGGCATATAGGGAATATGGTGTTAGTGACCATAATTTTTAAAGACCTTCAGCACATGATTTTTGGGGTAATGTGGTTAGTATTACGCCCGTGCACTTTACTTTCCCAGAAAAAAATCTGGTATCCATTTAAGGCTGGGTAAAGCCGGAAGTCATAGATCAGGATCAACCCGACCTCTTGTCCTTTGCAGTCCAGTTCACTAGCCACTGAGCTATCGCAGCTCCCATAGAGAGGAGAATGCAAGATAAATGCTGATGCGAAACCCAAATTTAACAAATAAAAATAGATGGAAGCAGGAATTTAAGAAAAAGTGAGAAAAGTGAGTGAGTAACTAGTAAGGTATTTAGAAAAATTAGAATGAAAGAAATGAAAGAAACATATTGACACTCATGTGGACTGTAGCCATTTTTTAAGGATAAATTGATTGTAATCTTATAAAAATAATGTTATAATAGAAATGATTGAGGTGATCAACAGACATTTTACAAGTCAATGTGCCATTCTCTCAGGTACTCTATTTTTCTTCTATTCTGTTTCTTGCACTTTTTGTATGCAAATGGACCAGTTATTGTAAACTTCTGTGCTGTGTGTGCTCATTTGCGCACTTCCATACTTGCCACATCAGAGCATACGGGAAGACTTTATTCTTATTTTCTTTAATTTTTCCTTCTAGTTTGAAATTATTATATTTTAAATATATATTTGTACGTGCATTGTATATTTATTCCTGTTGAAGGCCTGTTGCGCCGAAACGTCGTTCTGGTTTATGTTGTCCACTTGTTATGTGAAGCTTTAACCATACTGTTTTTTTTTCTCTATATATTTTTTTTTCATTTCTCCTCATTATTAGCTTCACTGCAGCCTAACATTTTGATGCATTTATGTTCATTCCTTTGACTTGACCCTATTTTACAAGTCATCTTGTTTGGTACCATTTTCTTCAGATCGCTCCATCTCTGCCTCTTTTTTTTCTATCGCAGTTTTGTCCCATTATAAATTGGCTTTTCCCTGTGTAGCCTCCTGAGTACAGGAAGCTGAGCAGCCTGAGGAGATAGTTATAACAATTCAGAGTGTAATGTTATTTATTTCATATTTATGCACATTTCTTTAAATGTCCTCTTTGTTTCTTTAAGGTAAAGTCAGCCTCCCTGAAGATTGAATCAGAGCTTCATTCACAAATCATGTCTCAGATGAAGGAGATCTCAGATCTTCAGATCAAGCTGGGAGAGGCTGAGGCACAGCTGGACAGTAGGAAAAGGCTGCAAGAGGAGAATATGAGCAGAAAAGTGACATTGATAAGCTTACTGCTGAGCTGCAGGAGATGCAACACAAGAACAAGGTTTATATTTTGTTCTATGCCAGCTGATTGTATAACAAAATTAAATTTGTTTCCTATTTTGACTTATTATGTAACAAAATTCAATTTTTGTTCTATTTTGACCGATTGCTGAACTAAATTAGATCCTCACCTTTTCTCTTGTAATTTTCATAAGATATTGACGTCAAATTATTGTTAAATCAAGCAATTAATTTATATTTGATGTCAATTCTATTATTATGTATTTTAGCTAGTCCTGTAAGACTGCTACAAGGATACAACTTTAATACAGGTGTGATCAGCAAGCTCATAGATTTTATTTTATTTCTATACTTCTAAACCAATATGGCTTCATTATGTCACCAGTAGTACCATTTAGATGGATGAGACTGTTATATCTTGAGGTCTAGATTTCTCTCTCCTCTATCTTTGGTCACAATTGACAAAGCAGTCAGTGGCTAGGGCTCCTAGTTGTATCTTGTAGAGCAGCAACAAATTCCTCCACTTTCTTCAGTCTGTTATCATATTTTCTAGGGTACTCATGTTGTGGCATTTCAATCTTAGCTTCCATTGTCAAGTTGCAATTAGCTCTAGATTACGATACCTGAATGTGAGTCATGTTTTTTACAATGCCTACCTGTGAGTCATGTTTTTTACAATGCCTACCAGTGAGTCATGTTTTTATGATACCTTCACCAAACTTTGTGAACACCTTTTGTAATTTGGAGAAGTAATATTTTCTTTGAACTTTTGCTACAAATCTTTGCATTTACCTAAGAAGAACAGCGGGAATAGGATGCGATAATAATTTGTCGGCTGGGCCTTTAGGGCCAATTTATAGCCCAGAATTAGAACTCATAGCTCTATAGCTGTCAGATGGTGTCTTGTTTATTGATACATTGGTCATCAGTCCATCCAGTGTGTTCACTTTTATATTTGTGGTTGTTCTTTTCTTATCCTGTATTTATAAAGGTTTGTTTGGTGTCTTGCCGACAGTCGAAGAATTTTGCAGTCAGAAGTAAAAAAAAAAAAATATTGCAACTTTGGCCAAATTTATATAAAAAAAAAAAGCAGCACTTTTACCATACATTAATATTTCTTACTAAGCCCATGTGGTGTTTCAAAAAGGAAAGGAATCTGCCAGCAGTGACTTCGTCAGGGGTCATCTGCAAGAATAATTAGGAAGGTATAAGGTCGGAAAACATTTTTGTACCGGCAAACTGTCGATTAATAAATAAATACATTTTTATTTTGAAATAAAAATCTCAGAATTTTTATTTTGAGAGCGTCATTTGAGAGCATCACGAAGGCATGACAATCTAGCCTTAAGGTAATTGTAATAAAAAAAAGAAAAGATCCCTCGCCCCGTCCTGCCAAGTGGTGTATAGGGAATATGGTGTTAGTGACCATAATTTTTACAGACCTTCAGCACATGATTTTTTGGGTAATGTGGTTAGTGTTACGACCATACCGCTTTACTTTCCCAGAAAAAAATCCGGTACCCATTAAAGGCTGAGTGAACCCGGAAGCCTTCAGTCAGAATCGAACCTGACCTCTTGTCCTTTGTAGTCCATTTCACTAACCACTTAGCTATCTTGGCTCCCAAGGTAATTGTAGTCCCTTACAAATTGTCGTTTGGTAATGAGTAATGGAGTTGATGACTTCATTGTATTAAGCTTTAGTTTCATGATGTGTAGTAGACAGTTCCCTTACATCCTAGAGAATATCTCTGGTACCCATTTAAAGAAACTGTATAGACCATGAGAGCCTTTAAGGTTGTAGAAAAAATAGCTTCAACTGACAACTGAATCCTGAATCTTCAGTTCAACGGGTGAGTGCACGAACCACTATGGCATCAAGCTCTTAACTTGTAATTATTGTGTATTTTTATTCTTGGATCGACCTCTTGAACAGTACTTGTTATTGATATTTTTTGACTAAAATACTCTGAGAGCTGCTGTGGGAAGCAGAAGAGCAATGAACTGCACTGACATTCTGAATGCCCTCTAGGACACTGGACAAAAGCTGACTTTAAACAGGACTGAATACGCAACCATGAACAGACTGCATGAATATCATGTCAAGGTGGAAGATGCTTGACAGGATTGCTATGCAGGTGTGCAAAGAAGAAATGTAAACCAACACTATACTGAGGTTGTTAGCCACTTCATATTGAAGGACATTGGAGGAAATCTGAGCATTTATGGATTTGTCTGATATGCAATGAAGATGACCTTCTTCTTCAATGTTTAAGTCTTGTGATCATGTGAAATTGAGTCTTTCTCCTGTTTCATGATGGAGGGGTTAATACAACATCATGACACATGAAGAGCTGGTTCACATGTTCTGTACTCATTGGCTGTCTGCGTTGTGTTGTGGTTTGCAGTATAATTGTGATAATTGTGCCTTTCTGCCCAACACATCCGACTTCAGCATTTTATTTTTGAGTGCTGGGTTGTCTTCCCTCTTTGATCCCTACTTGCTTGACCAGACTAGACAGCTTAGTCTGTTACACTAGAGGCACCACGGAGAGGTGAAGCAGGGTTTGGATGTTTCTGGTTCATCGATCCTGGTGCAAGCCATCAGCTGTAGGTCGCTGACAACTTCCAGCTCTGGTTGGTGCTGTGAGGCGCGACTTCGCCTCGGAAAGGCAATTTAAGGACAGTTGAAGAAGTTTTACTTATCACTGGTGTTATTATAGAGGGGTTAAGGCAAAGAAATGCAAATGAATGCATAAAAATGCGAAGCTGCAGTAAAGCTGAGTGTGAGGAAAAATAAAAAAATAGAAAAAAATGGTATGTTAAAAGATCTTATTAAGATTAAATTATGATCACATCTTCTAACATATCATTTTTTTCTATTTGTTAATTTTTCCCTGTGTGATTATAGAGCTGTTCAATGCTTTATTGCATTGTTTACTTACGCATGTGCTATCTTTTTCTTCATAGTGTTCACAAGTAAAGTCTAGTTTACAACAACGCCGTGATATCTGCGCCGTTCAACCCAACACAGCCATCTTTAGCTTGGATATGTAGGTTTGCTTAACAGTTTTTGCCAGGACATCAGCCATTTTAGCCTCCTATTATCAACTTTAAACTGCCAAGAGTTCTTTAACATGCACAAGTACATATGTGACCTGTTTTTTGCCATTTTCCAAGAGGGCTAGACATCGGATCTCATTCTCCAGAGACCAGGGGAGGGTAAAGTCATGAAGAAACCACGGATTTGATTTGTGAAAAATTTCTTCCATCTGTGCTGGGGATTGAACCCAGGACCTTGTTCAGAGGCTGATGTTTTACCTCTGGACCATCCAGCCCCCTGCATATATACTATGAATTTGCCAATTTTCTGAATTGTAGTCAGTACACATGCACACACACTTTATGGCAGATAGGGAGACAACACATTATAATATTCATTAGTAATACTTGATAGTTTTATTCTTTACTCCACAGAGGTTAGAGCAGAAGATGAGTGAACATGAGGAAAGTCTAGTGATTACGAGAGCTTTGAAAAGTGACTTGGATCTAGTGCCAAGCATGAAGACGGAGCTGGAGAAGCTCCGCTTGGACAATGAGCAACTTCGGTAATTTCATGATATCTCTTCTCATCAGAGCAGAGCTCCACCTTGCTTTCTCTATTTGTCGTATCCTTACACAAGCTATTTCTAATTACCTTTTTTTAAACTGTAGCTTACGATATCTATCTATCTATTGACCTTTCGAGCCATAGCCAGCCCATAGGGCGTATACCAAGATACTCCTTCTCTTATCTAAATTTTTATTCTTACGATACCATGGTAAAAATTACCACATTAAAACACCAATTCTTCAAAATTTGACATTTTATCATGTACAAAAATTTCTCCCTTCAGTGTACCTTCCTAATTACCTCTTTTGGTGACCCCTGAGTGGTGGATGATTACATTGGAATTGTTGGAATTTTTTTCCCTCTCGATTTTGTGAGATGCAAATCTCATATAATGTGAAAAAAATTTGATAACTGTCAAGAATTGGTCGATTTTCATTTTTAACTGTGACTGGAGAAGTTTTCTTGGTTGTCGGCTGACAGCAAACAATCCTTTATAACTTTGGAAATTTAGGGAACAACACTATGAGGTAGCCGAACATACAGATGGACTTATGTCCAACCCCCGCGGTCAAATTCAGGTCATAAATAAACCTGAGACAGGAGATCTGAGTTCCCTGTATCATTCCTAGTGTAAACACGCAACTGTATGTCAAAAAGCTCATAATGTTACAAATAAGTGGTAGTAATTTTTAACTGTGGTGTCATAAGCATGTCGGCCACAGATAGGTATCTTAATAGTTTAAATGGTTAAAGGTTTAAATCACTCTTGTTCTATATCATTCACTTGTACTTTTTTTTTTTTTACTTACACAAACACCCATTCTCTTTTTCATTATAAAACTCAATTTTCTGTCTTATTATCACAACTGCAAATCTTCATTACCAGTATTATCATCACCTCGTCTGTTATCTTCACACCATTATCAATACCACACCCGTTATCTTCACACCATTATTATTACTACATCTGTTATATTCACACCATTATCATTACCACATGTATTATCTTCAGACCATTATCATTATTCAGATAATAGGGCTGGATATCTCATGTTCTCAGAAGATATCCAGAAACAACCAAACGAACTGCCATGCTGGGGACTCTGAAGGGAAATAGAATGAGAGTAAACCAAGGACAACCTGCAAAGGATAATAGAAGTAGAAGATTAGTGTGGACCAGACATTGGACACCATGCAAAGAACTGCCACAGGCCATATGAAGTTAAAAACTTTATGTTGCTCTACAAATGCCACAATGTATACCAGCCACTGAAAGCTTCACTGGTCCATGACCAATAAAATAAGAAGAAAATTGTCATTTTCACTATCTTGGTCATCAATATATATATATATATATATATATGTCCATTTACGTCTTGACAGATGGGTGATATCAGGCGATCATAAGTCAGTAGTTTGGTAAATATTAGTGTCTTATGCTGGATGCTGCTTTGCTGAACAGCTTCTCTTGTTGCTGGATCTGCCAATATTGGATAGACAGATTCGACCACAGAATGAACAAGATGTGTTAATGATGCATGGCCTCATCTCCTTTCTCCTGGGCATTTTGTCTTCTGAATTTGATATCAATGCTGCCTCGAATGTTGCTGTGCCATTTTTTATTTTTGTTCTCAATGTGCTACGATCTGCAGCCAGATCCTCCCAGTTACTTTCACAGATAGAGAATTTACTCAAAGAAGCCATGCAAACATACTTATATCTCAGCACTGGTCTGCCCGTAGGTCTCTTTCCGTCCCTAAGTACGCTAGACATTATTTATTTGGGAATATGATTGTTTGCCAATCTTTTTTACATGACCCAGCCACCTTAGTCTTTGACTCTTATGTGTTAATCTTTTCATCAATATCACCACCACAACCGATGTCTTCACTACCACAACTAGGCCCAAGATACCTAATAAAACACCTCGGTTGAAAGTTGTCAGCGACTTATAGCTGAGTGTTTACATCAGGATAATTTAACCAGAAATAATCAAAATGCTTCTTCATCTCCCCATGGTAGGCACAAACAGATTAACCAATCTGAACATTGCCAAGCCAGCAGGGGCTGAGAGGAAAGGCAATTCAGTAAAGAATTACCATTTTGAAATCAGATGCACTAGACCAAAGGTTACAGCTTACTGTAAACCACTATACAACATGTCTACACTTATTAAATAACCTTTCCGGGGCTGATGTTGAAGAAAAGAAGTTATTGAGTGAATATAGGAAGAACTATTATTTGCACAAACATAGTCAACATGGTGTTAGAAATAATGCTTGCCATTGAATATATGGGAGCCGGTGGTTAGTGAACTGGACTATAAAGGACGAGAGGTCGGGTTCGGTCCTGATCGACATCTTATGGGTTCACCCAACCTTAAATGGGTACCGGATTTTTTTTCTGGAAAAGTAAAGAGGCACGGGCGTAATACTGACCACATTACCCCAAAAATCATGTGCTGAAGGTCTATAAAAAGTATGGTCACTAGCATCATATTCCTTATAAGCCACTTGTTGTGACGGGACACTTTACTTTTTTTTTTTTTAAATTGAATATATAATTTCAAATTTTAGCTTGATCTTTCCAATGCATAACTACAGTCGCATATTTGGATGGCATAAAAAACATGAGAATAAAAGGTTAGGCGATGTGATAAGACATTAGGATAAAAATATTACACACATCCAGTCATAAACAAACACTACAAGAACATGACATTCAAGGGCTGACCATGAAGAAGATTGATTCCTGAAATATAAGAAACACTAGGAAACATAACATTAGGAGAGGTTGTCAGAAGAGTTTAAGACCGTAATCTATATCTCCCCTCAATGTTGAAAGGCACATGAGAAAGGAAAGAAGAAGAAAAATATAACCACCATCTACACAATTACCATTTGCACTATCACTACCATTATCATCCTGATAGTTTAAATATGATTCCCTACAGCTACAATGAGGGAGCCGCGTGAGCTCAGTGGTTAGTGAACTGGACTACAAAGGACAAGAAGTAGGGTTTGATTCCAACCGACGGCTTCTGGTTGACTAGCCTGTAATGAATGGGTACCGGATTTTTTTTCTGGGAAAGTAAAGCAGCACGGGTGTAATACCGACCACATTACCCCAAAAATCATGTGCTGAAGATCTGTAAAATTTATGGTCACTAACACCATATTCCCTATACGGCACTTGGCGTGACGGGGGTACTTTACTTTTACTTTTTTTTTTACAGCTACAATGAGCAGAACACTCTTCTCCTGGAAGAGGAAGTTCGCAGCCTTAGAACAAAGCTGGAGCACTTCACTGCTGCGCAGGAACATCTACTTCAGTTAGAAGAAGAAAATGTGGTAAGTCAAATATTGCAGGAACATCTAATTCAGTTAGAAGAAGAAAATGTGGTAAGTCAAATACTGCAGGAACATCTAATTCAGTTAGAAGAAAATACAGTAAGTCACACACCTAGGAACATTTAATTCAGTTAGAAGAAGAAAATGAGGTAAGCCAAATGCTGCTATATGTTTCAAAAGAAAAAAAAAAAAAAATCCTTTGGTCTTGTAAAATGACAGGATGATCTAGAAAAGATAATTATGGAGAACATCTTTCTTATTCCTTTCAACTCCCTATGGAGCAGATGTCTTGTTTCTTCCCTTTTCCTTAAGATGGTTCTATATCTACCCCATCCTCTTCATCTCTGCAATGAAGAACATAGTTCCAGGTAAATGAGAGAGAGGAAGATGAATGCGAGTTATCACAAATGAGCTGGGAATGACTACCACAGAAGCTGGACATCTCTCGCATCATCTTGTATATTTCAATAGAAAACTCCAGTCTAGCTGTCACGGGAGCCGTGTTCAAACACGGACAAGCTGGTGACCATGAAGATGATGATTTGTAAAATAATAATACTACCAATAATATGTCTCCTTCTCTTGTAAGATGTTGAAAAATAAAACCACTTGAGATTATCTGATTATTGTTATACATAGGCCCCGGTATCACTGCAAATGAATGAAAATGCATAATTGCTCAACCGCCCATGTCAATGGAATCATCAGAATTAACATCTCATTGACTATCCAAACAAAGAAAGGAAGCTGCAGTCTCCATTGTATCAAACATATCACACGTCAAAAGACATAAGGCGTATCAGTACTGAAAGTGAATGCAGCTTAACTTTTCTTCATCATACTATATCATCATTCATCGTAAGTAATCTGAATATAGAAACACCATCAGGATGAAATACACAGCTCACAGTGTACACAGAGCACTAAACTCAGTAGCTCCAGCAGCAAGCCAAACTTGGAATATGAGGAAACTGCAACAAAGAACACTTTACAGACAGTCCCAACGGTTCCTGCCGCCTATCCACCATATTGACCGGAAGTGATATCTGATTAATAATAGGCAGAACCTACTGTGTATATGCAGATGTGCTTACATCTTGTCCTATGACCTGCGTTTTGTTACTACTACTGATGGGTAAGTTTGGAGAAAGAATAGAGTTTGTAAGAAACATAATGTGAATATTAACATAGTAAAGACAGAAGTACTTTGTGTACCATGGAATGAATTCAAAACTAATATAGAGATAAGAGAAATGGCCATGCAACCAATGATCTCATTTACAATTAGAAAAAGAAGATGGGCATATGTCAGACATGTGTTGAGAAGAGACAACATGAGAATTCAAAAACAGGCTTTTCTTTGGGAGAGATCAGGATACAGAAAAAGAGGAAGACCTGGAGAGACATAAAAAAAAACCACATTTATAAGAGATGGAAAGTTGGTAGGCATAGACTCATTAGATAAGATCTGATATCTCGCCAAGAATAGAAATGGATGCAAAAAACACTATGAACCCTATGTGATGTTTAGTAGTGCTGGAAGGATGAAAATCAAGAAAGAGGTTACAATCATTAGCGGACAAGAAAAAAAATTGCAGATCAGCATTGAGAATAAGAAACTGAAAGGAATTTGTAAATCATTCTTTAGATGTGATTTAGTTAAATGAGTGTAGTCTATTGCTGGTTTGTGAATAATTTGTTAGATGTGATTTAGTTAAATGAGAGTAGTCAATTGCTGGTTTGTGAATAATTTTTTAGATGTGATTTAGTTAAATGAGGGTAGTCAATTGCTGGTTTGTGAATATTTTTTTAGATGTGATTTAGTTAAATGAGGGTAGTCAATTGCTGGTTTGTGAATATTTTTTTAGATGTGATTTAGTTAAATGAGGGTAGTCAATTGCTGGTTTGTGAATATTTTTTTAGATGTGATTTAGTTAAATGAGGGTAGTCAATTGCTGGTTTGTGAATATTTTTTTAGATGTGATTTAGTTAAATGAGGGTAGTCAATTGCTGGTTTGTGAATATTTTTTTAGATGTGATTTAGTTAAATGAGGGTAGTCAATTGCTGGTTTGTGAATATTTTTTTAGATGTGATTTAGTTAAATGAGGGTAGTCAATTGCTGGTTTGTGAATATTTTTTTAGATGTGATTTAGTTAAATGAGGGTAGTCAATTGCTGGTTTGTGAATATTTTTTTAGATGTGATTTAGTTAAATGAGAGTAGTCAATTGCTGGTTTGTGAATATTTTTTTAGATGCAGTTTCATGTGGAATTCTCATGAGATCACAAAATTACTTTATACGGTTGTATATTTATTTGGTGAATAATTGAAACTTTATCAATGCAGTCCTCCGCGGTCTTTCTTTTTCAGGAATTGCAAGGGAGGCTACAGCGCTGGGAGGTCGCTGATACAAGTGGTAGCAGGAGACCTCAGTATGTTGTTATTTGATAAAGTATTTATTTTGTGATTTATCACAAATTTCACAAACATTATAATAATTCATAGAATATATATCTACAACAAGAATATACTGTCCCCAACAGGCTTTGTAGGGCTAGTTCATTTTTCTAGTGCACAGCGACAGTGATAGTAGTTGTAGATAGTGGTAGTGGCAGCAAACCATGGATTTTGCAGCACCCCTATGAAATGTTATTTTTTTCTTTTCATTTGCTGTTTTTAAAAATCTTTCTTTTTCTGTGAATATGTCTGCTTCTAGGTTGAGTTGGAGCTTTAGAGTATGTTTCCAAAGAATGCTGCCTGCAGCTATCCATTCAAAGGCTGCAAGATTTATGTTTACGCATGTCTATAAATCTGAGTTTTGGGCATCCTATAGTTCTTTTGTCATCTGCTAGTTGTTCATAAATTATATCTTTTGGTATGTGGCCATCTTTCATACGGTGTATGTGACCAAGCTAGTGAAACCTACATTGTTCAAGCAGCGTGTAGATGTTCGGAAGGCCTGTGTGAGTGGGGACCATCATGTTTACCACTTTGTTGTTTCAGGTGATATCAATAACACTGCCCTATGGAAAGCAACTATCCTTCTCTCTTGATTTGTATAGGTTGTCCATGATGTGCTGCCATAAAAGGATACTGATGATGCAGGCATTGTAAACTGCGGACAGATGTAGTGTTAAGTGAACTATACAGTTTTTAAAAATTATTCATAGTTTGCTTAAATTGTTCACATTTCTTAACAACTGGTGGAAGAATCAAGCAGAAGAAAAATGCGTGGTTTACTGGTACTTGAGATGTGCAATGTATTAGTTGATAGCAGTCAGTGACCTCAAGCTGACAGTAGTGATTGGGGTCAGTGGTAACACCCTGCTCCATCTCCACATGTTGGGCTCAAAAACAAGCTGCGCTAGCGTTTCCTAAATAAATAGGGATAGAGGAGAGAAGGTAAATGCTGTTTCACCTCTTTAGTTTTTGTTCACTTGATGCCCATAGTGTTATGTAAGATAATGTAGAATACAAAGAATAAAAAGAATGAATGATAAAGTAAAAGGGGAAATGACTCAGAAAGATGACAATGCTTTATAAATTTTATAAAGATAAAAGAAAAGAAAAAAATGACTCAGATAGATGACATTATCATTATCTATAAATGATAAAGTAGAAATGACAATGCTTTATAAATTTTATAAATGATAAAGTAGAAGAAGAAATCACCAAGAAAGATGACAAATCCTTCAAAGCTATGCATTTCCAAAAAAACTTGAAAGGAACCTCACAAATGAGATAGTATTTGTGTTGGATTTTTTCTTTCTTGTGCTCACGAGGCACAATTACTTCTTTTTATTATCTGCTTTAAAAGACATTTAGCAGATGAAGATGTGCTGTGGTTTACAGCAAGCTGTGATATTTGTTTTGTTTGGCCCAATACATCCAACTTGGGGAAACAATCTGACTGGGCTACAGATGTTTGGACAACCCGTGTTCAATTCCTGCTGGAAGCAGTGTGAGTTGTACTCATGGTTGGAAAAAAAAATACCCCAGCGTTCAACTCAGCCACTGGCAGAAATGGGTACCAGGGTAGTACTCTGGGAAGGTGAGGAATGCCGCCTCGCATCATGAGTTTCGATGCTTGAAGCGACTCAAATACTTCTGGATAGGCGGTTGAGCACATATGGGTGAAAACTTGTATGATAAATCGCCAATTCAAGTCTCATACTTTACCTATACGTCAAACTTCCGATTGCATTTTTTGGTACCAGGTTGCCTTCCTTGTTAACTTGGCCAGACTGATTCATCTTTTTTTCTCTTTCCTGTCACTGACCTGATGGCTACCAAAGAAATGGATATTCCTCTCTGCCATCTACTCTTAAAAGGACGTTAAATGGGATTTAAATGTATTGTGTTAGTTTATTTGCACTTTTCAGCCCAGCCTTATTTCACCATGGCATTTTTAGCCTTTCCTCTGCTTGCATACGCCCGATAACTAAAGGAAGACACCCTCATTCGCCATTAAGAGGATGTTAAGTAGGTGTGACTGTGTTATGTTGTGGTTTGCAGTAAAACTGATATTTGCGCCTTTCAACCCAACACATCCGACTTCAGTATTTTATTTTTGAGGGCTGGGTTATCTTCCCTCTTTGATCCCTACTTAGTTAGTCTGTTACTGATGGCACCACGGAGATTTGCAGTAGGGTCTGAATGGTTCTGGTTCACCGATCCTGTCACAAGCCATCAGCTGTGGGTCGCTGACAACTTGTAACTCTGCTGCTGGAAAGTGACTTTGCCTCCAGCCTTTCCTCTTCATTCTTTTTTCACTTGGTCAGACTGGATAGTCTGTTTCTAGAAGTACCACTAGGATGTGGAGCAGGGTCTTGATCAGCGTTGTTGTTCACTGATCCTGATGTATGCAGTCAGCTGTGAGTCATTGACCACACTCAGCTCAGTTGCTGAATGGGTTTCTAGGGACACTGAATAATCTGATGCCAAAGTCATCATGAAGTAAAGTAGAATCTTGATTGGCTACTAACTTGAGACATGTCAAGTAGGTGCACCCACTGCCGACGGAATGAGTCAGTCAAGATGATTTAGCTTAGCCAGCAGATTGGTGGGGTCTGCCATCACACAAGAAAACTTAAAAGTGGACATGTATGACATTGTGAGGGCTTCAAAAGAACACCTCTCACAAGATGGTGACAAGGAAGCTGAGGATGATACACTTGTAAAAGAAAAACACTGCAATTTGAAGGGTGAAAGAATTCTCATCTGGAAAAAATGCAACACACATTCAATCAATGCAGGACAAGAACAGTCAGTAATCCAACACTTCGATGGTTGCTGGAACAGGCATCAGAGCGGATATGGAAATGTTCTGACTGCAGTGATACCAGTCCAAACTAAAGACTAATAAATCTTGGCAGTCAGCTGAGGTTCACTGACCGCGTTCAACCCAGGTACTACCAGGCATCTTGGCCTTGCTGTTGTGTGATGACTGATTAATGAATAAAGACACAGTCTTTTTATGTCGCTAGTGTAAATAATAGCATTAATGTTTTGGATAGTGAGATAATGTTGGCTATGTGATGAGAAGAGACAAAAGAATCTCAAAGGAAAATCTCAAATGGGAACCAGAGGGTAAAAGAAAAAGAGGCAAACTTAGAGAAACACTAAAAAGAACATTGATGTGAGAGGCTTCAATGGCGTCAGCTCCCTCGCTGAAATTGAGCAATTTGTCCAAAAAAGGAATGTCTGATGAGATACAATGTGGGTGCTGTGTAAGATCTGATGCTTGATAACAAAGATTGTCACACACAAAGAGTCTAGAATATCTGCCCTATATGCTATCTTTGCTCGAAAGGACAACAGATAGATAATGAGGATTTTTATTTGTCTTTTATCAGGTCCCCTTGTTCTCTTTCAAGAAGCATCCAACAACTGGAGATGAGAGAGGCTGACATGGCGCTGTCCCAAGGAGAGTTGCATGCTAAGTGAGTCTCATCTCAGAATATGTTCAACTTTACACCTAAAATGATAGTGCAATAATGAAATGTATGTTGGGTTAGAATTTAACCTTCTGTTGCGATATCTTTGTCAAAATAAACATTTTTAGAATTCTACCGTTTTCAGCCTGCAAGCTAATAAAATAGTGCAAAGTATTGAATGATACAATCCAATAAAACAGTTTTGTGGATAACAGTCTACATTCTAATAAGACATTGCAATGTTTGTCAAACTACAATCTAATAAGACAGTGCAATTTTTATAGCAATGCAATGTAATAAAGAGGAAAGATAACTTTGTATCCTAAAATGCCATGCTAAATATGGAAACATTAGGCCGAAAGCTGCTAACAACACAAAACTATAGTCCGTTTCATAAGTCGTGCCCAACTTTAAAAATCTATATCTTTTTAACCGCTTTTTGTAAGTAGTTCAACATTGGCATGTAAAGTTATATTGATTAGAACCCAACAGGGAATTAATTTCATTAAAAAAAAACATTTGGTTATTATTGTTGCTTATTTGATCTATATAAATTTATAACGACCCATTGATGTAGTCAAAACTTAATGTTTACAGTATTTTAAGTTAAAAATAGCGATAAAAATCCATACACGGTCAAATTGACGTGTTTGCACGCTTTCAACGTGGGTTTTCTGACACAATTAGATACTTGTAAAAAACACGAGACATTGTGTGTTCTATTTCCGTTCATTCAGCGGCAGAGACGTGGAACAATAACATTTATCATGAGTCTTAAAATGAATTTCTGCAGTTTACAAAACATCGCAATAAAAATGTATGACTATTTTTGCAAAGAGGCTAAACGAGGAAGATTATTTCATTCTTTAGAAAACCCTGAGAATAGGACAAGACACATTTTGGATTTATCTAAACGGTCATTTAATCGCTGGATTCAAGCACGTGACCGTCAATGTTCAAAATATACAAAATCACAAGGAAGAGCAAAATGTTGGATAATTTCGACAGTGAACTTATTAGAAGTGAAATTCACAAAATGTTGGGTATGAATGAAACTGTTACAATAAGAAAATTAAAAGTATCGCTGAAAAAGAACAACAGTATTGAAATATCAAAGTCTACATTATGGAGGAATGTGAGAGCTGCAGGCTTTACATTCAGAAAGTATTCCAATGGACGAAACATCATCTGTGAGAAGCCACATATAGTAGTCATGAGAAGCAAGTACTTACGTGAAGTAAAAGAGGTGCGCAAGCAAGGTTATGATATTGTGTACTTGGATGAAACATGGATCAATGCTCACCACACTAACCAAAGGGAATGGCAGTCATCAGATGGAAAGATTAAGAGATTAATTAATACCTAGCAGCAAAGGACAGCGCTTGATAATTGTGCATGCAGGTAGTCGACAACATGGACTAATACAGAATGCAGAGCTCATTTTTCTTTCAAAATCCATAGATAATCGGGATTATCACTCTGAGATCTATCTATCTATCTTTCGTTCGCCTGAAGTATTGTCTATATCTGCAATGTCGTTTCCTGTATAAATTTTACTGTCTTTTGTAATTCTTGCAGTGGCCCATATAGTTTTGTCTGTAGTGTTGTATCTATGGGCCAATGGATTTTCCTCAGTCTACTATATTCAGTGCAGTCTTGAAGTATGTGTTCAGCAGTCTGGGCTGCCTGTCCACATGTACAAGTAGTTGATGTGCCGATCTTGAATTTTGTATACATGTGACTATGGAGTCGATTGTGTCCTGTTCTTAGGCGTATAATGATAACTTGTTCATATCTATTCATATTATGAAAGGCATCCTGATTTGGGGCTTGTGGTCCTCTGATTGATTTGATTATCTGTTTCTTATGATGGTATGTAACTGGTGTATCTAGTTGTGTGCCTGTTGAACCTTCCTTTGCCAACTGATCTGCTTTCTCATTTCCTGGTAGATGAATGGTCACATATTTAGACATTGGATTGAAAATTCTGCTCTCCCATCACTAGATCGACCATCTTGCCTAGTAATGGACAATGCAGCGTACCACAACATTGTTGCACTTGAAGATAAAATCCCGACGTCATCCAGTACAAAAGATGCTATTAAGATATGGCTCACAAAGGAGCACATACAATTTAATAACATGTACTTAAAACCTGAATTACTATCTCTAGTAAAGCAAAAACAAAGGACAAAGATTTTTCAAATAGATAAGATTATCCAAGAGCACGGTCATATAAGTTTGAGGCTGCCACCTTACCATGCTCATTTAAATCCAATAGAACTAATCTGGGCAAAATTAAAAGGACAAGTGGCAGATGAAAATACAACATTCAAAATATGCGATGTAAAGACTCTTTCTAATCTCGCTTTATTAAATATAGACAAAGATTATTGGGCTAAATGTGAAGACCACGTCTTAAAACAGGAAGAGGAATATTGGAAAAATGATGGTTTGTGGAATGTTCAACCCCAAACAGTTATTAATCTTTTAGACTCGTCTGATTCAGAATGAAGTATATAGCCCCCACAATGTTGGTCCCTATATTACCTTAAATTAGTTCAACAAACGGTTCTTTTCAGGACCACACAACTATGAAAAGTGGACATACAGGTATACCTTGATATTATCGTCCGTCCTCGAACTGAGAAGACAATAATTCTCCTGGTGTTTTGTCTTATCCAGTTATTTCCCCATTACGGCCACGCCTTTACCTAGTGAAAATTAATCACAGACCAGCAACTACGAACTACGGTAATTTATATTCTTTAAGGGTTCACAATTTACAATTTTGACAAACATCAAAGAAATTCGCCGCTTTAAGAAAACTGCAGCTGCAAGATATTTGTTAAATATACATTTAAAGGGTCTTTTGCATTCTAATAACATTTGGAAAATTTCAACAGTTTTTAACAAAAGGTTACTGAGTAATAGCGCTTTGAAGTTGGGCACATGATTTGAAACGGGCTATACAACACAAACTACTCCCATTTTCTATTCTTATTAAGAGAAGGAGGAGCAATCATTAAGCAAACACAAAAGAAGCAGTAGTTTGGTAGCTGGTCTGCTTAGGACAAGTGGTTGGGTTCAATCCCAGTTGATGGCTTCTGGGTTTACTAAACCATAAGCAGGCATGAGTACCGGCATGGTACTGACCGTATGGAAGTACCGGCATTGTACTGGCAATACAGGTGTACCGGCATTGTACTGACAATACGGGTGTACCGGTATAGCACTGACAATATGGGTGTACCGACATAGCACTGACCATACATGAGTGCTGGACAGGCATAGTACTGACAATATGGGTGTACCGACATGGTACTGACCATATGGACGTACCGGCATAACACTGACAATACATGAGTGCTGACCATACGGGACTACAGAGCACTGACCAATTAACCATAAAAATGGCAGTGGTAGAAAATATGGGGCCTAACACCATATTCACTAAACAAAGCTCAGCACACGATGGAATTTTTTCATTTCCTTAAACATAAAAGAAGAAACAAGATAGTGCAATGTAATTTTGTGCTTCTTATTCCTCTGAACTCTGGTTGGAGTATAGGGCACTCACAAGAGATCTCCACCCAGTCCAGCTTCTAGCAAGCATGGATAACTCCCGCCAGACCTGCCAGCCTCTTGTATTTCATCATGTATGCTTTGTCACCATGTTTCCAGTAGTCTCTGATTCTTCTTTGTTTTCCAGGTGGTGTTCATGTTAATGCTAGGTGCAAATGCCTGGCTCGTTCCGTTTGTAGAACATGGCCTAGCCCAATGTCTTCTTTTCACTTCTTGATTGATGTTAATGCCTGATCTTCTGGCGACTTCTTTGTAATTTGTATAATGGTGACATAAGATTGTACTTGTTTCTGTATGTTTAGCTTTCTGTTGTAGATTTCAAAAGAATTATATTAACTATTGGATATAAGAAATAGGCATTGCTTTAATTAAATTTCATCTGATATATCAACAGCTTGAACAGCACTCAGAGGAAACTTGATCAAGCTCTGGCAGAGAACCGTAAACATTTGGCTGAACTTCTGGAAGAGAGGAAGAAATTGTCTCAGTCAAATGAGCAGATAAAAAGCCAGCGACGAAAATTACTCCTTGTTACAAAGGTAAATGATCCACATTAATATCTATGGTAATGTGACTGAAATTTACTATAATTCTATTCTTAAATCAGCACGGATGTTATACCGATGACATTACCCCAAAAGTCATGTGCCGAAGGTCTATAAAAATGATGGTCTCTAACACCAAATTCCCTCACACCACTTGACATGATGCCATTCTTTACTTTTTACTTACTTACGGTTCTTAAAAATGTTAATTAAATAATTTGTCCCTTTTGTTGTTTGCTTTTAAAAGAACATTAAAGGGACATAGATGTGTTGTGATTTGTAGCATTCTGTGATATTCACTTCATTTGGCCCAAAATATTTTATTTCAACAAAGTTTTGTTTTGTTTAGTTGATGGATCATTCTCATTGCACATCGGACATGTCCATAAGGGATCAGATCTCATCTCCAATATGTCCTTCAGTGCGTTGGCGACTCCAGTTCTGTGTAGATTTGTTATTATATGTGTCACCCTGCGTAGCGCTTTGACCAGGGTGGTCCAGAGGTAAAATGTCTGCCTCAGGACAGAGAAGTTTCAGATTCGATCCCCACCACAGGCAGTGAGAGTTTTTTAAAAAATCACATCTGTATTTTCCACGTGGCATTACCTCTCCCTGGTCTTGAGGTAGTGAGATCCGATGTCCAGCCCTCTCAGGAAATGGTAAAAAAGCAGGAGGACCATTGTACACTCTACACTTTAAAGAACTCTTGGCAAATCAAAGTCAAAAGAAGTAGATCTAAAATGGCCGCTATCTGGGCAAAAATTGTTAATTAATTTAACCATGCATAAGATGAACGTTTGAGCATACAGACACAAATATCACAGCTTTATTGTACACTGGCAACACTACGCATCCATGCCTACTTAACGTATGAATGCTAAGAATAAAGCGCAAGAAGGATCTAGGAGTAGCAGATCTTGTTTGCCCTATGACATGTTATGGCAATCAATCAGTGCTGATATTTTTGCTTTGGTAAACACAAAAATTGAAGTAGTATTTTTTCTCCTTATGTTTTAGCATCATTTGGGAATGAAAATTAATTAATTGTTGTTGTATTTTTTTAGGAAAGAGACAGCTACAGTCGCCTCTTAGAATCATATGAAAATGAAGTGACAATGAACTTTGATACTGAAAAGAAAGCACAAATTCAGCGTTTGGAAGCAATTGTACAAGGATACAAGGAAGAGAATAGTATACTGGAGTCAGAGGTCACAAGGCTTACTGAGGCATTAGGGCAGGCAGAAACTCAATGTTATAAGGTGAGGATCATATATATAGATTGTGACAGTAAATAAGGGCATTAGGGCAGGCAGAAACTCAATGTTATAAGGTAAGGATCATTATAGATTGTGACAATAAGTAGGGCATTAGGGCAGGCAGAAACTCAATGTTACAAAGTGAGGGTCATATATATAGATTGTGACAGTAAATAAGGACATTAGGGCAGGCAGAAACTCAATGTTATAAGGTGACGGTCATTATAGATTGTGACAATAAGTAGGGGCATTAGGGCAGGCAGAAACTCAATGTTATAAGGAAAGGATCATTATAGATTGTGACAATAAGTAGGGGCATTAGGGCAGGCAGAAACTCAATGTTACAAGGTGACGGTCATTATAGATTGTGACAATAAGTAGGGGCATTAGGGCAGGCAGAAACTCAATGCTATAAGGTGAGGATCATTATAGATTGTGACAATAAGTAGGGCATTAGGGCAGGCAGAAACTCAATGCTATAAGGTGAGGATCATTATAGATTGTGACAATAAGTAGGGGCATTAGGGCAGGCAGAAACTCAATGCTATAAGGTGAGGATCATTATAGATTGTGACAATAAGTAAGGGCATAGTGTAGCAGTGAGTTGAGAATGTATAACAATAGGTGAGCGAGAGAGTGAATCACGGGAAGGAGGTGGAAGTTAACTCAGTCAAAAACTTTGAATTTCCCGTGAATAAGTGAAAGTCAATCAGAGAAGGGGGAGCTGCGATAGCTCAGTGGTTAGTGAACTGCACTACAAAGGACAAGAGGTAGGGTTCGATCCCAACCGACGGCTTCTGGGCTCACCCAGCCTTTAATGGGTACCAGATTTTTTTCTTGGAAAGTAAAGCGGCACTGGGGTAATACCGATCACATTACCCCAAAAATCATGTGCCAAAGGTGTGTAAAATTTATTGTCACTAGCACCATATTCCTTATATGCCACGTGGCGTGACGGGGGTACTTTACTTTTTTTTTTTTTAACTAATCAGAAAAGGGGAAGAATGTAAGAAGATTTATGATTGGCTGGAGGGGAAAGGTATAGTCAAAAGTACAGGGAAAGTACAGTCAGACCAGAAGTGAAGCTTACTCAGGTGGATGGCTTGAGAGCCTTGCTGTAGGAGGCGGTAGCTATGACAGGCTTACTAACCTCTTTAGTTGATTGTGAATAGTTAGTTCGAGCCAGAGCTTGAAAATGTTTATCAGTGTTTCAGTTAAGCGTTGTAAATAGATTATGCTCTTGCAGCTAAACTGAGAGCAATGTTATCTGGAGGCAGTTACCAAGTCTCCACAGTGTTTAATGTTATTTGTTACGGTAAGTTATGTCAAACCAAGAGTCGACTATGTTGATAGTGTTAGTTTAAGAGTTGTTCAAGTGTAGAACTATGGCTCCAGTGTAAACTCTAGACAGTTATTTGAGTTAGCGGTGTACGGAGTCGATTTCAGCCAGACTAAGAATAATTTTCCTGTATGGACGATTAGAGAACGAGAATGATAGAGGCACGTTTGTGAAGCACAGTGTCTGAAAATTATTAGTGCATGTGAGCAGCAGAGGAATAAGTAGTGGCTAAATTTTAAACTGTTGAGTTATTGAGTTATTTGCGGGTCATCATCATTGCACTCCGAACATGTCCATAGGTGCTCAGATCCCCTCCTCAGCAATTCCCTCAGTGTCCAGCGACTGACGACTCCAGTTCTATGTTGGTTGATAAGTCTTCTTACACGGCCACCAAGTTTCTCATTTCTGGCCGTGCCCATCTTAACTCCCATTTCCATCATCCGAAGAAGTGACGTTGATCTGTGTTTGTCGAAGTCCTGTGCTCTTCCAACATCTCGAAGGGCATTGATGATGTCCGCCCGATCCATCGGTTGCCCGTCCTCAACGACAGCGCAGCTAGCCAACCTGTCCGCTCTCTCATTTCCCCGTACTCCCACATGTCCAGGGACATAGACAAAGGTGACCTTACGTATTTTGGATTTCTGCAACGACTCTACCCATTGCATGCGTACAAAGCCCGCCTCCACTTTTTTTATCATGCTCATCGAATCACTCAGTATACATGCGTGGATGTAGTCTTGTGACTCTAACCATTTGAATGCCTTGGTCACTGCCATCACCTCCATTGTCATGCTACTCGTGGTCATGGCGTATGCACCACTGTCTTCCTTGGCTATTCTGCCTGCTGAGCGTGCTGTAAATATAAAAATTTAAACTGTTGTGTTCATTTACAAACTATTCATGAGTAAACTCAAGTCATGTTTTAAGAATGGATTTCCTTGAACATTATAACCTTGTTAGTGTCTGAGTGTATGTGGCGTAGCGAAGAACGAATACTCAGTGAGCAAAGAAAGATCTGGTCCTCAGAGTTCAGTGGGATCAGAACAGCAGAAACATCAACGTGAAGTACATTAATTTCAGAGATCATGTGTGGGCGCAAAGTTCATGTCCTGGCCATTCACAGTTCAACCGTTGTAACATCACGGTGCAGCACATGTCAGATAAACTGATTTGTCAACAGTCACTAGAGTATTGCTAGTGGATAAATAATTTATCAGCGGCCTGTTTGTGGAGGGGAGTAAGTTAACAGTCACTAGAGTATTACTAGTGGATAAAGAGTTGATCAGTGGCCTGTTTGTGGAGGGGAGCAAGTTAACAGTCACTAGAGTATTACTAGTGGATAAAGAGTTGATCAGCGGCCTGTTTGTGGAGGGGAGCAAGTTAACAGTCACTAGAGTATTACTAGTGGATAAAGAGTTGATCAGCGGCCTGTTTGTGGAGGGGAGCAAGTTAACAGTCACTAGAGTATTACTAGTGGATAAAGAGTTGATCAGCGGCCTGTTTGTGAAGGGAGTAAGTTAACAGTCACTAGAGTATTACTAGTGGATAAAGAGTTGATCAGCGGCCTGTTTGTGGAGGGGAGCAAGTTAACAGTCACTAGAGTATTACTAGTGGATAAAGAATTGATCAGCGGCCTGTTTGTGGAGGGGAGTAAGTTAACTGTCACTAGAGTATTACTAGTGGATAAAGAGTTGATCAGTGGCCTGTTTGTGGAGGGGAGCAAGTTAACAGAATCCAGTCAATTCCAGCATGCAATCCATCAATTGAATGAATGAGAATGTGTTCGCATTCAAGTCTCATTAACAGTCTCATTCAGATAATATCAAAGTGGTTAGCGATAATTGTACAATAAGGGCAGGCAGAAACTCAGTGTTATAAGGTGAGGATCATTATAAATTGTGACAATAAGTAGGGGCATTAGGGCAAGCAGAAACTCAATGTTATAAGGTGAGGATCATTATAGATTGTGACAATAAGTAGGGGCATTAGGGCAAGCAGAAACTCAATGTTATAAGGTGAGGATCATTATAGATTGTGACAATAAGTAGGGGCATTAGGGCAAGCAGAAACTCAGTGTTATAAGGTGAGGATCATTATAGATTGTGACAATAAGTAGGGGCATTAGGGCAAGCAGAAACTCAGTGTTATAAGGTGAGGATCATTATAGATTGTGACAATAAGTAGGGGCATTAGGGCAAGCAGAAACTCAATGTTATAAGGTGAGGATCATTATAGATTGTGACAATAAGTAGGGGCATTAGGGCAGGCAGAAACTCAATGTTATACGGTGAGGATCATTATAGATAGTGACAATAAGTAGGGGCATTAGGGCAAGCAGAAACTCAATGTTATAAGGTGAGGATCATTATAGGTTGTGACAATAAGTAGGGGCATTAGGGCAAGCAGAAACTCAATGTTATAAGGTGAGGATCAATGTAGATTATAATAGTAGATAAAGGCATTAGGGCAAGCAGCTGACTGCATGCATCAGAATCAGCAAACAACAGAGCTAATCGAGACCCTGCTCCATCTCCTAGCTGTGCTTCTGGGAAGAGACTATTCAGTCTATCCAATCAATTATAAATTGAAGAAGTAATGGAACCCAGTAATCAAATATACCTTGTTAAAGTTGGATATGTGGAACTGAAAGGCATAAATAAACCATAACACAACGCATCTACATCCACATAAGGTCCTGTAAGAGGACTATCAATTCCTCTGGTAGTCATGAGGTGAACATCATAAGAAAGAATCACCTGATAAACATAATAATTTGTTGGTGTGTGTGAAATTAATTTTCTGCAAACTTCCTTTAGGATATGTGTCATGGCGTTGACATGTAAACAGTGCTTTTCCGATTCAACATGTGTTCTTAGTGTTAAAGTGGTTTGCATGAGGCAGACTATCGAAATAGTGTTTTTAAAAATTCTTGTTGTTTCTTAACTTCTGATGGAGATGTGGACGTGTGGTTTTCAATGTTTTTAAGTAGTTATATTTATTTTGGAAAAAATTGATAAAACGTGCAACTTTGATAATGGCACCTCTGTTGGGAATATCCATTCCCAATTATACGAAGTCTGTGACGGTGGATGAGGTGGAAGAATCTGAAATAATCAATGGCTCAGAAAGCGAGAAGAGCAGTGTGTGTGGTACACAAGAAGCGTATGCAGAACATGAGACAAATATGGCTAATCACTGAGGAAGAGATAGGAGTCTCAACTTGTATCACTCCAAAGCAAACCATGGAGAGTAAATTGAACTACTAAACACAATTCTAAAAAGACAACAAAATTTTTTCTGACATGTGAAAGACATAACACCCTTCTAAAAATCATCTAGGAAGGGAGGGTACAAGGAGGACGAGGAAGAGGCAGACCAAGACTAAAGTGGACTGATAACATCATAAGGTGGACAAGTGAACCTATGACAACATGCACCACCATGATAAGAGACAGTAAAATGGTGCCAACCTTCGATGTGGATACTGCACCCAATGAATGAAACTTCCTTTAGTTTGAGAAAATGAGTTCTCTTATTTGTGCTTTATAACTTCCATCTATATATAGCCATTCCATATGTAATCTATACTGGGAGCAAACAGCAATAATAAAATATAACAAAGAGAACTCTACACCCATTGATATAAAAAAGAGGAGTAAGACAGGGATGCACCCTATCACCAAGCTTGTTCAATCTATACACTGAGCAAATCTTTAAAAACACCACAGAGACGCCAGGCCTAAACATTAATGAAAAAGATCATCAATAACCTAAGATATGCTGATAATACTGTATTATTAGCAAAAAATCCTAAAGATCTACAACAATTACTTAATGAAATAAACATGACAAGCAAAAAATATGGATTAGAGACTGTGATCACAAACAAAGAAAATACTCAAACCCACAAGTGGATATCAAAATTGAAGGAATAGACCTGGAGACAGTTCAGAACTCCAACTAACTTGGCCATATTATAACCAGTGATGGAAAATTTACAACTGTAATATACAAAAGAATAGGAATGGCAAAAAGTAATTACATCATAAGTTCTCTTATTTTTGTATTAAAATCTTCTTCAATGAGAATTAGAAGTCTGTATCAATCTGAACCCTGCCGGGGTATAAAGGGAAGTAAATAGGAGATTTCAGAAGGTAGCTGTTCTGTTTATAAGGGTTTCTAGGTATTTGTACTTTGTATCCTGTCTAATGTTTTACCTTTTATCCTACTCTTGTAGATATGAACAAGTTATCATTATATGCCTCAGAACAGACACAATCGAATCCATAGTCACATGTATACAAAATTTAAGATCGGCACCTCAACTACATGTGGACAGGCGTCCCAGACTGCTGAACACATACTTCAAGACTGCACTGAATATAGTAGACTGAGGAAAATCCATTGGCCCATAGATACAACACTACAGACAATACTATATGAGCCACTACAAGAATTACAAAAGACAGTAAAATTTATACAGGAAACGACATTGCAGATATAGACAATACTTGAGGCGAACGAAAGATAGATAGATCCTACTCTAGTATTTTATTGTTGTTTGGATTGCTGGCTTCATGAATTTATCCCACTGCTCTTAGTGTAGAGTACAAAGGTGATTGTGTAGTCATAAATGTAAACGGATGATGTACGACGAATGTACACCTCTCTCTTTCTTCAGTGATAACAACAATAATAGTAACAATATAATAACACGGTCCTCTGCTACCGTTCTGTAATCTTGTAGATGCGACCAAGTGCCTTGGAACTCGCAACTGTCAAATGTCAACTTGTACACACCAGGTGGTAGAGTTGAGCTGGTGTGAACTTCACTTCAGTTGCTTACACACCGTTGTAACCTGTGATCGTAAACAGTGGCTAGTACCGGTTCTTGACTGAGCAAACGTACACCAGTGATCGTCTTTCGCGCAACGCGAAATGATACATGGTCTTTGTGACTGATTCGTTCTGTAACTGGAGAGTCTTGACTCTTTGCTCTCTTCCCGCGACAACCCCCAACTTCGTTGATCACCACAGCATCTGGACACGACTTGATGGACTTGGTAAATACTGCACAAGAAGTCTTTAGTTGAACAGCACACTTTATTTACAAGCTCACATTATAAGAATACAACTATGTTACAAGTCCAGCAGTTGACATTCCCGCTCGGTTCTTACTGCACAATTGCTACGGAAGGACACATCCTCGCCTAACTCTAACACTCACTATCGTCCTGTTTCATTCCTTACTAAGATCAGTTCTGACTAACTAATCTTCGCTGCTGGCTGTCTACTAATGACACCAGTCGTGGCAAGTGACACTTCCTAACTTAAGTGGACAAGTCTCTTCTTGAATTCCTCTAACTAATCCATGACACAACAACGAGATTCACTCACTAACCTGCATGGCTGACGCCTCATGGCTGACGCCTCATGGCTGATGCCTCATGGCATAGCCCTTATGTCTTTCTAAAGATCCTTAACAGTCGCCAGTTCTCTATCTCTAACATCGTCATTTGCTTATATTTCTCGTCGACCAACCAATCAGAATGACTTCCTTCCCTCTCACATCTAATAGCTTTTCGCTACGTCATCCACTCACTTCTCCCATTTACTACTATTATCAGTCATGAGAATCTTGTCTTTTCGTCTGAGTAATTCTACCCAGACTCTCCTGTGACTCCCCTGACTGTCCCTCGTCTTATGATTCCCCCACTCTCCTCAACCCCCTGTTACACTCAAATATTCTCAATCGATGACATATATAGTAGCCAAGCAGATAGTTCCACTATTTCAGACTTCTGATTAGCCATTCCATTTGCTTGTTTCTATTCACAGCAAGCCTAACTCTAAATCCTCAAAATCTAACATGGTTTTTTTTTTTTCATTTTGTTATAATCAGGATTGATTGATTATGATTCAATTTATGTCATTGCACTGTAGACAAACTCATAGGTTAGGGCAGCCCTCTTTTGTAGGCAGCAAACGTTATGCTATATAATCTCTATAAGTACTAAGTTATACTGTTATAATTGTTAGGATAATGTTAGGAAGTTAAGGTTAGTTAGGTCTTGTTAATTTGAGAACTTATAAATACTAGACTGGTAATGTTATAATCCTTAGATTAATGATAGAATGACAGTTAAGTTTCATTAATCCTAAAACTTATAAGTACTAGGTTAGTACTATTATAATCCTTCTGTTAATATTATGATATCTGTTAAGTTTAATTAATTTGAAAACTTATAAGTACTAGATTGGTACTGTTGTAATCCTTAGGTTAATGATATAAGACCAGTTAGATTTTGATAACCTCTGAACAATATTCTTTGCGTGGTTCTTTCCTTCAGCTGCAACAACAACTTGTGACAGTTATCACACCAGTACAAGCAGCATCCAGCAGTGAGGATAAGGAACTTATCATACAGCTAAGGTTATTATCAATAAATAAATTGTAAACAACTTTTAACTCTGCACTCTTTAAGAATAGATAATAAAAACAGCTGATGTATTATAATGACACCTGGGCACAGGTAAAAAAAAACAGTGAAATTCATACCTTCCAAAGGAGACAAGGCTTCTGATAGCAACAGAGCTGGAAGCTGTCAGTGACTCATAGCTGATGGTTTGTTTTGGATCATTAAACAAAAACCATCCAAATTCTAGCTCGCCTCTTCAGAGTGCCTCTAGAAATATATTAAATAGTCTAATCTGACCAAGCAAGTAGTGATCGTAGAGGGAAAGCAACCAAGTATTTGAAAATGCTGTGCTGAAGTCGGATGTGTTGGTCTGAAAGGCACAAATAAACCACAACACTAAACATCTATGTCCACTTAACATCCTTTCAAAGATAGATGATGCAGATCAATTCTTTTAGTAGTCACCAGATGGATGATGCAGATCAATTCTTTTAGTAGTCACCAGATGGATGATGCAGATCAATTCTTTTAGTAGTCACCAGATGGATGCCAGAAAGAGAAAGAGTATCTTCAATCATTTTTTAACCTGTACACCAGGCCAAAGAAATTCTTACAATTGGCTCTAAATGGGGAGAAAAAAATCGAACATGTCCATTCTCACATCCTAGATGTAGCATGGCTGGCTGATTTTGGGTCTTCTTGGCAAAACACAATCAAGTGAACAACATATTAGGTATTCTAAGTTATATAAGATCACAACAGCCATTAACAATGTGTAGCCAGAATTATATATATTTTTTTTTGTTTGTGTATTCATGCATTGTGGCTGGTTTGCCTTGATATTTATAGTCTGTGCTCTTTTTGCATTTCTGTGTAATTTTATTTTTCATATAATTTGTTATCTAGATCTGTTTTAAATAAGAAAAAGGTGCAAGAAATCCCACAGGTTTACAGATCTACTTTAAAAAATAAAAACCCTTACAATTTAAGGGAAAACCTTACAATATGGAAGGTATAGACAGAGTAAAAAAAAAAAGTAAAGTACACCTGTCACGCCAAGTGGCGGCGTATAGGGAATATGGTGTTAGTGACCATAAATTTTACAGACCTTCGGCACATGATTTTTGGGGTAATGTGGTCGGTTTTACGCCCGTGCCACTTTACTTTCCCAGAAAAAAAATCCAGTACCCATTTAAGGCTGGGTAAACCAGGAAGCCGTCGGTTGGGATCGAACCCTACCCCTTGTCCTTTGTAGTCCAGTTCACTAACCACTGAGCTATCGCGGCTCCCGGTATAGACAGTAGTCATCATATATGACACTTGTAGACCAAGATGTTCAGCAGCACCTATGCTGAAGGTGGTCACTAACTCATGGCTGACTGCCATGATAAAATGTCTAATCAATACAGGACAAGAACAGTAGATGAACACTTTGACTGTTGCTGGAACAGATGGCGGAATGGATATGGGAATGTCCACACTGTAGTGACCCTATTCTGAACTAAAGACTTGTCTTTAGAGCAACAGTTGACTGCTAATAATAAATATTTATGAAATCTACATCTGTGTATAGAATCCTTTAAAAGAATAGAAAAGAAGATTAAGAAAACTTTTATAACCTGTTTAAACTTGAGATTTAAAAAAATTTTACCCACATAAACTCTCTTTATTATATAGCATGATAGCTTTCATCTTGGTCTTTTACCACAGGGAACATGTATCCCAACTGGAAGCTAAACTGGCAACAGTTCAACAGGAAAAGGACATTATGGATGCTCGGATAGAGCAGAGACATTTGCAGGTAAATCCGTCTTGGTCAAAGAAAGTAAAGTGGGACTAGTTCATTATGATAACATATCTAATGGTCTGTGGGTAGGTGATACCTTGCCATATTATCGGAGAGAAAATAGTGTTACTTCTGTAGTAAGATTTTCTTATATTAACTCTTTCTGCACGATACGCCACAGCCTGTGCCATGCTCATTTTTATCAAGTCTGACTTGTTGTACTCTGTGTTATTATCAATTTATTTTGTGTAAACCATACGAGATATACGGCAATAAGCGATACAGTTAAATCATCGATCGTAGAGGAGCTTCACAGGGTGTTCGCAGTTCAAACAAGTCCTCAATAACCTGAAGGCCATACAACTAGACGCTGATCTTCACTGTAGATTTCCAAATTCCCACGCAAGTTGGACACCAGGTGGGCGCAAGGAGTCCCCGGGTGGATGTGTCTATATAAAAGGATGTTGCTGCTGCAGTGGCCACTTCATTTTGTCTGGAAAGCACAGCAACTTGATATGGTAGGCAAGACAGGTAAGTTGAACTATTTTCGAGTATTGCGTATTAAGTGAAGTTATCTTGTGCCAGGTATATAGTGTAAGCCCTAGAGGCAATGCAGCAGGAGTCATGACCCAGGTGGGCCCACCTCCCCTAGTGTGTCAAGAAGCTCAAGGGCCGAAACACTTGCTCGACGGAGGTCCACTTCTGATGATCAGATTGCATCCTGCTGCGAAGCTCTGTACAAAGAGTTTCCTACTACAATTTTTAAATTAGCAATTTTATGTAGTTTCTTATAAACATTCCTCACTAGAATGTTCCTTCTAAACAAAGTATTTACAAAGAAATCGTGTCTTTGAGTGTGATTCTCCATCTGGATTAGCAGTGTTTATCTCCGTGACAAAAATCAGCTGATCAGAATGGCATTGTGTAGTGGTGATTCTAATGCTGGAATTCAACTGATGACAGCTAAAGGAGCCAGTAAATTAGCGTTTTCTTAATGTTTTGAATAATGATAATATCTAAGCATTGATACCAACAATGGGAGAAGTTATTTGACTGATTTCAATCTGGATAAAAAAAAAAATAAATAAATTCTCATGTTGGATACTTGTAATCAATAAGATTACAGTGAAGAGTATACAGTACATAGTGATTGTGGATGACTAAAGATAAGTTATTTATATGCTACATCAACCAAATTTTCTAGGCTACTTGATTACATATTGATAATTGTTTTTATTTTAAATAATTCACATGATATTACTTTAACCCAATATTTATGATGGTAAGTTGGCAAGTATGGTTTCAATCTTATTTTCATTTTGTTTGATTTGATCATTTACCCCCCCCCCCCCCCCCCCCCCCATTTTTCTTTCTAGAAGTCATCTTTTTATTGGTGAAATCTAATTATCTAAGAATTCATCTACAAATTGTTTTGTGTTAGATAAAGATAAAACATGTAGATTGATATTTAAGACTATAAAATATATATCAATTTTTGTCTATGAAATTGCTTACTAATTTACATTTATAAAAACCTTATGTACTGAAAGAATTAAAATCGTACCAAAAGTTCAATAGGGCTAGGTGGACACTGACATCTGGATAAAAAGGGTCAAGGTTTGAATCCCATCACAGGCAGTGGAGATTTTTGCTTTAAATCTGTGTTGGCTTTACCCTCCCCTTGTCTCTGAGTAATAAGATCTGATGTCTAGCCCTCTCAAATAACCCGGTTCACCCGGCCTCTAAAAATGGGTACCAGATATTTTTCTGGGAAGTAAAAGCGGTCTGGCGTAATACCGACCACATCACCCAAAAATGTGCAGTGGTCATAGAAAAATATGGTCACTAACAGCATATTCCCCATACGCTTAGCAAGACGTGAAGGGAACCATCACTTTTTTTTTTTTTAGATATATAATAACCATTGGTAAAGTCTACACTTATAGATATAAAAGCACAACTAAAGAACTTCACACATTCCGTAGCAGGAACCACAAAAGCCAGCTATAGTAGCTGACATGAGAAACCCGGGAGCCATGTTTTGCAGCTTTTTAATTTATTGACCTTTCTGCAATTATTTCCGCTGAAACCCTGTAATTCTCTTATTTAACCTTTATTCCGACTTTCTGAGCAAATTGTGCAAACAAACCGCATGTTTAAGATTATTCATTTTAATTAATTTTCTTGATGTTATCTAAAAAAAAAATATTGTGAAAAACCACCTGACCACAGTGTTTTAGATCACATAGTAGTGATTGTGTTTCTAAAAATGTATATAATATACATTTTTCTAATAGAATAAAGAAGTAGCAAGATTTAACAAATTCTGTGTATTTGATTGCATGAGATTTTCTCTGCAGGGAGATTATGACCCATCCAAGATTAAGATTGTGCACATGACCATGAATCCCTGTGCTGTTGCTCAGAAAGCTCGCAGTGAAGAGTCGGAAAAGTTGAAGGAAGAGAATGAAAGACTTCGGAAGCGAAACCAGATTTTGGAAGAGAGCGGAGGACAAATAGCAGACTTGACCATACAGGTCCAGGAGAAACTGCAGCATCCCTCACCCAGTAAAGAAGTGGAAGGTAAGTACTTTATCCACAGTAACCCTCAGCTAGTAAAGAAGTGGAGGGTAAGTACTTTATCCACAGTAACCCTTAGCTAGTAAAGAAGTGGAGGGTAAGTACTTTATCCACAGTAACCCTTAGCTAGTAAAGAAGTGGAGGGTAAGTACTTTATCCACAGTAACCCTCAGCTAGTAAAGAAGTGGAGGGTAAGTACTTTATCCACAGTAACCCTCAGCTAGTAAAGAAGTGGAGGGTAAGTACTTTATCCACAGTAACCCTTAGCTAGTAAAGAAGTGGAGACTGCAGCATCCCTCACCCAGTAAAGTAGTGGAGGGTAAGTACTTTATCCACAGTAACCCTTAGCTAGTAAAGAAGTGGAGACTGCAGCATCCCTCACCCAGTAAAGAAGTGGAAGGTAAGTACTTTATCCACAGTAACCCTTAGCTAGTAAAGAAGTGGAGGGTAAGTACTTTATCCACAGTAACCCTTAGCTAGTAAAGAAGTGGAGACTGCAGCATCCCTCACCCAGTAAAGTAGTGGAGGGTAAGTACTTTATCCACAGTGAGTACTTTATTCACAGTAAGTACTTAATCCACAGTAACCCTCATCTAGTATAGAGATAGAAGGTAAATACTTTATCCACAGTAATTCTTAGCCAGTAAAGAAGTGGAAGGAAAATACTTTATTCACAGTAATCCTTACTCAGTAAATAAGTGGAAGGTAATTACTTTATCCACAGTAATCCTTACCCAGTGAAGAAGGGGAAGGTAAGTACTTTATCCAATGTATTCCTCACTCAACAAAGATGTCGAAGGTAACATCTGAGATCTCAAATCTTATCACACATTACCAGCCTTTCAGGACCCATGTTAACAGTTCAAGGAGTGGCGACCCATGTTGTCCAGCACACAAACCTAGTGTTATCAGACATGACAGAAGTGATGGTAGTATCATCAAACATATATCAACATTCAGCACATATTTATTTGTGTATATTTTATTATTAATAAGAAATAATTTTAAGTCAATAAAGTAGAATTTTTTAGTAGAGTGCATGCAAACACATGCACACACACATTCACCAGAGAGAGAGAGAGAATGAGAATAATGGAGATTGAGAAAGTAATGGAAAGAGATAGTAGAGAGTAATGGAGAGTAGAGAGCAATGAAGAGATAGAGAGTAATGGAGAGAGATAGTAGATAGTCTATAATTTGTTCGCCTGAAGTGTTGTCAACATATGTAATGTCGTTTCCTTTATAAATGTTATTGTCTTTTGTAATTCTTGCAGTGGCCCATATAGTTTTGTCTGTAGTGTTGTATCTTTGGGCCAATGGATTTTTTTTCAGTGTATAATATTCAGTATATATGGGGCGTCGGTGGCTTATTGGTTAGTGTGCTCGCTTTCTGACCTGAAGGGTTCAGGTTCGAGTGGCAGTTTTTTTTTTTTTGAACTGACAAGGCTCTGAGGTTCACCCAGCCTTTAAAAATGGGTACCAGAGATTTTTCTGGGAAGTAAAGGCGGCCTGGCGTGAATTCGGCCACATCACCCAAAAGTGTGCCGTGGTCATAGAAAAATATGGTCACTAACACCATATTCCCCATACCTCTAACAAGGAGTGGAGGGTACCTTTACTTTACTTTTATATTCAGTGCAGTCTTGAAGTATGTGTTCAGCAGTCTGGGGCACCCATCCACATGTAAATGTAGTTGAGGTACCGATCTTGAATTTTGTATACATGTGACTTTGGAGTCGATTTTGGTCTGTTCTGAGGCGAATAATGATAACTTGTTCCCAACTACTCATATTATGAAAGAAAACCAGATTTAGGGCTTGTGGTCCTCTGATTGATTTGATTATCTGTTTCTTATGTTGGTATGTAGCTGGTGCATCTGGTTGTGTGCCTGTTGTGCTTTCCTTTACCAGCTGATCTGCTCTCTCATTTCCTGGTATTCCACAGTGAGATTCACTGCTAGGCGACCCAGTGGTGCTTGCAGAGTTCAGCCAATAAGGTCTGCAAATGTGGCAATTTTGTGGATTTTAGTGCCTGGAGTGCTTATCTTGCAAAAGTAGAGAGTAATGGAGAGAGTAGAGTAGAGAGTAATGGAGTTGAATATAGAATAATGGAGAAAGTAATGGAGATGTATATAGAATAATGAAGGGATTGTATAGAGTAATGGAGAGAGACAGAGAGTTATGAAGAGAGAGTGTAATGTTAAATCTGTATGTAATTTCATCAGATATAAAAGCCCAATTACAGCAATCGGAGATGCGCAACAAAAGACTGATGGAAGTCTTCAAGAAGACAAGTCATGAGTTTAGAGAAGTCTGCTACCAACTAACTGGCTACAAGATAGACATCCCATGTTCTAACCAGTACAGACTGACCAGCATGTACGCAGAGAGTTCCAGAGATTACTTCCTGTTTCAGGTACCTTGCATGTTTGTATGTCTTCTTCCTCTACATTTCAACTCCCTGTGGAGCATAGTTCTTAAACAAATACTTCCCAAGCAGTTCTATTTCTTGCCATTCTTTTAAGATCATTCCATGTTTTCCCCATCATTAGCATCTCTGCTTCCATCTGTCTTCTCCAAGAATATCTTGGTCTAACTCTGTGTCTCTTTACTTGTGGATAAAAAAAAAAAGGCCTATCGTGTAATACTCTCAGTTGGCTTCCGTGGTATGTCCTATATAGCGCCATATATTTGTTATCTGGAGTATAGAACAACAGGGTTTGGCAAAAACATGATGCCTTCTACTGGTTCAGCAGATAAAAATAAGTAGCACAATTTAGACTGAACAGACCATAACAGATTGAATAAAATCTTTTCAACACATTTATTATAGCAACCTATAATGAATATTTCCAGGCATGTCGTAAGAGGCGACTAAGGAGGTTGATCGATGGCTTGACAAGCTGTCATTGTAAAAAGTATTGTTATAAAAACAGCGCCATATATTTTAGAGCAGTGATCTCTGCAATATGTGCCACTTTGGCACGCAAAGTTTCTGTTTTTGAGATTGTGGTTCTGCCCTATGTGCCGTCTTCGGCTCGAAAGGATAATAGATAGATAGATAATGAATATAAGTAAAGTTACAGGCCCCTGTCCATGGTGTGGCACATGGTGTTAGTGTCCATTTTTTTAAATAGACCCCTGGTATATTACTTTTGGGAAATGTGGTAGGTATTATGCCTTCGCTGAGTTACTTTCCCAGAAAAAAAAAATTGGTACCCACTTAAGTCTGAGTTAACCTGCCCTTTTGTCATTAGTAGTCCAGTCCACTGAACTATTCTGGTACCTCTAATGAATGTGACACTGGGAAAATGACTGCAGTACATTTGTTATAAAGGTGCCAAAGGTATGATGAACAGAGAAGGCTTTTGTGGTCAGACACCAGCACTATATTTGGACAAGCTGAGTGTTTGGAAGTGTCACAAATCTTGAGCTGAGCAATGCTTTTTACAAACTTATCCTAACTCTTGATTACGACATCCTCGTAAAAATGACAACCTCATAATGCCGGTTTTTGGAAGTTTTGTTAATGAACTGGACTGCAAAGGACAAGATGTCGAGTTCAATCCTGATCAACGGCTTCCAGGTTCACCCAGCCTTAATGGGTACCAGATTTTTCTGGGAAAGTAAAGCAGCATGGGCATAATACTGACCACATTACCCCAAAAATCATGCGCTGAAGGTATGTAGAAATTAGTGGCAACACCATATTCCCTATATGCCACTTGGCGTAACGGGGCACTTTACTTTTACTACTTATAATTATTACTTCTGGTGACTCCTGTGAGTGCTTATTTTGCTTCCTTTGATGTTAGAGCAAACACCAACAGGCGCTTTGTAAAAAAGTATGAATCTAATGTAAAAATGGGGCTGGTTTTTTTTTTTTTTTTTTTAAATTTCATCAATTTCAAGAAATTTTTTTTTTCTGTTTTTTTTTTTCCCCTTATGACAGGGAAAATCTCTGGCTGTCAGCTACACATCAAACAAACGTTTGTAACATGGGATAGGTAGCAAACGACGCTAAGAGGAAGTCAAATATACGGATTGGAATGATGGCTATAAACAGACAACATCTCCATGTTTTCAGTCCATAAATTGAACCTAATCCAGGAAATGATTACCACATCCAATTCCTGTAACTCTCCTTGTGCAAGCATGCAACTGTGTAGCAAAAATTCAAATAAAATACTATTTTCCGAGCAAAAATTCCAGAAAATACCATTTTCCGAGCCCCAAATGTAACAATTAGTGATTAGTGACATTTTTACAAACGACTTGTACAGACGTGACTCATGGATAGGTAATGTAATCTAGAGTTAATCACTAAGACAGGAAGTGATTGACATAATGATGGAAGGTAAAAATTAAACCTTGCCATCAACAAAAAATTGTTGCAAACAAAATAAAAACATTCCCTAAATGCACTTCTTCTTCTTTCCTTCCTCATTTACTTTTCAGCATCGAGGGGAGATATAATTTGCGGTCTTTTGCTCTTCTGTTCGCCTCTGCTGCTGTTATGTTTCCTAGTGCTTCTAGTATTCCGTCGATCCATATTTTTCATGGTCGACCCTTGGGTCTGGTATTCTCGCAACGTTTATTGAGGGCTCGTTGTGTTCTGTTTTGATCTTTCTGCCATGTCATGTGGCCAAATCATTTTATCTGTTGTTTCTTTATATATTCTATCATCATCATCATGTGTCATACCAGATAGCGTAGGCGATCATGTCCTTCCACAATCTTCTATCTATAGTACATCGTATCAGTTCTGTTATTGACTGTTTTCCATGCCATGACACCAAGTAAAAGTAAAGTAAAGAGCCCCCGCCACACCAAGTGGTGTATAGGGAATATGGTGTTAGTAACCATAATTTTTATAGACCTTCGGCGTATGATTTTTGGGGTAAAAGGTCGGTATTACGCCTGTGCCGCTTTACTTTCCCAGAAAAAAACCCAGTACCCATTTAAGGCTGGGTGAACCCGGAAGCCGTTGATCGGGATCGCATCCGACCTCTAGTCCTTTCTAGTCCAGATCACTAACCACTGAGCTATCCAGTATTTTCTCTCTTTGTCGTCCGTGATCTCTCTTTCCTTTTATTTTGCCAGTTGTAACCAAGTATTCCAATTTTACTTTTCTTGTGATGTGCCCAGAAAATGTTGATTGTTTCTTTTTGATGTTTTTTTAGGAGTTCCCTTTTTGTGTTGGCCCCTTTGAGAATTTCTTCATTGTCTTTTTAGCTGTCCAGGGAACTTTCAACATTCTTCTGAGAAATCCCATCTCTGTGGCCTCTTATCGTCTTTTCATTTGTTTGTTCACTGTCCATGATTCGCTTCCATAGGTCAGAATTGGTTCTATCAATAACAGGTTTGATTGACAGCAGTAGAATTAGAAAGTTGTGGAGAGATATGATCACCAACGCTGGAAGGCCTGGTGCTTGATGATGATTAAAATGGACATCTAAAACAGTACGTAGAGTTTAAAGAAAATGTGTTAAATGTACTACTACAAGAGCAGGTGCTTTTAATCTTTTCAATCAATCACTGAACCAGTCAATCAAAACCAGGCTGGGTGGTCTAGAAGTATGACATTGGCCTCCAGACAGGAAGGTCCAGGGTTCAAATCCCATCACAGATATTTGGGGATTTTTCAAAAGTTGAATCAATGGTTTCTCTGTGATATTATCCTCTCCTGGACTAGAAGTAGTGAAACCTGTTGTCTAGCTCTCTCAGAAAATGGTGTTGTTCAGGCAAAAATCGTTAAGCCGTCTTCCATGGATAAAGAGATACAGCCAAGATGAAGGAGCTGGATAGGACACACATTGCAGAAGCCAACTGAGAGTACTACACAATAGGCCCCTTTTTGGAATCCCCAAGGAAAAAGACAAAGTAGAAGACCAAAATATTCTTGGAGAAGACAGATGGAAGGAGAGATGAAGATGTGGAATGATCTTTAAAAAAGTGGCAAGAAACAGAACGGCTTGGAAAGTGATTATTGAAAACCTATACTCCACAAGGAGTTGAAAGTGTTTGTTGAAGACCTATACTCCACAGGAAGTTGAAAGTGTTTGTTGAAGACCTGTACTCCACAGGGAGTTGAAAGTGATTGTTGAAGACCTATACTCCACAGGGAGTTGAAAGTGTTTGTTGAAGACCTATACTCCACAGGGAGTTGAAAGTGTTTGTTGAAGACCTATACTCCACAGGGAGTTGAAAGTGTTTGTTGAAGACCTATACTCCACAGGGAGTTGAAAGTGTTTGTTGAAGACCTATACTCCACAGGGACCTGAAAGTGTTTGTTGAAGACCTATATTCCACAGGGAGTTGAAAGTGTTTGTTGAAGACCTATACTCCACAGGGAGTTGAAAGTGTTTGTTGAAGACCTATACTCCACAGGGAGTTGAGAGTGATTGTTGAAGACCTATACTCCACAGGGACCTGAAAATGTTTGTTGAAGACCTATACTCCACAGGGAGTTGAAAGTGTTTGTTGAAGACCTATACTCCACAGGGAGTTGAAAGTGTTTGTTGAAGACCTATACTCCACAGGGACCTGAAAATGTTTGTTGAAGACCTATACTCCACAGGGACCTGAAAATGTTTGTTGAAGACCTATACTCCACAGGGAGTTGAAAGGAAGAAGAAGAGTCGTCTACCCATGTCAAAGACTGATTTGTCAGATGTAAATACAGAAATATTGCATCTTTGCCATATACTAGCGATACAGGGTAACAACGTCCACTTAAAGTGTGAATCTATCTCTATATATTGTCCTTTCGAGCCGAAGACGGCACATAGGGCAGAATCACAATCTCAAAAACAGAAACCTTGCGTGCCAAAATGGCACATATTGCAGAGATCACTGCTTCTAAAATCTATGGTTCTGTTTCCATAACAATATTTTTTACAATGACAGCTTGTCAAGCCATCGATCAACCTCCTTAGTCGCCTCTTACGACATGCTTGGAAGGATACAGTGTCACTATTAAAGTGTGAATACTAAGGTGAAAAAAGTCAATCCACAGGGACCTCAGTAGCCTAGTAGGGAAAACCATCCGACTGGCCTACCGATGTTCAGACAACCCATTTTTGATTCCTGCTGAAAGCAGTGTGTTTGTACACCTGGTTGGGAAAAAATACCCCTGTGGTCAACCCAGCCACTGGCAGAAATGGGTACCAGGGTAGTACTCTGAGAAGGTGAGGAATGCCACCTCGCATCATGAGTTTTGATGCTTGAAATAACACTATCCAGATGTCTCAACACCTTTGGGTAGGCGGCTGAGCACATGTGGGTGAAAAACTCACATGCTAAGATGCAGATTCAAGTCTATTACTTTACTTTTAGTCAATCCGTTTCCCTCAATTTTCTCTTTTCTAATGCAGCAAAACTCCCAAGGTGAGATCCAGATGCTACAGACTGATTTCTCCATGACGGTACAAGAAGCTATGGAGTTGTACCTACAGAGGCAAAATAGTATACCCTTGTTTCTTAGCCACATTACGATGGAGTTGTATAGTAAGCAAACTATGAATTTAGGATGATAGATGTGTTCTAAGAATGATTGTTGTACTCTAGGATGATAGATGATGAGGTTTGACCAGATATCCCTCTGATGAGTTTGAAAGTTAGGAAATAAAGAATTTAGGATGATATTTGTGTTGTAAGATTGATTGTTGTACTCTAGGATGATAGATGATGAGGTTTGACCAGATATCCCTCTGATGAGTTTGAAAGTTAGGAAATAAAGAATTTAGGATGATATTTGTGTTGTAAGATTGATTGTTGTACTCTAGGATGATAGATGATGAGGTTTGACCAGATATGCCTCTGATGAGTTTGAAAGTTAGGAAATAAAGAATTTAGGATGATATTTGTGTTGTAAGATTGATTGTTGTACTCTAGGATGATAGATGATGAGGTTTGACCAGATATCCCTCTGATGAGTTTGAAAGTTAGGAAATAAAGAATTTAGGATGATATTTGTGTTGTAAGATTGATTGTTGTACTCTGCAGTGACCGATTCTTTGTGTGTAAATTGATGATTATATGTTGAGGTAGCAGGCATAATGTAGGAAATAATGGCAGTAGTAGTTTATGATAATGCATTTGTGAGGATTAACACAGTCGGTACTATGTGCCGCAAATCGCCACTTTAGTAGCCAGTGCACACCTACACCCCAAAAGCAGGATTTTTTCGGCTTTTAATGTATAGACGTTTTTCTATAGAACCTTGACATTTTTTTATTACTTAATCGCTTTTCTGATTTTGTGAATAAATGGTCCCAATAGAATACATGTTTTAGATCAATTTTAATTTATTTTCTTGATGTTGTTTCAAATTTTAAAAAAAATCCCCAAAACGGCGTGTCCACAGTGTTCAAACCCGTTGGTAGCGAATGTGTTAAATCTTATGGTGAGTGGGTATGTTATAATGGATAGGTTTCTTATAATGTTGAGTTTTCATATAATGAGTGGGTATCTTGTGATGAGTGGATCTCTTTTGATGAATGGGTTTCTTATAGTTAGTGGGTCATTAATGGTGAGTAGGGTAAGCTTTTTATGATGATGACAAGGGTAGGTTTCTTAAGTGCAGTAATATGAGATAATGAGTGGGTCTCTTTTGATGAATGGGTTTCTTATAGTTGGTATGTATCTAATGATGAGTAGTGAGATGAGATAGCAAGTGGGTCTCTTTTGATGAATGGGTTTCTTATAGTTAGTATGTATCTTATGATGAGTAGTGAGATGAGATAGCAAGTGGGTCTTTTATGATGAATGAGTTTCTCATAGTTGGTATGTATTTTATGATGAGTAGTGAGATCAGATAGCGAGTGGGTCTCCTGCAATGAATGGGTTTCTTATGATGAACAGGTCTTTTATAATGAGTTTATATTTTTTTAGGTGTTAGTTTTGAAGAGAATAAACATGATTTGTATTATTGGTTAATTGTTAATGATAAGTAGGTTTTTTTTTTGTGATGAGTTGTTTTGTAGAAGTGAAGAATATTAAAAAGGACATTTTTTATATGTGAGTCTGTTTTTAATGAGTTTTTCTTAAAATGAAATGTTGGTTATTTATGATAGTTAAAAAAAAGTAAAGAGCCCCGTCACACCAAGTGGTGTATAGGGAATATGGTGTTAGTGACCATAATTATTATAGACCTTCTGCACATGATTTTTGGGGTAATGTGGTCAGTATTATGCTATTTATGATGGATATACCTTTTATGATAAGTGGGTCCATTTTGATGAGGTTATGTTTAGGGATGAGTGAATCTCTTATATTGAGTTCTTGTTTTATGAACAAATTGCCTTGTTTTGGGTTGATCATGTATATTTGATGATGTATCCAAATGAAAGAAGTGCCATATCTTGATTCATTTGGGCTTTTACTCATGGGGACAGTGAACATCTTAAATTACACCAGAAAGAAATAATCAACAATTTTTTGGACACATCACGAGAAGAGGAAAGTTTGAATACTTGGTTACAACTGGCAAAATACAGGGAAAGAGAGATCATGGGCGAGAAAGAGAGCAGATACTAGATAACTTAGTGTAAAGGCATGGAAAACAGTCAACAACAGAATTGATATGATCAACTGTGGACAGAGAATTGTGGAAGGACATGATTACCAATGCCAACCAGTATGGCATATAAAATAATGATAGTGAACATCAGATGAAAGGTAAAGGTAATCCCAGAGCAATTGTTGGGTAATGAGGTATTACTTCATTGTACTTAGCCTCACCCTCATGATATGGTTGCGTACACCCCCCCCCCCCACCTCCCTCTTTCCCGATGCCGCCTTTCCTATCAAGCTAATATCTCTGGCACTCATTCAAAGAGGCTGAGCTGACCCTAAAAGCCTTTTATGTTTGAAAATAATTACTCTGATTACTTCAAGTTGAAAGTCGAGTGCCACAACCACACCACTATCATGCTCTCTAGAATAACATGACATGGTAACCAACTTAAAATTTCCTGCTGCAGCGTTCATTGTTATTAAAGGCTACACTTATAAGTCAAAGACTAAACTGTCTAGGACTTGTTAGAAGAAAGGACAACAATGACAGTATGGGGATCTATAAGGAGAGAAGGACAACAATGACTGTATGGGGATCTATAAGGAGAGAAGGACAACAATGACTGTATGGGGATCTATAAGGAGGGAAGGACAACAATGACTATGGGGAGCTATAAGGAGGGAAGGACAATAATGACTGTTATGGAGAACTATAAGGAGGGAAGGACAATAATGACTGTATGGGGAACTAAAAGGAGGGAAGGACAATAATGACTGTATGGGGAACTATAAGGAGGGAAGGACAATAATGACTGTATGGCGAACTAAAAGGAGGGAAGGACAACAATGACTATGGGGAGCTATAAGGAGGGAAGGACAACAATGACTATGGGGAACTATAAGGAGGGAAGGACAACAATGACTATGGGGAGCTATAAGGAGGGAAGGACAACAATGACTATGGGGAACTATAAGGAGGGAAGGACAATAATGACTATGGGGAACTATAAGGAGGGAAGGACAACAATGACTATGGGGAACTATAAGGAGGGAAGGACAACAATGACTATGGGGAGCTATAAGGAGGGAAGGACAACAATGACTATGGGGAACTATAAGGAGGGAAGGACAATAATGACTGTTATGGAGAACTATAAGGAGGGAAGGACAATAATGACTGTATGGGGAACTAAAAGGAGGGAAGGACAATAATGACTGTATGGGGAACTATAAGGAGGGAAGGACAACAATGACTATGGGGAACTATAAGGAGGGAAGGACAACAATGACTATGGGGAAATACAAGGAGAGAAGGACAACAATGACTATATGGGGAACTATAAGGAGGGAAGGACAACAAAGACTGTATGGGAATCTATAAGGAGGGAAGGACAACAATGACTGTTTGGGGATCTATAATCAGGGAAGGACAAGAATGACTGTATGGGGATCTATAAGGAGGGAAGGACAACAATGACTGTATGGGAATCTATAAGGAGGGAAGGACAACAATGACTGTATGGGGATCTATAAGGAGGGAAGGACAACAATGACTGTATGGGAATCTATGGGAAGGACAACAATGACTGTATGGGAATCTATAAGGAGGGAAGGAGAACAATGACTGTATGGGGAGGAACTATAGGAAGGGAAGGACTTGTGGGTAGACCAACTGTGAGATACAAAAAAATGTCTGCAAGATATTCCAGAAGACCTATTTTTGTTTAGAAAGGCTGGGAAAATCTTGCAGAAGTTCACAACACATGAAGACAAACCCCAGAAACAGCACAAACTTAAAAAAATTTAATGGAGTCAAATTTAGAAGATAAAGGAAAGGCACAAAGGATGACACATGACAACAATAAACTTGCCTTGCTCATTCTGCTATCAGATCTGTCATTCCAATATTTGCAGTTTGATCATAAGAGAAGCTGATCAGCAAAATACTCTTTGCATTTACAATAGAGGATTAATAACAGTCTGCTTTCAGCCTTCTGTAAAGACTGACCATATTTAATGAAGCAAAGCTTCCATGTCTCATGTTTTTAATCTTTATCAATTAATTGTTACTTGTCACAGGAAATAAAATGGACGACTTCTTGGCAGAGAAGGATCACGCCAAATGTTAAACATAAAAATATATCTTAAATGCAGAATTTCACCAGATGAGTTAGCTAATAGCGCAAACAATATTTTTATGTCATACGTCAAGGAGCTATTCCCATGAAAAACAAAATGCACACAAAAACACATTAATGGAATACAGAGTGAATGAAATTACCACTGTCAAATGAAATGTTCCCTTCGTTAATGTATATAAGTGTATATGGTGTGGCGGTTGTGGTTCCTCCTTAGCAATAAGGAAAAATATAAGCGACTAATTTCAAATTGTCTTTTCACCTTAAGATTTGTATTTTCCGAGTTGCTATCAGCTCTGAGTAGTTTTACTTTGAGATCAGCATTGAGGTTGACATTTTTGAGGTAAGTATGCACCTGAGACCAGGTCACAAGGTGGTCACACAGTTATAAGTGACTGCCTTCATCAGATCATTGAACCAAAACTAGACCCTACTCTACCTTCTTATAGTGGACCTGCCTGGCAAGAAACAAACCAATCTGGCCAAATGTGTAGGGGTCAAAAAAGGGCGACAACTGGTGCATAAAATGCTGTGCTGAAGTCTGTTTTTATATACCTGGGAGGCTATATTTCATCAAACTAGAATAAGTATGTCAGCTCACGTATTCAATAGTCATAAAAACATTGGGCGTTCAACTAATCTCCATCTCAGCACCAAGCTTAGAACTTACAAGTCAAATGTGCGATCCATATTCCAACATGCAGCAGAAACGTGCAGAATGAATCATGTGATCAAAAGCCTACTTAGAGAATGTGAACTTGGTGAACTCACTAGCAATGGAAGGAAAATAAGACTACCTAACTAGCAATGGGAGAGTCGCGTTAGCTCAGTGGTTAGTGAACTGGATTACAAAGGACAAGAGGTAGGTTTCGATCTCATCCGACGGCTTCCGGTTCACCAAGCCTTTAATGCGTACCGGATTTTTTTCTGGGAAAGTAAAGGGGCACGGGTGTAATACCGACCACATTACCCCAAAAATCATGTGCTGAAGGTTTGTAAAATTTATGGTCACTGACACCATATACCCTATACGCCACTTAGCGTGTCGGGGGTACTTTACTTTTGTTTTATCTGATATATATAGATATATATCATATATTATATAATATCTGATGTTCCCATCCCACTTCTTCCTTTGACTTTATTTGCCTGCAACTGTGCCAAGTAGAATGATCATGGCAAGGCCAGTGATTCTTGTGACATATTTGTACCATATGAATATTCCCTTGTTTTTTTTTTTTTCATGAAAAATAAACTGTTCTGTTGTAACCGACATGCGGAAGTAGAGGGGCCCAACAGCAATAGGGCTGAAAGTTGTCAGCGACCCATAGCTGATGGCTTTCGCCAGCTAGGGTGGGTGAACCAGAACTACCCAGACCCTAGTTCATCTTTTTGCAGTGCCCCTAGAAATAGACTAACCAATCTAGGGAGGGAAGGCAACCAGGTACTCAAAAATGCCGCACTGAAGTCAGATGTGTTGGACCGAATGTGCAGATACTACAGATTTACCGTGCCTTACTCTTGGTATCACCTGGAAGGGCAAAGTGACAAACGTGGAGGTCCTCACTCGTCAGGTCTTCAGAACATCTACACGCTGATCACACATCGTAGGTTACGCTGGCTTGGCTACTCACTCACCGTGTGAAAGATGGCCACATACCAGAAGATAAACCGTATAGCCAACTAACAGATGGCAAAAATCTAGGCTTTATAGTCGTATGTAAAAATAATATGAAGACTGAATATAAACTCGGAATTCTGAAGAAATAACTGCAGATCGAAATTTGTGGAAACACACTCTAAAGTTCCAACTCAAGTAAGAAGCAGACAGATTCATAGAAAAAGATAACTCACTGCGAATGAAAAGACATTTCACAGGAGCGCTGCAAAATACATAGTCAGCTATGACTGACGGAGGCTACTACTACTACTACAAATATTATAGCTACTACTACTACTACAATTACTGCTACTATTACTACTACTACAAATATTATTACTACTACTACAATTACTGCTACTATTACTACTACTACTACTACAAATATTATAGCTAATACTACTACTACAATTACTGCTACTATTACTACTACTACTTCTACTACAAATATTATAGCTACTACTACTACTACAATTACTTACTACTACTACTACTACTACTACTACAACTACTACTACTGCAAACCACAACACATCGCATACACACCCACTTAAAACCCTTTTTAAGAGTGGATTACGAAATCATTGTGTAAACTCAATCACGTGTCTTGTAACTTGCGTGGACTTGACTTAAGCATCTTCAGATGTGACTGACCTCACCTTACATTCCACATTGCGTGGACCTGACTTAAACCCCTACAGCTGTGATTGACCTCCCTTTAGTCCACATTGCGTGGACCTGACTTAAACCCCTACAGCTGTGATTGACCTCCCTTTAGTCCACATTGCGTGGACTTGACTTAAACCCCGTCAACTATGACTGACCTCCCTTTAGTCCACATTGCGTGGACTTGACTTAAATCCCGTCAACTATGACTGACCTCCCTTTAGTCCACATTGCGTGGACTTGACTTGAACCCCGTCAACTATGACTGACCTCCCTTTAGTCCACATTGCGTGGACTTGACTTAAATCCCGTCAACTATGACTGACCTCCCTTTAGTCCACATTGCGTGGACTTGACTTAAACCCCGTCAACTATGACTGACCTCCCTTTAGTCCACATTGCGTGGACTTGACTTAAACCCCGTCAACTATGACTGACCTCCCTTTAGTCCACATTGCGTGGACCTGACTTGAACCCCGTCAACTATGACTGACCTCCCTTTAGTCCACATTGCGTGGACCTGACTTGAACCCCGTCAACTATGACTGACCTCCCTTTAGTCCATATCGCGTAGAAGAAACGAAGAGAAGCCAAACGTTGAAAACCGGAAATACAAATTAACAACTTTAGATGGAGGGTCAGAAAGTTTAACGTTTCAGGAAATTTATAGAGGCACGATGAACACAGTCTGGCATTGTAATCAGACTTTCTATTGGCTAAAACCTCAAGGGGAGCGAATTGTGGAATAATATAGGAGATTAGTCTCACGTTGACCAACTTTTCTTTTCTTTTCTTTACCGTTTTTCTCTCATTACGTTGTTCTAAAAGTATCACTTCCTCAAACATATTTTCATTTTTAACCATTTCACGGTATGTCGCTTCTCTGTCCCTTCTCTGTTCATTCTCTGTTCATTTCCACCTTCACGTTGTTCATTTCCTCTTATACTTTTACTCTTTCTTCCCTCACTCATTTGCTCTTCCACATCCCACCGTGTCTCATCTCCTCTCATCTCCTCTTACTCATGTCTCTCATATCCACTGTCTCACTTTTTCTTTCAATCTTTTACTCTCTCATATCCGGCTGTCATCTTCTCTCATTCTTACTCACACATATCTCGTTGTTTCTCATCTTCTCCCACGCCTTCACTCATCTAAATCTGTCACTCTTCCTATACCTTTTCATCGCTCAGTCTTTCCTTATTCTCTATCTAAGTAGTCTCTTAAAATTACTCTTTCTGTACCTCTTTCACTTTCCTTCAATCTCCTCTCTTTTTATCCATCTCCTTTATTTCTTTTTCCGCCAATCTCCTCTCTTTTTGTCCATCTTCTCTATTTCCCTTTCCACCAATCTCCTCTCTTTTTGTCCATCTCTGCTATTTCTTTTTCCGCCAATCACCTCTCTTTTTGTCCATCTGCTCTATTTCTCTTTCCACCAATCTCCTATCTTTTTGTCCATCTCTGCTATTTCTTTTTCCGCCAATCTCCTCTCTTTTTGTCCATCTTCTCTATTTCCCTTTACACCAACCTCCTCTCTTTTTGTCCATCTCCTCTATTTCTCTTACCACCAATCTCCTCTCTTTTTATCATCTCCTCCATTTCTCTTTCCACCAACCTCCTCTCTTTTTATCCATCTCCTCCATTTCTCTTTCCACCAATCTCCTCTCTTTTTATCCATCTCCTCTATTTCTCTTTCCACCAATCTCCTCTCTTTTTATCCATCTCCTCTATTTCTCTTTCCACCAATCTCCTCTCTTTTTATCCATCTCCTCTATTTCTCTTTCCACCAATCTCCTCTCTTTTTATCCATCTCCTCCATTTCTCTTTCCACCAATCTCCTCTCTTTTTATCCATCTCCTCTATTTCTCTTTCCACCAATCTCCTCTCTGTTTGTCCATCTGCACAAAGTATAGCGAAAGCTTACCTTCTAGCAGGTCACCACATCCTGACAGAGAGAACCTTGGTGACCGACCAGACTAAGGAGCCAGGAGAAGTTGTAACCTTCCATATGCAGACTCAGAACTCACCGGCGGATGGTACACGCTCTGCTCTGCACTCATCCATTCTTATCTCACGGGTTAAATGTTTTCACTCTGCCGTCTGTCAGTCATCCACTTTCATGTTTAGTATGGAGATGTCAACCTTAAGACGTTGCACTTGTATCATTTCTGTGGCGTGCAGATAATAAAAAGAAAGTTATCTTTATGAAATTATCCAATTAATGGGGTCTGCCGGGTGGGGGAAGGGTGGACATATCGATCATGAGACTAAAGACTTTTTGTCCGGATAGATTCGTCACGATGAGTTCGGATCTGAGTTTTTATTTCACTACCCGATAGAAGAAAAAAAAACAACTCTTGATCCTACCGAGATTTGAATCCACCTTCTACAGCTTTGGAGCCCGACGAACTATCGTTACATAAGATACAATCAATCAAACAAGTCTGTGTTGCTACCGGTCTCCAACTGTAGACACTGTCAACATCAGATAGAATCAATCAAACAAGTCCGTGTTGCTACCGGTCTCCAACTATAGACACTGTCAACATCAGATAGAAACAATTGAACAAGTATGTGTCGCTACCGGTCTCCAACTATAGACACTGTCAACATCAGATAGAAACAATTGAACAAGTCTGTGTTGCTACCGGTCTCCAACTATAGACACTGTCAATATCAGATAGAAACAATTGAACAAGTCCGTGTTGCGACCGGTCTCCAACTATAGACACTGTCAACATCAGATAGAAACAATTGAACAAGTCTGTGTTGCTACCGGTCTCCAACTATAGACACTGTCAACATCAGATAGAAACAATTGAACAAGTCTGTGTTGCTACCGGTCTCCAACTATAGAAACTGTCAACATCAGATAGAAACAATTGAACAAGTCTGTGTTGCTACCGGTCTCCAACTATAGACACTGTCAACATCAGATAGAAACAATTGAACAAGTCTGTGTTGCTACCGGTCTCCAACTATAGACACTGTCAACATCAGAAAGAAACAATTGAACAAGTCTGTGTTGCTACCGGTCTCCAACTATAGACACTGTCAACATCAGATAGAAACAATTGAACAAGTCCGTGTTGCTACCGGTCTCCAACTATAGACACTGTCAACATCAGAAAGAAACAATTGAACAAGTCTGTGTTGCTACCGGTCTCCAACTATAGACACTGTCAACATCAGATAGAATCAATCAAACAAGTCTGTGTTGCTACCGGTCTCCAACTATAGACACTGTCAACATCAGAAAGAAACAATTGAACATGTCTGTGTTGCTACCGGTCTCCAACTATAGACACTGTCAACATCAGAAAGAAACAATTGAACAAGTCTGTGTTGCTACCGGTCTCCAACTATAGACACTGTCAACATCAGATAGAAACAATTGAACAAGTCCGTGTTGCTACCGGTCTCCAACTATAGACACTGTCAACATCAGAAAGAAACAATTGAACAAGTCTGTGTTGCTACCGGTCTCCAACTATAGACACTGTCAACATCAGATAGAAACAATTGAACAAGTTCGTGTTGCTACCGGTCTCCAACTATAGACACTGTCAACATCAGAAAGAAACAATTGAACAAGTCTGTGTTGCTACCGGTCTCCAACTATAGACACTGTCAACATCAGAAAGAATCAATTGAACAAGTCCGTGTTGCTACTGGGGCCTCCACGGTGAGGGGAGACAATGATAGAGCCACTGTTATCCGCCATGCATGTCGTAAGAGGCGATTAAGTGGGTTTGGAATCGTTGCGCATCATGTAGATCATGCACGGAGCGACCTTGCAAACAGAATTTACCAATGCATTTTGGAAAATGTTATGACAAGCGGTGGAACGGATATGGGTAATTCTTGACTGCAATGAAACTGGTTGCATGGATGGAGTAGATTCACCTATTACATGTACTACTCTACTATAGTTTAACAGATGCCAGCTTTTTAACAACATCCAACCATAGACAACAGACTCAACTGCAACAGTAGAAGATGTGATGAACAGAGAAGTCTTGGATTTAAGCATGAGGTCATTTCTTGCTTGGAGCGATGAGGTCACACCTAAAAGAGATACCACCAGCGTCATCAATACCGTTACTAACATCATCATCGTCGTCATTTTCATTATCTTAATCATCATAGTTGTGATTATCATCATCATTATCGTCGTCAGACGATATCGTCATCATCATCATCGTCAAACATCATCGTTGTCGTCATGATAGTCATTATCGCCATCATCATCATCGTTGTAATCATCATAATCATCACCGTCATCAGCATCATCGTCGTCGTCATCATCATCGCTATCGTCATAATTATCATCGTCATCATCATGATCATCGCTGTAGTCATCATTTTCATTATCGCCATCATCGTCGTCGTCATCACCACCATCATCACTATTCTCCCCAAATCCACCAATAACGCCTCATCTCACTCATCTATTTCTCCAAACCTCAATCTCCCACTCCACCATTACTTATCCACAATTTCCACCCATTTTATTAATCCACTTCGAACAACCACTCCACAATATTACCCAGACCGCGCCACTCCTACTCTTCAAGAAGAAATCACTCCGCGCCATCGATTAGTGGCTATAGTCCTCTCTATGCAACATTTAATGATGTCTAATTTGGCGACATTTTGTCCTGTCTTGATTTCCTTAGTGAACTCGTGACGTTGTTACTGTTAGCGTTACTTGCAGACAAGGGTCAAAACTCATGAGAGGATTGGAAGCCATTATCTGAAAGTCTGCCTGAGAAAACATTAACCTCATCCACTGTTGGATGTACAGCTCTCATTTAAATAATAGTCAAACATAGGGTGTGACTGTTAGATATCTTAAATAACGGCCAGGCTTGAGAGTTCCTTCCTTCCTTCCTTCCTTCCTTCCTTCCTTCCTTCCTTCCTTCCTTCCTTCCTTCCTTCCTTCCTTCCTTCCTTCCTTCCTTCCTTCCTTCCTTCCTTCCTTCCTTCCTTCCTTCCTTCCTTCCTTCCTTCCTTCCTTCCTTCCTTCCTTCCTTCCTTCCTTCCTTCCTTCCTTCCTTCCTTCCTTCCTTCCTTCCTTCCTTCCTTCCTTCCTTCCTTCCTTCCTTCCTTCCTTCCTTTCCTTCCTTCCTTCCTTCCTTCCTTCCCTTCCTTCCTTCCTTCCTTCCTTCCTTCCTTCCTTCCTTCCTTCCTTCCTTCCTTCCTTCCTTCCTTCCTTCCTTCCTTCCTTCCTTCCTTCCTTCCTTCCTTCCTTCCTTCCTTCCTTCCTTCCTTCCTTCCTTCCTTCCTTCCTTCCTTCCTTCCTTCCTTCCCTTCCTTCCTTCCTTCCTTCCTTCCTTCCTTCCTTCCTTCCTTCCTTTCCTTCCTTCCTTCCTTCCTTCCTTCCTTCCTTCCTTCCTTCCTTCCTTCCTTCCTTCCTTTCCTTCCTTCCTTCCTTCCTTCCTTCCTTCCTTCCTTCCTTCCTTCCTTCCTCCCTCCCTCCCTCCCTCCCTCCCTCCCTCCCTCCCTCCTCCCTCCCTCCCTCCCTCCCTCCCTCCCTCCCTCCCTCCCTCCCTCCCTCCTTCCTTCCTTCCTTCCTTCCTTCCTTCCTTCCTTCCTTCCTTCCTCCTCCCTCCCTCCCTCCCTTCCTTCCCTCTCTCTCCCTCTCTCCCTTCATTCCCTCTCTCCCTTCCTTCCTTCCTTCCTTCCTTCCTTCCTTCCTTCCTTCCTTCCTTCCTTCCTTCCTTCCTTCCTTCCTTTCTCCCTCCCTCCCTCCCCCTCCCTCCTTCCCTTCCTTCCTTCCTTCCTTCCTTCCTTCCTTCCTTCCTTCCTTCCTTCCTTCCTTTTCTCAAATGCTGCAGTGTATCATATCTAATGAGTCTATGCCTAGCAACTATGCTTCTCTCTTCAGTGTCTCTCTCTGGGTCTTCCTCATTTTCTGTATCCAGATGGTTCCTGTAGCAGATATTGTAACAAAAAGTATCAAAGATACAGTGCTACGACACAATAAAGCGGCATTCTACATTCTACATTCTACATTCTACATTCTACATTTTGCCACAAAACATCAACTTGTCACTTTACAATAAAGTGACATGATAGCATAGTAGCACGGAACACCAATATGTCGGGACAGACCGATGTACTGTTACATTTAACAGTACCACAACAAGCTACAGTGCTATATACCAACATTGAAAAGGAACAGTTAGTTGGCTTTGTTCACTTTCTGTGCGGTTTCGCCTTATGTCTTTTGGTGTGTGCTGAGACTGTTATGATGGGGACCACATCTACCTTTCTTTGTTTGGGAGATGAGTTAGTAATTCGGATGATTCCACTGGCACGGGCGGTTGAGCAATTATGGATTTTAATTCGTTTGCAGTGATACCGGGGCCTTCCATAACCATAACCATAACAACATTGTATAATGCATCACAATACAACAGAAGTGCCACGACACATTCAAGTACCACCACATACAACAACGCGTCAATGTACCCTAAAGTGCTACATTAAATAAAAGTACCACAACAAACCACGGCACTCCAACAAGCCACTAAATGCTAACATTTCATAAAGCAACACAATACTAAGCTACACCAAAGTGCAACTAAATGCTAACATTTTATAAAACAACCACAATACTACGCTACACCAAAGTGCCACTAAATGCTAACATTTATTATAAAAAACCCACAATTCTACGCTATACCAAAGTGCCACTAAATGCTAACATTTATTATAAAAAACCCACAATTCTACGCTATACCAAAGTGCCACTAAATGCTAACATTTATAAAACAACCACAATTCTACGCTACACCAGAGTGCCACTAAATGATAACATTTATAAAACAACCACAATTCTACGCTATACCAAAGTGCCACTAAATGCTAACATTTATAAAACAACCACAATTCTACGCTACACCAGAGTGCCACTAAATGATAACAATTATAAAACAACCATAATTCTACGCTACATCAAAGTGCTACTAAATGCTAAAAAAAAAAAAAAAAAAAAAACTATCTTTACGTCACATAGTACCATTGCTGGTGTATGACGGGGGGCAACGATAGAACCCGAGGGATAAAGGCCGCTTGGTCAAAGCAGTCGCCACGACGTGTGAGACTCAGGATTTTTATTTCAAATAAATTGAGTGAATGCTACTAAATGCTAACATTTATTAAACAACCACAATTCTACGCTACACCAGAGTGCCACTAAATGATAACATTTATAAAACAACCACAATTCTACGCTACATCAAAGTGCCACTAAATGCTAACATTTATAAAACAACCACAATACAACGCTACACCAGAGTGTCAACCCATACAGTCTGAAAACCACTGCTATAAATAAACTGACGATATCATTGTATGTAATAAACGCCTACAGAGCGTACCAGATTAGATGCCCATCGGGTGGCCAGATATACGGCTTCTCAACTCACCTCAGAATTTACCAGGATAACTACCGGAAATTACTTTCCCTTTTGTCATTGCTTGTCGATTTGTCATTATCTGTCATTTATGACAGCCAGGTTGGATTTCCTAGTTTGGACCTGTGACGATCCGGTAATTGAAGAAATGGATTAGATGACAATGATACAGGATGAGCTGTGACGAGCTCATAGTTAATTTTCATAAATCAACAAGGTTTAATGAACAATCTGATAAATTCTTAAAAAAAAAAACACGTAAAAATATATTGAAAAGCTAAACTAGTAAGAAAACAGAAAGGTACACAATGTTTCGGCCAAGGGTCTTTGTCAGAAACAGGACAACAAATAATAAATAAAATCTATTGTATATAATACATAGCGGTGGTCTCGGTAGCCTAGTTGGGAAAACCACCCAAATGCCGTGGCCTCGGTAGCCTAGTTGGGAAAACCACCCAAATACCGTGGCCTCGGTAGCCTAGTTGGGAAAACCACTCAAAGGCCGGAGCCTCGGTAGCCTAGTTGGGAAAACCACCCAAATGCCAGGGGCCTCGGTAGCCTAGTTGGTAAAACCACCCAAATGGGCTACAACATTCTGACAACCCGTGTTCGATTCCCGCTGGAAGCAGTTGTAGGAACTCGTAATTGAGAAAAAAAAATACCCGCCGCTGGCTGAAATGGACATCAGGATAGTACTCTGGGAAGGTGAGGAATGCCGCCTCGCATCATGAGTTTCGATGCTTGAAACGACACTATCCAGAAGATAGGCGGCCGAGCATGTATGGATGAAAACCTGCGTGCTAAGACGCTGATTCAAGTCTGATACTTTACCTTTCATCATTATCACCAAGTACCGGGCCTGATGGCGTAGGTGATCATATCTCTTCACAACTTTCGATCTCGGCAGCTATTTATCATTTCTGTTGTTGACCTTTTGCCAAGCCATTCTCTTAAGCTGTCTGGTATTTTTTTCTCTTTGCTTCCCTTTATCTCTTCGTCCTTCAATTTTCCCAGTTGTTACAATATATTCCATCTGTTCTCTTCTCATTACATGGCCAAAAAATAATGATTGTTTCTTCCTAATATTGGAAATGAGCTCTCTTTTTGCTTTTTACCTTTTTAGTTAGCTTTAAGGTTTAAGGCTTCGTGAATCACCATAAATTCATAGGTAGACAAATGGGTCATCATGTCCGGAAGAAGCCAGGACAAAGTTGGTGGTCACATGACGTACTGGGAAGGTAGGACACCAGTGGCCGAAAGCGGTAAGAAGATTCCAGGAAGAGGTTAAAGTTTAAAGGTAAGAAGATTCTAGGAAGAGGTTAAAGTTTAAAGGTAAGAAGAGAGAGGAGAAGGCCCTCTACTATACGATAAAGATAAATTTCACTAGTGGGAGAGGGGGAGGAGAGTGGTATAGAAGGAAAGTAATGGAGAGAATAATTATAATGATGGTGGGATTATTGTAAATCTGATGGGTGATATTTTTGGGGAACAGTGAGAGTAATCTGTGAGTTCTGAACAAGTTTTGTGGGAACAGAGAAAGCTATCTGTGAGTTCTGAACAAGTTTTGTGGGAACAGAGAAAGCTATATGTGAGTTCGGAACGCGTTTTCTGTGAACAGAGAAAGGTATCTGTGAGTTCTGAACACGTTTTGTGGGAACAGAGAAAGTTATCTGTGAGTTCTAAACACGTTTTGTGGGAACAGAGAAAGCTATCATGGAGTTCTAAACACGCTTTGCGGGAACAGAGAGAGCTATCTGTGAGCTCTAAACATGTTTTGTGGGAACAGTGAGAGCTATCTGTGAGTTCTAAACATGTTTTGTAGGAACAGTGAGAGCTATCTATGAGCTCTAAACATGTTTTGTGGGAACAGTGAGAGCTATCTGTGAGTTCAAAACACGTTTTGTGGGAAGAGTGAGAGCTATCTGTGAGTTCTAAACGCGTTTTGTGGGAAGAGTGAGAACTATCTGTGAGTTCTAAACGCGTTTTGTGGGAAGAGTGAGAGCTATCTGTGAGTTCTAAACGCGTTTTGTGGGAAGAGTGAGAGTTATCTGTGAGTTCTAAACGCGTTTTGTGGGAAGAGTGAGAGTTATCTGTGAGTTCTAAACGCGTTTTGTGGGAAGAGTGAGAGTTATCTGTGAGTTCTAAACGCGTTTTGTGGGAACAGTGAAGCCATCTGTGAGTTCTAAACGCGTTTTGTGGGAACAGTGAAGCTATCTGTGAGTTCTAAACGCGTTTTGTGGGAACAGTGAGAGCTATCAATGACAGCTAAACTAAATGTATTTTGAATAAATCATTATCAAAGGATTGTGCAAAATATTGATGTATTTTTGTTAAGAAAATTAGTAAACTATACGTCGTCGTCATCATCATCATCATTATCAAGTACTATCTGCTGGCATAGATTATCATTCATCTCTGCAGCTATTTAGCATTTTATTGTTGTTGATTTCCTTCCAAACCATTCTCATAAACTGTCCTGAATCCTTTCTCTCTATTTTCTTCTATTTCTTCTTCCTTAAATTTTTCCGATTGCCATTAAAGTTTCCACAACACACTTAGTGCTTTTATTGTTTCATTCTCATTGCATGGCCAAAAATGATGATTGTTTCCCTCTGATGTTAGAAATTAGCTTTCATTTTATTCTATCCTTTTTTTAAAAATAGAAATACACATTGCTCATTTTATATGTCCTTGACATTCTAGGCATTCTACCGTAAAACCACATTTCTGTGGCTTCCAATCTTTTCTCTTGTCCCAGACTCACATCATACGCCAAGACTAGCTCCACAATAAGATTCTGTCTCATTATCTGGAATGCTGTCTTTGACTGAATTATTCTGTACCTCATCTAGGTTGCGCATCTACCATCTAAGGTTAACATCGTTTGAAAGGCTGACTTTCGACAGATAACAATAGAGATCTCAGTGATGTCCTTATGTTACATAAAGAGGACTTTTTGGAATCCCCAGGGGAAAAGACAAAGAGGAAGGCCACAACATTCTTGGAGAAGACTCGTGGAAGCAGAGATGAAGATGATGGGGAAGACATGGAATGATTTTAAACGAATGGCAAGAAACAGAACGGCTTGGAAAATGTTTGTTGAAGATCTATGCTCCACAGGGAGCTGAAAGGTAGAAGAAAGAAGAAGAAGAAACAAAGTTAAACTCTGAATAAACTTTGTGGAAAAAAATGGAAAAATAAGGCGTCATCTTGACTTCTAAGGAATCCATCCACTATCAAAATAATTGAAGTGCGTGTATTCTAAGAGTGATAGTTGAATTGGTTTATACTTCTCACACATTGCCTGCTCCCTTCCTCCGTTTTAACTTGTCTTTTACTCCTCTTCCCGTTTTTCTTGGTACCAAATGGAACATCTCCTTTCATTTTACCAATTTTTCATTCTTTGGTTCCTTTGATCCAATTATATCCTACCTGCTGTATTGTCTTGTAATCTTTTAACCAGACTTTACGTAAATCTTGGCCACCGTCTTTGTCACCATTTTTAGAGCTTAGTAGTTGTTGCGTATTCTATCTCGGAATTTTGTGCTCAAAGTGTTTCGTTTGTTTGTTATAATTTATGAAGGCTTTTACCGAAACGTTGTATATTGTTTTGTCTTTCTGTTAGTTTAGCTAGTCATGACCATTTTATGTTTATTTTGTTAAATACATCAAGTTGTTATCAAGTGTTGATTGGCCTGAGGCATCTATCATAGGCGGACAGTGGTGATTTTCATGTTCCTTTCCATACCCTCTTCTAACTGCCATTATTATTTATGTCGATTTATAAAGTGCCATGATAGTATTATTTATGTCGATTTATAAAGTGCCACTGCCAGTATTATTTATGTCGATTTATAAAGTGCCACTGCCATTATTATTTATGTCGATTTATAACGTGCCACTGCCAGTATTATTTATGTCGATTTATAAAGTGCCACTGCCAGTATTATTTATGTCGATTTATAAAGTGCCATTGCCAGTATTATTTATGTCGATTTATAAAGTGCCACTGCCATCATTATTTATGTCGATTTATAAAGTGCCACTGCCATCATTATTTATGCCGACTCCTAATGTGCCACTACCATCATTATTTATGCCGATTTATAAAGTGCCACTGCCAGTATTATTTATGTCGATTTATAAAGTGCCATTGCCAGTATTATTTATGTCGATTTATAACGTGCCACTGCCAGTATTATTTATGTCGATTTATAAAGTGCCACTGCCATCATTATTTATGTCAATTTATAAAGTGCCACTTCCAGTATTATTTATGTCGATTTATAACGTGCCACTGCCAGTATTATTTATGTCGATTTATAAAGTGCCACTGCCATCATTATTTATGTCAATTTATAAAGTGCCACTGCCAGTATTATTTATGTCGATTTATAAAGTGCCACTGCCATCATTATTTATGTCGATTTATAAAGTGCCACTGCCATCATTATTTATGCCGATTCCTAATGTGCCACTACCATCATTATTTATGCCGATTCCTAATGTGTCACTACCATCATTATTTATGCCGATTCCTAATGTGCCACTGCCATCATTATTTATACCGATTCCTAAAGTACCACTACCATCATTATTTATGCCGATTCCAAATTTGCCTCTACCATCATTATTTATGCCGATTCCTAAAGTACCACTACGATCATTATTTATGCCGATTCCTAATGTACCACTACCATAATTATTTATGCCGATTCCTAAAGTACCACTACCATCATTATTTATGCCGATTCCTAATGTACCACTACCATCATTATTTATGCCGATTCCTAAAGTACCACTACCATCATTAATTATGCCAATTCCTAATGTATCACTACCATCATTATTTATGCCGATTCCTTATGTGCCACTACCATAATTATTTATGCCGATTCCTAATGTACCACTACCATAATTATTTATTCCGATTCCTAATGTGCCATTACCCTCATTATTTATGCCGATTCATAATGTGCCATTACCCTCATTATTTATGCCGATTCCTAATGTGCCACTACCATCATCATTATTTATGCCGATTCCTAATGTGCCACTACCATCATTATTTATGCCGATTCCTAATGTGCAACTACCATTATTATTTATGCCGATTCCTAATGTGCCACTCTCATAGTATACTTCGTTATGGGTACAGCTGTAACATATAATGTATACTGAGTTATTGAGTTATTAGCGGGTCATCATCATTGCACTCCGAACATGTCCATAGGTGCTCAGATCTCCTCCTCAGCAATTCCCGCGTGTCCAGCGACTGACGACTCCAGTTCTATGTTGGTTGATAAGTCTTATTACACGGCCACTAAGTTTCTCATTTCTGGCTGTGCCCACCTTAACTCCCATTTCCATCATCCGAGGAAGTGACGTGGATCTGTGTTTGTCGAAGTCCTGTGCTCTTCCCACATCTCGGAGGGCATTGATGATGTCCGCCCGATCCATTGGTTGCCCGTCGTCAACGACAGCGCAGCTAGCCAACCTGTCCGCTCTTTCATTTCCTCGTACTCCCGCATGTCCAGGGACAAAGACAAAGGTTGTTGTTGATTGCGCTATTGAACGCGTCAAAAAATGGCGGTTTGTTTTCGCCGGTCTGTCGTCAAGGACGCGAAACTCATTTAATTAGTAAAAGGCTCACAGTGTATCCGCGTGCTGCAGAGCTATTTACTGGAGTTGACCAGTTTATAACGTGGAAACGGGTTCTGGACCGTGCGACTGAGTAAGTGCACGTGAGTCTAGGCCATCCACAGCATCGACGTTCAGCGATAATGTACACCATTACAGAGAAACTTTCTCCTCTCAACAAGATACATGATAATGATAAAATCAGCTCGTAAGCCTCCAATCTGTAATCCTATTATTCTCACTAATCCACTGAGATGGATTAGCGTCCAAATTTAGAAAATTGTGAGTCAGGAGTCAGTTAATTGGCTTTCTGGAGAAATTTGGTGAAAATATTATTTTCTTTAAGTACGTAAAGAGCCCCGTCACGCCAAGTGGCATATAGGGAATATGGTGTTAGTGGGCATAATTTTTATAGACATTCTGCACATGATTTTTTGGGGTCGGTATTACATTCGTGCTGCTTTCCTTTCCAAGAAAAAATCCGGTACACATTTAAGGCTGGGTGAACCTGGCAGTCGTCGATTAGGATCGAACCATACCTCTTGTCCTTTGTAGTGCAGTTCACTAACCACTGAGCTATCACGGCTCCCTTTATTTTCTTTACCTGCCACCAAATTACAAAAATACATAATTATTAACTATTCTCTTATACGTATAAACAAAGGTGGCGTGTGCGTTGCGCACGTTAAAGCACAATTGGCAATTAAAGTCGTGAAGATAAGGACATAAATTTGATCTCTGTCCAGGGAAAATTGTCACAAAAAATCGTATTCACATCGTGGCGCCCTGGGCGCACTATGGAGTTTCTTGCATGCGGGTGAGGATTCGCTTTAGATTTTGTCTAGATTCTGGAGAATGGGGAGGTGGGGGAGATATCCGAGCAGCTATGGATCCCTATCGCGCGCAGTGATGATAATCCAACCAACAACAATGACGACCTATCATCATCATCATGTGCCATATCGGTTGGCGTTGGCGACGCGCCCTTCCACAAACTTCTAACTACAGTGCATCGTATCAGTTCTGTTGTTGACTGTTTGCCATGCCATGACACCACACTATCTAGTATTTTCTCTCTTTGTCGTCCACGATCTCTCTTTCCTTGTATTTTGCCAGTTGTAACCAAGTATTCCAACATTCTTCTTCTCATGATGTGCCCGAAAAATGTTGATTGTTCTTTCGTATGTTTTTTAGGAGCTCCAAAGCACGACTTAAGATATACAGCTAACGATAACCTATATAACTTCTTAGATAAAACAATGTACACTAACTTTAGCATTACTTGACTTTTATGTTATAATTTCGGTGAAGACCTAATGTTTTTGACAAATATACTATCCAGTTTTTTTTTTTTTAATCAAAGGTAAAACAAGAAGATACTATACGCGGAAGATACTACACATGGAAGATACTACACATGGAGGATACTACACTTGGAAGATACTACACATGGAAATACTACACATGGAGGATAATACACATGGAGGATACTACACATGGAGGATACTACACATGGAGGAAAATACACATGGAGGATACTACACATGGAAGATACTACACATGGAGGATACTACACTTGGAAGATACTACACATGGAAATACTACACATGGAGGATAATACACATGGAGGATACTACACTTGGAAGATACTACACATGGAGGATAATACACATGGAGGATACTACACATGGAGGATAATACACATGGAAGATACTACACTTGGAAGATACTACACATGGAAGATACTACACTTGGAAGATACTACACATGGAAGATACTACACATGGATGATACTACACATGGAAGATACTACACTTGGAAGATACTACACTTGGAAGATACTACACATGGAAGATACTACACATGGATGATACTACACATAGAAGATACTACACTTGGAAGATACTACACATGGAAGATACTACACTTGGAAGATACTACACTTGGAAGATACTACACATGGAAGATCTATTATAAAAGATATTTTCAAGAATACTTTAAGAGTAAAATGTGAAAATAGAAGTATATATTTACAAGAATTAACATAAGGAAAGACAATGCAGTATGACGAAATCTGAGCTTAAAAACTCACAATTCTTGGCCAAGTTTTGCCAGCATTAAAGTGCACTATGTAATCGTGTAGTTTCAAATAATACAATTAACCAGGCTAATGAATGCTTTCCACTAGGCGATTAATACAACGCAGATGGCAGATGATTTGAGTCACAAACTATACATGCATTGATCTGTGTCGTGCTGGGTTTTCAGGAACGAGGGTAAGTCGAGAGAATTATAGAAACGAGTGAACATATCTCAACCAATGCTGTTTGAGTTGAGGCAGACATGATCGACAACTGTGGACTGCGCACAGATTCAACCCTGTAATCTTCTCTGTGTGTTTAATAATTTCACGAAGTGCGTAATTTCAAGCGTAACACACGCGGACTGTTTCGGTTTTGCTATGTGGATTGAGTTGTACACAAGTCTTGTTATCCCCTAGGCATTTTGAGCAGATGCTCATTTATTTCCACATTATATTTAAGATGACTGCTCATTGGTTGACCGACTGATGCTTTAATATTAATATTCTTCTCCTTTCCTTCCTCATTTGCCTTTTAGCGTTGAGGGGAGGTATAGTTTGTGGTCTTTTGCTGGTCTGTTGGCTTCTTCTGCTGTTATTCTTCCTGGTTTTTGCAATATTTCATTAATCTTTTTGCTGGTCGGCCCTTGGGTCTGGTATTCTCGAAACGTTTATTGAAGGCTCGTTGTGTTTTGATCGTTCGACAGAAAGTTGGTACACCATTTTATCTTCTGTTTCTTTATGTACTCTATGACTGGAGTACTTTGTATTTTTCTCTTCTTCATTTCTGATCTAATCTCTAAGGCTGTTCCCTGGTATGTGTCTAACACATTTCATTTCGATAGTTATTATCTTTCTTATTTTTTTCTGAGACTTTTCTGGAGTCCAGGGTCCAGGGTCCAGGGTAAGCATTCATAGCATTGGTAACGTTGGGATGATGATTCCATAATTTCAACGTAAACACAAAATGATAAGGTTACGTGTTCTGTGTAAAGCTTTACGAAAAAAAGAATACTTAGAATGCGAGAATAATGAAATAAAAGTGAATTGAAGAAATATTAAAGGACATAAATTTTGACGAGAACTGTGCTATAATCAACATCTTACACAGGGAACTAAACTATTACGGCCGCGTTAAAAGAATCAATGTTCTTAAAAAAATAATGAGATGATAGAGGGAATAGTTGCAGGAATATGAGACAGGGATAGACCAAAAGATGTTTTTAAGAATTCAAGTGTCCTTGAACCTGGTTACATAAGAATTAACAGGTATAGACAGTGATTCCCTCAGAAGGGGAGTGATGAAATCAACATTCTACTAACGATACGCAACTAGATGATGATTTTCTTTAACACTTACGTTAATGCCATTTATTACTTTGTTTATGTAACTAATTTTGACACAATGAATTAATTTTTCTTTATTGACTTTCTGAATATTTCTTTCAAATTCGCGTTCTGTTACTAACAATATGCATATATCCATGAAATAAACGCACACAACAAGACGTTTGAATATACTTTCATTTATCATTATTTTGTTCACTTCCTCTCTATCTTTCTCAACATTTTCATCGTTTTCTCTCACTCACTCACTTTACTATTTCATCTGTAGTTTCTTCTCTTTATCCCTTCTGATCTGTTCATCAATAATTGAGTACTTCTCTTCCCTTTACATTCTTAACATATAACCTCTTTTGAATAGTTCTCACTTTTCTCTCTTCTTTCCTAACTTCATTCCTTCCCTCCTTTCTTTCTCTTTCTCTCCCCATTTCTCTTTCTTTAACATTAAATATTTCACACCCTATTGCTCTAGTGTATCCTTCTCTCTGTCTCTCTTCATCAAATCCTCTTTCCACAATACTTTATTCCCTCTTCAACTCTTTCCTTACCAAGTATCTATCCTCATTCCTCTCCTCCTCTTTCTCATCTTTACTGATCTTCTTTATCTTCCTCTCTATTGTTTATATTGTCATTATTCTCTGTCATTATCTCTCTTTCCATCAACGTCCTCTTCTCTCTTTTTCAAATCTCGTAACCTCCCTACTGCTCTCCCCTCTCATATAAAATGGCCACACTTTTTTATTTGTTATCAGAAATCTAATTCTCTCCTGCCCATTAAACCGTCAAGCGAAGCGCTTTTCCATGTTAACGGTTGAGCACATCAACACAACCAACTCCCAGCTCTACTTCATCAAATATTCACCTTACAGATCGGATGTCCCTCGAATATAAAAGAGTCCTTGCCAGCTGTCTCGCGAAATAGCGGTAGTTGATATTGTTCTTTCATCTAAAAATATAGTCTATGAGCCCAGATCTAAGGATAAGTACTCAGTAACATTTAAGAAAAACTACAAAATATAATTTCCATTCAGTTTTAGAACTCTAAATCTTTCTTCTTTCTATTTATATCCTACTGTTTGTGTTGTTTAAGGTCACAGAAAGGGGAATGTGTCGTTTTCCTACCTTCGCTAGTTGTATAGCCTGAGTTGATGTGCTGAATCTGGAGTCGCTTCACAGCAGTTGACTAGAAGAAATAAGCGACCCACAACTTGTGGCTTGCTCTAGGATTGGTGAACCAGACCCATCTAGACTCTACTCCACCTCTTCGCGGTGCCTCCAGGAACAGACTAACCTGTCTAGTGTGGCCAGTGAGTAGGGATGGAAGAGGGAATAAAAACCCGGTACTCAAAAATAATATACTGAGATCAGATGTGTTGGGCCGAAAGGTGCAAATTTCACAATTCAAGCGCAAACTACAACACAACATATCTACACCCATTCTAAGGACGGATGACGAAGAAAAAAAACAATTCCTTTCGTAGTCATCGTGTGAACGCGAGAAAGAAAGAAAGATGTTCATTGTCTCCTTGATTTCATCAATCGCTTTCTGGGTTTCCCTTTTGCTCTGTAGTCGGATACACACTGAGGATACAATCTAGCCAAATGGTACCCCAAACAACCTTCGACAGTTGAAATTTCTGAAGAAGAGACTGAGTGTCTTAGGTATAAATAAAAATATGTAATAACAAATTCTTCTTGGACCTTTCAGCTCCCTGTGGAGCATAGGTCTTCAACAAACACTTTCCAAGCCGTTCTGTTTTTTGTTATTCTTTTAAGATTGTTCCATGTCTTCCCCATCATCTTCATATCTGGCTCCATTTGTCTTCTCCAAGAATTCTTTGATCTTTCTCTTTGCCTTTTTCTCTGGGGATTCCAAAAAAGGGCCTGTTGTGTAATACTCTCAGTTGGCTTTCGCAGTGTGTGTCCTATCCAGCGCCATCGTCTTCGCTGTATCTCTTTATCCACTGGTATTTGACTGGTACATTTCCATAATTCTATGTTATGATTGTGTCCTGCCATTTCCATCCTATTATTGTGCGTAAGCATCCATTAATGAAAGTCTGTATCTTCATGATTGTCATGTAAATAGCAAATGCTTTCCACTAAAACTTACGAATTAATTAATTTTAAAATGGTAAATTCCTGTGTGATAACAGAACTAAAATGTGGATGTGAATGTTGGTAATCCACCAAGACTTTGGATAGAAAAGTATATGTCTTTGAAAACAAATGTCTTCGTAGATTCTCAAACATAAGCTGGAATGACTATATTTCAAACAAACAGATAAGAGATAAATATAAACAAGAATACGTGTCGAGCTTTATAAGACGAAGGTGTTAGAAATACATCGGTCATGTGCTGAGAATGAATGAAGAAAGACTTTTCCCCCAGGTAATTATGTGGAAACCGTGTGGTAAAAGAAATCAAGGCAGACCTAGAGAATTGCAACGCAGAATAATTACTAGGAATGACTCAACAATGGGACTAAAAAACAACCAATAACTACATGAACTAGCAGCAAATCGTCAACCGTGGAGAACTATGACTTCCGCCCGATGTATCTTTTTCGGTCTTAGAGGAAAATGAATGAATGAAATGAATAATGAAGAAGTGTTAGTTTCTGTAGTGAGAGACGGCACGAGAAAAACACGTGAAGAAACTTCAAAAATGTATACATCAAGGGAAAGTAATGGAGAATGACCATGAAAAATTAATTAAGATGACTCCCCAAAGTTTCCACTGAAACTAAAAAATCAGGTTCTCGGAAATGCGCTGCGAAAGTACTAGACAGGTATGGAACAACCATACTTCCCAAGCATTTTTTGATTTAGCTTAATTCAGTTTTAGTAATAAAAGGCACGAAAACTATATTGGGTCGAGACAAAGTTTGTCACCTGCGGAAGACCTTTAAATGTTGAAACTTTGTTCGGTATCATCATCATCACGTGCCATTCCGGTTGGTGTAGGCCATCATGACCTTCCACAAATTCTCTACCCGTGCATCGTATCAGTTCTGTTGTTGATTGTTTTCCATGCCACGACACCAAGCTATCCAGTATCTTCTCTATTTGTCGTCAGGAATCTCTCTCTCCCTTTATATTATCAGTTGTAACAAAGTATTCCAAATTTCCTCTTCTCTAGATGTGATCAAAAAAATGTTGATTGTTTCTTTCAGATGTTCTGAACAGCCTTGTCTTATTCACAAAGCTGCAATATTCTATTTTCCTCGTACCAACTGTACAGCCTTGTCTTATTCACAAAGCTGCAATATTCTATTTTCCTCGTACCAACTGTACAGCCTTGTCTTATTCACAAAGCTGCAATATTCTACTTTCCTCGTACCAACTGCGCAGCCTTGTCTTATTCACAAAGCTGCAATATTCTACTTTCCTCGTACCAACTGCGCAGCCTTGTCTTATTCACAAAGCTGCAATATTCTACTTTCCTCGTACCAACTGTGCAGCCTTGTCTTATTCACAAAGCTGCAATATTCTACTTTCCTCGTACCAACTGTGCAGCCTTGTCTTATTCACAAAGCTGCAATATTCTACTTTCCTCGTACCAACTGTGCAGCCTTGTCTTATTCACAAAGCTGCAATATTCTATTTTCCTCGTACCAACTGTGCATACCTCAAGAAATGAGATAATCTCGCAGAGAAAGTTTTATCACACTAAGCTATACCATTGAGAGAGGAGGGGGGGGGCCTAGTGCGTTTTCTCTATGTTACTTCCCCCCTCTCTGCCGCCCCCCCCCCTATAAAATTAGCCTATTCATTTTACCAGTTGAGTCGACCGGAAGACGCCATGTTGTGTTTGACTTCTGTACTCAAAAATTTCATGATGAAGTCGGATATTTCGGGCCAGTAGGAGCAAATAAACAACAACACAACGCCTACCTCTTGTCGAGGCATGAACCGTTGAACCGCAGACTTTGTCTTTGAGCTTATATTAGACCGCAGTTGCCATTCAAAAATGAAAGTGAAATATCACTTTCTGATGAAGTAATAGAAACAAGAAAAATAGTTCTTAGATGTTATGTACATCCAGTCTTAACATATGGATGTGAATCATGGACTATAGGACAAAGACAAGAAAATCACTGGAGTCTGTAGAAATGTGGTTTTACAGAAGAATGTTGAGAATACCATGCACAGCTAAGAGGAGAAATGAAAATGTTCTGAAAGAGAGCCAAAGCAAAGAGAGAGCTAATTTCCAATATTAGGAAGAAACAATCATCATTTTTTTGCCATGTAATGAGAAGAGAACAACTGGAATATATTGTAACAACTGGGAAAATTGAGGGACGAAGAGATAGAGGGAAGCAAAGAGAAAAGATACCAGACAGCTTAAAAGAATGTCTTGGCAGAAAGTCAACAACAGAAATGATAAATACCTGTTGAAATCGAAAGTTGTGGAGAGACATGATCACCTACGCCAGCAGGCTTGGTATTTGATGACGATATAGAAATCTACACAGCGCATGAACGCCCACATAACGCCCCTTTAAGGGCGTTCAGCGGAAAGAACTCTTGATTCTTGTAGCAATGATCGGGTTGGACGCCCCAAAGAAAAAGGAAGCGGCGTGAAGCAAGCATTTCACCTTTGTTCTGTATTATTAAGATCATTTCATTGTTGGGACATCGTCTCCACATCAAAGGTTGGCTACCATGGAGCGCCATATTACTGTGTCTGTCGTCTTGATGGTGCACGTTGTCACAGGTTTACCTCTTGATGTTACTAGTCCACTTTAGTCTTGGTTTATCTCTGACTCATCTACCTTCACCTCCAATGTTGACTTTCAGAAGGGTGTTACATCGCTGACTCCTCTACCTTCACCTCCAATGTTGACTTTCAGAAGGGTGTTACATCTCTGACTCCTCTACCTTCACCTCCAATGTTGACTTTCAGAAGGCTGTTACATCTCTGACTCCTCTACCTTCACCTCCAATGTTGACTTTCAGAAGGCTGTTACATCTCTGACTCCTCTACCTTCACCTCCAATGTTGACTTTCAGAAGGGTATTACATCTCTGACTCCTCTACCTTCACCTCCAATGTTGACTTTCAGACGGCTGTTACATCTCTGTACATGTCCAAACAATATTTCACTTGTTCTTGTTCGAATTGTATTTAATAGTTATTTTTTAAAACATTTTCAGCTGATTCTGAATTTCCGTGTTTGTCTTCTTTTCCTTCCACCCAATTCTCCAATACATCCACATTTCAAAGGCTTCAATTTTGTGTTCTGTTATCTTCAGTAATAGTGTCCATGTTTCTGCACAACACAGGAAAATTGAATAAATATAGCATTTTGCTATTCGTAGTTTTCATTCTGATGTTATTTGCTTTGATGTGAGTATATTTTTCATGCTAAAATTGCTTTTTGCCACTCCTATTCTTTTGTTGATTTCTGTCTTACACTTTCAATCCTTTGTTATAAAATATACAAGACTGTGATATTCCTGAACTCTTCTCGGTTTTGCAAGAATCACCTAAAGATAAAATATTCATCAATGAAGCTCAACGTTCATGTACTCCATCGCAGCGTGTTCTTTGTTTGTTATCAGGATTTTGTAGAGAGCTATTGAAGAAATGAGTTTTAACAATTGTTGAATGTTTCAAATATGGTGTTGGCGCCATGTTTTAATAATTACTGAACAAATTACTGCAGCAGTTATCGGTCCTGAGGGGTTCGATTCCACGCTCTGAGTACATTGAAATATTGATGTAATCGGATCTCAAGAATCTCGTGGGGTTAAGCGCTGCGGGTCGTCGGGTTGGCTGTTGCTGGGGTGGGTTGGGGGGGGGGGAGTGATGATATGTGGGATTGAGGAATTGAGGTGGGGGGGGGGGGGGGTTGATGGGGTGAATGAGAAATGGGAATTAAGAGGTTGAGGAGAATATGAGATTCTGAATAATTTTCTTCTTTTCCTCCTCATTTGCCTTTCAGCGTCGAGGGGAGATATAATTTGCGGTATTTTACTCTTTCATTGGCCTCTCCTGCTGTTAAGTTGCATAGTGTTTCTAATATTCCACCAGTATATCTTTTTAGTGGTCGGTCCTTGAGTCTGGTGTTCACGCGACGTTTATTAAAGGCTCGTTGTGTTATGTCTTGTTCTTTCCGTCTCATATCGCGACCACTCCATTTTTACCTGTTGTTTCTTTATGTATTCTATGGCGGGAATTACTCAACATCATTACTGAGAACATCGTGAGAAATGTCAGAAACGATGACAGATTTATGAAGTTCGACCCTTCCACAATAAATGTCAACATAATTCCAGAACTCAGATACAGTGATAACACAGTCTTCCTCTCAAACAGTGCAGAAGGATTGAAAGAGACAATTGAGTGTGTTAAAAAACACAGTGAAGAGCAAAACATTTGTCTAAACATACAGAGAACTATCATAATGTCCGATGACAAAACAAAAAATGCCATACCTAAATCATCATCAAAAATGAAGAACTTGAAACTGTAACAAACTATGGATATCTGGGATCTGTAGTAACTAACAATGGAGACTGTAAGAAGGAGATCACAAGAAGATTAACAATAGCAACAGTAAAATTAATCGCCGTGAAGAAAATGTGGCACAATACCAGCAAGGCTGTAAAATTAACATTACTGAAAACATGTATCTTCCCGATTGCGACACACAGTTGTGAATCATGGACAATAACGCTTACAGCAAGGAAGAAAGTCAATTCATTCGAAAGAAAATGCTACAGAAAAAAAGCACTTAAGATCATTTTGATAACGAATAAGAGGAATAAAGACATTTTAAAAGATGTAAATATTAAAACCATATATTTTAGAGCAGTGATCTCTGCAATATGTGCCACTTTGGCACGCAAGGTTTCTGTTGTTGAGATTGTGGTTCTGCTCTATGTGCCGTCTTCGGCTCGAAAGGACAATAGATAGTCAGATAAATAGATAGATAGATAGATAGATAGATAGATAGATAGATAGATAGATAGATAGATAGATAGATAGATAGATAGATAGATAGATAGATAGATAGATAGATAGATAGTCAGATAGATAGATAGATAGATAGATAGATAGATAGATAGATAGATAGATAGATAGATAGATAGATAGATAGATAGATAGATAGATAGATAGATAGATAGATAGATAGATAGATAGATAGATAGATAGATAGATAGATAGATAGATAGATAGATAGATAGATAGATAGATAGATAGATAGATAGATAGATAGATAGATAGATAGATAGATAGATAGATAGATAGATAGATAGATAGATAGATAGATAGTCAGATAGATAGATAGATAGATAGATAGATAGACAGACAGACAGACAGACAGACAGACAGACAGACAGACAGACAGATAGATAGATAGATAGATAGATAGATAGATAGATAGATAGATAGATAGATAGATAGATAGATAGATAGATAGACAGACAGACAGAGAGACAGACAGACAAACAGACAGACAGACAGACATACATACAGACAGACAGACAGATAGATAGATATATAGATAGATAGATAGATAGATAGATAGATAGATAGATAGATAGATAGATAGATAGATAGATAGATAGATAGATAGATAGATAGATAGATAGACAGATAGACAGACAGACAGATAGATAGATAGATAGATAGATAGATAGATAGATAGATAGATAGATAGATAGATAGATAGATAGATAGATAGATAGATAGATAGATAGATAGATAGATAGATAGATAGATAGATAGATAGATAGATAGATAGAAACATTAAAAAAAGGAAATGGCCTATAAACACCATTCTGCCGCAGAAGCTATAATACTATGGCCACGTCAAAAGATACAGCGGGTTGGAAAGAACAATAATGGAAGACATATTTCCTGGACGTGCATCTGGGACAGACAAAGAAGAATGTGCTTTCAAGACATCAAGGTGACCATGAACATGACAGCAGAAGAAGTGGGGGATCTGGCTAGAGACAGAGGTTCTTTCAGACGGGCTGTGGTGAATACAACATTCTGTGGGAGATCTGGCTAGAGACATAGATTCCTTCAGACGGGCTGTGTTCAATGCAACATTCTGTGGGAGATCTGGCTAGACAGTGATTCTTTCAGACGGGCTGTGGTGAATGTTGCAACGTTCTGTGGGAGATCTGGCTAGACAGTGATTCTTTCAGACGGGCTGTGTTCAATGCAACATTCTGTGGGAGATCTGGCTAGACAGTGATTCTTTCAGACGGGCTGTGGTGAATGCAAAGCTCTGTGGGAATGCTTGAGAACCAGTCGTTATTTTGTGGATGTAGAAGTTATGCTAGCAATGTTAAAATTATATTGGCCTTGCAGAAGTTATGCTAGCAATGTTAAAATTATATTGGCCTTGCAGAAGTTATGCTGGAGATGTAAAAGTTATATTGTAGATGTAGAAGTTATACTAGAGATCCTGTAGTTATGTTGACCATGTAAAAGTTATGTTGGAGATCCTGTAGTTATGTTGAGCATGTAGAAGTTATGTTGGAGATCCTGTAGTTATGTTGACCATGTAGAAGTTATGTTGACGATCTTGTAGTTATGTTGACCATGTAGAAGTTATGTTGTCGATCTTGTAGTTATGTTGGCCATAAAGAAGTTATGTTGGATAATTATAGGGGAAATATGTGAAACTGTTTTATGGGAATCATAGAAGTGTAAGAGAACTAAACAATGACAAATCTCTTGCGTGTGAGTGAAATAGATTGTGCGTGTATGGTAGATAGATTGGGCGTGTGAGTGAAATAGATTGTGGGCGTGAAAGAAATAGATTTTTTAAAAAGATTAGAATGTTTTCGGGAACCGCACACAAACAACAGTATCATTGTCTACAATTACATTTGATTTAATTGACATGCAAAGGTGGATACAAAATACCATCGGATCGTTGCCACGGATTCCCTCTGTGGTTGGGCGTGGTTGAGCAAATACACACAGATGGCCGAATATTAGCGTAAACTTTTCAAAAAACTCTTAGAGACAACGCCCTTGGGGGAACAATTGTACGTTTCGATCAAGGCAGAGAAAGTCTTCATCGGTGATTCCCAAACTGGGGGCTGGCAGTAACAGTTTTGTGACCCGCAAAATGTAACGAATGAACAAAGTGAACTTTGTTCGAACTGTCTGTCTGTCTGTCTGTCTGTCTGTCTCTCTCTGTCTGCCTGTCTGCCTGTCTATTTGTCTGTCTGTCTATTTCTCTGTCTGTCAGTCTGCCTGCCTGCCTGTCTGTCTGTCTATCTATCTATCTGTATTTCTGTCTGTCTGTCTGTCTGTCTGTCTGTCTGTCTGTCTGTCTGTCTGTCTGTCTGTCTGTCTATCTATCTATTGACCTTTCGAGCCGTAGTCTGCCCATAGGGCATAGACCCAGATACTCTTTCTCTTATCTAAATTTTTATTCTAGCAGTTTTCAATCCTTGTAAAGATCTTTTATCTCGTCATTTGTCTCTGTTCTGTGCAAGCAACTCTATTTCATTGAAGGAGCCGATTCCTGCTGCTCTTGCCTCTCTGAACAATGTTCTTCTCAGTGTCTCTCTAGGTCGGTCTCTTTTCCTCTTACCTGTTGTTTCCCACATGAGGGCTTGCTTTGTTATTCGTTTATTATCAGTCCTCATCACATGTCCAACATATGACCATCGTCTTTTCTTGATTACTGAAGATATTAGTGGTTGATTGGTGATTGTTTGAACTATAACTATCTATTGTTACTGAAGATATTAGTGGTTGATTGGTGATTGTTTGAACTATAACTATCTATTGTTACTGAAGCCTGCGAGCTGTCAGGAAAATCTCGAAATCACCCAAACTCTGTGACGTTTTCAGCTATGAGAGTACATATATACTTGACGTCATTCTACAAACAGCCGTTCCTGTAAAGCTCAAGACGTCATAATCTTTGGGTGATACCTTTCAGCTCGAGGGTCTTATTGTTATAGATGGCTTTGTTTGAACTAACAAAACTTGAAACCTGATGCAAAAAATGCCGAGCTGTGCAATAAATCGTCCACAATTTGTATCGAACATTTGAGAACTGTGGAACGATAATTTAAAATGAAGAAGAAAATTTTCACATTTTTCTTTGAAAGATGAAATGTTGTTACCAGGCCAGTTCACTGGTTCTGCCTCACAGCGTCGAAAGAAAAAAATTGAAGTCTTTGTGACAGAAACTTCACGTTGTTTGCTGTGTATACAATAACATGTGTGTGATGTTTGCTATTTTGGCGTGAGGCTTTCGTTCTGCTCTCTCGTTGTTGCCTCTAATGATTAAAACTTGTTATGGGACGCTGAGTGCTTGGTATACACGTTGCATGTACAAACCAATGAATTTGATATAAAAAAAATGTAAACCAGCTCTTAAACTATCCAGGGGTAAAGGCATAACAGTGCGGAACATGCTGCTGTAGAACTGATGATAAGAACGAATTGTTTTAAAAAGAAAGGAAAGAGGGGTATAGTTAAGCTGTAACTACACCCTTTTCCCCGTTTTTTAACGTTATCCACTTTTTTTTGTATCCTCGTGTTAGTAATATTTATTTGATTTTAATTTCATTGCTTCAACATGTCAGCTTCCTTTCACACCGGACAAGTCCAAAAGTGCTCAGCTCTCGTCCGAAGTATACCCCTTAGCTTGTAGTCACTGTAACCGGTTTTGTGTTAGTTGACAAGTCTAATTTGGCTTCCTGCATGGAGCTCACATTTGGCATCTCCCACCTGGTCAATATGACTGACGAATAGGCGACAGGGAACCGTTGAGTCACTGTCTGAAAAATGTTCCTTGTTGCAGTTTCCTCATATTCCAAGTCCGGCATGCTGCTGGATCTACTGTGTTTAGTGCCCTGTGCACACCGTGACCTGTGTGATTCTTCCTGATGGCGTTTCTATATTTAGATTGCTTGCGATTAATGATGATATCGTATGACGAAGGACAGTTTAGATGCGTTCAATGCGGTGCGGAAACGCTTTATGTCTTTGATGTGTGCTGTATCTCCTACGATGAGGACTGCAACTGCCTTTTTTTGTTTGAATATTCGATGAGATGTTAATTCGGATGATTCCACTGGCACGGGCGGTTGAGCAATTATGGATTTCCATTCGTTTGCAGTGATACCGGGGCCTTCAAATAACTATAACTTTAACCAATCTTCCACCTAGACAATATATTGTCAAGTTTACCAATGTCTGCTTTCCTTAAATATCTCATTTCAGAAGTTAATATTATAGTCTATATGTTGTCAATTTCCTTCACTGCAAGTATTTTATTTTTTTTTACATAACAGCACAAAGTTTTGCAGGAATCCGTGTTGTGTGTTGTCCATCACTCATCAACACCCACAAATGTCCATCACTCATCAACACCCACAAAGCAAAACTATATAGTACTGTATTCATGCCTCATAACTCTCCGTAACATATCCACAGCCATGAACTAAGATTTTAAATTTCGTTTTGAGTCAATGGATATGAGTTTTAGAATGTCTTTGTGATTTTCTTGGACCGGGCTTGCTGTTGTAACTTATAATTGCATTGTTGCAAAAATCGAGGGAATTGGACACGAATTAAAAACAATTGTGGAATTTAAATACTTAGGATGAGCTGTCAGCAATGAAAGCTAGCAACCTGAAGTTTGGCTAGAACAGAGCAAATAACAGAAGACTACCTGGAATTTACTTGGAAAGATAAGAACATGAATTTTGGCTATAATGTCAGGCTGATGCGCAGCCTTGTTATATACACGCGTGTAAACACTTGATAAACATGGGTCCTTGCATGCACCAACACCATGTCTTTGGCACCCACAATTTATTTCTGGCACCAACACCACATTCTTGGCACCAACACCACATTCTTGGCACCAACACCACATTCATGGCACCAACACAACATTCTTGGCACAAAAACCACATTCTTGGCACTAACACAACATTCTTGGCACCAAAACCACATTCTTGGCACCAACACAACATTCTTGGCACCAAAACCACATTCTTGACGCCAACACCACATTCTTGGCAACAACGCCATATTCTTGGCACCAACACCACATTCTTGGCACTAACACAACATTGTTGACACCAAAACCACATTCTTGTCACCAACACAACATTCTTGACACCAAAACCACATTCTTGGCACCAACGCCATATTCTTGACGCCAACACCACAAGCCTGGTACCAACACCATATTATTGCAACCAACACCACATTCTTGGCACCAACACCACATTCATTCTTGGCACCAACACCACATTATTGGCACCAACACCACATTCTTGGCACCAACACTTTTTCTTTCACCAACACTATTTTCCGGCTCGACGTAGACAATAAAATAATGAAGAAAAGAAAACAAAGAAGTAATACTTTCCAATAGCCATGAACGTAGGTATAGAAATCCGTGGCTTAGAGGTAGTTAACTCGGCCTCATAACCTGGAGGTATGGAATCGAGTCTCCCAGAGCTCGGTTTTTAAAGAAATCTCGACTCGTGGGATTACCGTCGTCAGGACCGAGCCTACCGTCATCAGGACCGAGCCTACCGTCATCAGGACCGAGCCTACTGTCATCAGGACCGAGCCTACCGTCATCAGGACCGAGCCTACTGTCATCAGGACCGAGCCTACCGTCATCAGGACTGAGCCTACTGTCATCAGGACCGAGCCTACCGTCATCAGGACTGAGCCTACTGTCATCAGGACCGAGCCTACCGTCGTCAGGACCGAGCCTACCATCATCAGGACCGAGCCACCCGTCATCAGGACCGAGCCTACCGTCGTCAGGACCGAGCCTACCGTCGTCAGGACCGAGCCTACCGTCAGAAGGTAATGACAAACCACTGACGTATAATGGCTAGAGAATTACACAGCCCCAAATGCTTGGGTAGTAGTTTCTTTTTCTTCTTTCCTTCGTCGAGGGGAGATATAATCTGCGACCCTTTGCTTTTCTGTTTGACTCCTCAACGAGTGCCGTCTCCGCAACGAAGGTTGGCTACCATGGAGCGCCATTCTGCTGTCTCTTGCTTTGATAGTGCAGGTTGTCATTGGCTGATTTGTCCATCTTTTGATGTTACTCGTCCATGTTAGTCTTGGTCTGCCTCTGCCTCTTTTACCTTGTATTTCCCCTCCAGGATTACTTTTAGTAGGCTGTTGTGTCTTTTAACATGGCCCAAAAATCGCATTTCTCTTGTTTTAATTGTGCTTAGTAGTTCTCTTTTCATTTTTAGTTGTTTGCAATGCAATGAAAGTTGATGTTTTTAGTTCATTTGGTATGTATCCTGTGTGGTATATGTCGCTGCATATGTCTATAATCTTTTAAATGCCAAATTCTTCTAGAGCCTGTATCATCTCTATCTGTATGCTTCAGGTCCTGCTGCTTTTCCCTTTTTCATTGTTTTTATAGCTTTTTCCACCTCAGATTTTAAGATTTTATAGCCTGATGTACATTTTATAACTGGTTATTGTCCCTTTGATCCTGAAATAGTTCTGTTATATATTCCTGCCATCTATCTATAATATCCTTATTGTCTGTTAGCATTTTCCCTTTTTTGTCTGCAATGCATCCACCTTCTGTGGCTTTTTTATTTGTATTAGTCATTCTCTTTATTTCTGTGTGCATTCCTCTTAAGTCTTGTTTGCTTTCCCTAGTTTCTATTTCTATACATTTTTGGCTGAGCCAGTCTTCTTTTGCCTTTTTGCGTATCTCATTATCTATTTTATTGTATTGGGCAGTGTTCTTCGTTGGTCTCCTTTCTTCAATTTTTTCTAAGATTGTGTTAGTTATCCATTTTTGTTTTTTGTTCTTTTCTCTTTTGGGTAAGGTGTCGCAGATTTCTTGTATGCTTTTCTTTATACATTGCGTTCGTTCGTTCGCTTTCGTCAGCTTTGACCTCTGACGAAGTCCCACCCACTCAATTTTGTGGGACTGAATTTTGCGTGTAAAGTCTGTTTTATCCCATTACAGGATGCCCCTCGCCATGCAGGCAGAATTACTCCGACTTCAGAGGTACTAATTTTTAGGGAATTAGTAAAACCCAGGTGTCCTCGCCAGGGTACGAACCCCGGCTGTTGCCGTGGTAAGCCAACCGCCTATCGATTGCGCTAACCGGACACCCTTTATACATTGCCATTTGGTTGTTACTTTTTCATCAGGATTTTCTTTTCTGTATTGTTCAATTCCTTCTTCTAGCAGCTTCTGGTATGTGTTCTTTACTTGTATTGTATAGGTATCTTTAATATCTTTTTGATTTAAAGCTGTTGTATCTAGTGGATTTGTTGATGAATTAGACTTTTGCTTGTTTCTCTTTAGTTTGATTTTCATTTTAATCATTACAGGATTGTGATCTGAATTAATATCTGCTCCTGGGTAGGTTTTGGCGCTCTTTACGCTGTTACGGAACCTTTCTTTTATCATTATGTAATCTATTTGATTCCTCTTCTTATCTCCATGGCTTTTCCATGTGTATAGTTTCATTTTCTCCTGCTCAAAGTAGATGTTACATATTATCAGTCTGTTTTCTTCACAGAATTGTATGAATCTTTCTCCTCTGTCATTTCTTTTTCCTAAACCATGATTTCCTATAATGGTCTTATATCTACCTTTTCCTACTTTAGCGTTTATGTCACCCATTACAATCAAGATGCCTGAAGATTTCACCTGTTTCATAACTTTATTTAGGTCTTCATAGTATGCCTCGATTTGTTCATCTGTGTAGTCTTGAGTAGGTACATATGTCTGTATGATTGCTATGTCAAATGCTTTTGCTTTTAACTTGAGTAGTATAATCCTATCACTGTATGTCCAGTGGGTACAAATATATTTTTATAACTCTCTTTTTATCAGTATTCCTACCCCTCTTTGATGTTCTGTTGTGTTTACTGAGTATATGAATGCATATTTTTCGTCTTCTATGTACCCACATTCTTACCATCTTGTCTCTGATATGCCTAAAATATCTATATTTATTCGTTCTGCTTCTTGAGTCAGATTTCCCAATTTCCCTTCTTGATATAGAGTCCTAACATTCCAAGTACTTATTTTAAGATCTTTCCTTCGACATAAGTTCGAATTCCTCTCCATGGCTTCCTCTGGACTAGTCCGTGATGGGGCTCCAATCTCTTTCACGGTGGTCTGCCATATTCGCCTTTCGCGTTCTGAATATCCATCATGTGTACCACACACTTTGCTGTTTTCTCTTTCTGGGCCGTTGATCATTTCTGATTCATCCGCCCCATCCACCGTCACAGACTTTTCACATATGGGTTGATCATACCCGATTTGCCGGCGCCATTTTTGTCGAACCATGTGCTTGCCTATCGAACCGCGAACACACGACACAAAGAAGAATCAATCATATTCCACTTAAATATCGGTAATCACAGTTCATCCACACGTCAGAAGTAAAACATACACCAAACGGGGAATAGCAACACATAATTTCACAACTCGACTGTCGCGTAAAGCATTTAAATATATCAGCAATTGCCGAATTATAAAAACAACGACTACACGCAGCTGCCATGACACCGGAAACCTAGTTTGACTCCTAGTGTTTTTAATATTCCATCAAATCCATATTTTTCGTGTTTGGCCGTTGGGTCTGGTGTTCTCTCAACGCTTATTGAAGGCTCGTTGTGTTGTATTTTTATCTTTCTGCCTTATCATGTGGACAAACCATTTTATCTGTTATTTCTTTATATATTCTATGACGGGGATTAATCCTAGCTTTTTTCTCAGTCCTTCATTTCTGATCTTATCTCTCAGGCTTCCTGTCATTCGTCTAACATATTTCATCTCGGTAGGTCTTATGTTTCTTATTGTTCTTGCATCTAAGGTTCAGGTCTGACATTGATAGCACAAAGTTGGAATGAAGATTGTATTGTACGGTGCCCGTTTTGCCGATAGAGATATTACGTTGTTGTACAGTGGTGGTGATAGCTGTCCGATTATTTTACAAGCTTTACTGCATCTTGAGTCTAATGGGGTAATACCAGTGTTCTGTATAGGCTTTGCTACTTACCTATTTAGTAACGTCTATGTATAGTCCAAGATTTAATTTGTGAGACGGTGTCTAAAATAATAACTTTAGGTAGGAACAAGCTGCAGTCCGGCTTGTTGCAGGAGCTACTGAGTTAAGTGCTCTGTGCACACCGTGAGCTGTGTGTTTCATCCGTTTTGTTCATGTTTCGATATTCCAATTGTTTGCGATGATTGATGATATCGTATGGCAGGGAACAGTTGGCTGTGTTCACTTTCTGTGCGGTTTCGCCTTATGTCTTTTGGCGTGTGCTGAGACTGCTATGGTAGGAACTACAGCTACCTTTCTTTGTTTGGGAGATGAGTTAGTAATTCGGGTGATTCCACTGGCACGGGTGGTTGAACAATTATGGATTTTAATTCGTTTGCAGTGATATCGGGGCCTTCCATAACCAACAAACCAAAGCTGCAGTGCCCGCGATGTTCAAAAACTTGGGAATCGTTGATTATCAACTAAAAACACATGATGAAAAGTGGAATCAGATACAACTTACAGTGGTTGTAAAGTTTGTAAATGTCGCAGCTGAGCTCTGTAACTACATCGAGCTGTGGGAGGGACATTTCTGGAGCGGATCGTTAGTTTGGGTTATGACAGCGCTATCAAAAGGCGCCGATAATGATGACGTTGATGTTGGTTTTAATAAAGTGTCGCTCATTTATCTAATCTGAATGTCTCTGACTTAATCACACACAAACATGTGAAGTGTGATCGATCCGTAGCAGAACTAGTAGACTGTGAGAAAGTGAGGCTGACGCTAGGCAACTCCCCTTCTCTTTAAACCAATTCACCCTTTCGATGAATACAACACGTTAAGACAATGCCTCGTCATCGACACCTATCGACGAGTAAAACAGGAAATATTCGAGGGAATCCTCTTTACTCCAGAACCAGCCGGGGGGAAGCTTCAAACCACATGTTGACATCACAGTTGTTTGTTTTTATCGAAAAGTGGCCTTTTAGTTGTAATCTAGGACATTTTGCGTCATTATGAATGAAGATGGGAGCCGCGATAGCTTAGTGGTTAGTGAACTGGACTACAAAGGACAAGAGGTAGGGTTCGATCCCAACCGACGGCTTCCAGTTTACCCAGCCTTTAATGGATACCGGATTTTTTTCTGGGAAAGTGAAGCGGCACGGGCGTAATACCGACCACACTACCCCAAAAATCATGTGTTGAAGGTCTGTAAAATTTATGTTCACTAACACCATATTCCCTATACGCCATTTGGCGTGACGGGATTATTTTACTTTTTTTTATGAATGATGATGTTCAAAGCATACCACAATTCCAGATTCTTAAAACTGATATTCTATCAAAGTGGTTCCAGATCGTGACACTACAAACACAAACAAAAATATTTGACCAGAAGTCAATATTTATGAATTATATTTTAGTAGCAAATGAAAAATTTGAGGCGTGTTAAAAGTTACAACAGCCTACTAAAAGTAATCTTGGAAGGGAAGATGCAAGGTAAAAGAGGCTGAACCAGACCAAGACTAACATGAACGAGTAGTAATAAAAGGTGAATAAGTCAGCCTATGACAACCCGCACCATCAAAGCAAGAGACAGAATGGGATGGCGCTCCGTGGAAGCCAACCTTCAATGCGGAGACCCCACTCGATGATGATGATTTTAGTAGAATAATGAATAATGTACTAACTAAAATATTTAAACTTTCAAATAGTTGAAAATATTCCAACTTTTCTTTTTTCATGACAAATATTAAGTGTTTCTTTCTGATGTTTGTTTTAGGAACTCTCCTTATGTGTTGACCTCTTTGAGAATTTCCTCGTCGGTCTTATTAGTTGTCCAAGAAACTCTCAACATTCTTCTAAGAAATCTCATTTATGTTGGCTCTAATTGTCTTTTCAGTAAAATTCAGTGGACAAAAAATAGTACAAAACGATGAATTGATTCGGAAAACGAGGACAAAACACATTTTGAATGTTTAAAAAGCAGGTTGTTGCGAAATGAATCTATCGTCGACATGGCTAGACACGGCACTTGACATTTTCACACATTCATTCTGTTTTTTTAAAGCAACTTGATTAAAATGGACGTTTTTGCACTCCCCTCTTACACATTGAATCGTATCAAAAGCGTCAGACGTTATTTATTCAAAAAACGGAAAGCCAAAAATAATAATATCCGTGGATGGAAAATATGATGATCTTAAAATATTTATGAGAAATTTGGCCGTCATGTGCCTCGAAATCTGGCCATAAAATTGGAGGGCGGATCAAGGGGTAATCCCTGCTTTCTGTGCCGACCATGATAAAGATTGTAAATCTTCCTCTTGACACTTATAGACAGCACCTCCCGTGCTCGAATATATAATGTTATTTATTATAACAGAGCTGTCAATATATCAATAACATCATTATCATGCTGTATCATCTCCGTATCAAAATTTGGCTACCAAAAAAAAAAAAAAAAGCCATATGTTCTGCCCTGCTATAGTTAATTCTAAACTACATGAAACTTGTAGTTGTCTAATTCAGTCTTTGCTTCACTTTTTCCTCTTTTACCTTTCACTTTTCCATGTAAGTTAAACTTTTGTATATTGTTGCATCTCTTAATATGTTTAGAATACTTTATTTATGTTTAATAGAAATGAGAAAGAGTTCATCACTATAAAGCCAATTCTGATCTATGGAAGTGATTTGGTTATTTGGTTATGGAAGGCCCCGGTATCACTGCAAACGAATTAAAATCCATAATTGCTCAACTGCCCGTGCCAGTGTAATCATCCGAATTAATATCTCATTTCACAAACAAAGAAAGGTAACTGTAGTCCCCATCGTAGCAGTTTCAGCACACGCCTAAAGACACAAGGCGAAACCGCGCAGAAAGTGAACACAGCCAACTGTTCCCTGTCATACGATATCATCATTCATCGTAAACAATTGGAATATCGAAACATGATCAAAAAGGATGAGACACACAGCTCACGGTGTGCACAGAGCACTTAACTCAGTAGCTCCTGCAACAAGCCGGCCTTGGAATATGAGGAAACTACAACAAGGAACACTTTTCATGCATAGCCTTCAATTGTTCCCGCCGCCTATCCACCATATACCGGGAGTTCACGTCCTCTTGAAAATGATGATCGTCATATTTACAAAAAATGTAGAGCGCTTGATGATGTTAGGCCATCGTTGTTGACTCCAATTCCGAACATATAGACACACAGTTAGTCGTCAGATTATCCCCGTCGCACATCAAACAACAGACCGTAAGATTATCGTACGGCCGGTCTAGGGATGTATGATGAGCCATTACGATGGTGATGAAATGGAAGTGATGATGATGCTATGGAAGTGAATCATTGAACAAATGAAAAGACGATTAGAGACCACCAAGACCAGCTGAAAAGACTAATTAGGAAATTCTCAAAAAAGACCAACACAAAAAGGGAGCTCCTAAAAAAAAAGCATCAGAAAGAAACAATCAACATTTTTCTCAAACACACGAGAAGAGGAAATTGGAATACTTGGTTGCAACTGGCAAAATACAGGGAAAGAGAGATCAAGGGCGACACAGAAAGAATGTAATAGAAAGCTTGGTGCTGTAGCACGGTAAACAATCAACAACAGAAATGAAACGGAACACTGTGGACAGAGAATTATGAAAGAAAATGATCGCTTAGGTCAACGAGTATGGCACATGATGGTGATGTTGAAGAATTCTTTCTTCATTTCCAGCGGATTACAATCTTCTTGACCTTTCATCCTTTTCATACACACCGCTGTTCTCAGTTTGTCTGTAAACGCAAACTCTGTTTTTTTACTGGCCACTTCCCGCCCGCTTTCTCTCAGTGTACGCTTCTAATTATTATCATCACCATCATCATCATCACCGTCATTATCATCACCACCACCATGATCATCATCATCATCATCATAACCATCATTATCATCACCACTATGATCATCATCATCACCATAACCATCATTATCACCACCACTATGATCATCATCATCAAGTACCGTGTCTGTTGGCGTAGGCGACAATATCGCTCCACAACTTTCTAACTCTACTGCTGCGTTTCAAATATGTTTTTAGCGTCCTACCAAAACCATCTCTTAACTATCATGACCATTTTTTCTCTGCTGTCCCCTATCTCCTCCACCTTTTATTTCTCCTGCTTTCACAAAATATTTCAGTTGCTACCTTCTCATGACAAGGATGATGACTGTGCCCTTCTAATGTTGAAAACAATCATCTGTTTTGCTTTGGTCTTTTCAGAACGGAGCCGCAGTGGATCAGTAGCTTGGAAACTGGACTTTTCAGAACGGAGCCGCAGTGGATCAGTAGCTTGGAAACTGGACTTTTCATTCAGGAGAAGAGGTCGAGTTCGATCTTGATCGACGGCTTCCACGTTCGTCATCATCATCATGTGCCATACCGGTTGGCGTAGGTGATCATGTCCCTCCACAATCTTCTATCTACAGTGCATCGTATCAGTTCTGTTGTTGACTGTTTTCCATGCCATGACACCAAACTATCCAGTATTTTCTCTCTTTGTCGCCCGCGATCTCTCTTTCATTTTATTTTGCCAGTTGTAACCAAGTATTCCAACTTTCCTCTTCTCATGATGTGCCCGAAAAATGTTGATTGCTTCTTTCTGATGTTTTTTTAAGAGCTCCCTTTTTGTGTTGGTCTCTTTGAGAACTTCCTCATTGGTCTTTTTAGCTGTCCAGGGAATTTTCAACATTCTTCTGAGAAACTTCCAGGTTCACCCTGCCTTAAATGGATACCATAATTTTATTGGGAAGAAAAGCGGCAAGGGTATAATACTGACCATATTATAAGTAAAAAGTAAAGAGCTCCGTTACGACAAGTGACGAATGGGGAATATGGTGTTAGTGGTATTAATGTTTATAGACTTTCGGCACATGATTGTTGGGGTAGTGTGGTCGGTATTACGACCGTGCCGCTTTACTTTCCCAAAAACAATCCTGTACCCATTTAAAACTGTGTGGACTTCCGTTTCCAAGATGGCGGATCTAGTCCACGTCCTCTCGATCGCTGCAGAAAATGCACCCAGGGTCTGATTAATTTCGGATCTTCTTTGCACTTTTCTGCGTTAAAGTCAAAATGATGATATGCTTGATACATCTGTGTCGCTAAAGCGAGGCCGTAGGCCGACAACAGTCCGTTTTTGACGAATCAAGTGTTGTGAGTGAGACCTTCCACCGTCTAGACTTGATATGCGCTTTACGTCACATTAGTGCTGTTCAAGACCGTTATTTGGATTCTTTGACGCAAGTTATTTCCACGTTACACATTAATGTAAACTACTTCATCAGCCGCAGATTTGTCTCTTTGGGGAAGTTGCTTCGTGTTTGTTCGTCGTAGGCTACTTACACTTGAGTTATCAGACAAAAATCTAAAGGGAGCGAGATTATGAGTTGGCGACATTGTGTGCTACGTCATCGTATTGGTTCCCTAAACCGGCCGTGCGCAAATCTTACGGTCTGCTGTTTGATGTGCAACGAGGATAATTTGACGACTGACTGTGTGTCTATATGATCGGAATTGGAGTCATCAACGATGGCCTAACATCATCTAGTGCTACGACGATCATCATTTTCAAGAGGACATGGCTTACCGGTATATGGGGATAGGCGGCGGGAACAGTTGGAGGCTGTGCATGAAAAGTGTTGCTTGTTGCAGTTTCCTCATATTACAAGTTGCATGCCTGTGTTAGTCACCTCTAGTGACTCGGGCAGACGGTGCTCGTAAACCTGGGAAGGCCGACCATCTAAGGGCAGAATCCCCCGACAGAAAAGATCAACTGCTGCCTTGCAGGAAGATTGAGGACAATCAAAGGCTAAGGAAAGCAAACCTGAAAAAATGCTGGCTGAAATCGGATGCACTGGGCCACTGGCGCATAACACAGTGCAACGTTTTAACGGGTACTCAATCGGAGTGGATCTAACAGGCAGCTGTCTTCGTATGAGAGTCTGGACGCCCTACTCTGATTGAGTCCTGATCGCAGAGAGAGAAAGAGAGAGAGAGAGAAAGAGAGACTGTGTGAACATGAAAGCCGTCGATCAGGATCAAACTCGACCTCGTGTCCTCCGTAGTCCAGTTCAAAGTAACCACTGAGCCATCTCGGCTCCCTTACTGACCACATGACCACTAAATAATTTGTAGAAGGTCTATACAAAATATGGACACTAACAAAATATTGCCTACACGTCATGTGGCAAAACGGAACTCTTTTTTGTTCTTTTCCTTTCTATCTTTGTCAGTATTCTTTTTAGTTATCCATGGTATTCTCAATCTCTCAAAATATTGAACTCTATAAAGTGCGTTTGGTACAGGAGATAAAGTGACCATTTGAAGCGGCCATACGTCACGCTTTAAACAGAGGTCTGCGGACACACGTCACGCTCTAACCAGAGATCTGCAGACAAACGTTACGCTCTAACCAGAGATCTGCGGACATACGTTACGCTCTAACCAGAGATCTGCGGACATACGTTACGCTCTAACCAGAGATCTGCGGACATACGTTACGCTCTAACCAGAGATCTGCGGACATACGTCACGTTCTAACCAGAGATCTGCAGACAAACGTTACGCTCTAACCAGAGGTCTGCGGACATACGTTACGCTCTAACTAGAGATCTGCGGACATACGTTACGCTCTAACCAGAGATCTGCGGACATACGTTACGCTCTAACCAGAGATCTGCGGACATACGTTACGCTCTAACCAGAGGTCTACGGACATACGTTACGCTCTAACTAGAGATCTGCGGACATACGTTACGCTCTAACTAGAGATCTGCGGACATACGTTACGCTCTAACTAGAGGTCTGCGGACATACGTTACGCTCTAACTAGAGGTCTGCGGACATACGTTACGCTCTAACTAGAGATCTGCGGACATACGTTACGCTCTAACCAGAGGTCTACGGACATACGTTACGCTCTAACTAGAGATCTGCGGACATACGTTACGCTCTAACTAGAGATCTGCGGACATACGTTACGCTCTAACTAGAGGTCTGCGAACATACGTTACGCTCTAACTAGAGATCTGCGGACATACGTTACGCTCTAACCAGAGGTCTACGGACATACGTTACGCTCTAACCAGAGATCTGCGGACATACGTTACGCTCTAACCAGAGGTCTGCGGACATACGTTACGCTCTACCTAGAGGTCTGTCGCCATACGTCACGCTCTAACCAGATGTCTGCCGCCATACATCACGCTCTAACCAGAGGTATGCCGCCATATGTCACGCCCTAACTAGAGGTCTGTGGACATACGTCACGCTCTAACCAGAGGTATGCCGCCATATGTCACGCCCTAACTAGAGGTCTGTGGACATATGTCACGCTCTAACCAGAGGTATGCCGCCCATATGTCACGCCCTAACTAGAGGTCTGTGGACATACGTCACGCTGTAACAAGAGGCCTGTGGGCATACGTCACGCTGTAACAAGAGGTCTGTGGACATACGTCACGCTGTAACAAGAGGTCTGTGGACATACGTCACGCTGTAACAAGAGGCCTGTGGGCATACGTCACGACCTAACCAGATAGGTCTGCGGACAAACGTTACGCTCTAACCAGAGGTCTGCTGCCATACGCCACGCTCTAACCAGAGAGGTCTGCCGCCATACGTCACGCTCTAACTATAGGTCTGCGGACACACGTCACGGTCTAACCAGAGGTCTGCGGACATACGTCACGTTCTAACCAGAGGTCTGCGGACATACGTCACGTTCTAACCAGAGGTCTGCGGACATACGTCACGTTCTAACCAGAGGTCTGCGGACATACGTTACGCTCTAACCAGAGGTCTGCGGACATACGTTACGCTCTAACCAGAGGTCTGCGGACATACGTTACGCTCTAACCAGAGGTCTGCGGACATACGTTACGCTCTAACCAGAGGTCTGCGGACATACGTTACGCTCTAACCAGAGGTCTGCGGACATACGTTACGCTCTAACCAGATAGGTCTGCGGACATACGTTACGCTCTAACCAGAGGTCTGCGGACATACGTTACGCTCTAACTAGAGATCTGCGGACATACGTTACGCTCTAACCAGAGATCTGCGGACATACGTTACGCTCTAACCAGAGATCTGCGGACATACGTTACGCTCTAACCAGAGATCTGCGGACATACGTTACGCTCTAACCAGAGGTCTGCGGACATACGTTACGCTCTAACTAGAGATCTGCGGACATACGTTACGCTCTAACCAGAGGTCTGCGGACATACGTTACGCTCTAACCAGAGATCTGCGGACATACGTTACGCTCTAACCAGAGGTCTGCGGACATACGTTACGCTCTAACCAGAGGTCTACGGACATACGTTACGCTCTAACTAGAGATCTGCGGACATACGTTACGCTCTAACTAGAGATCTGCGGACATACGTTACGCTCTAACTAGAGATCTGCGGACATACGTTACGCTCTAACCAGAGGTCTACGGACATACGTTACGCTCTAACTAGAGGTCTGCGGACATACGTTACGCTCTAACCAGAGGTCTGCGGACATACGTTACGCTCTAACCAGAGGTCTGCGGACATACGTTACGCTCTAACTAGAGGTCTGCGGACATACGTTACGCTCTAACCAGAGGTCTGCGAACATACGTTACGCTCTAACTAGAGATCTGCGGACATACGTTACGCTCTAACCAGAGGTCTACGGACATACGTTACGCTCTAACCAGAGATCTGCGGACATACGTTACGCTCTAACCAGAGGTCTGCGGACATACGTTACGCTCTAACCAGAGGTCTGCGGACATACGTTACGCTCTAACCAGAGGTCTGCGGACATACGTTACGCTCTAACCAGAGATCTGCGGACATACGTTACGCTCTAACCAGAGATCTGCGGACATACGTCACGCTCTCACCAGAGTTCTGCGGACATACGTTACGCTCTAACCAGAGATCTGCGGACATACGTCACGCTCTAACCAGAGATCTGCGGACATACGTCACGCTCTCACCAGAGTTCTGCGGACATACGTTACGCTCTAACCAGAGATCTGCGGACATACGTCACGCTCTTACCAGAGTTCTGCGGACATACGTTACACTCTAACCAGAGATCTGCGGACATACGTCACGCTCTCACCAGAGTTCTGCGGACATACGTTACGCTCTAACCAGAGATCTGCGGACATACGTCACGCTCTTACCAGAGTTCTGCGGACATACGTTACGCTCTAACCAGAGATCTGCGGACATACGTCACGCTCTAACCAGAGATCTGCGGACATACGTCACGCTCTCACCAGAGTTCTGCGGACATACGTTACGCTCTAACCAGAGATCTGCGGACATACGTCACGCTCTTACCAGAGTTCTGCGGACATACGTTACGCTCTAACCAGAGATCTGCGGACATACGTCACGCTCTTACCAGAGTTCTGCGGACATACCGAGGCCACGATTCTACGTGCTATTCTCCTCTCGCATTCTGAGCTTGAAATCTTGCAAACCATTTTGGTTGAGTAATCTGTTGAACACAGCGAAGAATAGAACATGCCAAGAATACAACAGCACAAGAAGCAAGTATACAACCAAATCATGGTTCGTAGTTTCTAGCAGTGATCGTCTCTTTTCTAACTTCTTTAGTTTGTTTCTGTCTTCTGTTTTGTTGTGGGAACCCCCTCCTTCTTTCACTCTCTTTCCCTCCCTCTCATTTTCCCCTGTCTCCCCCTATCTTTGTCTCTGATTTATCTCTTTAATTCCAAATTCTTTTCCGTAATGGTGGCAGACAACGGCACCAAAGAATTATAATTTCTTATTCAAATTTAACCTTGTAAGAATGTCAGGAAATAGGCAAATATGAATTAATGGTTTTCCTGTAAAGTAGTATTATTCCTTCTCAGTTTGCTTTCTCGTCTCATTTCACTTTCTATTTCAGATCTTCTAGTTTTGGCTACTCTAGAACATGTAGTTTATAGTACTTCCGGTCAATATGGCAGATAGTCGGCAGGAAACATTCAGGCTCAGTCTGAAAAATGATACTTGCTGCTGTTTCCTCATATTCCAAGTCCGGCTTGCTTCCGGAGCTACCGAGTTTAGTGATCTGTGCACACCGTGAGCTTTGTTTTTCATCCGGATCGTGCTTCGATATTCCAATTGCTTACGATGAATGATGATATCGTATGACGAAGGGCAGCTCAGCTGTGTTCACTTTCGGTGCCGCTTGACGTTATGTCTTTTGGCGCACGCTGTAGCTGCTATAATGGAAATTGCAGCTGCCTTTCTTTGTTTGGATCCTTCAATGAGATGAATTTTTATTTGGATGATTTCATTGGTACGGACGGTTGAGCAATTATGGATTTTAATTCGTTGGCAGTAATACAGGGGAGAGAGTATTACACAACAGGCCCTTTTTTGGAATCCCCAGGGAAAAAGACAAAGAGGAAGACCAAAGAATTCTTGGAGAAGACAGATAGAAGCGGAGATGAAGATGATGGGGAAGACATGGAATGATCTTAAAAGAATGAAAAGAAACAGAACGACTTGGAAAGTGTTTGTTGAGATCCTATACTCCACAGGGAGCTGGAAGGTAGAAGACTACCTGGGCTTTCGACTAACCATAACCATGTAGTTTATAGTTTATCTTCATTTGCTTGTCCATCTTTGTGTTCGTGTTCTCTGAAAAAGACCGCATGTAAGTCAAAACGTCATGATTTTGCTTTTTTTCCTATTCTGTAAAGCTGTCATCAGACCTTGTAGGAGTTACAGCCCTCTACTTGCTCCCTTCAAGGTGGCCATCTGAGCTCAGACAAGAATTTCTCTCTCCAAAAACCATTTTGGCACTTGCAAACGCAGCTGTTATGGCGCCTATCAGGAGATGAACAACGTTCTCCGCCAGAAACTAAACTTGAATAACCGAAGTGATATCCATTTACCCAAACAGAGATAATCAGAATTTGTATCTGTATGCACAAGTAAGTAAAAGTACCCCGACACGCCAAGTGCCATATAGGGAATATGGTGTTAAAAAGTAGTAAATTACACCCGTCACGCCAAGTGGCGTATAGGGAATATGGTGTTAAAAAGTAGTAAATTACACCCGTCACGCCAAGTGGCGTATAGGGAATATGGTGTTAAAAAGTAGTAAATTACACCGGTCACGCCAAGTGGCGTACAGGGAATATGGTGTTAAAAAGTTGTAAAGTACCCCCGTCACGTCAAGTGCCGTATAGGAAATATGGTGTTAAAAAGTAGTAAAGTACCTCCAACACGCCAAGTGCCGTATAGGGAATATGGTGTTAAAAAGTAGTAAAGTACCCCCGTCACGCCAAATGGCGTATAGGGAATAGGGTGTTAGTGACCATAAATTTTACAGACCTTCAGCAAATGATTTATGGGGTAATGTTGGTCGGTATTACGCCCATGCCGCTTTACTTTCAATATGTACAAGGATCCGTCTGAAATGAAGCAACTGTGTTGGTAAAGTGTAAGGCGCCATTAAGAGTGTCATCCACTAACTTAGTTGTCGGTCGTTGGCCAAGAAAGTGGAGAAGAAGCACAGACGATGTAAGCGGAAGAAAAATAATCTTAATTACAAAGAGCAAGACCATACAGAAATAATCAATTCAGTTAAGTACTTGAACTGTTTACCAGAAATCAACTTTCCACAACAAACATTAATAATTAAATAGGTGAAATATTTACCACCAAAAACAACTTTCCACAATAAACATAACAGAGTAAATGCAACGACAAGAGAATAGGAAGAGCCAACTGCAGATAGATCAAAGAAACTCCAAATGCCACGTAAATATCACTGTAGTGAAAAAAAAAACCCAGTATAATTCTCATAAAGAGCTCTATAACTTTCTTGCAAACAAAAAAAAAAACCCCGTATAATTCTCATAAAGAGCTCTATAACTTTCTTGCAAACAAAAAAAAAAAAAAAACCCGTATAATTCTCATAAAGAGCTCTATAACTTTCTTGCAAACAAACAAAAAAAATACTTAAATTTGACTATAAAAAGTGTTCATAAACTGTACTTAAGTCAAAAGAACTTTATTGCTGGAAAGAAATAACAGAAAGCAGAAAGAAAGAAATAATTGGACAGTCCAATTTAAACATAAAGAAGAAACCGTAAAGACCAGTTTTAGATTTAAATATTCGGAGATAGGGGCATTGATCGGGTAAGTCCCACTGATCACGGACTGACGTTGAGTGCACTTTTGATGTACAGAACAAGCGTAGGGTGTCAGTGCATCTGTTGTTCGATTGATGTTTCTTAAGCTGCGTTCGCGTTAATAAGAGGAATGTTTGTGTTCCCAGATCGGCAACACTAGGCACACATACCGCTGGTTTCACTTTAATATAATGCGGCACATACATACATTTACACCCAAATGTAAAACAGAACGTAAATTTAGAGAAGCACTTACATTTACGATCATTGCAAGCTCTTGATGATGATATGAGTAAAATGCAACATATGAGCTACCAAACCTGTATTAACACAATTCCCATTCTTCTTCTTCCAACCTCCCTGTAGATCATAGGTTTTCAACTGCCACTTTCCAAGCCGTTTTTTTCTTATCATTCATTCCCTTAAGATCACTCTGTCTCCCCCTTATTCTTCATCTCTGCCTATACCTGTCAACTCTAAGTATATTTTGGCTTTCCTCTTTGTCTCCTCCCCTGGGGATTCCAAAAAGAACCTGTCGTGTAATACTCTCAGGATGGCTTCCACACGGTGTGTTCTATCCAGTATCATCTCTTCGTCGTTATCTCGTTGCCCCTCGGTAGCCTAGTTGGGAAAATCACACGACTGGGCTACCGAAGTCCGGAGAACTCGTGTTTGTTTCCCGCTGGGAGCAGCTCCAAATTCGTGGAGTGAAACAAAACCTACCCTCGTGGTCCACAATGCTGCTGGCAGAAATGCGTACCAGGGTATTACTCTGAGAAGGTGAGAAATGTCACCTTCCATCGAGAGTTTCGATTATTGAAGCTACACTATCCAGAAGTCTCCGAACACTTCTGGACAGGTGGCCGAGCGCATATGGGTGAAAACTGGCGTGCTAAGACGCTGATTCAAGTCTCGTACCTCTTTACCTTTACCTTTTATCTATGTTCTCTGGTATTTGGCTGGTAACTTCCCATAATTCCAAGCTAGTGATTTTGTCCGGCCATTTCCATCCTTTTATTCTGCGCAAAGCATCCGTTAGTGAAAGTCTGTATTGTCGTGACTGTCCTATAGTTTTGAATGTGACGGTAACACAGGCAGAAGGACTGCTGAACATCTGTTACAATCATGTCCAACATGGCATGAACAGAGAAGGCTCTTGTGGCCATCGCCGGTAACATATTGAGAGAAACTGTATGGAGGTGTCACCAGCCTTGAAGTGATACGTGTTTTCTTTGAACTTATTAGCAATGACATAAACAAGGATGGCACAGCAGAAGAAGAAGATATAGATTTAAGGCAACTACATACTGTCTCCTCTTATTCACGTGGTGATTGATCTAGATTTCGTGTCAGATAACAGGTTAAGAAATTGTCGTGCCCTATAGTTCACCAGGTCAGGTCAATCTGACCCCGAATTATCCCCAATTAATTTTCTTTTACCATAAAATTACGAACGGATGCATGCCCCTCAAACACCCAGCCAAAACACAATAAAAGAGAGATTACAACAAACATAACAAATAAATTATTATAGAATCAACCAAGCATGCAAGTGCATGTAACAAAAATATATGTAACGCAAAGAATAAATATACACAGGAAATTGAATGAGAGGAAACAGGAAAACCCGCTTTATTTCACCACCGTTAGTTCCAACTCACCTGGTATCCTTGCTGGTATTAATATTTTCTCTGGCGGACTGTATGGCCTTGGGGTAAGACGTCGGGATCGAGACAGAGAGATTGTGAGATCAAAACCCGGCTGCACCAGTTGGAATTTTTATTTGTGATTTTTCTCTGCGGTAACTATCCCTGGTCTCATTACCGAGGTCCGGCTTGAAACGTCAATTACCCATCGACGGAACAAACATGAGTACCCACGAAGACGAAGTTTTCTGCCTGTGCGGCGAGGGCGCCATGTGCACACAGCTGCCAGGGAAAAACGGATTAACACGCAAAATTCAGTTCCTTCGTCAGAGGTGAAAGCTGGCGAACGCAAACGAAAAATTATATTCTTTCTATTTTTTCCCCTTTAACTTGAGATTTGATGTAGCGTGGAGGTTAGGGGACACGGACAGTTTGAAAGAATATCAGGTTCAAGCTTAATGTTAGAGCGGTCATGGTTTGTTCTCCCAAGATCCACTAGTTCCAAGGTAAATAGTATACAACACCTCATCCAATCGGAAGCGAACAATAAACATGTCTTGGTAAATAACATTAATAAGCAAGGCTCTATGCCGATGCCCGGACTACATTACAAAATTGGTAGAATTCATACCCTTATTTTTAAAAAGTACTTTAACCAACTTTTCGGAGTGGCCGCACGAATCCAAGCCAGTTATTTGGAGTTTACGATCTGTGCTGAGTACGTCTTGTATAATCAGGCAATTAAGAGTAAAAAGGCAGAAGTTATGGTAGCAACAAAGAAAAAGACTTCACTACAATGTACAATAAACACAAGTGGAACGATATTAGAACAATTAAATGAATTTCAATTTATGGGAACAATGTTAACCTTAGATTGTAGATGTACAACAGAGGTGAAATGCAGAATGGTTGAGGCAAAAGCAGCTTTAAAAAAAATGAGGAAGATACTGTGAAATCAATTTTGACAATAGAAAAAAGAAAAGGAGTTCTTAAATATTATGTAGAGCAAGCCATAACATATGGATGTTAATCATAGACAATAGGACAACAGACAAAAAATCGCTGGAAGCTATAGGAATATGATTTTACAGAAGAATGTTGAGAATACCATGGACAGCTAATAAGAGTAATGAAAACGTTCTGAAAGAGGTCAAAGCAAAGAGAGAGCTAATATCCAATATTAGGAAGAAACAATCATCATGTTTGTGGCTATGTAAGGAGAAGAGAACAACTGGAATATATGGCGACAACTGGGAAAATTGAGAGACGACAAGAAAGAGGGAGGGAAAGAGAAAAGATACCAGACAGCTTAAAAGAATGGCATAGCAGAAGGTCAACAGCAGACATTATAAATAACTGCCGAGATTGAAAGTTGTGGAGAGACATGGTAACCTACGCCAGCAGGCATAGTAGTTGATGATGATGGTGTTCAAGTAAAGGAAAAAGATTGAAGTTATAATAGAGACTGCCAAAATAAGATGAAGATAACTCTATTTACAGGAGCACAATCAACTTTTAAAGTGTTCCTTTGGACAGAGTTTTACAACTGTTAACGTGAGTGCCGTTCCTGTAGCAGTTAGAACATGTTTGAGAGGAAGGTATGGAAAGTTTCAAGAGAAGCAATGGAAAAGAGATAGAATGTTATGAATAGGAACGCTACCGGTGTAAATAGAACACATGATTGACTGTAAAACCTTTAATTGTCTGCCCTTAAAGCCTCTTGTGTGTTTTACATACGCTATCAGCACAATCTTACAGTCATCATCATCATCATCATCATCATCATCATCATCATCATCATCATCAAGTATCAAGCATGCTAGCGTAGGTGATCATGTCTCTCCACAACTTTCGATCACGACAGTTATTTATCATTTCTGTTGCTGACTTTCTGCCAAGCCATTATCTTACAGTAGATCACTTCATTAATCAAATAACAAAAAATAAACAAATATTGTGCTCAGGTCCGGGAAAATTTAATACCTCAAGCAAAATTTCATAGCAATCCACAAAATAGTTTGCGATAAAATTTATTTAAAATTTGGGCAACAATTTCTGAACTGACTATAGATATTGTTAGTGCGTGTTTGTCACAGTGAGGGACAGTAGCGTAGTGGTTAGTGTTTTGACTCGGCAATAAGGTTAACGTGAGTTCATTTTAAATGTGACACTCCTCGCCTGAAGAAAGAATTGGTCCCTAGCTCACAAAATTGGAGAAAGCAACAACAAGGAATAGCAGCGGGCACATCAAATTCCAGTTCTGTGTGGGGGTCAAGTTGACATCTTCACTTTCTTCTTCCTATTTGTCCATCATTGTCGATGAGTTCGACGTCGTCATTATTTTCTTGTTATAGAGAAATGGAGATGGTTCTTGATGTCATTACTAGCCTTGGAGATGACTCTTGATGCCATTACTAGCCATGGAGATGACTCTTGATGTCATTACTAGCCTTGGAGTGTCTGCTGGAAGGAGGACATAGATATGTTGAGCTTTGACCTGTCAAAGAGGATGCTGTTGTGTTAAAATTTAACTTGCAAAGTCACCGCTTTATAATGACGTAATTTATTATTTTGTTTCCTAATAAACTGACATACTCTTTGCCATATTGCACGGGGGATGTGTCTAATTCCAGCAGACTGTGGTGCTATCAGTGCCGGATTACGGTTTGGGGACGCTCACATTCTCGTCATCTCAGATCGTAAGGTCAGAAAGGGTTAAGTGAGAGGGTCTACAGGCAGTTTTCAAATGCACTAGAGATACACCTGTCCGTTCACTGAGGTACCTACTTGACTTACCGTTAATTAGAGTGCGACACTGCTCAAGGGTTATTTGAACGTGGTAAGGATCACAAATCATCCATTGCATTTGAATTTGGATGCCACAAAGGGCAGACGCCACAGGAATGTAAAATCCTGGATCGTTAAGGCAGAAGAGCCCATACGGAGAGTATGTAATCTGAACGACTTTAAGTAGCAATGATTGGATAGAACAACGGAACAAGTCGCTAACCATAGTAATCGATCAGCTTGGCAGGGAGTGCCGCAACTGGGGCTATGGAGCTACCGGTGTCGTAATGAAGGAATCAATTACAGAAGTATTATTTCAGGACCTCATCATCTCTCCGGATGGTTCTGTATCCGTGGACAGCACAGCGGTTGTGGTTTTGTGGCATACCAACATGGCAAACTAGTGGCTAGGGAATCTGGCAAGTGTAGCATTAAGGTGTCCAGCATGAGAATGGAGATAGAAGCAGTAACGGCGGCGATAACATGGTTGGTTACACAGAACGTGGATCACGCAGTCTTGGTGACTGACTCGCATGGTTGGTTACACAGAACGTGGATCACGCAGTCTTGGTGACTGACTCGCATGGTTGGTTACACAGAACGTGGATCACGCAGTCTTGGTGACTGACTCGCATGGTTGGTTACACAGAACGTGGATCACGCAGTCTTGGTGACTGACTCGCATGGTTGGTTACACAGAACGTGGATCACGCAGTCTTGGTGACTGACTCGCATGGTTGGTTACACAGAACGTGGATCACGCAGTCTTGGTGACTGACTCACAAAGTACGCTACGGAAGATTGATAGACAGTGTCTGCGGCAGGAGTGAATGTAGTTCTTGGATGGCTCTACAGTGAGCGCATTAACCTGGTTGTGCTGTCCAGGGCACGCTGGTGTACATGCAATCAAATAGCTGATAAGCTCGTTGGCAGCTCTTGGATGGCTCTACAGTGAGCGCATTAACCTGGTTGTGCTGTCCAGGGCACACTTGTGTACATGGCAATGAAATAGCCGATAAGCTCGCTAGCACTGAAGGTAGCCTTACTGTGGACAAGCAGGACAACGCCAAGTTTGTTCTTCATTTTTTAAGAGAAGAGGGGAATAATGGGTGGGACAGGGATGTATACATTGAGAGACTGTGGAGTCTAAAGGTGGGATAACTGTGTATACATTGAGAGACTGTGGAGTCTAAAGGTGGGACAACTGTGTATACATTGAGAGACTGTGGAGTCTAAAGGTGGGACAACTGTGTATACATTGAGAGACTGTGGAGTCTAAAGGTGGGACAACTGTGTATACATTGAGAGACTGTGGAGTCTAAAGGTGGGACAACTGTGTATACATTGAGAGACTGTGGAGTCTAAAGGTGGGACAACTGTGTATACATTGAGAGACTGTGGAGTCTAAAGGTGGAGAAGGGATCTGGTCGATCCGGAGTGCTTACTGGGAAAAGCAGGTGTATCTACAATCAACACCTTACAGGGACAGTCAGTCTGCATATTCTTCGAGACATGTTGGGACAGGCGGTGGAGCGGGTATGGGGATGCATTGCCTTCAATCAAACTGATTATATGAATAGAATATAACGATCAGGGTGAACATTTTACTAGTCGCTGGTTGGTGTGAAGCAGTTATTCTAATGTCTCGCTTATAGTGATGCCAATCATTTCTAAAGTCCAAAGTCCAATATATATATATATATATACACACACATATATATATTACATATTCCATATATTAGAAAACGATGAAGTTTTAAAACAACTAAAAATAAAAAGAGAACTACTAAACACAATTCAGAAAAAGATAAATGGTATTTTTAGGGCTTTTTAAAAGACATAACAACGTAATAAAAGTAATATTGGAAGGGAAAATACAAGGTAAAAGAGACAGAGGCAGACCAAGACTAACATGGACGAGAGACATCAAAAGACGGACAAGTCAACCTATGACATTATGCATCATCAAAGCAAGAGACAGAGTGGAATGGCGCACCATGGTAGCCAACCTTCGTTGCGTAGACGGCACTCGATGATGATGATGAAAGTCCAAAATCTAAAGTCTATAGATTAAAGTTTAAAGCCTATAGTCTAAAGTCCAAAGTCTAAAGTTTTGTAAATATTAATTAACCACCTAAAATCTTCATCATATTACGATCTCCAGTTTCTCCCTTTATGATTAACACTTTTATATCAGCCGATCGAAGGAAGCAATTAGTCTATTCTAAATTGTTTTGCTTCATCGAATTTCCCTGATACCAATAATTATAACTAAAAATAATATCAAACACAGGTGTTATATATTTATTATTAAGTAGGTACTTTTTTAGGAGATAAACCAATATCGCTGGTAGGTTTCATGTCACGAATTTGTTACATTACAATTTGATTATGATAGTTATTACGTCTGAACATTTTCTCACTAGTTATTATGTACTCGTCGCTCTAAAGATAGTAACACAACAGGTTGACAAGTATGTTGTTTAGAGAGTTCTAGAAACATTTGGAAAGATGGTTAGCTTTGTTTTCCATGTTCTTTATCTGTATTTGTTTTCTTATGTTCATCGTCTTCTAATTTTGTCTTTATTATCTTTTTCTGAATCTCTGTCATAATTGTTGTCTTTTTTATGTTTATTTGTAATTTTATTACAATATTGATAAATTTAATTTTTATCTTAATTTAATTTCAATATTTTATTTTTTTTTCCTTCAGCGTGACCGTCCTTCCTTTGCCTTTTGAAATCTATCTCTCTCTTTCTCTCTCTCTCTCTCTGTGTCTCTATTTATCATTCTCAAGTTCTCTTTCTATAGCTGTCTATTTCGTTTTGTCACTACTAACTTCTCTCTCTCTCTTGTTTTCTGTTTCTTTTTTTATCATTATCTCTCTCTCTCTCTCTCTCTCTCTCTATCTGTGTGTGTGTGTGTGTGTCTCTATTTATAATTCTAAAATATCTTTCTATATCTGTCTATTTAGTTTTGTCACTACTAATTTCTCTCTCTCTTGTTTTCTGTTTCTTTTTTATCATTATCTCTTTCTCTCTCTTTCTCCCTGTGTCTCTATGGGAGAAAATGACCATTACAGAAATAACATGTTTTAGACGAGTGATAGCAAACAACGTGATAAATAAGACAAGAAAAGAAGAACTTAGAAAAAAGCTAGCAATAATTTCTACCATATAACACATAAAGATACAACAGATGGAATTGTTTGGCCATGTAACACAACAACAATATCAAAACATAACGGACCTTTAATAACGGTTGCGAGACAACGAGGTTCAACGGTCGACCACACAAAAGATGGATTGATGGAATATTAGAAACATAACTGCAGCAGAGGCCAACAAAAGAGCAAGAGACCACACATTATATCTCTCCTCGACACAAGAAAGTAAATAATGAAGGAAAGAAGAAGAAGAAAGAAATTATACAAACTATTATTAAAAAACCGAAAAGGTAAAATAAAGCAACTGATAGGCAACATTGCTGATAAAAAAGGAAAAAAAAACGAAGAAAAATGTAAGTCTTTGGTGGAATTCTCATTGGGATAAATCTGGGGACTTATCGATTCCCTGAGTGTCAAAGAGAGACAAAAAGGGGATAGAAGAAACGAAAGTGAATACATTAAATGGCACGAAAAAATGAGTACCCAAGTATGAAAGTGGTCAGACGACAGACAATTGTAGCTAGAGTTGATCAGGGACTTCAGCGGCATGACACATCATGATGAGTACATAATAGCAGTCCGCGAATACAGTTTCCGGTGCTGGAGATGTCAATTTGACAAGAAATCTTATAATCGGATCGCTAGACCGTTCAGCGACATGCCAATACGACCGGAACTGACTTATCCAGAGTGTTTCCCCTTTGGTTTGCGAACGTCACTATGGCTATAATTGGACCAGGGAAGAGAAATTGAGGGCGAAAAGGTAGCACTTTATGCAAATAAATTTCTCATCAAGTATTCACGAATCTGCACGTAGGGACTCACCTGTTTCTCTCACATGAACCCACCTTTTGCACGCAAGAATTAACATTTCTGCATGCAAGAATTCACTTTTTACACGCAAGGATTCGCCGTATTTTTTTAGCGCAATGATCCTCGTTTATTTTTTTAAACGCAATGACTAACATAAAACTCAATGACTTTATTTCTCAATGGCGGGAACTTAAATTGCTCACACCACGAACTAACATTTGCTGCACTGCAAACATTTTTGGTATGAAAATCCATTTTTTCATAGCAAAAAAGATTCACATATTCACAACAAAAGAAAGGGAGCCGCGATAGCTCAGTGGTTAGTGAACTGAACTGCAAAGGACAAGGGGTAGGGTTCGATCCCAACCGACGGCTTCCGGGTTCACCCAGCCTTTAGTGGGTACCGGATTTTTTTCTGGGAAAGTGAAGCGGCACGGGCGTAATACCGACCATATTACCCCAAAAATCATGTGCTGAAGGTCTGTAAAATATATGGTCACTAACACCATATTCCCTTACGCCACTCGGCGTGACGGGGGCTCTTTACTTTACTTTTTTACAACAAAATAAACAGCAATTATTATATGCGAACGAAGCTCTTTTGAACACGCAAATCCAATATAAATAAGAAAAAGAGCTTTGAAATGTTATGTAGAGCCAGTCTTAACATATGGATGCGGATCATGGACAACAGAACAAGAAAATCACTGGAGACTGTAGAAATATAGTTTTACAGAAGAATGTTGAGAATACCATGGAGAGTTAAGAAGAGTAATGAAAACGTTCTAAAAGAAGCCAAATAAAAAGAGAGCTAATTTTCAATATTAGGAAGAAACAATCATTATTAGTGGCCATGTAATGAGAAGAGAACAGTTGGAATATATTGTAACAACTGGGAAAATTGAGGGACGAAGAGATAGAGGAAAGCAAAGAGAAAAGAAACCAGACGGCTTAAGATAATGGCTTGGCAGAAGGTCAACAAAAGAAATGATAAATAACTGTCGTGATGGAAAATTGTGGAGAGACATAATCACCTACGCCAGCAAACATAGTACTTTATGATGATTATGAAATCCAATATTTTTGTGTGGGGAAATTACTCTTATATAAGTATATTAGTTTTCGTGTTATCTCCACTAAACATACAATCTATGGAGATACAAGAAGAAATCCGAGCACATTATTATCTATTAACTTTAGTGAAGAAACAGACTGACATTGTTTTATTGTGAAGCTCGATGGTCTGGCCTAGCAAGAACCATTCGGCAAGGAATTGTGAAAGGAACGAGGAGAGACAGGCAGAGAAAGAGATTGGAAGATAACATCACAGAGTTGACAGGCCAAGACATAGCAGGGTCTAATAAAACGTATGAGAATAGTGAGAAATGGAGGAGGTTGATGAAGTCTGTCAGTGGTGCTCAAACGTTCTCTAGTTATTAGATGATGAAGAAAACGATGATGATGAAGAAGACGATGATGAAGAAGATGATGATGAAGAAGAAGAGGATCATGATGATGATGACGAAGAAGAAGAAGAAGAATTCGATGAAGAAGAAGCAGATGATGGGGAAGAAAAAGACGATGATGAAGAAGAAAATGACGATTATGAAGAAGAAGATGACGATGATGAAAGAGATGATGACTATGAAGTGTTATCATCGTTTTTCAATCAATTTGTGGCGCCATTTTGTAGCGAGGGAATGAAGTCTCCAGTGAACGTTTCTAATAACGGGACTTTTTAGATGAAATAAAATAATCAACATTTTCAAAACTAATGATACAACAGTCTGATTATATGCCTGTGAAACATGTAGACCAATAAAACAGACAGTCATGAAGATATATGCATTTTTTAATGAATATTTGCGCAGAATAAAAAAAAAAGGAAATTGCAGGACAAAATGACTAAATTAGAACAATGGGAGCACCAAAAAAGCATGAGCAGATAAACTTGGAAGCAACTTGGGAGTAGACAAAGAGGAAGGTTAATGTTTATCTGGTGATGACAGGTGCAGGCAGAATTGAAGACGGGGAAGGTATGGAGCGACATTAAGAGAATGGTACCAAACGACCATGAAGGCTTGAAAAAGTGTTTGATGAAAACTTATACTCCGCTGGGAGCTGAACGGTAGAAGAAGAAGAAGAAGAAGAAAAATGCGATTTATTGAGCCCAATTACGACAACACAAATGATAGCGCCTTTGATATTTCTGTTCTTAATGTAACTTTCAAAACTGAAAGCAATCGTCTACTTTGATTGGTCTAAAAGTAGTTCCGTGTTACTGAAATGGGGGGTGGGGGGGGACTATTTTTTTGCAATATTCCTGCGAGATCTTCCTCTTCCTTTGTATGTCAGCGGTTAACATTGAATTGTTATTCGTAAATAATGTCTATTTGCATCAATATTTACATAATGTTCAATTGCATCCATATTCACGTATGTCCAATTGTTTCCATCTTTACATAATGACCAATTGTTTCCATCTTTACATAATGACCAATTGCTTCCATCTTTACATAATGACCTATTGCTTCCATCTTTACATAATGTCCACTTGCTTCCATCTTTACATAATGTCCAATTGCTTCCATCTTTACATAATGTCCAATTGTTTCCATCTTTACATAATGTCCAATTGCTTCCATCTTTACATAATGTCCAATTGTTTCCATCTTTACATAATGTCCAATTGCTTCCATCTTTACATAATGTCCACTTGCTTCCATATTTACATAATGTCCAATTGTTTCCATCTTTACATAATGTCCAATTGCTTCCATCTTTACATAATGTCCAATTGCTTCCATCTTTACATAATGTCCAATTGTTTCCATCTTTACATAATGTCCAATTGTTTCCATCTTTACATAATGTCCAATTGCTTCCATCTATATCTTTACATAATGTCCGATTGCTTCCATCTTTACATAATGTCCAATTGCTTCCATCTTTACATAATGTCCAATTGTTTCCATCTTTACATAATGTCCAATTGCTTCCATCTTTACATAATGTCCAATTGCTTCCATCTTTACAGAATGTCCAATTGCTTCCATCTATATCTGTACATAATGTCCACTCGCCTCCATTTTCAGGACTCGTTTGTTCAGACAGATTCCCCAATACGATTTATAAGTAACATATATTGGACTAGATTACCAAGGATTAATGAAACAGGGGACATTACTACGAGACTACATGGGACACTCCATTTTCCACTCAATGATGAAAGGCAATAGAGAAACGTAAAAATAAGATCGTTATACTTCGGCCTTAGAAATAGGACTTTGATTTTATGATCCAACCTTGTGTTTTTGTTAATGATGTCATCATATGTTTCCTTCTACACGATGTTTCTATGTATTCTCTGTTTCTTCTAAATACATAAGGTACAGACAATGAACTGTTTATTGTAAAAATAATTTGATGAAATATACACAAATGGAGTATACAATAATAATATTAAACATACTGTCAATTAAATGCTTATATCAAGTGTATATATATATATATATATATATATATATATATATATATATATATATATATATATATATATATACTACAATCACCAACATAGAATTATGGAAATGTATCAGTCAAAAAACATGTGGATAAAGAGATACAGCGAAGACGATGACGCTTGATAGGACACACACGGCAAAGAAGCCAACTGAAAGTATTACACAACAGGTCCTTTTATGGAATCCCCAAGAAAAAAAGACATAGAGGAAGACGAAAATATTCTTGAAAAAGACAGGTGGAAGGAGAGATGAAGATGATGGGGAAGACATGGAATGATCTTAAAGGAATGGCAAGAAACAGAACGGTTTGGAAAGTGTTTGTTGAAGACCTATGCTCCACAGGAAGCTGAAAGGTAGACGAAGGAGAAGACATAATATATATATATATATATATATATATATATATATATATATATATATATATATATATATATATGTGTGTGTGCATGTGTGCGCGCGCGTGCATCTGAAGTAGTCTAAATTGGCGGTTTATGAACCCTGTTTCCGTCATCAATGTTGTAACATACATCGTATATTAGAAGCGTTAAACCTTTCAGCTACAGTCGTTATAATTAGCTGGAGTGACGTTATTTACGTTCTTTAGGATGTCTCCCTTTCTCTCTCTCTCTCTCTCTCTCTCTCTCTCTCTCTCTTCACTTCCTTTTATAACCCCTCAAGTGTCGAGGGAGGTCCAAAGTTCTAGTTCCTGTACGTCTGGCAGCTTCTACAATTGTTAATTGATGTTGTTGTAGAGTGTCTAGAATGTTGTCAGATCAACTTACCCTGGGTCTACCATGGACTCTTCTTCCACTTTCTCTAAAAAAAAAAAACTACACTGGTGGCAGCAGTAAGTTTTTACAAGAAACATTCTAGAATGTTGTCCACCGCCGTCTTGGTCTATTTTTCACAAAGCTTGACTACTAACGAGGAGCCGCGATAGCTCAGTGGCTAGTGCACTGGACTACAAAGGACAAGGGATAGCGTTCGATCCCAACCGACGGCTTTAGGGTTCACCCAGCCTTAAATGGGTACCGGATTTGTTTCTGGGAAAGTAAAGCGGCACGGGCGTAATACCGACCACATTACCCCAAAAATCATGTGTCGAAGGTCTATAAAAATTATATTCACTAACATCATATTCCCTATACGCCACTTGGCGTGACGGGGCTTTTTACTTTAGTTTAACTACTAACGTAGATATACCGCGATGGCTCGATGTTTTCATTCTGATCGATTGGTTGTGAACAACTTCAGTGGTGATCTATACACCTATTACCATCAGTGCCATGCTTTGCTACCTAGGGTAGATGTGTCTCGTCAGCCTAAGTAGACAACTCGTCAAGGACAACTCGTCAAGGACAACTCGTCAAGGACAACTCGTCAAGGACAACTCGTCAAGGACAACTCGTCAAGGACAACTCGTCAAGGACAACTCGTCAAGGACAACTCGTCAAGGACAACTCGTCAAGGACAACTCGTCAAGGACAATTCTTACTTCAAACATCCGCTGCAAGGATAATGATTTAGAGATAGGGGGAGAGAGTTTTGGAGGAAAGAAAACAAGGACACTTCCGGTCAATATGGTGGATAGGCGGCAGGAACCATTCAGGCTCAGTGTAAAAGTGTTCCTTGTTGCAGTTTCCTCATATTCCAAGTCTGGCTTGCTATCGGATCTACTGAGTTTAGGGCTCTGTGCGCACCGTGAGCTGTGTTTTTCATCCGGATCGTGTTTGGAGGAGCAGAAGTGCTTGCGATGTGCGGTCGCAATAGCAAGGTCGGTGCTCCATCAGATCACCAAGACCGAGCAGTTCTACCTCCTTGTGGTCTCCCCTGGTAACAGTCTGCATCAAAACAGACTGGCTAACATAAGCTAGGATCGCCGTGTTCCCTGTAGTGGTGGTTGTTACTGATATAGAGGGCCCAGTATTACAGTACCTCTGGGCTGGACTAGTAATTTCCCAGTACAGCCTGGGATAGACGAACTCCAACTTCTCCAGTAAGATCCGGGAGTGTCAAGAAAGCCATTACGACCCGCCACATCATTTTGAGTCAAAAGGCAACCTGCCCGCATCAACTCGTGGCATTACGTCAACAACTAATGATCCCGATCGTGTTTCGATATTCCGATTGCTTACGATGAATGATGATATCGTATGACGAAGGACAGTTCAGCTGTGTACACTTTCGATGCCGCTTTAACTTTTGTCATGTGCTGCAGCTACCATGATGGGGACTGCATCTGCCTTTCTTTGTTTGGATCCTTCAATGGGATGAGTTTTAATTCGGATGATTCCACTGGCAGGGGCGGGTGAGGAATTATGGATGTTAATTCGTTTGCACTGATACCGGGGCCTTCGACTGACCATAAACATAGCCATAGCATCTGCTGCCTTGCTCTTGTTACCATCTGAGAATAAAACTACAGGAGTAAACAAGAAAATCAAATGAGAGAGAGAATTAAATTTGTATATAAATAAAGTCGAGAACTCATGCACAGTTTACCATTGTACTCAACTAAGACCTGGCATCTGCTGCAGCATATCTAGCACAGAGCGGTGTTCTTATTTCGAGGGGAGATATCGTGTGCGGTATTTTTCTCTTATATTGTCCTATCCTGCTGCTGTGTTTCCCAGTGTTTCTAATATTCTATCACAATCCATCGTTTTCGAAGTAGGTCTTTGGGTCAGGTGTTCTCATTTGTAATATTCATGAATTATTTGACAAAAAGTGACAGAAAAAGTGTTTCTAACTGATTTATATTTCTAAACAGTTGTGTAGTGTTCTATTCCGGTTACAACAGGCGAAATACAGGGAAAGAGAGATCGCGGACGACAAAGAGAGAAAATACTAGATAGCTTGGTGTAATGGCATGGAAAACAGTCCACTACAGATCTGATACGATGCACTGTGGATAGAAGATTGTGGAAGGACATGATCGCCTACGCCAACAGGCATGGCACATGATGATGAGTGTTCTATTTAAGGTGGAGCACATGATCAGATAAGTGCTTTTAAATTTAACCATCTACAAATGTATAGTTAGACCGTAACAGATCGTAGGTGACACCTTGCGATCTAGCACGTGGGGCAACATCTCCGGGCTACATCGAACGTTTATTTTTAAGTGAAATCATTAATTGACGACAAACTCAGCAGATCGGTAAGGGATAAACGTTTTATGCTAAAAAATATCACAGAAAAATGGAGATAGTTAAATATAAAGTAGCAACCATCAATATATGGTGAATAAAAAACAAAGAAGCTGAACCTTTAGAAGAAATGACAAAAAGGACAATTAAAACACATTAAAATTTGCGGACACCAGAATAAAAGGATAACAGATAAAGAAAACACACATGAACTACACTATAATATTCTCAGAAGTCGACAACACAGAAATAGCAAAACACGGTCTAGGCTTTATCATCGTCCCAGAACACGCATAGAATATTCTAGAAATAAAATACTACTCAGAAAGAATAATCACAACCAGACTACTATAAGACGACAGAAAAAAACAACTTACATACAGATTTATGTACCATATAACAAGAAATAAAAATACAGCAAAGAATTTCATGGAAAGAAGCATGAGGCCTGTAATAAAAACTACAGTTAAGCGATTCTCAAATGAGGTTCCGACTTCCGTTTCCAAGATGGCGGATCTAGTCCATGTTCGCTCGATTGCTGCAGAAAGTGCATTCGGGGTCTGATTAATGTCGGTTCTCCATTGCACTTCTCTGCGTTAAAGTCAAAATGATGATCTACTTATTACATCTGCGTCGATAAAGCGGTGTCGTACGCCGGCAATATTCCATTTTCTACAAATCAAGTGTTGTGAATGCGAACTTCCACCGTCTAGACTTGTTCTGCGCTTTACGTCACATTGGTGCTGTTCATGATCGTTGTTGGATTTGCTTGACGCAAGTTATTTACATGTTACTCATTAATGTGAAATGCTTCGTCAGCCACAGTTTTATCTCTTTAGGGAATTTGCACCGTGTTTTGTCCGTCGTAGGCTACATTCACTTGAGTATCAGGAATCTAAAGGGCGCGTCATTGCTGTGCGTGCGACATTGTTGAGTGTGCTACGTCATCGTAATGGCTCATTGTAAATCCCTAGACCGGCCTTACGCTAATCTTACGGTCTGTTGTTTGATGTGCGACGGGGATAATCTGACGACTGTGTGTTTATATGTTCGGAATTGGAGTCAACAACGATGGCCTAACATCATCGAGCGCTATACATTAAAAAGAAATATGACGATCATCAATATTCAGGAGGAAGTGAACTTCCGGTATATGGTGGACAGGCGGCAGGAACCATTGAAGGCTATGCATGGAAAAAGTGTTCCTTATTGCAGTTTCCTCATATTCCAAGTCCATGGGGGACTGGTTGGTCTCGAGGCAAGACGCCGGCTTCGAGAAAGAGAGGTTGTAGGTTCTAATCTCGGCTCCACCGGTTAGGATTTTTATTTATGATTTCTTTCTGCGGCAACCACCCCTGGTCTCAGCAGCGAGGCCCGGCTTGAGACGTCTGTTACTCATCGATGGAAAAAAAAAACATGAGTACCACCGAAGTCGGAGTTATCTGCCTGTGCGGCGAGGGACCCCTGTGCACACAGGGAAAAATTGATTAACACGCAAAATTCAGTTCCTAGTCTCTAGGGACTTCGTCAGAGTTGAAAGCTGGCGAACGGAACCATAACAACAAGAACAACAACAAATGAGGTTCAGAAAAAATAGCATTGTAATGACGCTCTATTCACACTAAAACAGCTTGCAGAAGAGGCGACAGATCTAAATCAAAATATGTACATAGCTTTCATTGACCAGGAAAAAACATATGACCGAGTAAATAGAGAACAACTGTGGGAGATACTAACAATATACGGAGTTAGCCAACATCGAACCAACCTAATTAAAAGTCTCTACATCAACAGCAGCTGCACAGTTAGAACAGCAGCAGGTTACACAGATCACTTCGAAGTTAGATCAGGTGTAATACTATGGTACTTACTATCTCACCTGCTGTTTATTAGATATATGGACTATATATGCAAGTTAGCCATCACATCAGAGAGAAGAAATCAATAAGCTTTTATTTGCAGACGATTAGGTACTAATACTTGGAAAAATAGAAGACCTACAAGAACACTTAAATAGACTCAACAGAAGAGGCACAAAATACAACATGAAAATCAACATCAACAAAACAGAAGTCATGAATATCTCAAAAGTGAAACAGAACATCAACATAACTATAGAAGGCAGACAACTAAAACTAATAGAGGAATTGAAATACCTACGAAGTCTAGTGACAAACGACAATTCACGAACAGCAGAAATAGTGTCAAAATATAACAAAGCTTCCAAAATCATTTAACAGTTATCACCACTATTATCCAACAAGGAAATAACTCTGGAGACAAAACGAGCACTATACAATACAATCTTCATCCTAACGTTGTGCTACCTGGACCCTAGATGCAAAAACAATAAGAAATATAACCTCTACAGAGATGAAATGTGTTAGACGAATGACATAAAACAACCTGAGTGATAAGATCAGAAATGAAGAACTGAGAAAAAGCTAGGAATAATCCCCGCCATAGAATATATAAAGAAACAACAGATAAAATGGTTTTGCCAAGTGATAAGGTAGAACGATCAAAACACAATGCAGCAAACCTTCAATAAACGTTACGAGAACACCAGACCCAAGGGCCGTCCACGAAAGAGATGGATTGACAGAATATTAGAAACACTACTAACATTAGAAACTATACTGTTAACATAACAGCAACAGAGACGAACAGAAAAACAAAAGACCGCAAATTATATCTCCTCTCGACTCTCAAGGGCAAATGAGGAAGAAAAGAAGCAGCAGAAGAAGAAGTAGTCAGTGAGTGACAGTTTGACAACCGCTGCTTTAACTCCTAAACAAGTTATTGACCTCAAATAAAGACACAATTTACAATGAATTATTTTCCTTGTCATTAATGTTGCTATATAATAACATAACATTATGTTGCTACTTAATAACATAACGTTATGTCGCTGTAAGAACGTCCATCAGTCACGTGGAGCGTTGCAGTTGTAGATCTTTGACTTCACACGTAAAATATTATTTGTTTGCATTCCCTGACAGACACGTTGCATTTAACCCAACCTTAAAAATTGGTTCTTTGTTCAGTGAAAGAAAAACAATTCAAAAAGTACTTGTCTCCACGCTCCCCGACTCCTGTGAACGATGACGACTATTTCAGTGACGTCACATTGCTCTATATACTTTGATATTGTATGCAATTTCCCTGTACACATTGATACAATTAAGTTTTCCTGATACCAGATTATTAAAACACAATTGAATAACCACATGTTCCCATTATGTTGATAGATAACTCTACCCTCTTGTTCAGCAATGTGCCGTCACCAGCCCTTTGTCAAAGTTCAAAGAGTGATACAGTTCGATACAGGATTTATCTCCCCATAGCTTCAACTGGCTAGGAAAAGGTCGCTATCAATAAACAAAACTAGAATGTTGGAAAGATTTCTCGCCCCTACTGGTGTGAAATAAAAATGATGCTCCAACATGTGATTGCTACTTTACAAACGAAGACCATTACATATTGTGTCAAAGATCGTTGTACTCCACTTAACACCTATTGATTACTTGACATCACGTGACCGTCCGGTCTATACTTAGCCAATGGAAGAGCTGCCAACCTTTGTCTTCTACTTGATGGTTGGTTAATTCATTGATTTCCCATTTTAAATATTGAGCGGTGATTGGCTTCAGCTCATGTGTGTATAGTTACGCATCTTTGACCGCACATACCGCTCTTATTCTAATTACCACACTAAAAGCATTTTAAAAAAGATACTTAAAGCTGCGCAAGCTGAGAGAAGAAAGAGCATATGTTTGTTGGAACGAATCAAGCAAGCAGAAACTGTTGGATGTTTGCTGGAAAGTGTTTTAAAAGCATGGGAACTGTTTTGTTCACGATTCAGAACAGCCATACGATGTCATACTGTGTCTACATAGAAAGCAAATATAATTTTTATTTTTTTAAAGAATCGTTGCAGCTTCGTTATTGATTTCTTCTGGAGAGCTTCCTTTCACAGAGAAGATTGCAACATGAGTCATTCAGCTGCTGCTTAATTATATAGTTTCAGATTTCTTGTTGCAAATATGAACTATAATTTCAGTCACTTACCTGCTAGTTCAGTTGTTATTGGCAGCCGTGATAGCTCAGTGGTTAGTGAACTGGACTACAAAGGACAAGGGATAGGGTTCGATCCCATGCTTCCGAGTTCACCCAGTCTTAAATGGGTACCAGATTTTTTTTCTGGTAAAGTAAAGCGGCACGGGCGTAATACCGACCACATTACCCCGGAAGTCAAGTCTGTAAAATATATGGTCACTAACACCATATTCCCTATACGCCATTTGGCGTGACGGAGCTCTTTACTTTTTTCCCCCCTCTTAGTTGTTATTCCAATCTCTTTGTTATTAAACTAACCTATGATTTCACTCTCCATCTACTATAATAACTGACAATTTCAGGAATATCTCATATTTCTTTTAAAACACATTGTTAGTTTTCTTTTTACCAGTTCTTTTTATAGTTTCACTTTAATTTGTGTAGATTTAAATGATAATTTTGTTCTTTTTATCCCGATGAAAGAAATTGCGTCTGTATAATTTCTATACAACCTCTCTTGTCAGTTTTCTCGCTAATAAACTTAGGTAGTATTCTAGTTTATATACTTTAAAAAAAAGACAAAACCAGATCTTCTAACTACTAATCATTTAATCTTGACGCTACAACTATTTTATTTTGTGTTCTATTGTTACACTGAAAATGACAATTCCTAAATTAAAGTACTTATGATGCAACTATCATTTCAATATTAGTCCAACCAATGTCAGCTTTACTATAATTTGAATTTGTTTGCTAATTCAGTATATTGTAATTTCAAAGATTTTACAATATAATTTACACTACCACCACCACCGCCACTTACTACTACTACTACTACTACTACTACTACTACTACTACCACTTCTACTACTACTATTAATTCAACTACAACTACTATTACTTTTACTTTTACTACTACTACTACTATTAATTCTACTAACATTACTACTATTACTACTAATACTTCTAATATTACTACTACTACTACTACTACTACTACTACTATTACTACTAATATTACTGCCACTACGTCTATAATAGAACACTTTAGAAAGAGCACATCAATTGTTATGAGTAAATAGTTTTTGTTTCTAGAATGGCAATCGCTCAGATATAGACAACATATGTAGTTGGATGTTAAGGCATTGTTGCATTTGCTGAGTCTATGTTCTTGCGTCTTTTTTGCCATATATTTTGTTTGTTTTCGTCTCCAATCTTCATGCCACTTGTGTCACCAATGCACGCCGTTCAGTCTGTTGAACATTTTTCCCAGAATTTTAATGTTGTGTTAAACTTCGTCGTGTCACGAAGCAGGTATCGCCAAAGCTGGTATGTTGGTAGGTCGACAAGTTGTAGATCTATAGCCAGTTTGCCTCATTGAATGTCTTCTAGAATTCTACCACTCAATATACGTGTCACGGGTCCAAGCCATTTCATGCGACGTCGTTTTAAAAGAGAATGAGGACTTCCGTTTCTACGATGGCGGATCTATTCCACGTTCTCTCGGTAGCTGCAGAAAGTGCATTCGGTGTCTGATTAATTTCGGTTCTCCATTGCACTCCTATGCGTTAAAGCCAAGAATATGATCTATTTATTACATCTGCGCCGATAAAACGATGTCGTACGCCGGCAATATTCCATTTTCAACAAAGCAAGTGTTGTGAATTCGACCTTCCATCGTCTAGGCTTGTTCTGAGCTTTACGTCACATTCGTGCTGTTCATGACCGTTTTTGGATTTGCTTGACGCAAGCTATTTACGTGTTACTCATTAATGTGAAATGCTTCGCCAGCCGCAGTTTTATCTCTTTAGGGAATTTGCACCGTGTTCTGTTCGTCGTAGGCTACATTCACTAGACTAATCAGGATTCTAAAGGGCGCGTTATTGCAGTGCGTCCGACATTGTTATGTGTGCTACGTCATCGTAATGGCTCATTGTTAATCTCTAGACCGGCCGTACGCTAATCTTACGGTCTGTTGTTTGATGTGCGACGGGGACAATCTGACGAATAACTGTGTGTTTATATATTCGAAATTGGAGTCAACAACGATGGCCTAACATCATCAAGAGCTATACATTTTTAAAGAAATATGACGATTATCATTTTCGGGAGGACGTGAACTTCCGGTATATGGGGGATAGGCGGCAGGAACCAATGCAGGATAAGCATGAAAAGTATTCCTTGTTGCAGTTTCCTCATATTCCAAGTCTATGGGGGACTGGTTGGTCTCGGTGCAGGACGCCGGCCTCGGAACAGAGAGGTTGTGGGTTCTAATCTCGGCTACACCGGTTAGAATTTTTATTTATGATTTCTCTCTGCGGCAACCACCCCTGGTCTCAGCAGCGAGGCACGGCTTGAAACGTCAATTACTCATCGACGGAAGACAACACGAGCACCTCCGAAGTCGGAGTTATCTGCCTGTGCGGCGAGGGACCCCTGTGCAGACAGGGAAAAATTTATTAACACGCAAAATTTAGTTCCTAGTTTCGAGAGACTTCGTCAGAGTTGAAAGCTGACGAACGCAACAACAACAACAACAACAACAACAAAAAGAGAATGTATGCAGTTGTGTTTGCTGACTTTAAGATTAGCGTTGTTAGATACGTGATTCAACTCAATTTTTAGGCAGTGGATATGTAATGCGTTGTGCTGATGTTGTTGATGTGTTTACGTTCTGGAAGCCTCACTATCGTTTAGAAGAGAACTGAAAACGATGTCTGGAGCTTTTTGTGCAGGTTTTTTTTTTATTCCAAAACAGATTATGACACGTCTAGATATTGAAACTGATACACTCCCAACACGTCTATTGGTTTCGACATCAGTGAAAAGCTTGTTGTACAAACCAAAGCCAAGGAGTGGCAGTGTTCCCTAGCGTTTGGCTTTTCGTGGCAAGGCGCTGTGCCACTGAGTACGGGTTCGATCCTGCCTTGGTCCATATTATTTTCTGTTGTTGATTATTTGTCATTTTTCAGAGTGCTGTAAACATACCTCTTCCTCTGAATTGATTCACTGTTATTGACGTCCACTGCTGTTGACATTCTGTGATGCTATCAATCCCACATACTTTTGGTATTTGTTATATCGTTGAAGTCAAACCGTTGATTACAGTAGACGTTTCAATATCGTCTTCAACCATCATATTTCAGGTGAAAGTCAGTGTGTTTTCTATTTCCTGCCCCACGTACTCATATCATGATGCTAGGTTCCCCCATCGCCGTTTCTCTCATTCACATCTGACTTCTAGTCCCATGAAGAGCTTCTGCTTAGATGTTTAGCTAATTGTTTTTACACATTAGTTATTTATGTTTTATTTTTAATTAATTATTTTCTTGTAATATAGTACTTTACCCTTTCGACCTGCCTTCTCATTTCATTTCACCTTCTGCTTCAGATCCCCTAGTTCTGCTTCCTCTAGAACATGTAGTCTAGTTTGTCCTCATTTCGATATCCGTATTTGTTCTTATTTCCTTAAGAAGGTCACGTATAGGCCGAAACGTCATGATTTTGTTCTGTTCCTGTTTTGTATTGCTGTCACCATACTTTGTATAAGTGTACCTTCCACCCCACCGCTTGCTTCTTGCAACCAGCTTTACATAAGCACTGCAGTTATTTGCCTGTTCCATGGTTTCTATTTTCCTATGCTTTAATACAGTTTTTATTTCCAATAGTGATTGTGATACCATATTTATTTCTTTGTTTACAATATAAATAAAGCGTAATATAAATAGTCTACAATATAATAGCCTACAATATAAATAGCCTACAATGTAACTAGCGTACAATATAAATAGCCTGCAATATAAATAGACAGCAATATAAATAGCTGTAAGCAAACACGCCATCTCACAAATTTGATCTTTCTTTATTTGGAGGCAAGTAAGCACTATGTTTAACTGAAAACACAAATCTATGACAACAAAAGGAGACAATTCCCCCAGCGTTGTTTTGTTGATATTTTGATGTTGGTTGTGTGTGAAGTTGCAGCATTTGATATACCAATGATTAGGTATAATTACGTCTTGTTTCAAAATAACAATAGGAGAAATACCTCTACTAGACGTTCAATCTTACATATATCTGGGCAGTAGACAAAAAGGGAGGAACAGAGAATGATAACAAAATAAGGATATCAAAATCAAGAGAAGGATTCGTTGGACTGGGAAACATGGAAATCAAACCCTAAACTAGGTTAATTAATCAAATGCAAATTTTCAACTCCAATGTTGTCATCCAATTAAATGGCTGTGAAACAAGGAGAACAACAAAAATGTCAGTCATGACGATACAGACCTTTATTAATGGATGCTTGTGTAAAATAAAAGGATGGAAATGGCTGGACAAAATCACTAGCATAGAATTATGGAAAAGTACCAGTCACTTACCAGTGGATAAAGGGATACAGCAAAGACGATGGCGCTGGATAGGACACACACTACGGAAGCCAACTGAGAGTATTACACAAGAACACCTTACATCAACCTTTTAAATTAAAAAGGTATACTACAACGAATAAGGGCAGAACGTATTTCAATGTAGGGTTTCTTAAAGAACAAGGAATTAAAGATAAATTCGCAGTCACAATATCAAACAAATACCAAGTCCTCCAACAACTAGAAAATACAATAAATATAGAAGATCATTGGAAACAGGTAAAAAATATATGGAAAGAGACATGCGAAGAAACACTGGGGAAAAGAGAACGCCAGAATAAGGCATGGATGACAGCAGAGACCCTGGATAAAATTAAAGAAAGAAAGAACAAGAAAGCAGACATAAATAAAAGCAAAACAAGAAGTAATAAAGCCAAGACACAGGAAGCTTACACAGAGGTGAACAAAGAAGTGAGAAGATGCATTAAAAGGGATAAGAGGAAATATATAGATGAATTAGCTAAAGAGGCAGAAGAAGCAGCAAATAAAGGGAATATGAAAGAACTGTACAACAGCACAAAGAAATTAGGTGGAAAATACAAACAGATCAACGCCTTTATCAAAGATAAGAAAGGAAATCTGCTTAGTAATATAAAGGAACAAATGGAGAGATGGAAGGAGCACTTTGAAGAACTTTTGAACAGACCTGGCTCAAATAATCCTCCAGATATACTACCAGCAGAAGAAGAATTACACGTTAACTGCGGAAAACCAAGCAAAGAAGAAATAATGAAAGCCATCAAACTGTTAAAAGGTGGTAAAGCCACAGGACCAGATGAAATTCCTTCGGAAGCCATCAAAGCAGATATTATCACCTCTACCAAGATGTTACATAATCTATTGGATAAAATTTGGGAGAGGGAAGAAATACCTAAAGACTGGAGAGAAGGTTATATGATCAAACTACCAAAGAAAGGAAGTTTACAGGAGTGCACAAATTATAGGGGAATTATGCTACTATCAGTGCCAGGAAAAATATTAGGCAGAATCATTCTGGAGAGACTACAAGAGGCTATAGAGAAACACTTGAGAGATGAACAAGCAGGTTTTAGGAAGAACAGATCATGTGCTGATCAAATAACTACTCTACGTATAATAGTTGAACAAAGTTTAGAACTAAAATCCCCACTTTATATTGGATTCATAGATTACGAAAAGGCATTTGATAGTTTAGACAGAAGAATGCTTTGGAAGTTGCTGAGTCATTATGGAATCCCCATAAAGTTTATTAACCTGATAAAAACAATGTATGAAGGAACAAAATGTAGTGTGGTGCATGAAGGACAGCTTACAGAAGCATTTGAAATAAGAACAGGAGTAAGGCAAGGATGCCTTCTGTCTCCATTTCTCTTTCTACTGGCCATAGATTGGATTATGAAAATAACTCAAAACAACAGAAATGGGATCCAGTGGTCACTGACCAAACAACTTGATGATTTAGACTTTGCTGATGACATAGCTCTCCTATCACACAGCCACCAACAGATGCAAGATAAAATGAGTATATTAGATGAGAGATCACAACAGCTAGGACTAAAGATTAATAGAGATAAGACCAACATTATGAGAATTAATGCAGTTGGCAATAACCAAATAAAACTAGGAGAAATACCTCTACTAGACGTACAATCTTATATATATCTGGGCAGTAATATAGATAAAGAGGGAGGAACAGAAAACGATACCAAAATAAGGATATCAAAAGCAAGAGGAGCTTTCATTGCACTGGGAAACATATGGAAATCCAAAGAAATTAGGCTAAATACAAAAATACAAATTTTCAACTCCAATGTTAAGTCGGTTCTATTATATGGCTGTGAAACATGGAGAATAACAAAATTGACAATCACGAAGGTACAGACTTTCATTAATGGATGCTTGCGCAGAATAAAGGGATGGAAATGGCAGGACAAAGTCACAAACGTGGAATTATGGAAATGTACCGGTCAAATACCAGTGGATAAAGAAATACAGCGAAGACGATGGCGATGGATAGGACACACACTACGGAAACCAACTGAGAGTATTACACAACAGGCCCTTTTTTGGAATCCCCAGGGGAAAAGACAAAGAGGAAGACCAAGGAATTCTTGGAGAAGACAGATTGAAGCAGAGATGAAGATGATGGAGAAGACATGGAATGATCTTAAAAGAATTGCAAAAAACAGAACGACTTGGAAAGTGTTTGTTGAAGACCTATGCTCCACTGGGAGCTAAAAGGTAGAAGACCTTACATCAACAATAGTAAAAAAGACCCCATAATTTAATTACAATTTAACGTCATATTTAACATGTTATAGTAATTGTGGAGGTAGCTAAACTAACGTTTGGGGTATACATTAAATAGATCAGTGTTATTTTTGTAATTGAAATTAAAAAAATAACTGAATCAACTTAAATTGTGGTATTTGTATGCTGTAACAAAGTCAATGGGAAGAGTGAGCTTGTTTCATCCTCATTAGGTCGTCAAATCTGGACCCAAGTTTGGACATTGCTATTCTAATCTCTCTCTCTCAGCGTCCACATGTGATCTGTATTTGGTTTTGATGGCTGCCAATGCTGACAACCCGGTCTCACAAAAGTTGGTAGTCGCAGAAGGAATTAAAACTTGTAGGAGCTTCTTGTCTATTTCTGGGTATTCTTGTTTGACAAAGCTCCAATGACAAGAGGGAAAGGGAGATCTTGGGCGATATAGAGAAATAATATTAGAGAGCTTTACATTGTGGTACAACAGGGGGGAAGTTGGTGACTTGTACTCTGGGTAGAGGTTTGTGGATTAACATCACCTACGCCTGGCATGGCACTTTATGATGATGATAATAAAGTCCACGGAGCCCCTAGCAGGCGCTTGCGGAGCACCTCAGCTCCGCAGAGCACAGTTTGACGTCAACTGCGCTAGAGTGTCCCCGAACACAGCCTGTCGTTCAGACATTCAAAAGCAGTAACTTTACTATTTTAGTGACCAGAGAACAAACACTGATCAAATCTCGACCGTCTAATAAGTAAGCAAGTGCTCTAACCATTTCACCACCGCAGCTTCTGCAAGCTAGGGAGCCGTCGTCTAAAGATCGAAGAAGCTTAACTTCAGATCAGTGACGTCACGACAACACATGTTCCGAACACGGCAAGTAAGCAACCTATCTTGTGTAACCACGAACCGTGTACAGGGGGATTACACACGAGTTTTAAATGACAGTGCTATACTGAAAGAACGAGAACGAGGGGAGGGTAGAAATATACTGAGAAACAAAATGTTAAGTATAGAGAAACAAAACAGCGCTTAGGTTGCTAGAAGTACACGAGAGACCGAGGTGTGGAGGTCGCGACTTTACAGCGATCGCGTCACTCATTCGATCTTCACATACCCTGGGGTGTTGTTGTTGGTAGGAAAGCTTGTGTGAGTAGTCGTTTGTTTACCTTGAGGGGGCTGTTAGCGTCACAGGAAACCAATTTTAACTGTTTTACGACATACATGAACACGTGCGCAATACAGGAGGCAAGAATACAGGAGAAGAGAACTAACAGATTTCTCTGTTGTTGTTTTCTTTTCTGCTTATTTAGTAAACTGCTGATCTTTCGTTTTGTTTGAAAACACTAAGCTTTTTTTTTTCTTTTAGCGCAGACGGAAATGAAATTGTTTTGTTTTTTTATTAGAGAGAATGTTTGCAGATTTTCTGGAATAGCAGATTACGGGCTACCTTCCCGTTTACAGGAGTATGAGATAATGGAAGGAAGGCTACCTCCATATTTATAGAGTATGGGATAATGGAAGAAAGGATATCTCCATGTTCATAGGAGTATGGGATAATGGAAGAAAGGCTATCTCCATGTTTATAGGAGTACGGGATAATGGAAGAAAGGCTACCTACATGTTTATAGGAGTATGGGATAAGGGAAGAAAGGCTATCTCCATGTTTATAGAGTATGAGATAATGGAAGAAAGGTTATCTCCATGTTTATAGGAGTATGGGATAATGGAAGAAAGGCTATCTCCATGTTTATAGGAGTATGGGATAATGGAAGAAAGGCTATCTCCATGTTTATAGGAGTACGGGATAATGGAAGAAAGGCTATCTCCATGTTTATAGGAGTATAGGATAATGGAAGAAAGGCTATCTCCATGTTTATAGGAGTATGGGATAATGGAAGAAAGGCTATCTCCATGTTTATAGGAGTATGGGATACTGGAAGAAAGGCTACCTCCACGTTTATAGGAGTATGGGATAATTGAACAAGTGCTACCTCCATGTTTATAGAGTATGAGATAATGTAAGAAAGGCTACCTCCATGTTTATAGAGTATGGGATAATGGAAGAAAGACTACCTCCATGTTTATAGAGTATGGGATAATGGAAGAAAGGATATCTCCATGTTCATAGGAGTATGGGATAATGGAAGAAAGGCTATCTCCATGTTTATAGGAGTATGGGATAATGGAAGAAAGGCTATCTCCATGTTTATAGGAGTACGGGATAATGTAAGAAAGGCTGCCTACATGTTTATAGGAGTATGGGATAAGGGAAGAAAGGCTATCTCCATGTTTATAGAGTATGAGATAATGGAAGAAAGGTTATCTCCATGTTTATAGGAGTATGGGATAATGGAAGAAAGGCTATCTCCATGTTTATAGGAGTATGGGATAATGGAAGAAAGGCTATCTCCATGTTTATAGGAGTACGGGATAATGGAAGAAAGGCTACCTCCATGTTTATAGAGTATGGGATAATGGAAGAAAGACTACCTACATGTTTATAGGAGTATGGGATAATGGAAGAAAGGCTACCTCAACGTTTTTAGGAGTATGGGATAATGCAACAAAGGCTACCTCCACGTTTAAAGAGTATGGGATAATGCAACAAAGGCTACCTCCACGTTTATAGAGTATGGGATCATGGAACAAAGGCTACCTCCATGTTTAAAAGAGTATGGGATAATGGAACAAAGGCTACCTCCATGTTTATAGAGTATGATAATAATGTCCACGGATGCCCTAGCAGACGCTTGCGGAGCACAGAATGATGTCAACTGCACTAGAGTGTCCCCGAACACAGTCTGTCATTTCGCCATTCCAAAGCAGCTACTTTACTATAATTTTAGTGACCAGAGAACAAACCGAACACTGATCGAATTCCGACCGTCTAATAAGCAAGAAAATGCTCTAACCATTTTACCGATAATGGAAGAAAGGCTATCTCCACGTTTATATAGTATGGGATAATGGAACAAAGGCTACCTCCATGTTTATAGAGTATGGGATAATGGAACAAAGGCTACCTCCATGTTTATAGAGTATGGGATAATGGAACAAAGGCTACCTCCATGATTATAGAGTATGGGATAATGGAACAAAGGCTACCTCCATGTTTATAGAGTATGGGATAATGGAACAAAGGCTACCTCCGAGATTATAGAGTATGGGATAATGGAACAAAGGCTACCTCCATGATTATAGAGTATGGGATAATGGAACAAAGGCTACCTCCGAGATTATAGAGTATGGGATAATGGAACAAAAACTACCTCGATGTTTATAGAGTATGGGATAATGGAACAAAGTCTACCTCGATGTTTATAGAGTATGGGATAATGGAACAAAGGCTACCTCCGAGTTTAAAAGAGTACGGGATAATGGAACAAAGGCTACCTCCATTTTTATAGAGTATGGGATAATGGAACAAATGCTACCTCCATGTTTATATAGTATGAGATAATGGAAAAAAAGGCTACCTCCATGTTTATAGATTATGGAATAATGGAACAAATGCTACCTCCATGTTTATATAGTATGGGATAATGGAATAAAGGCTACCTCCATGTTTATATAGTATGAGATAATGGAAAAAAAGGCTACCTCCATGTTTATAGATTATGGAATAATGGAACAAATGCTACCTCCATGTTTATATAGTATGGGATAATGGAATAAAGGCTACCTCCATGTTTATAGATTATGGGACAATGGAACAAAGGCTACCTCCATGTGTAGCAGTGGGTCGAAAGAGGTGATGAGTGAATGAGAAAGAAGTCACGGGAAAGAGAGAGGAATGAATGATAAACAGAAAAATAGTGTAGGTGTGAGTGTCACTCAGCAGAGTTTTGATTGGCTGGGGGAAGTGATTGATATTTGAGCGGGCAGAAGGTCAGTCTAGAGGTAGCCACAGTGAGGGATAGTTGGTTTTCCTAGGGCAGGGCCGCCAAGTCGGTAACCATAGATTTCAGTTACAGGATAGATTGTCAATAGACTATCGAGCTAAGAGTCATGTTTTGTAGAAGTGTACTTCGAGTAAATAACTGGCTGCCTCAGTGCTAGCATACTTGATGTCATAATTATTCCTTGGAAAGATTTCCTGGTGGGAGAAATAGAGACCATGTCAGAGTCCAACAGAAATTTATAGTCTCTAGTCGGTATGAGAGAAAGTTCGTACCACCTGGACAACAGAGTGTGAGAGCAAGGCCTGCATGAGTTATTTAGACCAGCGTATGCCAGGTGTACTAATCCAGAACAAGGTATGTTGCTGGCGTTTCATTATTGTAATTGCAAGTTTTATTGATAGCGTTTCATTATTGTAATTGCAAGTTTTATTGATGGTGTTTTCATTGGTGTAATTGTTGACAAGGTGTCAGTATTAAACACCTGTCCTTTTGTTAGGAGAAGACTTCTTGAAGTGTTGTTGATGTCAGTGTTGTGGTCCTCAACGTTAGTGGCGTCCTCGAATCTTTCCAACGGGAAGACAACGTTCCCAGATCTTGGCGCAACACCACCGCGGCTAACCACAACGCGAAGAAACCTAGTACAACGATCACGGCGGGAGTAGTGTCTGCCGGCCAAAGTTAAAAGAGCACAGCATTGCTGAACTCATCTTTTGGAGTCGGAGTGATCTATCATCATTTAATGGGCCGAGGGACATACGTCTACACATGTTTATAAGAATTTGGGATAATGGAACAAAGGCTACCTCCATGTTTATAAGTGTATGGGTTAATGGAACAAAGGCTACTTCCATGTTTATACGAGTATGGGATAATGGAACAAAGGCTACTTCCATGTTTATAAGAATATGGGATAATGGAACAAAGGCTACTTCCATGTTTATAAGAGTATGGGATAATGGAACAAAGACTACCTCCATGTTTATAAGTGTATGGGATAATGGAACAAAGGCTACTTCCATGTTTATAAGTGTATGGGATAATGGAACAAAGGCTACTTCCATGTTTATAAGTGTATGAGATAATGGAAGAAAGGCTACCTCCATGTTTATAAGTGTATGGGTAACATAATCCTCGCACCCATATTTTTAAAAAACCATCGGCACACTTCTGAATGATATGGTCAGCATCACGCCAAGTCGATTACTTTTCTAATAATAAACAACGGTACCCATTTTCATATCTTGAGTGAACTCCTCTGACTTGTCAGTCGAAAGAAAATGTACCCAAGGCATTTGAGATTTTGTTCCGGGTCCTCGTGTTCAGTAGCGTTAACTATTGACAACTCTGAGGCCGATGCGGACATTATAGTATACTTTTACCGAGTTTTAACTGTCAAGAGTTCTTTAACGTGCGCAAGTGCACACGGGGATTAATTTGTTCGTCTTTATCCACTAAGGCTAGACATTGGATCTCCCTACCAGAGAGCAAGGGGAGGGCGGGGGCTAGAGTCATGAAAACGCGGATTCGACGTGAAATATCTCCATCCTCTTGATGGTATTTAAACCCAGGGCTTTCCTGTCTAGAGGCCCATGCTTTACTTCTAGGTCACCCAGCCAGCCACCCTGTCAGTCACCCAGTCACTCACCCAGTCAGCCACCAAGTCACTCACCCAGTTACTCACCCAGTCATCTATCCAGTCAGTTAACCAGTCAGCAACATAGTCACCCAACCAGTCACTCACTCAGTCACTCACCCGTTCAGTCATCCAGTCACTCATCCAGTCAGTCACCCAGTCACTCACTCAGTCATCCAATCAGTAAGTTAACCAGTCAGCCACATAGTCACCAAACCAGTCACTCACTCAGTCACTCACCCCTTCAGTCACCCCGTAACTCATCCATTTAGTCACCCAGTCACTCACCCAGTCAGTCACCCAGTCAACCACCCGACAGCCCCTTGATACACGAAATAAGCATGTCAAAGATGAGCAAAGTTACTGAAATAAATATTGGGATGTTAAATGACAGCGCGGAAAAGCGTGAATAAAATAGACTTGATCATTTGAGTGCTAAAAAAGTGTTTTTTTTTTTACAACGTACACATTGAGGGGTTAACTATAAATGAATAATCACAACATTAATAAATCACCACCATTACCACCACAATCATCATCATCATCAACATTATCAGGTCGCATAAGGATTTCTACCAAACAATTTTGGTTTTTTAAAATTATAATTGCTCCTGTTAATCTCCTAAACCATTGCCCAAAACTTTCTAATACAATTTCTTTCTATGTTTTCCTCTACTTCTTCTTCCTTAAATATTTCCAGTTGTCACACCATATTCCAGTTGTTCTCTTCTCATTACAAGGTCAATTAAAAATGTTTGTTTTATCTTGTACTTGGCCAACAAATTCTCTTTTTTTATATTTGGCCTCTTTTAGAACGCTCTTGTTACAATTTTTAGCTGGCCATCAACAATCATCAACAACAAATGGCCGCTCTTTGTAGAAATATGTTAACGTTGCGAATAATTTTTTTTGAATGCGATTGTTGTCTTTCCCACTATTAATGAAGCTAATGCCCGGCATATCACTACAGTTAAAGCACGCAAACTCAACACACACAATCTCTAATCATTCTGTGAGCGATCTGTCATTTGTTTCAAAATCCAGCAATATCCTGGACTAAACACACACGATCACATTCACAGTTGCAGCGCTCTTTCACACAACCTTTCCCATGAACAATCCTAATTTTGAACGAATCTTTTTTTGGCTATCTCGGATGATCTGAGAAACAGAAACATCAAATCAAAGCTGCCCCCTTTTTTTCGACTGACATGAAGCAAACTTCATACAAGCAATCTGTCTGATTAGGTGGATCCTAAAAATGTATTGAAACTTCTTTTTTTCGAAAACCTCTGGCATGGAGAGCTCTTCAACGTATTGAGATTTCATGTAGAGTTTGTCCAGCCATCATTTGTGTCTCATCACCACGTCCCGTTTCTTTCGTCTTCTTTACAGTGCTCATTTAGTCTCACGTTTTCTTTTGTGAATTCTCAATTTTGTTCCACGATCTTGATTCTTTTGTTTATTATCTGCACTTCCTCTTCATGTCTCTTTTTGGTGTAAGGATCAGTCTTGAGCACGTATTCATCTTTATAATCTTGTCTCAACTGACAATGAGGAAATTCATTATCTCTACACTTCTATTATTATCATCATCCTTCCATCTCTCTTATTCCCGTTATTTTTTTTTTATTTCACATTATTTTGAAAGTTAGCGTCAGTAGCGTTGTGGTAAGGCGTTGGATTTTAGCGATATATTGAGCATGGATTGATCTCATCTTGGCGCTAGACAGTCGACTCGGCTGAAAAAAAAGAGTAAGTATCTAGCTCGCTGAGTTGGGGAAGGTATTTAGAGCGAGCAATATCACTGGCCACCTCGCCTCCATATGCTGTGCTATAGTCATCATCATCATCATGTACCCTGCCGATTGGCGTAGGCGATCATGTCCCTCCACAATCTTCTATCTACAGTGCATCGTATCAGTTCTGGTGTTGACTGTTTTCCATGCCATGACACCAAGCTATCCAGTATATTCTCTCTTTGTCTTCCGCGATCTCTCTTTCCTTTTATTTTGCCAGTTGTAACCAAGTATTCCAAATTTCCTCTTCTCATGATGTGCCCGAAAAATGTTGATTGCTTCTTTCTGATGTTTTTTAAGAGCTCCCTTTTTGTGTTGGCCTCTGAGAACTTCCTCATTGGTCTTTTTAGTGCTTTGTCATGAGTATTCCAGGCAATTTAAGAAGGTAGTTTGCCATTCCTTTCCTTCTTGGCAGTGACTGTACTAGTCGGAGATCGCAGCCATTGTCTCTATACATGAGATCCTCTGCCTGCCATCGTGGTGTGGGGACCATAACCGGCACTACTTGTCGGCTGCTCCCACAACACCATCCACCACCTGCTATAGTCAAGTGTAATGTAATACTTCCCTTCACCACAACAGTATATGTTGCGAGGCATCCGATCATCAGGAACAGCATCAGGTCGCATGCCATTTGCAGAATGTTGCATTCCCCACAGCCCGTCTAAAAGAATCTCTGTCTCTAGCCAGATCTCCCACAGATAGTGCCATTCACCACAGCCCATCTTAAAGAATCTCTGTCTCTAGCCAGATCTCCCACATATCGTGCCATTCACCACAGCCCATCTGAAAGAATCTCTGTCTCTAGCCAGATCTCCCACAGATAGTGCCATTCACCACAGCCCATCTGAAAGAATCTCTGTCTCTAGCCAGATCTCCCACAGATCGTGCAATTCACCACAGCCCATCTGAAAGAATCTCTGTCTCTAGCCAGATCTCCCACAGATCGTGCCATTCACCACAGCCCATCTGAAAGAATCTGTCTCTAGCCAGATCTCCCACAGATCGTGCCATTCACCACAGCCCATCTGAAAGAATCTCTGTCTCTAGCCACGTCTGCAACTTCTTCGTTGATATGTTGAAGGTCTCCTTGATGTCTTGAAACCATCTACTTCATGGTCTGCCCCTGATGCGTCACACAGCATCCATACCTTCATTATTGTTCTTTCCAGCCAGCTGTGTCTTTTGACGTGACTATTATTTTAATTTCCATCTCCTTTACCATCGTTGTTTGAGATAATACGTGATTAAACCGTCAGTTGGGAGGCAGAGGCGCTTTACAGCAGCAGAGCTGGAAGTCGTCAGCGGACCAGAGCCGATAGCTTGCGTAAGGATCGGAGAACCAGAACCATCCAGACCCTACTCCACCTCTCCATGGTGCCTCTAGAAACAGACTAAGCAGTTTAATCTGGCCAAGCGAGTAGGGATCGAAAAGCAAAGACAACCCAGTACTAAAAAAAACATTGAGACACGTATCTCCCTGATAGGGTTGGTCTCGTCAATGATATCTATCTTTTTAGGTGGCTGAGTTGGTCTTCTACTCTAGCTTTTTGTTCTCGTGGCAAAGTACATTGTCGAGGAGTAGGGGTTCGATCCTGCTTCGGAGCCATCTCTTGTTCTTTGTTTTTTTCTTCTGTTGTTGATTATTTGTGACTTTTTGTTTCCGAGTGTTGTAAATATACCTCTACCTTCTTCTCGTAGGGATATTTCTTTCCGACACTCAAAATCTGGGTCTGTCCCTTCACATTTGCAGCCTCCTTGGCCGAGTGCTTAGGGCATTCGCTGCTGGTCAGAAGAGTCTGGATTTAATGTTCAGATGTGACCATTTTTTTAAATTTTTGAACTAAAATTCACTGAAGCTCACCCAACTTCTGAAGGTGCAACCACAGATTTTTCTGGGAAATTAAAGGCGGCCAAGCGTAGTGCCGACCAAACCCAAAATATGCCCTTGTTCAGAGAAAAATTCTCCCATAACACCATATTCTTCCCCTCTCCATCCCACCTCCTATAAAACTAGCTAGGCGTGGAGGGAACTCTCAACTTTACATTCCACATATTTATAATGAATACATTTTCATAATCTTCTTGCAGTTATTTTCTTTACAATTACAGATTAACAAAGAGCCAAGCTAATAATCTTCTGTTTTAAAAGCAAACAAAGTGTTGACTAATATTCCCGGAACACACTAGAAGACAAAATTAGAGTTTTGATTAGATACTATTTTTACGGACGTTAGGACAAACGAAAACATGGGGATTGGATTAGTAAACATGAATATGATTCGCTTGTTTAACACGAGTTCTGTTTTCTCATCTTGGATTTTTGGTAAATTACTTTTTATCACAAACGCCAATTGTATCTTGTAGTATGTTTTCTTTAAACTAACGAAACCTTTATTACTATGTTTTAATTTTTATTTATTAAAAAAAACTACGGATATATGATATTAACTTTACTCATGTTTATCAATGGATTATTCGTATCAGTATATTTATGTTCCTGTGAAGAATATCTGGCTTCAGGATGAGTACACGTTTCGGAATATAAAGTTTCATATTGTCATACACATATATTGTCATACACATATATTGTCATACACATATATTGTCATACACATATATTGTCATACACATATATTGTCATACACATATATTGTCATACACATACATTGGCATACACAAATATTGTCATACACAAATATTGTCATACACATACATTGGCATACACAAATATTGTCATACACATATGTTGTCATACACATATATTGTCATACACATACATTGTCATACACATACATTGTCATACACATACATTGTCATACACAAACATTGTCATACACATACATTGTCATACACATACATTGTCATACACATATATATTGTCATACACAAATATTGTCATACACATATATTGTCATACACAAATATTGTCATACACAAATATTGTCATACACATATATTGTCATACACATATATGTCATACACAAATATTGGCATACACAAATATTGTCATACACAAATATTGGCATACACAAATATTGGCATACACAAATATTGTTATACACAAATATTGCCTTACACAAATATTGCCATACACATATATTGTCATACATAAATATTGTCATACACATAAATATTGTCATACACAAATATTGTCATACACATATATATTGTCATACATAAATATTGTCATACACATATATATTGTCATACACAAATATTGTCATACACAAATATTGTCATACACATATATATTGTCATACACATATATATTGTCATACACAAATATTGTCATACACATATATATTGTCATACACATATATATTGTCATACATAAATATTGTCATACACATACATATTGTCATACACAAATATTGTCATACACAAATATTGTCATACACAAATATTGTCATACACATATATTGTCATACACATATATTGTCATACACACATATTGTAATACACAAATATTGTCATACACAAATATTGTCATACACATATATTGTCATACACAAATATTGTCATACACAAATATTGTCATACACAAAAATTGTCATACACATATATCGTCATACACAAAAATTGTCATACACAAAAATTGTCATACACAAATATTGTCATACACAAATATTGTCATACACATATATTGTCATACACAAATATTGTCATACACACATATTGTCATTCACATATATTGTCATACACACATATATTGTCATACACAAATATTGTCATACACAAATATTGGCATACACAAATATTGTCATACACAAATATTGTCATACACATATATATTGTCATACACAAATATTGTCATACACAAATATTGTCATACACATATATATTGTCATACACAAATATTGTCATACACATATATATTGTCATACATAAATATTGTCATACACATATATATTGTCATACACAAATATTGTCATACACAAATATTGTCATACACATATATATTGTCATACACATATATATTGTCATACACAAATATTGTCATACACATATATATTGTCATACACATATATATTGTCATACATAAATATTGTCATACACATATATATTGTCATACACAAATATTGTCATACACAAATATTGTCATACACAAATATTGTCATACACATATATTGTCATACACATATATTGTCATACACAAATATTGTCATACACATATTGTAATACACAAATATTGTCATACACATATATTGTCATACACAAATATTGTCATACACAAATATTGTCATACACAAAAATTGTCATACACATATATCGTCATACACAAAAATTGTCATACACAAAAATTGTCATACACAAATATTGTCATACACAAATATTGTCATACACATATATTGTCATACACAAATATTGTCATACACACATATTGTCATTCACACATATTGTCATACACACATATATTGTCATACACAAATATTGGCATACACAAATATTGTCATACACAAATATTGTCATACACAAATATTGGCATACACAAATATTGTCATACACAAATATTGTCATACACAAATATTGTCATACACATATATATTGTCATACACAAATATTGTCATACACAAATATTGGTATACACAAATATTGTCATACACAAATATTGTCATACACAAATATTGTCATACACAAATATTGACATTCACAAATATATTGTCATACATAAATATTGTCATACACATATATATTGTCATACACACATATTGTCATACACATATATATTGTCGTACACAAATATTGTCATACATAAATATTGTCATACACGTATATATTGTCATACACAAATATTGTCATACACATATCTTGTCATACACAAATATTGTCATACACATATATTGTCATACACAATAATTGTCATACACAAATATTGTCATACACAAAAATTGTCATACACATATATCGTCATACACAAAAATTGACATACACAAATATTGTCATACACAAATGTTGTCATACACAAATATTGTCATACACAAATGTTGTCATACACAAATGTTGTTATAATAACAATTGTATTAATGCAGTATTTATTTACTGTTTTGATTTTTCTGCCATTTATGTTTCCTTCGTGTCAGAATATTCTCCGTCAGTCGCACACGCTTTTCTCTCTAGCAGTGCTTCTGGACGATTTACATTTATCTGACAAATTTCATCTCTCGTCTTCTTCTCTTTGTGCGTGTGTCTGTGTGCGCACGTTCGTGTGTGTGTGCGTGTGTCTGTGTGCGCGCGTTCGTGTGTGTGTGTGCACGCTCTTGCGCGTGCACTCTCTATTAAAATAAATGCCACATTTTTTTTCGAATTAAAGAAATATTGTCTGCCATTTTAACTCTATATTTTTGTGTAAATATTTTGTAATTAACTTCATTTCCTCTCTATCTGTTTAAAAAATATTTCTCCCTAATGAAAAACATCTCTTACACACCCTCTCTGTGTCATCCTCTCTCTCTCTCTCTCTCTCTCTCTCTCTCTCTCTCTCTCATTAAAGGACAACAGCTAGGATGTTTCAGCTTTGCGAACAACACAAGACTAAACAAAGAACCAACGTTTCGACCGAACGATCTTCAACTGTGAAGCGAACTATTTTTTACAAATAAAAAAAGTCTAAACAGTGACTGGAGCTAACTAACGTTATCATGAAGATAAACACAGAATGAAACGTCATCTAGTAACAAAAGACTATAGCCTCTTCCTTCTCTTCTTCTGTCCTTCCTCATTTGCCTTTGAACGTCGAGGGGGTAAATAATTTGGGGTCTTTTGTTCTTCTGTTGGTGTCTGTTGCTGTTAGTTTCCTGGTGTTTCTAAAATTCCGTCAATCCATCTTTGTCGTGGTCGGCCCTTGTGTCAGGTGTTCTCGCAAAGTTACTAAAGGCTCGTTGTGTTATGTCTTTCTGCCTTATCACGTGGCCAAACCATTTTATCTGTTGTTTCTTTATGTATTCTATGACGGGAATTATTCATAGCTTTTTTCTCAGTTCTTCGTTTCTGATCTTATCTGCCCTGTCATTTGTCTAAAACATGTAATCTCGGTAGTGGTTATAAAACAGAAGTTATATCAATAGGAAGACACACAAAGAAAGGTAATAAACATAGTTATAAAACAGAAGTTATATCAATAGGAAGACCCACAAAGAAAGATAATAAACATAGTTATAAAACATAAATTATATCAATAGGAAGACATACAAAGAAAGGTAGTAAACATAGTTATAAAACAGAAATTATATCAATAGGAAGACACACAAAGAAAGGTAGTAAACATAGTTATAAAACAGAAGTTATATCAATAGGAAGACACACAAAGAAAGGTAATAAACATAGTTATAAAACAGAAATTATATCAATAGGAAGACACACAAAGAAAGGTAGTAAACATAGTTATAAAACAGAAATTATATTAATAGGAAGACACACAAAGAAAGGTAATAAACATAGTTATAAAACAGAAGTTATAACAATTGGAAGACACACAAAGAAAGGTAATAAACATAGTTATAAAACAGAAGTTATAACAATAGGAAGACACACAAAGAAAGGTAATAAACATAGTTATAAAACAGAAGTTATAACAATAGGAAGACACACAAAGAAAGGTAATAAACATAGTTATAAAACAAGTAACAAACTTTAAATATCTGGGAACAACATTCTCCGAAGATGGTAAATCGATAAAGAAATAGACATCCGATGCAACAAGACAAACCAAATATTGGGACATCTATTCCCTATACTGGGAGCCGCGATAGCTCAGTGGTTAGTGAACTGGACTACAAAGGATAAGGGGTAGGGTTCGGTCCCAACCGACGGCCTCCGGGTTCACCCAGCCTTTAATGGGTACCATATTTTTTTATGTGAAAGTGAAGCGGCACGGGCGTAATACCGACCATATTACCTCAAAAATCATGTGCTGAAGGTCTGTAAAATTTATGGTCACTAACACCATATTCCCTATACGCCACTTGGCGTGACGGGGGTAGTTTACTTTTTTTTTTTTTTATTCCCTATACTTCAACACAAAGAAATACCTATTATCACCAAGAAACATCTTATACAGAGTATATTCATTCCCACATTGTTCTGTCATTGCGAAACATGCTCACTTTCGACTAAGCTTAAAGGAAAGTTTGTCACCACAGAGATGAGATATCTGAGAAAAGCTCTTGGAGTAACCAGAACAGACAGAACGAGAAAGGATATATGATATGAGAAAGAGTATGCCAATTGAGCCAATCATAAGCTACATACAGAAACAACAGATAAACTGGTTTTCCCATCTAGAAATTATGTCGTGCGATCTTACCATCATCAAGTACTGGGCCTAGTGGCGTAGGTGATCATGTCTCTCCACAACTTTCGATTTCGGCAGGTTCTTTCTGTTGTTGACCTTCTGCCAAGCCATTCTCTTAAGCTGTACTGTTATTTTTTCTCTTTGCTTCCCTCTATCTCTTCGTCCCTCAATTTTTCCAGTTGTTACAATATATTCCAGTTGTTCTCTTCTTATTACATGGCTTAAAAATGATATCTAATGTTGTGGCGATTCATGATTATACAAAGAAATTACGACAGTGGTTTTCTGTTGCCTTCCGTCAGTTTGTTGACTCCGCTAGCCTTTGACTAAAAAGCCTCCCCGACAAGGCAGTGGGGTTGTTTTACTTCAGGGTACCCTCCCTTAGCCTTTTACTCTCCCGAACTTACCATACAAATAATATATTAAAAGAGGAGAGGGCGGAAGAGAAATAAGTCGATCCAGAGTAAGATTAAGTGAAATCACAAAGGATGCACTACAACATCAATTGACAATAAGTGAAGACATCACAATGGAAGCACTACAACATCAATTGACAATAAGTGAAGACAGCACAAAGGAAGCACTACAACAACATCAATTGACAATAAGTGAAGACATCACAAAGGAAGCACTACAACAACATCAATTGACAATAAGTGAAGACATCACAAAGGAAGCACTACAACAACATCAATTGACAATAAGTGAAGACATCACAAAGGAAGCACTACAACAACATCAATTGACAATAAGTGAAGACATCACAAAGGAAGCACTACAACAACATCAATTGACAATAAGTGAAGACATCACAAAGGAAGCACTACAACAACATCAATTGACAATAAGTGAAGACATCACAAAGGAAGCACTACAACAACATCAATTGACAATAAGTGAAGACATCACAAAGGAAGCACTACAACAACATCAATTGACAATAAGTGAAGACATCACAAAGGAAGCACTACAACAACATCAATTGACAATAAGTGAAGACATCACAAAGGAAGCACTACAACAACATCAATTGACAATAAGTGAAGACATCACAAAGGAAGCACTACAACAACATCAATTGACAATAAGTGAAGACATCACAAAGGAAGCACTACAACAACATCAATTGACAATAAGTGAAGACATCACAAAGGAAGCACTACAACAACATCAATTGACAATAAGTGAAGACATCACAAAGGAAGCACTACAACAACATCAATTGACAATAAGTGAAGACATCACAAAGGAAGCACTACAACAACATCAATTGACAATAAGTGAAGACATCACAAAGGAAGCACTACAACATCAATTGACAATAAGTGAAGACATCACAAAGGAAGCACTACAGCAACATCAATTGACAATAAGTGAAGACATCACAAAGGAAGCACTACAACAACATCAATTGACAATAAGTGAAGACATCACAAAGGAAGCACTACAACAACATCAATTGACAATAAGTGAAGACATCACAAAGGAAGCACTACAACAACATCAATTGACAATAAGTGAAGACATCACAAAGGAAGCACTACAACAACATCAATTGACAATAAGTGAAGACATCACAAAGGAAGCACTACAACAACATCAATTGACAATAAGTGAAGACATCACAAAGGAAGCACTACAACAACATCAATTGACAATAAGTGAAGACATCACAAAGGAAGCACTACAACAACATCAATTGACAATAAGTGAAGACATCACAAGGGAGAGAACCAGAACTTTGTATCTCACTCGACACCCGAACGGGTACAGGAGGAAGTGAAGGGGGGGCAAAGAAAGAAAGTGGTTATTTTTCTTATTGTTCTTGTATCTAGGGTTGAAGCGAAGTGAAGGGGGGGGGGGGGCAAAGAAAGAAAGTGGTTATTTTTCTTATTGTTCTTGTATCTAGGGTTGAAGCGAAGTGAAGGGGGGGGGGGGCAAAGAAAGAAAGTGGTTATTTTTCTTATTGTTCTTGTATCTAGGGTTGAAGCGAAGTGAAGGGGGGGCAAAGAAAGAAAGTGGTTATTTTTCTTATTGTTCTTGTATCTAGGGTTGAAGCGAAGTGAAGGGGGGGCAAAGAAAGAAAGTGGTTATTTTTCTTATTGTTCTTGTATCTAGGGTTGAAGCGAAGTGAAGGGGGGGGGGGGCAAAGAAAGAAAGAAAGTGGTTATTTTTCTTATTGTTCTTGTATCTAGGGTTGAAGCGAAGTGAAGGGGGGGGGGGCAAAGAAAGAAAGTGGTTATTTTTCTTATTGTTCTTGTATCTAGGGTTGAAGCGAAGTGAAGGGGGGGCAAAGAAAGAAAGTGGTTATTTTTCTTATTGTTCTTGTATCTAGGGTTGAAGCGAAGTGAAGGGGGGGGCAAAGAAAGAAAGTGGTTATTTTTCTTATTGTTCTTGTATCTAGGGTTGAAGCGAAGTGAAGGGGGGGCAAAGAAAGAAAGTGGTTATTTTTCTTATTGTTCTTGTATCTAGGGTTGAAGCGAAGTGAAGGGGGGGGGGCAAAGAAAGAAAGTGGTTATTTTTCTTATTGTTCTTGTATCTAGGGTTGAAGCGAAGTGAAGGGGGGGGGGGGCAAAGAAAGAAAGTGGTTATTTTTCTTATTGTTCTTGTATCTAGGGTTGAAGCGAAGTGAAGGGGGGGGGGGGGCAAAGAAAGAAAGTGGTTATTTTTCTTATTGTTCTTGTATCTAGGGTTGAAGCGAAGTGAAGGGGGGGGGGCAAAGAAAGAAAGTGGTTATTTTTCTTATTGTTCTTGTATCTAGGGTTGAAGCGAAGTGAAGGGGGGGCAAAGAAAGAAAGTGGTTATTTTTCTTATTGTTCTTGTATCTAGGGTTGAAGCGAAGTGAAGGGGGGGGGGGGCAAAGAACGAAAGTGGTTATTTTTCTTATTGTTCTTGTATCTAGGGTTGAAGCGAAGTGAAGGGGGGGGGGGCAAAGAAAGAAAGTGGTTATTTTTCTTATTGTTCTTGTATCTAGGGTTGAAGCGAAGTGAAGGGGGGGGGGGGCAAAGAAAGAAAGTGGTTATTTTTCTTATTGTTCTTGTATCTAGGGTTGAAGCGAAGTGAAGGGGGGGGGCAAAGAAAGAAAGTGGTTATTTTTCTTATTGTTCTTGTATCTAGGGTTGAAGCCTGACACTGGTAGCACAAAATTGGGATGATGTGACGTTTTGCTGAACGGTTCTAAAACCGTGCTTAAAGACCCCTGAACATTAAATTCAACCGAGGCCCGGCTTGAAACGTCAATTACTCATGGACGGAAAAAAATATGAGTACCTTCGAAAGTCGGAGATATCAGCCTGTGCGGCGAGGGACCCCTGTGCACACGGCTGTCAGGAGAATAAAAAAACGGATTAACACGCAAAATTCAGTTCCTAGTCTCTAGGGACTTCGTCAGAGGTAAAAAGCTGGCCAAAAAAAAATAAAAAATTAAAGAAAATGAACATAAAGTATAATTATATTAAATAATGAAAAGTGTAATTCCATCATCATCATCATCATGTGCCATACCGGTTGGCGCAGGCGATCATTTCCTTCCACAATATTCTATCTACAGTGCATAGTATCAGTTCTGTTGACTGTTTTCCATGCCATGACACCAAGCTATCTAGTATTTTCGCTCTTTGTCGTCCGCGATCTCTCTTTCCTTGTAATTTCACTTTGGTCTGGTGGTTGGTTGATTGCGTTCGCCCGATGACTAAAGTACTCTAGAGTATCGTGGTAGACTAGAATATTCCTCTTAATCATCCGCCCTTACAAGGACATAGTGGACGTGTCTGCGTTGTATTGTGGTTTACAGTATAACTGTTATATTTCGCGTCTTTCGGCCCAACACATCCGACTTCAGCACGACATTTTTGAGTACCGGGTTGTCTTCCCTCTTCGACCCCTGCACGCTTGACCAGACTAAACAGGTTAGTCTGTGTCTAAAGTGTGTGTTGGAAGTGTAATTCCACTTTCGTTCAAAGAACCAAGGTGAGCCACGAGACGATTCTCAAAAGCGAAACAAAATACGAGCGCAGTCGTATCTCTTTGGAAAAGCGCCTTAAAGCTCGCTTTACATTATTTAATTATATTTTACTTTATGTTACTTTCCAATCATTTTCAGACAGGTACCTTTTATTTGCACGGTTTTAGAACCGCTCTTCTATTGTCTTTTGTTGCTACATACAGAGCCAACTATAGATTTACCGGGAATAAAACCAGAAAATCCTCCAACTAGTGTGACGTATTAAACTATTGGAGCTATAGATGGCTGACGTCACTCTACCCACAACCGCTTCCGCTCTCAAAGCTAAAAACGTCACACTAGTTAGGGATTTCCAAGGCCTAAGTAAATCTATAGTTGGCTGTGCTAGATGTTTCAATTTGTACTTAATTTTTGACGCCGTTAGATGGTTCTGTCTATTGTTTAGATTTCTTTTTATCTTTAGAGATTGGCTTTCTACTTTGTTTGTTTTCGCTCCAGTTGATAATCTTTTTGGTTCAAACGTTATGTGTTTGTTTAGTCTTGTCTTGTTAGTTAGGATAAAACATCCTAGTTGTTGTCCCTTTTTTTATATAATCCAACTCTGCCACGGCCTTCATATGTTTTTGTTTATTCTCTCTCTCCCTCCTCTCTCTATCCACTATCCATTTTCCATTGCATCTCTCTCCCTCTCTCTCACCCTCTCTTCCTCCGCTCTCTCTCTCCTCTCTCTTCCTCTCTCCTTTCCTCCTTTGTCTCGATCCCCCCTCTCTTTTCTCTCTCAGTCGTCTTTCTCTCCCTCCCTCCTCTCTCCCCTCCTCTCTCCATCAACTCTCCCTCCCATCTCTCTCTCCACCAGTTGACAACAATACTTATCACTCGTACACTTTTTAACTTTATTATCTAATTCTCGTCACTATTTTCTCTTTCATTTCTGCCATCTATATCTCTGTCCCTCCACTCTCTGTCTTCAATCACCCTGTCCACCACTATTTGCCATCCACTCGATCTGCCCAACTCTCTTTCTCTCTCATCTTTCCAACAGTCTGCCCTTTTCTGTCTCTCTTTCTCTCTCTCACTCTTTCTTCGTTCATCAATTCCTCCATGTCCTCTCTTTGTACATAATTCTTCCCCCTCTCTCTGCATCTCTTTTTCTCCCCCCCCCCCTTGTGTCCCATCTATCTGTTCCCTTTCCATCTCCCTTGTAATTGTGCCAAGTCTTACTGTCCTTCCCTCTGATGCCTTCTCATCAAGTTTCTCTGCTTTTTTTTCTTTTTCCCTTTTCTCTGTCCTGCCCCTTTTCCTCTGCTCCAATGTCCTGTCACTTTTCCTCTTTTCTTCTGTCCAGTCACTTTTCTCTGCTCCTATGTCCTGTCACTTTTCCTCTTTTTCTCTGTCCTGTCCCTTTTCCTTTCTTCCTCTGTTCTGTCCGTCTTTGTCCTGTCACTTTTCGTCTACTCTTCTGTGATGTCTTTTTTCCTCTATTCATCTGTCTTGTCCATTTTCCTATATTCCTCTGTCCTGTCCCTTTTTCTCTGCTCCTCTGTCCTGTCCCTTTTTCTCTGCTCCTCTGTCCTGTTACGTTTCCTCATTCCTCTGTCCTATTACGTTTCCTCATTCCTCTGTCCTGTTACGTTTCCTCATTCCTCTGTCCTATTACGTTTCCTCATTCCTCTGTCCTGTTACGTTTCCTCATTCCTCTGTCCTATTACATTTCCTCATTCCTCTGTCCTGTTACGTTTCCTCATTCCTCTGTCCTATTACGTTTCCTCATTCCTCTGTCCTGTTACGTTTCCTCATTCCTCTGTCCTATTACGTTTCCTCATTCCTCTGTCCTATTACGTTTCCTCATTCCTCTGTCCTATTACGTTTCCTCATTCCTCTGTCCTGTTACGTTTCCTCATTCCTCTGTCCTATTACGTTTCCTCATTCCTCTGTCCTGTTACGTTTCCTCATTCCTCTGTCCTATTACGTTTCCTCATTCCTCTGTCCTGTTACGTTTCCTCATTCCTCTGTCCTATTACGTTTCCTCATTCCTCTGTCCTATTACGTTTCCTCACTCCTCTGTCCTGTTACGTTTCCTCATTCCTCTGTCCTATTACATTTCCTCATTCCTCTGTCCTATTACGTTTCCTCATTCCTCTGTCCTATTACGTTTCCTCATTCCTCTGTCCTGTTACGTTTCTCATTCCTCTGACCTATTACGTTTCCTCATTCCTCTGTCCTATTACGTTTCCTCACTCCTCTGTCCTGTTACGTTTCCTCATTCCTCTGTCCTATTACATTTCCTCATTCCTCTGTCCTGTTACGTTTCCTCATTCCTCTGTCCTATTACGTTTCCTCACTCCTCTGTCCTGTTACGTTTCCTCACTCCTCTGACCTATTACATTTCCTCATTCCTCTGACCTGTCACCTTTCCTCTATTCTACCCCCTAGTTTATCCCAGCTCTCCCTTTATCGTTCTCTTGTCACTCCCCCTATTTCTCCAACCCCTGTTAGCCCCAAATACATATCTAACCACAAATGAACCCCCAATCTTCTCACAAACAATAACATTTACCCTTTACAACTTCTCTGTACAGTTTTCAACATTCCACACACAATAAATACATTTCTTCCATTTCTTCAGTTTTCGTTTTCTTTCAACTCTTATTCCATCAACCTTTCTCAACTGATAATTACTTTTCCTTCTTCCATCTCCTTCGCTAAAGCCTTTTTGAGCAATTAATGTAACCCTCTGTTTAAAAGAAACAAATTCATTTAAATCTGTCGTGAATTTTCGTCTTCTGTCTATTTTGTTTCGCTTCATTGAAAGTGCATCCGGGCCTAGATCGAACAAATGCATTTAGTGGGGACGAACGTTAAATAGAAACGTAATGTTTGCATGTAAAGACACGCATTCCCAGCGATGTGTTGAACAAATGGCAGATGGTGGAAGAGGGTGGATTGATAACACAGAGGGGTGGCTGGATATGTTTGGCCATTAACGGTTCCTTAGATCTTTTGGGAGGTGTTTTTTTTGTTTGTTTTGTTTTTTTTTGTTTGTTTTGTAAAATGTGTGAGGAAATCATGAAGTGTGAGAGATGGTGTGGGTTTTCGATCTGTGTGGGGTGTGTATTTTGATTCCTGTCAACATTGTGATCAATTCTATTCTCCCTGTGAGGGACACCATCGTCAAGGGCTGTATTAGGAGTGTATAAGGAGTGTGTAGGGAATGTATTAGGAGTGTTTTTGGAGTGTACTAGGTTTGAATTAGGAGTGTATTAGGAGTGTTTGGGAATATGTTGGGAGTGTATTAGGTATGTATTAGGAGTGTATTTGGAGTTTATTAGGTATGTATTAGGAGTGTATTAGTAGTGTACTAGGTTTGAATTAGGAGTGTATTAGAAGTGTACTAGGTATGTATTAGGAGTGTACTAGGTATGTATTAGAAGTGTACTAGGTATGTATTAGAAGTGTACTTCGTATGTATTAAGAGTGCACTAGGTATGTTTTAGGAGTGTACTAGGTATGTATTGGGAGTATATTGAGAGTATATTAGGAGTGTATTGGGAGTGTATTAGTAGTGTACTGGAAGTGTATTGTGAGTGTATTGGGAGTGTATTGGGAGTGTATTGGGAGTGTATTAATAGTGTCTTGGGAGTGTATTAGAAGTGTATTGGGAGTGTATTGGGAGTGTATTGAGAGTGTATTAGGAGTGTATTGGAAGTGAACTAGAAGTGTATTTGAGTAAATTATGAGTTATTAAGAGCGTACTAGGAGTATATTAGGATTGTACTAGGAGTGTATTAGGAGTGTACTAGGAGGATATGCTACACAGCACCCCCTGTTCTCTGTTTCTAACTTGACAGCAGCAGCACTGAAATTATTGACCTTTCCCCACACTATTATTATTACTCAAGGATTACGGGCATACAACCTATGTGACCAATATAACGTGCATCATCATTCACAGCTGTTTGTTGACGATATTTTAATAGTATTGGTCAATTTTCTCAGTTCTAAAATATTGACGGTCATAGTATGCTAAAAGTGATCTTAAAGGACGCTATAGATTAGCAGTTTACAATATTTGTTGTTAAAATATAATTATTATAGACCAGAAAGGGAGCCGCGACAGCTCAGTGGTTAGTGAACTGGACTACCACGGACAAGGGGTAGGGTTCGATCCCAACCGACGGCTTCCGGGTTCACCCAGCCTTAAATGGGTACCGGATTTTTTCTGGGAAAGTAAAGCAGCACGGGCGTAATACTGACCACATTACCCCAAAAATCATGTGCTGAAGGTCTGTAAAATATAGGGTCACTAACACCATATTTCCCTATACGCCACTTGGCGTGACGGGGTACTTTACTTTTTTTATAGACCAGAAAAGGTTAAATTAGTCTAATTTTGGAAAAAAATTATAACTTCTCAACATTCCTGTATGGTGCAGAAACATGGACATTAGACAAAAAAACATAACAGAAAATTGAAAATCTCTTGACATCTTCATTGATACATTAAATGCATTTCTATGATTATAGCTAAAATACTTCTTTGAAATGAAAGCCAGCATCTGTGTACACATCATCATTATCAAGTACCATGCCTGCTGGCGTAGGTGACCATGTCTCTCCCCAACTTTCGATCTCAACAGCTATTTATAATTTATGTTGACCTTCTGTCAAGCCATTTTCTTAAGCTGTCTGGTATCTTTTCTCTTTGCTTCCCTCTATCTCTTCGCCTCTCAATTTTTCCAGTTGTTACAATATACTCCAGATGTTTCCTTCTCATTACATGGCCAAAAAATGATGACTGTTTCTTCCTAATATTGGAAATTAGCTATCTTTTTGCTTTGGCCTATTTCAGAACGTTTTCTTTACTCCTCTTAGCTGCCCATGGTATTCTCAAAATTCTTCTGTAAAACACATTTCTAAAGCCTCCTGTGATTTTCTTGTCTGCTATATTATTGTCCATGATTCACATCCGTATGTTAAGACTGTAATATGTTTTAGAATCATCATTATTATGACTATTATTGTGAACATCTTTATTGCGATTAGTATGATCATCATTGATTTCATCAACACCATCGATATCATAAATAATAATATTGTTATCGGAAATATCATCACCATGAAATACATTTTAATTAGAAACATCGCAGTACGGAAGACATCATTTCATAAACATAGAGGCCTAGAACGGTGTAAGTTGAGAGAAAATCACTTTGAGGAACATCATTGTCATGGACATCGTAGCGATGAATATGATCATTAAAATTACATTATGAGCACCATAAACAACGTTATCATCATTGGTATTACATTATGAGCTCAAATCAACACCATCATCACCAACACCATCATTATTAACATCATCATCATTAACATCATCATCATTAAAACCATAATCATTAACATCATCATCATTAACACCATCATCATTAACACCATCATCATTAACATCATCATCATAATCACCATCATCATTAACACCATCATCATTAACACCATCATCATTAACACCATCATCATCAACACCATCATCATTAACACCATCATCATCAACACCATCATCATTAACACCATCATCAACAACACCATCATCATCAACACCATCATCATCAACACCATTATCAAAGAAAAATAAACCATTTTGCGCCTTGCTATGAATGAAGAAACATTGTGTCAGTGCCCACATTTATAAGTGACAGTCAGAATCGCGCCAGAGCGCCCTACTCCCCAAGAGAAATCCTCTGGTTCATTGACCGAAGCTGCGCGAACCCAGTGAGCCGTGTGATCTGATAAAATTCACAATTCAGAATTAAGCGCAGATTCATATGTTCCGTAAATGAGAGAATTAATCATTTGCTATCATTTTATTCATATTGCCATATCCACATTTGGTAAACTTAAAGATAGAACACGGGTCAACACCAAATTAACACTCGGGACTGAGATTCAAATTTACCAAAGGTGTGTGCTTAGTACACTTCTATACGAATCAGAAACCTGGACTACTTATGAAGGGTTAAGGCATAAAAATGCGAAGCTGCAGTAAAGCTGAATATGAGGAAAAATAAAAAAAAATAAAAAAAAAAATGGTATGTAAGAAGCTTTACGTGACAAGTGGACGACACAGACTAAACAACGATGCCACATGACCTATATTGGTGAGTCTGGGAGAAGATTAGCGGAACGATTTTGTGAACATCTACGGGATGTCCAACAAAATACTGGTACTCCGGTGTCTTCCCACTTCAACTCCCCTGATCACAAGAGCAAAGACGACATCCGTGTCACTGGTATTGTCCTTTGTCACTCTGGCAACCGCAGCCGCTTTACTTTGGAAAATCGCCTTATAGTCCAGTATGGTTCGCTGACCCGAGAGGTATGAATGTATCACACTCATACGCATAGTTTCCTTTTGGTTGCTCCTTCCCTTTGCATAGCCTTCTCTACTACACATATTTGGGTTCTTTGGTCTACTTACTATGCCATGCTTTTTATAGTTCTTCTCCTCTAGTCCCTTATGAGACACTTCGGTTTTCTCCTCTATACCTTTTTTTTCTGGGCTCCTTACCCCTCATTTGTTTTTATTGTACCCCACTCTCAGACATCTCACTCTTACCGCCTTTTGAGGACCTGTTAGTCTACGGTTCTATTCTTTCTCCTTTGTGTTTGCACACTGACCCCTGTGTGAACTCCACTGGTTCTGTGTACATTTACGCACATTTTTGCACGTTTCTCGACGTTCACGACAGCCGCACTTGGTTACGATTTCCTTTTGGTTTTGACAGGATAGTTTAATTTATTTGTTTTCTTTAACACATTTCGATTGTTTTTGTTTTGGTTGTTTCGTTATTAGTTTTGTGTGTGTTTTTTTTGTTTGTTCCTGATGAACTACTACTTATGAAGGGCAGGAAAAAAGGTTAAACAGACTTCATGTGAGCTGCCTTCGAAAGATTATGAACATCGAATGGCAGGACAAAGTAACCAACTCTAATGTCTTACAACGAGCTAAACTCCCATCCATCATGGCAACACTTAGGAGTCGTAGACTAAGGGTGACCGGGTCATGTAAGAAGAATGACAAACAAATATTGTATGGCGAACCTTAAGGACAGAAAGAGACCAAAGGGCAGACCAGTGCTGATACATAAAGATGTTTTCAGGGCCTACTTGAGGGAATTCTCTATCAGTGAAAGAAACTGGAAAAATCTGGCAGCAGATCGTAGCACATTGAGGACAAAAATAAAAGTGGCATTTATTCTTTCGAGGCAGTGCTGATATCAAATTCAGAAGGCGAAGGGAGACAAGGCCAGGCACCACAAATACATCTTATTCGTTCTGTGGATGGATCTGTATATCCAATATTGGCAGATTCGGTCACGAGAGAAACTGTTCAGCAAAGCAGCACCCAACATTAGACACTAATATTCAAACTACTGACTTATCATGATTGCTTGCTACCAACTGTCTGTCAAGACGACAAAGGCCATACATACATTCATATTACCATCAGCAAGCTCATTATTACCATCATCAGGACAATCATTACAACTATTATCATAATGAACATTCGGGGAGGGGGGAGGGGCTGGTTGGTCTCGAGGCAAGACGACGGTCTCAAGACAGAGAGGTTGTGAGCTCAAATTCCGGTTTCAACCAGTTGGGATTTTTATTTGTGATTCTCTCTGTAACAACAACCCCCATCCTCTTCCCTCTTCTCTCCCCCCCCCCCCAACCCCGGCCTCAGTAGTGAGGCCCGGCTTGAAACGTAAATTACTCATCGACGGAAAAAATATGAGTACCTCCGAAGACGAAGTTATCTGCCTGTGCTGAGAGGGACGCTTGAGCACACGGTTGCCAGGGGAAAAAAAAACGGATTAACACACAAAAATTCAGTCCCTAGTCTCTAGGTACTTTAAAGCGGCAAACTCAAGAACAAAACAAAAAAAAACAAACAAATATTCTCACAAGGAACTTGATTAATTTGTGTCATTTCTGATTTAATCAACATTTACATTGCTGACTATTCATCATCATCATAATCACATGACCCTGGGGGCCACTGACAGACTTCGTCAGCCTTCTCCATTTCTCTCTATATCTTCAATAATTCTTTAGGATTCTGCAAACCCGAGACCTGTCCTTTGTTTGGTGTTATCTTCCCATCTCTTTCTATGCCTACAATTTCCTCTCGTTCCATTCACATTTTGTGACAGAATATTCTTCACTAGACCAGACGATCGAGATACGAGGCAACATCATTTAAGTTTTCGCTTCTTCACAATAGTCAAACGATTTTGCTATTGCTGTCATTAATTGGCAATGACTTTATAGCCATCATGAACAGAATCAGTAAAATTATCATAATAGATTTCGTCAGTAAGAACATTATTATCTGAACATTAATATCAAGATCTTTATTTTCAGGACTTCAACATCACTCTACCTTTTCTCCATCTAATGTAGACACTATGTTGACAATATTAAAACAGGTAAATGAATTTAAATATTTGGGAACTTTGTTAACCTCAGACGGAAGATGTACAAAAGAGGTGAGATGCAGAATGGCTCAGGCAAAAGCAGCTTTAAAAAAAATAAGGAAGATACTATGCAATTGATTTTTGACAATAGAAACAAGAAAAAGAGTTCTTAAATGTTATGTAGAACTAGTCTTAACATATGGATGTGAATCATGGACAATAGGATAACAGACAAGAACAAACTGGAGTCTGTAGAAATGTGGTTTTACAGAAGAATGTTGACGATACTGGTTTTACAGAGGAATATTGAGGATACCATGGACAGCTAAGAAGAGTAACGCAAATGTTCTGAAAGAGGTCAAAGCAAAAAGAGAGCTAATTTCCAATGTTAGGAAGAAACAATCATCATTTTTTGGCCATGTAATGAGAAGAGAACAACTGGAATATATTGTAACAACTGGGAAAATTGATGGACGAAGAGATAGTGGAAAGCAAAGAGAAATGATACCAGACAGCTTAAGAGCATGGCTTGGTAGAAGGTCTACAAAAATAAATAAATGTCGAGATCGAAAGTTGTGGAGAGACAAAGCAGGCCCGGTACTTGATGTTGATGATGAATGTAGACATTAAATATCTTCTCTAAATCTCCATATTATGTACTTTAGTGTATGTTCTGTTGATCATTGTCCATCATTAACAATCTACGATAGATGGGTCGAACTAAGGTATGTGAAGGAAGCACAGATCCATGTCTATCTAGACTGTATGAACTGGGAATGAAGAATGGTGTTGCCAGAACAGAGCGATATTCTGGACAAATGAGAGGATGTGTCAACCATCACCGAACTGGCACAATTAGTCGCTGTGTGCTGATGGACATTTTGAGGAGACGATCGGAGCACCTATGGGAGTTAGATGTAATATGATGATTATTCCAGTTTGTAATCAATGCTCAATAATAATAATAGTAAAAATAATAATAATAATAACAGTAATAATAGTAATAATAATAATAATAATAGTGATAATAATAGTAAGAATAATAATCATAATAATTATTAATAGTAATAATACTAGTAATAATAATATTATATAATAATATTATATATTAAAACAATAATAATAGTAATAATAATAATCATCATCTAATTACCACTATGCGACATGTAATCACTTCTTGTGGTGCCAGTTACATCAACAGATCACTGCCTATGAAGACAATCACATTTACAATATATTGTTGACTCACAATTTCCTTGTTACTCTAGTTCGTTAACCCTTTCGTCCACTTATTTGTTCATATCCTATTTTATTCTGGATTTCCTTCAATTCTTCATTTCGCTTAATCAAACTTTGTTTCCAGTGTCCCGAGCAATTAACGTACACAGGACACCAGAGTACACCTCCACTTCTACATACACTCATGATATGACAACAGAACAAAAAGTCCCCATTTGGTACAGAGAGGATCAGATCTAGTATCTCTCAGACAGACACTCTTGATACCAGGACAAGAAGACAGAAGACCACCACTTATTACAGAGAGGATCAGATCTAGTAACTCTCAGACAGACACTCTTGATACCAGGACAAGAAGACACAAGACCACCACTTATTACAGAGAGGATCAGATCTAGTATCTCTCAGACAGACACTCTTGATACCAGGACAAAAGGACAGAAGACCACCACTTATTACAGAGAGGATCAGACCTAGTAACTCTCAGACAGACACTCTTGATACCAGGACAAGAAGACACAAGACCACCACTTATTACAGAGAGGATCAGACCTAGTAACTCTCAGACAGACACTCTTGATACCAGGACAAGAAGACACAAGACCACCACTTATTACAGAGAGGATCAGATCTAGTATCTCTCAGACGGACACTTTTGATACCAGGACAAGAAGACAGAAGACCACCACTTATTACAGAGAGGATCAGATCTAGTAACTCTCAGACAGACACTTTTGATACCAGGACAAGAGGACAGAAGACCACCACTTATTACAGAGAAGATCAGACCTAGTAACTCTCAGACAGACACTCTTGATACCAGGACAAAAGGACAGAAGACCACCACTTATTACAGAGAAGATCAGATCTAGTATCTCTCAGACAGACACTCTTGATACCAGGACAAGAAGACAGAAGACCACCACTTATTACAGAGAGGATCAGATCTAGTATCTCTCAGACAGACACTCTTGATACCAGGACAGAAGACCACCACTTATTACAGAGAAGATCAGACCTAGTAACTCTCAGACAGACACTCTTGATACCAGGACAAAAGGACAGAAGACCACCACTTATTACAGAGAGGACAGACACCCTTGATACCAGTACAAGAGGACAGAAGACCACCACTTATTACAGAGAGGATCAGACCTAGTAACTCTCAGACAGACACTCTTGATACCAGGACAAAAGGACAGACCACCACTTATTACAGAGAGGACAGACACTCTTGATACCAGGACAAGAAGACAGAAGACCACCACTTATTACAGAGAGGATCAGACCTAGTAACTCTCAGACAGACACTCTTGATACCAGGACAGAAGACCACCACTTATTACAGAGAGGATCAGACCTAGTAACTCTCAGACAGACACTCTTGATACCAGGACAAAAGGACAGAAGACCACCACTTATTACAGAGAAGATCAGACCTAGTAACTCTCAGACAGACACTCTTGATACCAGGACAAAAGGACAGACCACCACTTATTACAGAGAAGATCAGACCTAGTAACTCTCAGACAGACACTCTTGATACCAGGACAAAAGGACAGACCACCACTTATTACAGAGAAGATCAGATCTAGTAACTCTCAGACAGACACTCTTGATACCAGGACAAAAGGACAGACCACCACTTATTACAGAGATCATCAGACCTAACGATCTCCGGAAGGACGAAGCTGATACTTTACAAACGTTCATATTTAAATGTAATAAGAAGAGACCCCGCGGTGTATGAAACGTTTTGCTGAAGATCTCAGCGTTTAGGTATCACTCATATAATAGTTGAAATCTTCTCTGGAAACTTCATCAACACCCACCCTCACAAACACAGATAGCATCGTCAGTTTCCAGGCCATTGTTTCAAACTACCATCAAACCAAAATGACAAAGTCCCGCATCTCTACCTCTCCCTCGGAATTATTCAACATCCCAACCTTACCGACTGTATCGATCCGAAGATTCTTCAAAAGTTCCTCACTCCATCGATGTCGGTTTGTTTTTAGAAAAGCCGTGATGCGCGCACATCGTGAGATTCATTTTGTTTATTGTTTAATTTCATATTATTGTTGTTTTCGTATCGGTCGTAAAGTCTTTCAATAAATTTAGCTGCTTATAAATAAAGGTTAATTTTGCATTCAGTTTTCTGGATAAATTGTTAAACTTATCTTTGCACAATGTACTGCCTTAGTCTCAAGTATGATACATCGTGGAAAGAATTGTTTGCCGCGCGGTTGCTGGACAAGCGATCGGATCCGGATACAAGCTAAATCGTAAGTTTAATGTTGAACATATTTATTTTACCATCTATAGCTCAGTGGTTAGTGAACTGGACTACAAAGGAAAAGAGGGCGGGTTCGATCCTTATCGACGGCTTCCAGGTTCACCAACCCTTAAATGGGTACCGGACTTTTTCTGGGAAAGTAAAGCGACACGGGCGTAATACCGACCACATTACCCCAAAAAATCATGTACCGAAGGTCTCTAAAAAATTATGGTCACTAACACCATATTCCCTATACGCTACTTGGCGTGACTGGGCACTTTACTTTTTTATGTTTATTTTCTTATATTATTGTAAGTTCTTGTTGTAAAGAATTCTTAAAATATTATGTAGAGCCAGTCTTAACATATGGATGTGAATCATGGACAATAGGACAACAGACAGAAAAATCACTAGAGTCTGTAGAAATGTGGTTTTGCAGAAGAATGTTGAGAATAACATGGACAGCTAAGAAGAGTAATGAAATCGTTCTGAAAGAAGCCAAACAAAAAGAGAGTTAATTTCCAATATTAGGAAGAAACAATCATCATTTTTTGGCCATGTAATGAGAAGAGAACAGCTGGAATATATTGTAACAACTGGGAAAATTGAAGGACGGAGAGACAGAGGAAAGCAAAGAGAAAAGAATACCAGACAGCTTAAGAGAATGGCTTGGTAGAAGGTCAACAAGAGAAATGATAAATAACTGTTGAGATCGAAAGCTGTGGAGAGACATGATTACCTACGCCAGCAGGCATGGTACTTGATGATGATGATGATGTTGTAAGTTATACCATGGTGTGGAATTTCATAAATTAATCTATAAATGTTAGCTTCAGTTTCTTGTTTATTACTTACCTTATTATTGTGAAGTCTTTACAGTGTATTCTTTCTCACACTTTTAATGTGTGATAATGTGTGATGACAAATGAAATATCTTTTTGAAAATAATTATTATTTAAATTAATTTACAATGTATTCAACTGATATTAATTTTGAAACTTTAAATAATATTATTCTGATAGTAATGTAGGTTAATTTAAATTTGAGTATCTTGTCATATATACAGTGAAAATATAAGTAATTTATAGTCTAAATTTATCTTTAGTCTTATTTCTATAATTAAAAATACGTTAATTTGTATATGTTCCTTCACCTGTTACTAAAACTAACACATTCTAATTTCTCTGCTATTGTTATAATTAATTTGCAGTAAATAGTTTTTTTCAAATTACTGTAATTTTATTTACAAAGTAATCGATTTGGAAATTATAGACATGAACATAATCATGATGAAGCCAATAACAACTTCAATAAAATAATATAAACAAATGAATAAATACAAACTACAAATACGTGATGTATGTGGCCATGATATGGGCGATGAGTTGTTAGAGATGTTGCACGGCCAAGGCAAAAAAAATACATATAAATGCATACAATTTCGAAGCTGAAATGAAGCTAACAGTGAGGAGAAATGGAAAAAGAATAAATAGATAAAGAAAAAGAAATAGAAAAAAAGGTTAGATTAAAGTAACAAGTGGACAACACAAACCAGAACGACGTTTCGGCTGAATAGGGTTTCAACATGAAAAAACATACAAAACACATACAAATATGTATTTAAAATAAAAATATAATAATAAATATAATAATCTCAGGAGAAATGAAAAAAATATAGATATAAATAGAAAAAAAACGACATGTTTAAAGCTTCAATCTTTTATTATTATTTTAAATACACATATGTATGTGTTTTGTATGTTTGCTACTTCTGAAGGCATATTGAGCCGAAATGTCGTTCTGGTTTGCGTTGTCCACTTATTACGTGAAGCTTTAAGCTTTAACCATACCTTTATTCTCTATATATTTCTCCCATTTCTCCTAGAGAAGTTTCGCTCGGAAAATAATAAAGTGTTTTAAACCTCAACAGGATGGTTGCGTCACGTGGAAGTTATATAAAGTTGACTTTAAGCTTGAAGACACGATATATTATAATGATTACATTCTGTGTAGAATTGACGAAGGTTCTCAAGAAAGGTCAGACTGTTATATGCAGATTGAGACCTGAGAATAATTGACTTCCATAACATGTTTCATACAATGAGTCTAGCATATTATGATGAAAACTAAAAAAAGGAAAAAGTGTTAAAAAAAAAAAGTTAAGTACCCCCGTCACGCCAAGTGGCGTATAGGGAATATGATGTTAGTTACCATACATTTTACAGACCTTCGGCACATGATTTTTTGGGGTAATGTGGTCGGTATTACGCCCGTGCGGGTGTACTTTCTAAGAAAAAGATCCGGTACCCTTTAAAGGTTGGGTGAACCGGAAGCCGTCGGTTGGGATCGAACCCTACCTCTTGTCAAAAAGTGGTAAGGTAACAGATTTATGTAAGTGGGAAACAAAACAAAAGTGGTATGGTAACAGATTTATGTAAGTGGAAAACAAAACAAAAGTGGTATGGTAACAGATTTATGTAAGTGGAAAACAAAACAAAAGTGGTATGGTAACAGATTTATGTAAGTGGGAAACAAAACAAAAGTGGTATGGTAACAGATTTATGTAAGTGGGAAACAAAACAAAAGTGGTATGGTAACAGATTTATGTAAGTGGGAAACAAAACAAAAGTGGTATGGTAACAGATTTATGTAAGTGGGAAACAGATGGTAACAAAACAAAAGTGGTATGGTAACAGATTTATGTAAGTGGGAAACAAAACAAAAGTGGTATGGTAACAGATTTATGTAAGTGGAAAACAAACAAAAGTGGTATGGTAACAGATTTATGTAAGTGGGAAACAAAACAAAAGTGGTATGGTAACAGATTTATGTAAGTGGGAAACAAAACAAAAGTGTTATGGTAACAGATTTGTGTAAAACAAAACAAAAGTGGTATGGTAACAGATTTGTGTAAGTGAGAAACAAAACACAAGTGGTAAGGTAACAGATTTGTGTAAGTGGGAAACAAAACAAAAGTGGTAAGGTAACATATTTGTGTAAGTGGGAAACAAAACAAAAGTGGTAAGGTAACATATTTGTGTAAGTGAGAAACAAAACACAAGTGGAAAGGTAACAGATTTGTGTAATTGAGAAACAAAACAAAAGTGGTATTGTAACAGATTTGTGTAAGTGGGAAACAAAACAAAAGTGGTATGGTAACAGATTTATGTAAGTGAGAAACAAAACAAAAGTGGTATGGTAACAGATTTATGTAAGTGAGAAACAAAACAAAAGTGGTATGGTAACAGATTTATGTAAGTGAGAAACAAAACAAAAGTAGAACGAAGTTTCGCGGAAGTAGGCCTTCAGCTGCAACAATTAAAAACAGCACAAACTTATACAGGGAGCCGCGATAGCTCAGTGGCTAGTGAACTGGACTATAATAGTGGATCCAAGATAGCTGAACTTCTGTACTGACTCAAGCAGGCTTCCATTCAAAGTAATGGTTGTTGGTTTGCTTATAACATATTTTTGATTGCTTGGGTGGTCTTGAACAATAAACTGTTTAACAAATCAACTAGGAAATTTTGCAAATCAAACTATTTATCTGTAGACTTAATCAGAGTAATGATCATTCAGAATCAGACGAGTCAAATAAGTCGATTACTGCTTTCGGCTGAACAAACAACAAACCATCCTTTTTCCAATATTCCTCTTCTTGTCGAAAGAGGAGATGACGTCATGGGACGCACCAAAATGGCAGCTTATTTACATTCGAGCTATGGACTAAGCAATGTTTCTTTGAATACCACGATATATATTATTGCAGCGAGTTGGCAGATTGTTGAAAATGTATTCAGGGGTTTGAACATAAATGTTTGTTCACAGTTCGTTAACCTTCGCTGTAGATAAAGTCGTTAAATTGATGGCTTAGTTTGTGAACTTGGTTGCTAAGGACCTAACTTGTGCAAACGGATGGCATTGGCAAGTATCATTTTGAATCTATGAAGTGGGCTCATTTTGTGTTTAACTCAAAAGCATATGTGCTTTTTAACCAACGACTTTTGGGGGGGGGGGGACTCAATGAAGATATCCCCGATGGAAGAATAAATTGTACTATTTGTCCCATAAGTGATTCGTTTCCAGAGGTTTATGATGTTTACATAACAAAACAAAGCAGTTTTGTCATTGCAAGTGAATAATGTCCACACCTATAATTGGTCAGGATTGGGTAGCAGCAGCAGCTTTATAGCTAACACTGAAAACATCACAGGATTGTGCTGTTCTGAAACAGCTATGCCATGCTACCCTAGAATTGCCTTTAATGGGATTACTGTGACCACAAACCACGCTCCATGTGTGTGCCACATATTTACACCCCAGAAAGAAATTCTGAATATAACAACATCATGTGCCTTTTGTGATATTAATTGACCACAGACCAGGAGCCTCCAGTATGATTGATACAACTGTTGCACCAAGCACTTCATCAGCAAAGCCATATCTATGGAATGTTCATCTGACATTGTTCTTGAATGATGTCCAAGATAATGAGACATCAGAATCGTGTGGCGGCAGCTACAAGAAGGGAGCGGAGAACATCATCAATTGTGTTTTTACTATATAACTACAGGTCATGTGGCTTCTGTTGGATTGGAAATAACTTACCACCCCTGTGTGTCTATATGTTTAGAATTGAGTCATCAATGATGGCCTAACATCATCAAGTGCTACGACGATCATCATTTTCGGGAGGACGTAAACTCCCATGGTATATGGTGGATAGGCGGCAGGAACCATTGAAGGCTATGTCTGAAAAGTGTTCCTTCTTGCAGTTTCCTCATATTCCAAGTCCGGCTTGTTGCAGGAGCTACTGAGTTAAGTGCTCTGTGCACACCGTGAGCTGTGTGTCTCATCCGTTTTGATCCTGCTTCGATATCCCGCTTGTTTACGATGAATGCTGATATCGTATGACGGGGAACAGTTGGCTGTGTTCACTTTCTGCGCGGTTTCGCCTTATGTCTTTTGGCGTGTGCTGAGACTGCTACGATGGGGACTACAGTTACCTTTCTTTGTTTGGGAGATGAGTTAGTAATTCGGATGATTCCACTGGCACGGGCGGTTGAGCAATTATGGATTTTAATTCGTTTGCTGTGAGACCGAGGCCTTCCATAACCAATAACCAATAACCTCACATTTTACCCAGTAGTCTTTATTTATATTTGATAGAGCCTTATTTGTAAGTGTCTCAACATCGCATAATTTGAAAGTTTTATTTGTATATGCTACGTGTCCTTTAACTTTTGCCCAAACTAGTTCTATAGGATTTAAGTGTGCATGATATGGAGGTAGTCTCAAACATCTATGGCCATGTTCTTGAATTAACTTGTCTATTTTAAATATCTTTGTACGTTGTGTCTGTTTTACAAGGCTAAGCAATTCGGGTTTCAAGTAGCTGTCGTTAACTTGTATGTGTTCTTTTATGAGCCACGTTTTGATTGCATCTTTTGTACTTGATGATGTTGGGATTCTATCTTCTACGTTAACTACGTTATGGTATGAAGCATTGTCCATTATCAGACAAGAAGGTCGATCTAATATTGGAAGGATACTTTTCTCGATCCAGTCTTTAAATATGTGCCCATTCATTTCGGAGTGGTAGTCTCTATTGTATATGGATTTTGAAATGAAAACGAGATGAGCATTCTGCAACAACCCATTATGTCTGCTACCTGCATGTGCAACTATCAAACGTTGCCCTTTACTGCTTGGTACTGATCTTTTAATACTTCCATCTGCTAACTGCCATTCCTTTTCATTTGTATGATGAGCGTTGATCCAAGTTTCATCTAAATAAACAATATCATAATCATTTTCGCGCATTTCCTTCACTTCACGTAAATACTTGCTTCTAAGAGCTACTAGATGTGGCTTCTCACAAATAATGTTTTTTCCACCAGCATACTTTCTAAAGGTGAAGCCTGCACTTCTTAATATTTTCCATAATGAAGTTTTTGATATTTCAATGTCGTTGTTAGTTTTCAGCCAAAGCTTCAACTTTCTAAGTGTCACTTCTTCGTTTATATCAAACATTCGACAGATTTCTCTTTTTACTAGGTCCTTATCAAAACTGTCTAACGTTTCTTTCCTTCCTTGCTTTCTTGCATTTGTTGGCAATAAATATCCGCTTCCTTTAACTATTCGATCAAATGAACGTTTACACAAACCTAAAATATGCATTGTTCTCTTCTCAGGGTTTGATAAAGAACAATAAAGATGTCCCTTTTTACGCTCTCTGCAGAAGTATTGATAAATCTTTATAGCAATGTTATGTTCAGTAAAATATTTTGCCTTTATATTCATTCTCACATAGACTTGCAGAAGATAATATGGATAGTGCCGCCTCCTTTCTGTAAATATTGAGATTTGCCTCTGAATTATGACTCGAACTCGAGTCTACGGCCGTGATTTTGACGTCACATAATTTCCGGTTTCGGCTAAAATGTCATTTTGTGCTAAACGGGAAATTTCATATGTAACATTTCTTTATAAAAATTTATAGTGGAAACATAACTATTTTAGGACGGTGCGCATTCAGCCGTGAAAGTCATGCCTATATGTTAAAGAATCAGCTGTGAGATGTAAGCATCTACATAATCCCGCCGGTGTTTATAATATCGATTAACTTTTTTTAAATATAGGTTAAATAAGGCATCTTTGAAACTGGATCACATTTCTTTGATAAAAAAATATTTTTATAGCGACATTAGTATTCTAAACCTAACTTCAAAAGATCAATGCAAATGAACAATAAGTTTTTGAAAAAAATAAATTAATGTCTAGGCAAACGAATCTGAACGGACTATAGTGCTAGGTGTAGATGTCTGGTTCGTTGTGTCGCTAGTTTACGATCATCATCATCAATTACCATGCCTGCTGGCGTAGGTGATCATGTCTCTCCACAACTTTCGATCTCGACAGTTATTTATCATTTCTGTTGTTGACCTTCTGCCAAGCCATTCTCTTAAGCTGTCTGGTATCTTTTCTCTTTGCTTCCCTCCAACTCTTCGTCCCTCAATTTTCCCAGTTGTCACATGTTCTATTTTCCGATAAAGCTTACGAAATATGCATTTCTCTGGTCGGCACATTTGTATTAGCAATGATTTGTTTAAAGTATTGAATGGGGAGACACACACTGCAGAAGCCAACTGAGAGTATTACACAACAGGCCCTTTTTTGGAATCCCCAGGGGAAAAGACAAAGAGGAAGACTACGAAATCCTTGGAGAAGACAGACTGAAGCAGAGGTGAAGATGATGGGAAGACATAGAACGATCTTAAAAGAATGGCAAGAAACAGATCGATTTTGAAAGTGTTTGTTGAAGACCTATGCTCCACAGGGAGCTGAAAGACGGAAGAAGAATTGTATGGGGAGTGGCCATTTTGATTTCCTCTCTGCGACTCTTAACTGGCAGGTGTTGTTCAACATGGGCAGAGTATACACGGGATCTCCTCCTTGTCTGTTAATCTTGAAATCTGGTGTTTTTTTTGCGGAGGACATTGTTTTCCAACCTATATTTTGACACGTATGTTCTTGCAATAAGTTTGTTGGTTTAGGCTTCATTAAACATGTTGTTTATGTTCTATTTCTGTTCTTAAGGTGGCGTAGATGTCTTCTATCACAAGTTTACGACATTGTCACGATATTTGAGCCTTAAGGCACATCACTACCGTCATCGTTTTGGTGCATTTTCTAAAATCGAGACCTGTGTCATTTTGGGCCAATTCTTTTTGACTTTTAACTGCAACGGGTTCTTCAGCGCGTGCAGAATGTAGCATGGAACGTCATGGTTTTCGTCGCTATCCGATAGGGCTAGACATCCGATCTCACTATCTGAAAACCAGGGAAGGGTAGAGCCACAGAGAAATCACGGGTTTTAAGAGAAAATCCTCACCGCATATGGCGGGATTCGAATCCGGACCATCATGTCCAGAGGTCAACACCTTACCTCTAGACCACTCAGCTACGACCTTTGCTCCGTGGTTAATGCCAAGAAAACACAACCTACAGTCCTGCGACCATCTGAGTCGTCTTTTAATGACAAAATATTTCTTTTACCGTTTACAGAATTTGTAAGGTAAAGTAAAGGTAAAGTACGAGACTTGAATCGGCGTCTCAGCACGTGTGTTTTCCCCCATATGTGCTCGGCCATCTATCCAGAAGTGTTCGGAGACTTCTGGATAGTGTCGCTTCAAGTATCGAAACTCACGATGTGAGGCGGCATCCCTCACCTTCCCAGAGTACTACCTTGGTACCCATTTCTGCCAGCGGCTGGGTCGACCGCGAGGTTATTTTGTATCCAACCAAGAGTACAACTCACACTGCTGCATCCAGCGGGAATCGAACACGGGTTGCCCGAACGCCGGTAGCCCAGTGGGGTGATTACCCTAATTAGGATACCGAGGCCTCCCCAGGGAGAAAGTGTGCATCTGAATAACATCTGTTTGCTAAATTTGGCATTAATGACTAGAATAAACAAATATTAGAGGACTAAAAGGAGAAGTAAAGAGATGAGATTATATATATATAATATTGCTTGTATTGTTAGAATCATCATTACTGTTCACCGGGAGAATCCATAGGTGCTCTGATATACCCCTCAAGAATCTCAAGAAGATCAGAGTGGACCCCCGACCCATCTGCACGAACTACGTAGAACGGCCTAAGATCTAGGGTATGGGTATGTTTTTTTTTGGCTGACAGATTTTGTCCAGAAATCACATTTTATGACCTACTCTTTTTTTGTTTGTTTGTTTGTTTTAACCACCAAGTATTCCTTAACAAGCGCGAGTGCACACGGGACCTTTTGTTTATTGCCGTTATCAGAGAGGGCCAGAGATCGGGTTTCAGTATCAAATAGATCAGCGGAGGAAAACGTTATGAAACCACAGATTAAATTTTTCCCAATTAAACAAAAAAAATACCAGCCAGTTGTCGGCTTTGAGCCCATGACCTTCCTGTCCAGAGGACGACGTCGTACCTCTAGACCAGTGTTTCTCAACCAGGGCCCTATATGGCCTCCGGTGGGCAACATGATTTCTCAGGGGACCACATGGTTTTTTAGGGGACCACATGATTCTTTAGTGGGTCACATGGTTTTTCAGGGGGCCACATGAATCTTTTGGAGGTCACATGATTTTTCAGGTGGCCACATGGTTTTTCAGGGGGCCACATGATTCTTTAGTGGGTCGCATGATTGTTCAGGGGGCCACATGATTCTTTAGTGGGTCGCATGATTGTTCAGGAGGCCACAGGTAAAACTAGCGCAATAGGCAGGATGACCATGGAACGAGACAGGAGTGGTGGGGAGCCCATGGAACGAGACAGGAGTGGTGAGGAGACCATGGAGCGAGACAGGAGTGGTGAGGAGACCATGGAGCGAGACAGGAGTGGTGGGGAGCCCATGGAACGAGACAGGAGTGGTGAGGAGACCATGGAGCGAGACAGGAGTGGTGGGGAGCCCATGGAACGAGGCAGGAGTGGTGGGGAGACCATGGAACGAGACAGGAGTGGTGGGGAGACCATGGAACGAGACAGGAGTGGTGGGGAGACCATGGAACGAGACAGAAGTGGTGGGGAGACCATGGAACGAGACAGGAGTGGTGGGGAGACCATGGAACGAGACAGGAGTGGTGGGGAGACGATGGAACGAGACAGGAGTGGTGGGGAGACCATGGAACGAGACAGGAGTGGTGGGGAGCCCATGGAACGAGACAGGAGTGGTGGGGAGACCATGGAACGAGACAGGAGTGGTGGGGAGACCATGGAACGAGACAGGAGTGGTGGGGAGCCCATGGAACGAGACAGGAGTGGTGGGGAGACCATGGAACGAGACAGGAGTGGTGGGGAGACCATAGAACGAGACAGGAGTGGTGGGGAGCCCATAGAACGAGACAGGAGTGGTGGGGAGCCCATGGAACGAGACAGGAGTGGTGGGGAGACCATGGAACGAGACAGGAGTGGTCGGGAGCCCATGGAACGAGACAGGAGTGGTGGGGAGCCCATGGAACGAGACAGGAGTGGTGGGGAGCCCATTGAACGAGACAGGAGTGGTGGGGAGACCATGGAACGAGACAGGAGTGGTGGGGAGACCATCGAACGAGACAGGAGTGGTGGGGAGACCATGGAACGAGACAGGAGTGGTGGAGAGACCATGGAACGAGACAGGAGTGGTGGGGAGCCCATGGAACGAGACAGGAGTGGTGGGGAGACCATGGAACGAGACAGGAGTGGTGGGGAGACCATGGAACGAGACAGGAGTGGTGGGGAGCCCATGGAACGAGACAGGAGTGGTGGGGAGACCATGGAACGAGACAGGAGTGGTGGGGAGACCATGGAACGAGACAGGAGTGGTGGGGAGACCATGGAACGAGAAAGGAGTGGTGGGGAGACCATGGAACGAGACAGGAGTGGTGGGGAGACCATGGAACGAGACAGGAGTGGTGGGGAGACCATGGAACGAGACAGGAGTGGTGGGGAGCCCATGGAACGAGACAGGAGTGGTGGGGAGACCATGGAACGAGACAGGAGTGGTGGGGAGACCATGGAACGAGACAGGAGTGGTGGGGAGCCCATGGAACGAGACAGGAGTGGTGGGAGACCATGGAACGAGACAGGGGTGGTGGGGAGACCATGGAACGAGACAGGAGTGGTGGGGAGCCCATGGAACGAGACAGGAGTGGTGGGGAGCCCATGGAACGAGACAGGAGTGGTGGGGAGACCATGGAACGAGACAGGAGTGGTGGGGAGCCCATGGAACGAGACTGGAGTGGTGGGGAGCCCATGGAACGAGACAGGAGTGGTGGGGAGCCCATGGAACGAGACAGGAGTGGTGGGGAGCCCATTGAACGAGACAGGAGTGGTGGGGAGCCCATGGAACGAGACTAGGTGGCCATGTACAGGAATGCTAGATTTGTAGAACACAACGCTCAGATATAATTTTTACCACTCAACGAATTATTTCTTTAGCGGCCCATATAAAGGAAGCACACATCAGAATAAGTTTGTGGACTTAAAAGTGACCATCCTTTATGGTCAGATCGCCTTTCATGTCTGCGGCAACATTAATTTTCCAGCCCTATTTTTTTTTTTCCCCCATGTCCACACGAGTACTGCCCATTCTCGCCGAACTCTTCTCTCCAGTCTTTTACAACATTGTGTGTTGACGAACTCTTCTCTCTTGTCTTTTACAACATTGTGTGTTGACGAACTCTTCTCTCTTGTCTTTTACAACAATGTGTGTTGACGAACTCTTCTCTCTTGTCTTTTACAACAATGTGTGTTGACGAACTCTTCTCTCTTGTCTTTTACAACATTGTGTGTTGACGAACTTTTCTCTCTAGTCTTTTACAACATTGTGTGTTGACGAACTTTTCTCTCTAGTCTTTTACAACAATGTGTGTTGACGAACTTTTCTCTCTTGTCTTTTACAACATTGTGTGTTGACGAACTCTTCTCTCTAGTCTTTAACAACATTGTGTGTTGACGAACTCTTCTCTCTTGTCTTTTACAACATTGTGTGTTGACGAACTCTTCTCTCTAGTCTACAAGAATGTGTGTTGACGAACTCTTCTATCTAGTCAACAACAATGTGTGTTGACGAACTCTTCTCTCTAGTCAACAACAATGTGTGTTGACGAACTCTTCTCTCTAGTCTACAACAATGTGTGTCGACGAACTCATCTATCTAGTCTTTAACAACAAAGTGTGTTGACGAACTCTTCTCTCTAGTCTTTTACAACAATGTGTGTTGACGATCTCTTGTCTTTTACAACAATGTGTGTTGACGAACTCTTCTCTCTAGTCTTTTACAACAATGTGTGTTGACGAACTCTTCTCTCTTTTCTTTTACAACATTGTGTGTTGACGAACTCTTCTCTCTAGTCTTTTACAACAATGTGTGTTGACGAACTCTTCTCTCTTGTCTTTTATAACAATGTGTGTTGACGAACTCTTCTCTCTAGTCTTTTACAACAATGTGTGTTGACGAACTCTTCTCTCTAGTCTACAACAATGTGTGTGGACGAACTCTTCTCTCTAGTCTATAACAATGTGTGTTGACGAACTCTTCTCTCTAATCTTTTACAACAATGTGTGTTGACGAACTCTTCTCTCTAGTCTTTTACAACAATGTGTGTTGACGAACTCTTCAAAGAAGTATAAAATAGACTTACAAGTTTCTTGTTAACCGGAGTATTCAAGAACACAACTTTTCTTAGTCCTTCCACACCTGCTATCTTTAATTTCTCAGCATCGTAAAAATATATCGTGATCGACACAACCCTTGATTTGTATGTTTATAAATATATAGTAATATATTTTGTAAATAGAAAATGTTATTATAGCATTATGGGCTTTAAATAAATATAGATAATTATATGTTTTATAATGGCATAATTTTTCATTGCTTTTGTTTGGGAAGTCCTGACGCTGACTAATTTATTAAAAGTGATTTGTATAATTCTGCAGCTGTATATATATTTGTACAATTTCCTTCCTGTCGTTTACTGGATGACTACTAAACGAAATGATTGGCCCCTTCGTTATTTGTCTTTAGAAGGGCGTGAAGGGGGTGTAGGTGAGTTGTGTTATAGTTTAATTACATCTCATGGCGACTTCCGACTACAGCTCGTTACTTTTTAGCGCTGGGTTGTCTTCCCTCTTCGATCCCTAATCGCTTGGTTAGATTAAACTGGTTAGTCTGTTTCTGGAGGCACTGCGAAGAGGTGGATTAGGGTCTAGACGGTTCTGGTTCATCAATCTGACGCAAGCCATCATCAATCTGTCACTGACAGCTTCCAGCTCTGCTGCTGCAAGACGTCTTAACCTCAATCTGTACAACTAGCCTCCATCTGTACAACCAGCCTCCATCTGTACAACTTGCCTCCATCTGTACAACTTGCCTCCATCTGTACAACTTGCCTCCATCTGTACAACTTGCCTCCATCTGTACAACTAGCCTCCATCTGTACAACTTGCCTCCATCTGAACAACTAGCCTCCATCTGAACAACCAGCCTCCATCTGTACAACTTGCCTCCATCTGTACAACTTGCCTCCATCTGTACAACTTGCCTCCATCTGAACAACTAGCCTCCATCTGTACAACTTGCCTCCATCTGTACAACTTGCCTCCATCTGTACAACTTGCCTCCATCTGAACAACTTGCCTCCATCTGAACAACTAGCCTCCATCTGTACAACCTGCCTCCATCTGTACAACCTGCCTCCATCTGTACAAACTGCCTCCATCTGTACAAACTGCCTCCATCTGTACAACTTGCCTCTATCTGTTTCATTGTTCCTCCCCGAATCTCACTTCATAATTTCCTGCAACAATCACGGGTACCTCGACACAGAAGAAATGTCGGCAAAACTCAGTCGAGTATCTAAACTACGGATTTATACCGTCACTGAAAGACCACACAAAACCCATGCTCCTAATCTACGATCTTACACTTTACATTGAAAGTATGCGACCACACGAATTTTGAAGCGTCCAATAAGACACAAAGGACACATTACTGGAATAATTTCTCTTGTGGATATAAATGCAGAAGCTAGACGAACAGTGACACAAAAATTATTGAATGTTCGTTCAGTAATTTACCAATTTTAATGAAAAAGGGTTAATCTTCTTCCTCTTCCACCCTTCAATCCCCTGTGGAGCATATGTCCTCAACTAACACTTTCCAAACCGCTCTGTTTCTTATAATTCTTTAAGATCATTCCATGCCCTCCCAGTCGTCTTCATCTCTGCTTCCATCTGTCTTCTCTAAGAATATTTTATTTTCCCTCTAAGTATTTTTCAAGATTTAAACGCTCCTTGTAAAATATACAAGATTATACACAAAGAAGGACAACCATGCACAACAATAAAGCATTCCTTGATATACCCAGCTGAATCTATTGTTTTTACAACCGTCATAGTTGAAGCTATCATGTAACTGTTTTGTGAATATTGTTTAATATATGTAAACACGATCTATCTGGTAAAAATAGAAGTCTTAAAAATAGATAATTATCTTTTACATAAAAGGACAGGTGGGCATGGAAAGAAAAAAAAGGTTGGAAAACTCTGCTCTATAGTAACCTGTCGCACCCGTGTGTGAGTGTGTGTGTGTGCGTGTGTGTATATATACATACATATATATACATGTATATATATATATATATATATATATATATATATAAAATGTGTGGTTGCGAATAATAAAACCATAGTTTTACTATTGAGTGAAACATTTTGAAATATAATCACATGTACATGTTCTGTCCTAAATTTACTATCCTTTGGTTAGGCAGCTCGAAGACTGAAGTTGAAAGTAGTATGTATAGAAGAATGTGTGAAGGGAGGTAGAGAGAATGGGAACGAGAGAGAGAGAAAGAAAAGCGATGAAGGGAATGGCCAGGTCTAGACGATCACCTGAGACAGGTAATGTGATCAAAGGATTCAGTGTAAACAAATACAAGCCATTATTTGCTCATGAAGTAAACGAAACATCTCTTTTGGAGTTCTTTAATATCATGTATCATTAAAAAGACTAAAATTATGATCATCAACAAAGAAAATACTCAAAACCTACAAGTGGATATCAAAGTTGAAGGAATGGACTTTGAGACATATCAGAGCTACAACTACTTTGGACATACTATAACCAGTGATGGAAAACGTAAAACTGAAATAAACAAAAGAATAGGAATGGCAAAAAGTAATTTTATTGCGTGAAAAATATAATATCAAAACAAAAAACAGCAGGGTTAAAACTAAGAATAGCAAAATGTTACATCTTCTCAATATTCCTGTATGGTGCAGAAACAAGGAAATGACAAGAAAAATTAACAGAAAATTGAAGTCTTTGAAATGTGGATTTATAGAAGTATAGGAAGAATTGGATTTGACAGAAAAGAAGACAAACAGTGAAGTCTTAAAACAACTAAAAATGGAAAGAGAAATACTAAACACAATTCAAACAAGACAGATAACATTTTGGGGACATATTGAAAGACACAGTAGCCTGTTAAAAGTAATCTCGGAAGGGAAAATACAAGGTAAAAGAGGCAGAGGCCGACCAAGACTAACCAGGACGAGTAACATCAAAAGATGAACAAGTCAGCCTATGACAACCTGCACCATCAAAGCAAGAGACAGAGCAGAATGGCGCTCCATGGTAGCCAACCTTCGTTGCGGAGACGGCATGATAACGGTATGATCATCATAATTGGGGCATCGTATACACTTTTTGGAATATCGCAAACAGAAAATAGATTAGAGTACCATGCCACTGCCCGTGTAGTAATGACAATGCCCGTGTAGTAATGACGCTGCCCGTGTAGTAATGACACTACCCGTGTAGTAAAGACACTGCCCGTGTAGTAATGACACTGCCCGTGTAGTAATGACACTGCCCGTGTAGTAATGACGCTGCCCGTGTAGTAATGACACTGCCCAACTACTGTAGTGTTGGTCCTGCTTTCAAGAACAGGAACCTGTATTGTTCTGCTTAATGCAATAATGCAGAGCTGAGAAATATCAAAGAGATCAAATTAGCTATAATTACGCAGACAATTTACAGCACCCCAATGAGAAAATTGGAACAAAAGGGGAAAAAAGGCAAAAGTAATATAATCAATTTGGATAAGAGCTAAAAAAAAAAATGCATGATGAACAATACAAAATGGAAAAAAAAAACGAACAAAATCGGAAATGAAGAAAGAAAGACTGTCACTGAAAGAGTGAGTTGATATGGCTATTAAAAACTAACCGACAGCAAACTATGTCGCCCCTGGACGCTGAAAGTCAAAGGAGGAAGGAAAGAAGAAGACGAAGAAGCTGACAAAGAAAAAAAAAAGAAGAAACTTATAATGAGGTCAGCAAGAAAAGCAACGAAACTGGATTATAAATAAATGTTCGGAAAGACTAAAACTATTAAGATATCTTAAAACTTCACCTCTTAGTCGACATTGTTATTAAACAAAATGAAAAAAAAAAAAATTAAAAGAATTAAATTTTTTAAAAATTCAGAAAAAGATGTCACCTAAATGCAATATGCGCGTATATGCAAATGGTAAAAAATGCTCAAGCAAGTAGATTGTTTTAAATATTTGGAAACGCTGTTAACATTAGAAGGAAGATGTCTTGAGTATGTAAACATTAGAGGGAATATGTCTTATGGATGTAAAAAATAGAGGATTATATTTTATGGAGGTAAACATTAAAGGAAAGATGTCTTATGGAGGTTAACATTAGAGGGTAAATGTCTCATGGAGGTTAACATTCGAGGGTAAATGTCTCATGGAGGTTAACATTAGAGGGAAAGTATCTATGGAGTGTTAACATTAGAGGGAAAGTGTCTTATGGAGGTTAACATTAGAGGGAAAGTGTCTTATGGAGGTTAACATTAGAGGGAAAGTGTCTTATGGAGGTAAACATTAGAGGGAAAGTGTCTTATGGAGGTTAACATTAGAGGGAAAGTGTCTTATGGAGGTTAACATTAGAGGGAAAGTGTCTTATGGAGGTTAACATTACAGGGAAAGTGTCTTATGGAGGTAAACATTAGAGGGAAGGTGTCTTATGGAGGTTAACATTACAGGGAAAGTGTCTTATGGAGGTAAACATTAGAGGGAAAGTGTCTTATGGAGGTTAACATTAGAGGGAAAGTGTCTTATGGAGGTTAACATTAGAGGTAAAGTGTCTTATGGAGGTTAACATTAGAGGGAAAGTGTCTTATGGAGGTAAACATTAGAGGGAAAGTGTCTTATGGAGGTTAACATTAGAGGGAAAGTGTCTTATGGAGGTTAACATTAGAGGTAAAGTGTCTTATGGAGGTTAACATTAGAGGGAAAGTGTCTTATGGAGGTAATCATTCAAATTGCACAGGCCAAGAACATTTTAAAATAAAAAGGCAGCGCAGATGTGTAGGGCATATATTGAGAAGCTGCGGGCTGAAATAACGTGTTAACGAAAGGATAAATTGAATGTAGGTGAGACACAGTCTTCTTCCTTTCAACCCTCTGTAAAGCATATGACTTCAACAAACACTGTTTGGTGGGGAATAGGGAGGACGAGTCTAGAGGTAAGATGGCGGCTCAGATATACCAGAATATCATCAGCAAAAGTCATAGTTCTTTCCTTCCCATCCAGCTGTTGTTCCGTGTTCGTTATTGTGTACACGTTAAATAGAACTGGTGACAATGGGGAGCCTTGTGGCAGCCCTGGACAGATGGATGTTGGCTCGGAAGACCAACTTCCACATCTGAGTATCACCTTCCTCTGAAACAGTGCCGCGGTGATCCATCTAATGAGAATGGGGTGCACCGCCAGTTTAAGGAGCATATGCATGAGATATTCAAATGGTACCCTGTTGTATGCATCCGCCAGATCTATAGCAGCAGCACATGTCTCCTCTCGTCTGTGGAGGCCTTCGAAGACGTCATAGGCAAAGACTGCCGCATTGAGCCATGTCTCTTTGTTATATCTATAACCTCCGAGTGTGGGTGGGAATACACGTTTCTGTTCAAGGTGACAGGTAAGGACACGGAACTATTTTCTCCAGCAGCCTGCCCGCAGTGTTCTGCATTGTGATGATTCTGTAGGCACTGATCTGAGAATGGTCCTTGTTTGGCTTCGGTAGCGGTTGTAAGTAGCTGTGTAGCCACTCCTCCTTAATCTGGCCACTCCGAATACTGGCATTAAACTCATTGGCCAGTGTTGTCAAGTCGTCGTCAGCTAAATCGCTTATGTCATCGTACCGAACGCCATCTGGACCAGGAGCAGTGTTGTGTGACCTTTTAAGTGTCGTGCAAATGATATCGGTTGTGATTGTGAGATCTTCTTCCAGCCCTACATCCTTACACAATTTTGACAGCGATCCCCGTATCCTCATTCTTACAGCCTCATTTCTTTGGTCCGTCTGCTCAATGTAGCAGGCAAGCAGGGCCTTCCCTTTGCTCTCATCAGATTTGTGTCATATCCGGCCTGTGCTCTGAAAGTCTGGTATGCCTATGTGAAGGCGCCAGAATGTAAATAGCGATTTTTTCTGAGCACTCTTTTTTACAGAAGTCATCCCATTTTTCACCCTTAGCCTGCTTAACTCATAGTTTAAAGTGCATCATTTTTTGGTCGACCTCTACTTTCAGAAACTTTAAGAGCTCAGGTCGTGGTCTTCCATTTCTTCTGGCTTTCTGTCATGTCTTGGCCGTTTGTCTCTTGCTCCGCCAAGCTTCCTCGACTTATACGTTCCACTAGAGTGGCTGCATCCATCTCTCCTGCCCCTACGAGGGGCGCTCTGTTTCCTATGTCTGATTTTGCTAATGACGTCCTGGTCTGTTTTCTCGTAATGGAATGTGAGGAGCTTTCTTTTCTGGCTTCTATTTCTGCTTTTATCAATTAGGAGGACACATGGATCACTTCCGTGGAACCCCAGTGCTCTCCACCTGCAAACCGGTGCGAAGGTGGAAGACACCAGTGCCAGGTCTATGACACTATCAGAGTCCCCTGTTCGAGTGGCCATTCTTGTTGCCCTTCCATCATTCAAGCACACTAAATCGGCTGACACTAGTGCGTTCTCTAGGTCTTCTCCCTGCTTGCTGGTTATGACGTTATCCCACTGGTTTGCTCTAGCATTAAATTCTCCGCAGAAAATGACGTTCTCTTCATCGAACTCGAAGAGATTCAGCCATTGTTGTGTGTTCACCTTCCCATTACAGGCATACACATTTACAATCACGAAATGAACTGGGGTTTGCACCCTAACCGCATGTACCTGCAATTCTGCATTGTCCCACGCAGACATATCAACCTCACTTGCCACCATATTGTTGCGCACATGAATGGCCTGCCCAAGGTGTCGCCTATTGTAGAAACAATGACATCCAGGAGTACTTACTGTCCTGTCACCAAGAAGTGTTTCTTGCAAAACCTTACCTGTTTTAATATTGTTCCTCCACTACGAGAAAACAGACCAGGACGTCATTACCAAAATCAGACATAGGAAACAGAGCGCCCCTCTTTACCTGTTTTAATATTGTTCCACTTGTCTTTATTATGCATTGCAGTAATGTCTTTTTTCTTTGCTGCTACCACTTTATATAATACTTCCTTTAATAACAATTATTTTAAACTATATTTTTTTAAAAGAAATAATTAATTTAACATTTTATTTACCCACAGAGCGTCAATGTGTTAAAACGATGGACTGTCTGACACCGTCACCCTGTGATTTTACAAGTAATCGATTCCGATTCACCTCAAGCTCAATCGATTCCGCCTCCAAACTATCTGTGGACACACTAGGCCACGTCTCTCCACTGGAAACACTCAAAAGCCACAGCAACACAAGCACAGTCTCCAAGAGTTATCTAAAAAACAACAACAATAAAGCCACCAGGAAACAGTGTGCGAGTATAAGCAGCAGCGGACAGAGAAGCAATAACAGTAGCGGTGATAGCAGTATCGGCTCTAGTGTCAATAGCGTGTTTTACCGATCAAAAGACGCAGTAGGGAATGATTATATTCGGGGGCCCTTAAAGGGTGCTAAAATTAAAACTTCTCAGCGACTGTGCCCTAATGGATCAGCTAAAAGCAACGACGTCACTTCCTGTTTGTCGCTAAAGTCAAAAGCTCAGTGTGAAGAGGTGACCTATACGATGTCCGACGAATTGGACGACGCTTCTAACCAGGTTGTGTTTCTTCCTCCACCTCCGACGGACATTGATTCAGACAACGACAGTGTCGGTAGATGCGACGTTGGGGGGCCCTGCTCTTCACGTCATCACGAGTGGAGAAGTTCTGGAGAACTGAGCAAGTCTCCGACATACCGTGGAATGAATCAAGGCAACAGTAAATGTCTGTGCTGTATGCTGTTGGTGTTTGTCCTGTCTACGGTCGGGCTGTCGGCTGTTCTTGTGCTCCTCTACCTGGGGAAGCTGCAACTTGCCCCTCTCCCAAACCTCAACACTTACGCCGAGGGAGAGCGAGCGCTGACTGTTGAAGGACCCTTAACAAGAGAAGTAAGTATTAATTCCTGATTAACATTACAAGCTTTGAATACTTGGACAACGCCTTTATTTACTTTGATCTCGTTCCGTAAACAGGTCGTGTTACATTCTCAGATAGGTTGTGTTACATTCTCAGATAGGTCGTGTTACATTCTCAGATAGGTTGTGTTACATTCTCAGAGAGGTTGTTCTCAGGTTGTGTTAAATTCCTAAATAAGTCGTGTTACATTCTGAGATTGGTCGTGTTAAATTATCAGATAGCTCGTGTTAAATTCTCAGATAGGTCGTGTTAAATTCTCAGATAGCTCGTGTTAAATCCTCAAAACCGTTGCACTTTTTTGAACCATTCGAGTACCTTAAGCACCACCTACCTGTGGCTCCATTTCTGATTCATCTTAAACACTTCACTCAAATATAAAGACATTCCATCTCGCAGGGATACATTTGGAACTAAGTTTTCTACTTTAAAGATGAATGTATTCTGGAACGATTTGGAAGTTTTGACGGTAAGGTGACATCACCAGGTCGCATTTCCTTTGCAGAAAGTTACAATCACCACAACCCGTCTGGAAGAATCTCTGTCTCTAGCCAGATCTCGCACAGATCGTTGCATTCACTACTAATAGATAGGCTTAAATATCGACAGGGATAAAACCTACTACAACACAACGACATCTATTGACCTCGCATTGTGCCTGAGAAGTAGGTAGACCACTTCTCCAATCAGCGTCCTGGTTGCCATGAGATTAGTGGTTCAACTAATAAAATAGCTTTATCTCCTTCTTTGTCGTAACATATCGAGATATTGACCAACATAAGGTACATTTTTTTATACTTCATTAAATCATTGCGATACCTCTATATACAAGAAACTTAAGAATTGTTAATTAACAGGAAACCATGCAGTTTTTATAACTTACATTACAAATAAACTAAAATATTACGATAATTTAGGGCAATAATTGAATAAACCTTTTCCCGTGGTGTAAATTGCAGTAATTTTATATGTTGGAAACTAGTGAGTTAAAGGTCAGCCAAAAAGTTCGGTCTTACGTCCTGGTCTCATGTTTGAAAACAACAATATACCGCTGCATTGTAAATGAGTTTCATTTTTTGTTCTGTCGAAGAGACATGTGATCTTGACTTGCAGTCGGTGGTAGTTTAGTTTTGTTGCCGGTTATAGGATTCTTCTCAGCTTGTCTTCCTGTTTTTCCCTTGTTATATTTTCGATGTTTGCTCCTTTCTAAATACACTATCACAGACAAAACACTATATACAACAGCAACAAAGCCGACTATCACAGACAACGCAATCTAAACAACAGCAACACAACCGACTACCACAGAAAAAACACTATATACAACAGCAACAAAGCCGACTATCACAGACAAAACACTATATACAACAGCAACAAAGCCGACTATCACAGACAAAACACTATATACAACAGCAACAAAGCCGACTATCACAGACAAAACACTATATACAACAGCAACACAACCGACTACCACAGACAACACAATCTAAACAACAGCAACACAACCGAGGGACCCTGCAACTTTTGCTCGCGAGATAGTCTGCCAAGAGCTACCATCTCACAGATAAAGGAAATATATAATTATCTATTATCGGGGCTGGATGGTCTAGGGGTAAGACGTCGGCCTTTAGGCAAGAAGGTCCTGGTTTGATTCCCACAACAGGCGGCGAAAAAAAAATATAATCGAAACCACTGCTTCACCCTCCCCTGGTCTCTGAGTAGTAAGATCTGATGTCTAGCTCTCTCTGAGTAGTGAGATCTGATGTCTAGCTCTCTCTGAGTAGTGAGATCTGATGTCTAGCTCTCTCTGAGTAGTGAGATCTGATGTCTAGCTCTCTCTGAGTAGTGAGATCTGATGTCTAGCTCTCTCGGAAAATGGCCAAGAGCAGGAGTCCCCTTGTGTATTCAGCTTGCGTTAAAGAACTCTTCACAGTTGGAAACAGAAACGAGTAGGTAAAAAAAATGGCCGCCGTACGGGCAAAATTAATAGAAAGAATCTGCCCAAAACGTTAACACTCTCGACGATAAAAATATGAGAGTACTAGTGAATTTGGAGAATGTCTGCCTGTACGGCGAGGGACACTTGAGCACACGGCTACCGGTGGGAAAAATATGAATTCTTCACGCAAAATTCAATCCCTCGAGACGTCCTTAGAGATATAAAACCGGCGAACACAAACAATAACAAAGATTACCTTTTATTAACACATGACAAGGCGTGACCTTAGAGATATAAAACCGGCGAACACAAACAATAACAAAGATTACCTTTCATTAACACATGACAAGGCGTGACCTTAGAGATATAAAACCGGCGAACACAAACAATAACAAAGATTACCTTTTTTTAACACGTGACAAGGCATTCCTTAGATCATATTTTTTAAAATGCTAGTTCGGATACAATTATCACCTTCTTAAGCTGCTTATTATTTTCCAGTTTTAAACTCAGTTATAGTGGTTTTTGTCCGACTACAATTTAATATGATTATTATAAAGAGACACGGTTAGCGGGGTAGAGTTCTGCCCTACCAAAGGAGGAGTAAGACGTCTCCTTTCCTCCGCTAGTCTTCGGGACACCCCTGGGCAAGGTGGAGCTCCCTTTTAACCCCCCTATCAGGGTTATGTGAAGCCATTGGAGCAGGTGGTGGATGGTGTTGTGGGAGAAGCCGACAAGTAGTGTCGGTTATAGTCCCCACACCGCGATGGCAGGCAGAGGATCTCATGTATAGAGACAATGGCTGCGATCTCTGACTAGTACAGTCACTGCCAAGAAGGAAAGGAATGGCAAACTACCTTCTTAAATTGCCTGGAATAATCATGACAAATCACAACCTTCTATTTACAGCTAACGACGTTAATGGGGACTTCACATAAAAAGACCAATGAGGAAGTTCTCAAAGAGGCCAACACAAAAAGGGAGCTCTTTAAAAACATCAGAAAGAAGAAATCAACATTTTTCGGGCACATCATGAGAAGAGGAAAGTTGGAATACTTGGTTGCAACTGGCAAAATAAAAAGAAAGAGAGATCGCGGGTGACAAAGAGAAAAAATACTGGATAGCTTGGTGTCATGGCATGGAAAACAGTCAACAACAGAACTGATACGATGCACTGTAGATAGAACATTGTGGAGGGACATGATTACCTACGCCAACCGGTATGGCACATGATGATGATGATAAAGAGAAACTTCTCACAGCGAGAACATGCAGTATGTATGTGGTTACAAGTTATGACAACACACAGACAAGTACAATTGTTAGCTGAAATCAACATTCATATGTTGTTCATATTTCAGTAATTAATGGTCGTAACAAAATAGATTAAACAAATGACCAATCTGAGAGCTTCACGGGACGGAGTGATCAAACAATAATATTGTGTACATTTCAAGATAAGGTTCTTCTAAACCCTCTGAATAGAAGAAACATGTATTTTATCTTCATTGAAAGATACAAATAAGTAAATGAACTAAAGCATCAATGATAAACAACTGTGATGTCCAATATGCAAAAGCTGACGGTAAAAGCAGTCGTCCAAAAGAGGAGAAAAGATGTTTGAATTAATGGAAGAGATTTGCTACAAATGGAGACTTTTTTTTTATAGGACAAGAATCGCTACACCTAATGTCCATTTGAAGTTTGATCGCCTTTCTGGTATCACAGGAATGTGTCACCACAGTGCTGGAACACCACAGTGCTGGAACACCACAGTGCTGGAACACCACAGTGCCGGAACACCACAGTGCTGGAACACCACAGTGCCGGAACACCACAGTGCTGGAACACCACAGTGCTGGAACACCACAGTGCTGGAACACCACAGTGCTGGAACACCACAGTGCTGGAACACCACAGTGCTGGAACACCACAGTGCCGGAACACCACAGTGCCGGAACACCACAGTGCCGGAACACCACAGTGCCGGAACACCACAGTGCCGGAACACCACAGTGCTGGAACACCACAGTGCTGGAACACCACAGTGCTGGAACACCACAGTGCTGGAACACCATAGTGCTTCCTGGGTAATTTCAGAAAGATAATGACGATTAATGAGAAAAAAAAAAAAACTCGATAGCTCAGGGGTTAGTGAACTGGACTACAAAGGACAAGAGGTCGGGTTCATTCCTGATCGATTGCTTCCGGGTTCACCCAGCCTTAAATGAATACCCAATTTTTTTCTGGGAAAGTAAAGAGGCACCCGTCGAAATACCGACCACATCACCTCAAAAATCATGTGCCGAAGGTCTATAAAAATTATGGTCACTAACACTATATTCCCTTTACGTTACGTGGTGTGACAGAGTTCGTTACTTTTAATGGTAAAAAAAAAAAAACAAGAAAAAAGAAACATAGAGATACATGTATCATGCAAAAACTAACGGCTTTATGCCGTTTAAGATTTCTATATAAAAAAGTGGGAGGCACTGTATCTCTTCTTTAAGTGGATCTATAGTTCATATCCGGTAGTGGTGAAGCATTGTTTCTACCCTCAGTGATTTTAATCATAAAGAAAAAACAAACAAACAAATGAAGCACGTATAAATATAGTTGGTAATCAATATCTAGGAAGAGCAAGAGGCAGACCCAGAGTAAGATAGACATTCGTCAAAGAAACGTTTCAACAACATCAATTGACAATGATTGAAGCCGTCAAAAAGCGCAAATCAGCACTTTGTATCTCCCTCGACACCAGAGCGCGTACAAGAGGAAGTGGAGAAAGAAAGAGAGAACCAGGACTTTTTATATCTCCCACGACAATTAGGAGGATAGAAGAGGAAGTGAAGAGAGAACCAGGACTTTTTATATCTCCCACGACAATTAGGATAGAAGAGGAAGTGAAGAGTGAACCAGGACTTTTTATATCTCCCACGACAATTAGGATAGAAGAGGAAGTGAAGAGAGAACCAGGACTTTTTATATCTCCCACGACAATTAGGATAGAAGAGGAAGTGAAGAGAGAACCAGGACTTTTTATATCTCCCACGACAATTAGGATAGAAGAGGAAGTGAAGAGAGAACCAGGACTTTTTATATCTCCCACGACAATTAGGATAGAAGAGGAAGTGAAGAGAGAAACAGGACTTTTTATATCTCCCACGACAATTAGGATAGAAGAGGAAGTGAAGAGAGAACCAGGACTTTTTATATCTCCCACGACAATTAGGATAGAAGAGGAAGTGAAGAGAGAACCAGGACTTTTTATATCTCCCACGACAATTAGGACAGAAGAGGAAGTGAAGAGAGAACCAGGACTTTTTATATCTCCCACGACAATTAGGACAGAAGAGGAAGTGAAGAGAGAACCAGGACTTTTTATATCTCCCACGACAATTAGGATAGAAGAGGAAGTGAAGAGAGAACCAGGACTTTTTATATCTCCCACGACAATTAGGATAGAAGAGGAAGTGAAGAGAGAACCAGGACTTTTTATATCTCCCACGACAATTAGGATAGAAGAGGAAGTGAAGAGAGAACCAGGACTTTTTATATCTCCCACGACAATTAGGATAGAAGAGGAAGTGAAGAGAGAACCAGGACTTTTTATATCTCCCACGACAATTAGGATAGAAGAGGAAGTGAAGAGAGAACCAGGACTTTTTATATCTCCCACGACAATTAGGATAGAAGAGGAAGTGAAGAGAGAACCAGGACTTTTTATATCTCCCACGACAATTAGGATAGAAGAGGAAGTGAAGAGAGAACCAGGACTTTTTATATCTCCCACGACAATTAGGATAGAAGAGGAAGTGAAGAGAGAACCAGGACTTTGTGGCTGCATCAACACCCGAACGTGAAGAAAGAAGGATAGAACGAATATCAAAGATTATCATGTACCAGAACAAGTTAATATCAGTTGGAAAACTTGATTGATGAGTTTAGCACCGAATATCAAAGATTATCATGTACCAGAACAAGTTAATATCAGTTGGAAAACTTGATTGATGAGTTTAGCACCGAATATCAAAGATTATCATGTACCAGAACAAGTTAATATCAGTTGGAAAACTTGATTGATGAGTTTAGCACCGAATATCAAAGATTATCATGTACCAGAACAAGTTAATATCAGTTGGAAAACTTGATTGATGAGTTTAGCACCGAATATCAAAGATTATCATGTACCAGAACAAGTTAATATCAGTTGGAAAACTTGATTGATGAGTTTAGCACCGAATATCAAAGATTATCATGTACCAGAACAAGTTAATATCAGTTGGAAAACTTGATTGATGAGTTTAGCACCGAATATCAAAGATTATCATGTACCAGAACAAGTTAATATTAGTTGGAAAACTTGATTGATGAGTTTAGCACCGAATATCAAAGATTATCATGTACCAGAACAAGTTAATATCAGTTGGAAAACTTGATTGATGAGTTTAGCACCGAATATCAAAGATTATCATGTACCAGAAGAAGTTAATATTAGTTGGAAAACTTGATTGATGAGTTTAGCACCGAATATCAAAGATTATCATGTACCAGAACAAGTTAATATCAGTTGGAAAACTTGATTGATGAGTTTAGCACCGAATATCAAAGATTATCATGTACCAGAACAAGTTAATATCAGTTGGAAAACTTGATTGATGAGTTTAGCACCGAATATCAAAGATTATCATGTACCAGAACAAGTTAATATCAGTTGGAAAACTTGATTGATGAGTTTAGCACCGAATATCAAAGATTATCATGTACCAGAACAAGTTAATATCAGTTGGAAAACTTGATTGATGAGTTTAGCACCGAATATCAAAGATTATCATGTACCAGAACAAGTTAATATCAGTTGGAAAACTTGATTGATGAGTTTAGCACCGAATATCAAAGATTATCATGTACCAGAACAAGTCAATATCAGTTGGAAAACTTGATTGATGAGTCTAGCACCGAATATCAAAGATTATCATGTACCAGAACAAGTTAATATTAGTTGGAAAACTTGATTGATGAGTTTAGCACCGAATATCAAAGATTATCATGTACCAGAACAAGTTAATATCAGTTGGAAAACTTGATTGATGAGTTTAGCACCGAATATCAAAGATTATCATGTACCAGAACAAGTCAATATCAGTTGGAAAACTTGATTGATGAGTTTAGCACCGAATATCAAAGATTATCATGTACCAGAACAAGTCAATATCAGTTGGAAAACTTGATTGATGAGTTTAGCACCGAATATCCCAGCTACCTTTACAGCCATATCCACGGCGGTATGAGTGGTCTAGAGGTAACACGTCGGCCTCTCGACAACATAGTTCAGGGTAGTGAGATCCGTGAAAGCATATTAGTAAGACATCTTATATTTGAACCCTTATTCTCTAACAATTTCTTCTGTCCTCACTCTTTATTCAGGATTGATTTATTCTCCGATCTGACTTACGAATTTCCATATTTAGTTACACAACAAATATTTAATTTCGCTAATACTGGTTTTGGTTAAGTATAAAATAATTCTTAACCGTAAACAAGAACATTGTTTCTATTAAAAATAAGGTAACTCTTTTACTATGAGAGATAAGGAATTCACGACCACTCACATCGTTTGTAAATCGAGAAGTTCTTAACGGGTCCAGCATTCTTCTTCTCTTTGCTTTCAGCTCCCCGTGGAGCATAGGTCTTCAACAAACACTTTCCGAGCCGTTCTGTTTCCTAGCCACTCTTTTAACATAACTCCATGTCTTCCCCATCATCCTCATCTCTGCTTCCATCTGGCTTCTCCTAGAATATTTTGGTCTTCCTCCTTGTCTCTTTCCCAGGGGTTTCTAAAATAGGGACTGTTGTGTCTTACTCTCTGTTGGTTTCCGTAGTGTGTGTCCTATCCAGCGCCATTGTCTTCGCTATATCTCTTTATCCACTGGTATTTGACTGATACTTTCCCTTGGTTCTATGTTAGTGATTTTTTTTCTTGCTATTTTCACCCTTTTATTCTGCGCAAGGATTCATTAATAAAAGTCCGTGGCTTCGTGATTATCATTTATGTTGTTCTCCATGTTTCGCAGCACAGATTTAACATTGGGGTTGAACATATTTAATTTTGTATTTAACAAAATTTCTTTGGATTTCCGTATGTTTCCTAGTGCAATGAAGACTCCATTCCTTTTTGTATCCTTATGTTGGTATCATTCTCTGTTCCTCCTTCTATGTCTATATTACTGCCCAGAAATATGTAAGATTGTACGTCTGGTAGAAGTATTTCTACTATTCGGCCCAGCATTCGTTATCCTACTAATATCAGCATTTGTCTTTTTATGCCCTTGTGCCTTTCCTGATGACTCCACTTTACTCATGGTCTGTCTTGTGCTTACTGCATCGGCACTGTTCTCATTTTGTGTATTCCTAGAATGATGCGTAGACACAATGCATCTTTTCTGCCAGACAAGGTCAGAAATAAGAGAAAAGGCAATGCAAATGGAAGCCTCGTTTATTATCAAGAAAAGAAGGCGACTTATGTCGACCGTGTGCTGAACAGAGATAGCAGAAATACTACAAGGCAAGTCCTCTAGTGAGAAACGACAATAATAGGGAGAAATAGATAGATGGATGGATGGATGGATGGATGGATGGATGGATGGATGTCGAGACACACTGAGAACAATGGATATTATCTCTCTCACTGAGATTGAAAAAAGCTCGCTCAGAATATAGACTCATGGCGAGAAAAGAAAAGAGAGAGAGACAGAGAGAGACTAATAGGAGCACTGGTAAGAGAGGCAAGAACAGTAGATATTAACCTCTCAATGAGACTGAAAAGCTCGCCCAAAATAGAGACTGATTGCTAGATACGCATGAAGAGCATAAGGTGGACGTTTGTCATCACCTGAAGATGGTAAACAAACCTGTTTCTATGGCTACCTCAAGTCTGGTTCTACATCTAACCTTTCTCACATGGTCACATATCTAACCTTTCTCTCATGGTCACATATCTAACCTTTCTCTCATGGTCACATATCTAACCTTTCTCACATGGTCACATATCTAATTTAGCGTATTCAGCTCACCCCAGTATTCGACGTGCACTGCCAGGGCCCGAAAGGGGAGTAAAGAATTGTAGCGCTGTTCCCTACCAGGCACGTTCGTAAGAGGCCACTAAGGAGGGTAGGACATGGGACTAGCTATCCTGTAAACAAAATGAGCTGCAAAAACTTCACAAACATGGACGTCAAAGAAAATAGAAAAAGTAAATCTTCCATCCAGGGAATATAATGGCTCACTGTTAAAGAGATGTATGACGCAATCCGGAGAAAGCAGGAAGGAATCCGAGTCACCGACTCACCTTTTGTCTGCCAGGAAATCCTTTATAATTGGCACCTGGCATGTACGTACTCTAAATGAGCAAGGAAAAGCTGCATAAGTAGCAGCAGAAAAAGCAAATTATAAAATAGACGGGAGGCAACTGAGAGTATTACACAATATCCTCTTTTTTGGAATCCCCAGTGGAAGAGACAACGAGGAAGACCAAAATAGAAGATAGGTGGCAAGTGAAGATGAAGATGATGAGGAAGACATGGGATGATCTTGAAAAAAATGGCAAGAAATGAAACGGCTTGGAAAGTGTTTGTTGAAGACCTCTGCTCCACAGAGAGTTGAAAGTGTTTATCGAAGACCTATTGTTCACAGGGAAGTGAAAGTGTTTTTTGAAGATATAAACTCCACAGGGAGTTGAAATAATTTATTGAAGACATATACTCCAAAGATGGTTGAAAGTGTTTGTTGAAGACCTATGCTCCACAGATATTTGAAAGTGTTTGTTCAAGACCTATGCTCCACAGGGAGTTGAAAGTGTTTGTTCAAGACCTATGCTCCACAGGGAGTTGAAAGTGTTTGTTCAAGACCTATGCTCCACAGGGAGTTGAAAGTGTTTGTTCAAGACCTATGCTCCACAGGGAGTTGAAAGTGTTTGTTCAAGACCTATGCTCCACAGGGAGTTGAAAGTGTTTGTTGAAGACCTATGCTCCACAGGTAGCTGAAAGTGTTTGTTCAAGACTTATGCTCCACAGAGAGTTGAAAGTGTTTGTTCAAGAGCTATGCTCCACAGGTAGCTGAAAGTGTTTATTGAAGACCTATGCTCCACAGAGAGTTGAAAGTGTTTGTTCAAGACCTATGCTCCACAGAGAGTTGAAAGTGTTTGTTCAAGACCTATGCTCCACAGAGAGTTGAAAGTGTTTGTTCAAGACCTATGCTCCACAGAGAGTTGAAAGTGTTTGTTCAAGACCTATGCTCCACAGAGAGTTGAAAGTGTTTGCTCAAAACCTATGCTCCACAGAGAGTTGAAAGTGTTTGTTGAAGACCTATGCTCCACAGAGAGTTGAAAGTGTTTGTTCAAGACCTATGCTCCACAGAGAGTTGAAAGTGTTTGTTCAAGACCTATGCTCCACAGAGAGTTGAAAGTGTTTGTTCAAGACCTATGCTCCACAGAGAGTTGAAAGTGTTTGTTCAAGACCTATGCTCCACAGAGAGTTGAAAGTGTTTGTTCAAGACCTATGCTCCACAGAGAGTTGAAAGTGTTTGTTCAAGACCTATGCTCCACAGAGAGTTGAAAGTGTTTGTTCAAGACCTATGCTCCACAGGGAGTTGAAAGTGTTTGTTCAAGACCTATGCTCCACAAAGAGTTGAAAGTGTTTGTTCAAGACCTATGCTCCACAGAGAGTTGAAGTGTTTGTTCAAGACCTATGCTCCACAGGGAGTTGAAAGTGTTTGTTCAAGACCTATGCTCCACAGAGAGTTGAAAGGAAGGAGGAAGGGTCTTACCCTAATTGCTTCTCTCAATCTCACTCTAAACTCGGACCGCAAGATCCTACCTCTCGAACTTTACATTCAAGATTCCGATTACAGATCCACAAATCGATCTCTATACTTTATGACTCCCTTTCCAACTTCCACTGCACTACATCACCTCTTATCAAAGAATTCGATTCCATAACTAGCAACACCGAATCTCCGATTATAGTAATGACGTAACGGATTAATTCTCCGTCATCTCAGAGCGCGGGTAACAAAACATCAAAAAGGCGGCAACATTTGACTGACGGCCATTGTAACCGGGTCCAATATTCTTTTGATTATTTTTATTGCCATAAATTGATTTATCAAAAACCACCCTTAACCTGTTTCTCCCTTTTCGCATCATTATACTACCCAGGACGGGAGAAATGGATAATGCTGATAACTCAGGCGACTTAATTTATGTTGTATAGGGGCGGACACTGACTACATATCCCCTGTTTCCTGTGATTTTTGTGTGAATTCCTTCGATTATTATCGGTCATCTGGTTATGTTGTTTCCCATTTTTTAAAATATTCAAATTACCTTTTCATTTTTTTGTTTTTCAAATTACCTTCTCATTTTTTTTATTCAAATTGTCTTCTCTTTTTTTGTTATTCAAGTTATCCTTCTCATTTTTTGTTATTCAAATTACTTTCTCATTTTTTGTTATTCAAATTACCTTCTCATTTTTTGTTATTCAAATTACCATCTCATTTTTTGTTATTCAAATTACTTTCTCATTTTTTGTTATTCAAATTACCTTCTCATTTTTTGTTATTCAAATTACCTTCTCATTTTTTGTTATTCAAATTACCATCTCATTTTTTTAATTCAAATTGCCTTCTCATTTTTTGTTATTCAAATTACCTTCTCATATTGACAAGAGGTCTCCACACAAGCAAATAAAAACACATGAAACTGAACGATGGTAGGAGAATACAATCTTGGGAGACATGGGAGAGGTAAATGAGAGAGAGTAAGGCCAAGATAAAAGTTGGATACTAGATATCGGGGATCGGTGACTGAGTGGTTAGTGTGCTCGCTACTCGATCAGAAGAGTCCGGGTTCGATTTGCAGAAGTGACCATTCTTTTCGGATTGATAAGCCTCAGGGCTTTAACCAGTCTCTGAAAGTGAGTACCAGAGATTTTTCTGGGAAATAAGGACGTCTTGGTGTGATACCAAACACATCACGCAACAATGAACCGTGAATAAAGAGATACAGTGGATAAAGAGATACAGCGGATAAAGAGATACAGCGGGTAAAGGCTACAGTGGATAAAGAGATACAGTGGATAAAGATATACCTCGGATAAAGAGATACAGTGGATAAAGTGATACAGTGGATAAAGAGATACAGCGGATAAAGAGATACAGCGGATAAAGAGATACAGCGGATAAAGAGATACGGCGGATAAAGTGATACAGTGGATAAAGTGATACAGTGGATAAAGTGATACAGTGGATAAAGTGATACAGCGGATAAAGAGATACAGCGGATAAAGAGATACAGCGGATAAAGAGATACAGCGGATAAAGTGATACAGCGGATAAAGAGATACAGTGGATAAAGTGATACAGTGGATAAAGAGATACAGTGGATAAAGAGATACAGTGGATAAAGTGAAACAGTGGATAAAGAGATACAGCGGATAAAGAGATACAGCGGATAAAGAGATACAGCGGATAAAGTGATACAGCGGATAAAGAGATACAGCGGATAAAGAGATACAGTGGATAAAGAGATACAGTGGATAAAGAGATACAGTGGATAAAGAGATACAGTGGATAAAGAGATACAGCGGATAAAGAGATACAGCGGATAAAGAGATACACTGGATAAAGTGATACAGTGGATAGAGAGAAACAGTGGATAAAGAGATACAGCTGATAAAGAGATACAGCGGATAAAAAGATACAGCGGATAAAGTGATACAGTGGATAAAGTGATACAGCAGATAAAAGTGATACAGTGGATAAAGTGATACAGCGGATAAAGAGATACAGCGGATAAAGTGATACAGTGGATAAAGTGATACAGTGTAAATCGAGAAGATACACTCCCAGTGGATAAAGAGATACAGTGGATAAAGAGATACAGTGGATAAAGAGATACAGCGGATAAAGAGATACAGCAAATAAAGTGATACAGCGGATAAAGAGATACAGTGGATAAAGAGATACAGTGGATAAAGAGATACAGCGGATAAAGAGATACAGTGAATAAAGAGATACATCGGATAAAGAGATACAGCGGATAAAGTGATACAGTGGATAAAGAGATACAGCAGATAAAGAGATACAGTGAATAAAGAGATACAGCGGATAAAGAGATACAGCGGATAAAGAGATACAGCGGATAAAGAGATACAGCGGATAAAGAGATACAGATAAAGAGATACAGCGGATTAAAAGATACAGCGGATAAAAAGATACAGTGGATAGAGAGAAACAGTAGATAAAGAGTTACAGCGGAGAAAGAGATACAGCGAAGATAGGACACACACTGCGGAAGCTAGCTGAGAGTATTACACAATGGACCTTTTTTTGGAACCCCCAAGGAAAAAGACGAAGAGGAATATTAAGATATTCTTGGAGACATAAGTTGAATGCAGAGATGAAGATGATGGGGAAGACATGGAATGATCTTAAAAGATTGGAGAGAAACAGAACGGCTTGGAAAGTGTTTCTTGAAGACCTATGCTCCACAGGGAGCTGAAAGGTAGAAGAATAAGAAGATTGTCTCGAAAGTTGATGTGCTATTGTTTATTTCTGTTCTCATTATGCTACAGTCATCAGCCAGATTTCCCAGTGTTTTTCACGGAAAGAGAATTAATATAAATAAACAAACATAGCCACTAAAACATATAGTTACTAAAACATATAGTCACTAAACATATAGTCACTAAAACATATAGTCACTAAAACATATAGTTACTAAAACATAGTCACTAAAACATATAGTCACTACAACATATAGTTAGTAAAACATATAGTTAGTAAAACATATAGTTACTAAAACATATAGTCACTAAAACATATAGTCACTAAAACATATAGTCACTAAAACATATAGTCATTAAAACATATAGTCATTAAAACTTATAATCACAAAAATCATATTCGCCATGCATCTCTCAACGCGCATTGGTGAACCTTTTACCTGATATCACACACGAACTGAGCAGAGACAATTTCAGAGCACCTGTCATGTGAGACAAGTTACGATAGGGATAAGGTAGACGATAGTAATGGTGACGAATGCATTGATTATCATCCACACGAACTCTTCTTTCATCTCTAATTCTTTCTCTGTACAATCCAATTAGTTGTGTTGTACCCGAGGGCGGATTTGCCGAGTCGCTAAGGTCACGCCTCTCATGCGAAACATCAGGGTTTAAGACACGCCCACAAGTAGATCTAACTATTAAAAAAAAAACAGTTGGTAGCTGGCTTTTGATTAGGGAAGAGTGTAATCGTGCACCAACACAATTTTACATCCAAGTAGATTCATGTCCGTGGCACACGCACTGACACATGACACGCCCACATGTCGTTCCATGCTAGTGACGTAGACATACTGATGTAAGAAACGCCCACGGTCGCTTGATGTCCATGAGGAATACATAATGACACAAGACACGCCCACCAATTATTCCATGTCAGTGACATGGACATACAGACTCAAGACACGTCCACCAGCTTTCGATGACTGAGTTATAGATATGCAGACATAAGACACACCCACCAATCATTCCATGTCCTCATCATAAACATACAGACACAAGACATGCCCACCAATCATTCCATGTCCTCGACATAAACATACATACACAAGACACGCTCACCAATCATTCCATGTCCCAGACATAAACATACAGACACAAGACACACCCACCAATCATTCCATGTCCTCGACATAAACATACATACACAAGACACGCTCACCAATCATTCCATGTCCCAGACATAAACATACAGACACAAGACACACCCACCAATCATTCCATGTCCTCGACATAAACATACAGACACAAGACACACCCACCAATTATTCCATGTCCCAGACATAAACATACAGATACAAGACACACCCACCAATCATTCCATGTCCCAGACATGAACATAAAGACACAAAACACGCCACCAATCATTATATATCCCAGACATAAAAGTACAGACACAAGACACGCACAAAAGTCGATGTTTGTCCGTAATACGCAAGAGCACCTGGGATGATAATAGCCAGTTATTAAAAGTCGATTGCTTGCGCTAGGAATAGTGAATTATAGCTGATCAACCACGTCCCTACGGTGGTTTTGGAAATAGACATTTCAGAGTCTCAAAGGGAGGGCAACCTGGTATCACTGTGCAAAAGTCGGATGTGTTGGGTCGAACAGTGCATTCATTAACTACAGCTTGCTGTAAACAAAACCACATAGCAGTTACTTCACTATGCGTCCGTTTAATTGTAACGATATAGAAGGGTGGTTGTAAGTTGAAAGTAGAAGAATGTTAGGGAAGGAAATGCAAGATGTGAGAGAGCACTGGCCTTCTCTCCTAAATTATGTGCCCAACAGAAGCTGAGATCCTACACTTTAAATTTCATCTGGATACATCTGTCTTCCACATTCATGTTCCACTCAAAATATTTAGTGATCCACTCAAAAGATTACATGCTCCACTCAACAGATTTCATATTCCACTCAATATATTTCATACTCCATTAAACAGATTTCATGTTCCACTCAACAGATTTCATGAACCACTCAACAGATTTCAGGATCCACTCAACACGCTTTATGTTTCACTCAACAAATTTCATATTCCACTCAACAGTTTTCATACTCCACTCGACAGAATTCATGCTCCACTCAACAGATTTCATGCTCCACTCAACAGATTTCACATGTTCCACTCAACAGGTTTCATGTTCCACTAAACACATTTCATGCTCCACTCAGCAGGTTTCACATTCCACTCAACAGATTTCACGCTTCACTCAACATATTAAAGAATAAATTTAGAGATTGAGCCACATTCAAAACTGAGCCAAATACAATCCTAAAATGGAAACCTCCACTCTGTTTTTCAGGTCACACAGTTTTTTCTTTTATCATGTTGAGCTAGAAGTAATGAGAGAAAAATGTAGATAGAGAAAATAAATTGTAGACAAAGAAAATTGTATATAGAGAGAAATGTAGATAGAGAAAACTGTGGATAGAGAGAAATGTAGATAGAGAAAATTGTAGATAGAGAAAAATGTAGATAGAGAGAAATGTAGATAGAAAAATTTGTAGATAGAGAGAAATGTAGATAGAGAAAATTGTAGATAGAGAAAAAGGTAGATAGAGAGAAATGCAGATAGAGAAAATTGAAGATAGAGAGAAATGTAGATAGAGAAAATTGTAGATAGAGAGAAATGTAGATAGAGAGAAATGTAGATAGAGAAAAATGTAGATAGAGAGAAATGTAGATAGAGAGAAATGTAGATAGAGAAAATTGTAGATAGATAGAAATGTAGATAGAGAGAAATATAGATAGAGAGAAATGTAGATAGAGAAAATTGTAGATAGAGAAAAATGTAGATAGAGAAAAATGTAGATAGAGAGAAATGTAGATAGAAAAAATTGTAGATACAGAAAGTTGTAGATAGAGAAAAATGTAGATAGAGATAAATGTAGATAGAGAGAAATGTAGATAAAGAGAAATGTAGATAGAGAAAAATTTAGACAATGAGAAATGTACATCAGAAAAATGTACATAGTGAGAAATGTTTAAATGAGAAAAATGTAGATACAGAAAATTGTAGATACAGAAAGTTGTAGATAGAGAAAAATGTAGATTGAAAAAAAATGTTGATAGAGAAAAATGAAGATAGAGAAAAATGTAGATTGAGAGAAATGTAGATAGAGTCAAATGTAAATAGAGAAAATTGAGAAAATTGTAGATAGAGAAAATTCTAGACAGTCAAATATAGATAACGAAAATTGTATTTAGAGACAAATGAAGATAGCATCAAAAAACGATAAAGCAAAATGTAGATAGAGAAAATTGTAGAGCGGCATGACCATCTACGCCAGCATCACGGTACTTAATGACGTTGATGTTCAGGCTCATGGCAGGATTCAGGCATAATCTAAATAAGCTATAGTTTTGGTGGTCCACAACATCCACGCTGCCTCCAAATAATTTCTGAATTGTTTTTGTTTTGGGGGGTAGGGGGGGGGATGCACTTTCTAGTGAATTGGACATGTCGGTTGTAATACCCCACCGTTTATGTGCCTGGTCGAACAGTTTTAGATGAAATAGGGTCACAGAAAATATCAACAAAATAGGGAATTATTATCGCTTATGTGAGGACCCATTGGGTACAAGGCGTTTTGCAACACTCGATAACCACAGCCAGCGATATATTTCATAAGGCCTGCGGGCAGAAGATAAAACCAGAAAACCCATCAACTAGCATGACGATTTAAAATACAGAAGGCTGGCTTTTCTCTACCCACAGCCAGTCCTGCCTATAAAACTCAAAACGTCACGCTAGATGGTCGTTTTCTATGAATTCCCTCTCAGTCTACAGGCCTGAGTAAATGTATAGTTGGGTGTGCAATAACAAAATGGCAACTTCTAGGTACTTCTCGACAAGTTCCCCCACAAATAGGAACACTTTCACGACAATCAACCACCACTACAACCGAGTGGCTGTTTTAAAGTAATTGCTTCTTATTATTTTGCTTCTTCTCTTTCCTTTCCTCAAATGCGGTATTTTGCTCTTCTGTTCGCTTCTGCTGCTGTTATGTTTCCTAGTGCTTCCAATATTCCATCGATCCATCTTTTTCGTGGTCGACCCTTGGGTCTGGTGTTCTCGCAACGTTTATTTAATGAAGGCTCGTTGTGTTGTGTTTTGATCACTCTGCCTTGTCTCGTGGCCAAACCATTTTATCTGTTGTTTTTTAAAAATATATCCTATGGCGGGGATTATTCTTAGATTTTTTTCTCAGTTCTTCATTTCTGATCTTATCTCTCAGACTGTTTCCTGTCATTCGTCTAACACATTTCATCTCTGTAGAGGTTATTTTCTTATTGTTCTTGCATCTAGGGTCCAGGTCTGGCATTGGTAGCACAACGTTGTGATCAAGATTGTATTGTATAGTACTCGTTTTGCCTCTAGAGTTATTTCCTTGGACAAAAGTGGTGATAGCTGTCCAATGATTTGACAAGCTTTGATGCATCTTGATTCTATCTCTGCTGTTTGAGAATTATCGTTTGTCACTAGACTTCCTAGGTATTTGAATTCCTCTACCTGTTAAGTTGCCTGCTATCAATAGTTATGTTAATGTTCTGTTTCCTTTTTGCGAGTAATTGCTTTGGTACATTTGTCCTTGTGTTGATGACGGAATGTCATGGACAATAGGACAACAAACAAGAAAATCACTGGAGTCTGCAGAAATGTGGTTTTACAGAAGAATGTTGAGAATACCATGGACAGATAAGAAGAGTAATGAAAACGTTCTGAAAGAGGCCAAAGCAAAAAGAGAGCTAATTTCCAATATTAGGAAGAAACAATCATCATTTTTTGGCCATGTAATGAGAAAAGATTAGCCGGAATATATTGTAACAACTGGGAAAATTGAGTGACGAAGAGATAGAGGGAAGCAAAGAGAAAAGATACCAGACAGCTTAAGAGAATGGCTTGGCAGAAGGTCAACAACAGAAATGATAACTAACTGTCGAGATCGAAAGTTGTGGAGAGACATGGTCACCTACGCCAGCTGGCTCGGTACTTGATGATGATGATGTATTAGAAAAAAGGTTATATTTTACTGGTTTATTTTTCTGGTTTTTATTTCTTCTTTGTTTTACTACTGGTCCATGTGTGAGTGACTTCTTCTTTCGTCTCATAACTATTTAGTACCTCGAATAGCCAACATGCAGTTATAACAGACAGAAGTACATTTTCTGTTTGCTTCTAACATTATGCCTCGGGACAGTCAATTATTTATATCAGTGACCAATACCAAATATTTGAACAGCTATTACCTATACTTTAACACAAATCAATACCTATTACCACCAAAAACATCTTATACAGAGTATATTCATTCCAACATTGTGCTACCAATGCCAAACATGGTCGATACGTCTAAGCACAAATAAAGTTTGTCACAACAGAAATTCGAAGCGCCTGGAGTAACCACAGAAGACAGAATGAGAAATGATATTATAACAGAAAGAGTAGGCATTGAGCCTATCCTAACCTACATACAGAAACAACGAATAAACTGGTTTGCCCATCTAGAAAGAATGTCATATGAGTGTTTAGTCCACAAAGCATATGTTAAAAAAGGGGAAGGAAGAAGAGCAAAAGCAGACCCAGAATAAGAAGGACAGACAACATCAAAGAAACTCCATCGATACTCGAACGGGCACAAAAGGAAGTGAAGAAAGAAAGAAATTGACTATTTGATTTGTCTTTTGTTTAGCTTTTATGCAAAAGTGTCATTGCTTCCATGCTACTATATCTTTTCATTGGTACTAACTGCAAATATTTTATACAAAGTTCTCAAGAAATGGCGTCTAGACAGACGGTTGGTAGCAAGCAATCATGATACGTCAATAGTTTGGTAAAGATGTTAGTGTCTTATACTGGATGCTGATTTTGCTGAACAGCTTCTCTCGTGGCTGAATATGCCAATATTGGATAGGCAGTAATACAATTAATTAATTAAAATAATGCTTCCATAAAGAGCTTTACCATAACGAAAACTTGTTCGTCGACAGAGTCGGAATATTAAACTTACAGGTGAGCAGAGACACTCTCTTGCTTATATCAGGCAGAATTATCCAGAAAAAAAAACGTTGTTACAAAGACCAGGATAAAATCATCTTCAAAGATAAGATTCATTTCGTTTTTACTAATATGGGAACACTATTACGACTTTTCTTATGTCTAATGGCAACAAATTGTTCAGGAGAAAGGTTATTGTCAAAGCTAAAGAGAATACAAAATGAACTGAGATCAAACACGTCTCACATAAACTGTCCGCACTTAACATCATGTTCAGAGGAAGCGAGTATCACATCATGTGAAGATTTTACTTTCAGTAAATCGAGAACAAAAATGTTTCAAATTGTAGGCCGTCATCATGTTATATCATTTTTTTATGATCTGCAAACAAGTTCGTTATTACTTGCATTAATAAAATGTAGCCATGTTTATTTCTTTAGTCCGCATGTTATCAGTTACAATATCTGACATGACTTTGAAGTATTGCTTCCAAGATGTGATACTGTGTTGTAATATGATATAGACCAAACAACCAAATATATAGATACATCGATTTGAAAATAAATGTGATTTTTCACTTTAAATCTGTTGCTATAAAATAATAAGATGCATGAGGTGTACTATAGGGTATATGTTTGTAAGTGGTGTGAGACCTTCTGGTGTTATTTTGAAATTGGGGCGGCAGTGGTACATTTTTTTTAAAGGTGGAATGGGGGGGGGGGTGGATTGTGGCTCAAAGTTTCGTCTTGTTTAGGGCCCCGCCATGTCCCAGTCCTCTGTTTACGTTGGACTTTTATGTCCCATTTCTTTGCGTCTTCCTCTCTCTCTCTCTCTCTCCCTGAGAGAGACATTAAGCAGGTAATAATTAAAGTAAGAATAGCCAGCAATCAATGTAACAGAATATGGGCAGCAAAAAGGTAAGCACAAAGATTAGACTATTTAATCTTCTTCTTCTTCTTCTTTCCTTCCTCATTTGCCTTTCAGCGTCGAGGGGAGATATAATTTGCGGTCTTTTGCTCTTCTGTTCACCTCTGCTGCTGTTATGTTTCCTAGTGCTTCTAATATTCCATCGACCCATCTTTTTCGTGGTCGACCCTTGGGTATGGTGTTCTCACAACGTTTGTTGAAGGCTTGTTGTGTTGTGTTTTGTTCTTTCTGCCTTGTCACGTGGCCAAACCATTTTATCTGTTGTTTCCTTATATATTCTATGGCGGGGGCTATTCCTAGCTTTTTTTCTCAGTTCTTCAATTCTGATCTTATCTCTCAGACTATTTCCTGTCATTTGTCTAACATATTTCATCTCTGTAGAGGTTATTTTTCTTATTGTTCTTGCATCTAGGGTCCAGGTCTGGCATTGGTAGCACAACGTTGGGATGAAGATTGTATTGTATAGTGCTCGCTTTGCCTCCAGAGTTATTTCCTTGTTGGACAATAGTGGTGATAACTGTCCAATGATTTGACAAGCTTTGTTGCATTTTGATTCTATCTCTGCTGTTTGAGAATTATCGTTTGTCACTAGACTTCCTAGGTATTTGAATTCCTCTACTTGTTTTAGTTGTCTGCCTTCTATATTTATGTTGATGTTCTGTTTATTTTTGGCGACATTCATGACTTCTGTTTTGTTGATGTTGATTTTCATGTTGTATTTTGTGCCTGAGCTGTTGAGTTTATTTAAGTGTTCTTGTAGATCTTCTTTTGTTTCATGTATTAGTGCCTGATCGTCTGCAAATAAAAGCTCGTTGATCTCCTCTGTCTCTGATGGGTTGGCTAACTTGCATATATGGTCCAAGCAAGGGTCCATAGAACAACAGAAGATGAATGGCAAATGGAGATGGATTGGACACACAAAGAAATTCTGGTGTCAGCATAGCAAGACAGGTACTGTTACGGAACCTACAGATATATAGAGAGTCATGAAGACTCAGGAATACATGGAGAAAAGAAATTCTGGAAAATCTCAAGAATAATGTTCTAGACTGGAGAGAAGTAGAGAGAAAATGTCAAAGAATAGGGATGGGTGGAGAGACTTTGTTCAAGGCCTATGTTTCAATAAGGGGTCTAAAGAACTTTAAATATTGAGATGGTTCCCTCTAGTCCTATCCCTTTTGTCTAAAGCTTCATCATCATGATCATCATCATCATTATCATCATAATCATCAACATCATCATCAACATCACCATCATAATCATCAGCATCATCATCAGCATCATCATCAGCATCAGCATCATCATAATCATCATAATCAACATCATCATCATCAGCATCATCATCATTATCATCATCATCAGCATCATCAACATCATCATAATTATCATCATCATTATCAGCATCATCATCATCATTTTTAATCTCATTTTTCTACTTCGGTTTTCATGTCTTTTGATCATACGAAATTGACTTTGGGGCCTCGGTAGCCATAGTTGAGAAGACCGCCCGAGTGGGCTACCCACGTTCGGACAACCCGTGTTCGATTCTAGCTGAAAGTAGTGTAGATTGTACTCGTGGTTGGAAAAAAATACCCCCGCGGTCGACCCAGCCACTGACAGAAATGGGTGCCAGGGTAGTATTCTGAGAAAGTGAGGAATGTCGCCTCGCTCGTGAGTTACGATGCTTGAAGCGGCACTAGATACGAGTCTCCGAACACTTCTGGATAGGCAGCCGAGCACATATGGGTAAACCTCGCGTATTAAGGCGCCGATTCAAGTCTCGTACCTTTACCTTGACAGTGTGTCATGTGTCTTGTTTCATTCAATTTCGTCCATTTCTCCAGCTAACATGGACTATGTTATGTCTCAACTCGGTAATTGTCAGGGAGTCCACAGCTCCCTGTAGATCTGCAACAAGTATCCATAATTGAGGACAAGTGCTGTTCACCCTAGCCAGAACTACTTCCTCTAAAGTCTATTAAGACACGTACATTGCGTCAGGCCGTCTACTGCTTTGTTTTGTCGATGCTGTTGTTGGCTATTTGTTTATTCACGAAATCGTTTGAAACCGGTTCCGTCCAAAATGCAAATGGTTAATGCGTATTCGGTACTTACCAGGTGTCATACTGGAAGAACTGGTTGCCCCATCCGCCTTATATAAGCGTGGAGTTACAGCAAATTAAGTCCAGCGTTATGGGGTTTTAACGCTGCGAAGATACTTTTTAATCAAAATATAAATAAAACGGCAGAAGGTACACATCTGTCCAATGGACTAAAGTTACCACAAGTGTTTGTGTAGTGTAAGTTTAGTTATTTTATGCCGAATATACTGTAAGCTTTAGATTTAAATGCAGCAGGAGGTTGACGCCTGGGAGTCATGACTCAGACGGGCCCTCCTCCTATAGAGTGTCAAGGAGCTAAAGGGCCGAAACTCTGGCTCGACGGGCCCGCTTCTGATGATCAGATATCCTCCTGCTGCGAAGCTCTGTATAGTTTCCTATTACAAGACACCCTGTACAGTCATAGTGTCGTAGCAAGTGAAATATGTTACACTGACACTGTCAGTGATACGATGCACCCTGGATAGAAGATTGCGGAAGGACATGATCGCCAACGCCAACCGGTATGACACCTGATGATGATGACACTGTCAGTAAAATTTGATACGATGCACTGTGGATAGAAGCTTGTGGAAGGTCATGATCGCCGACGCCAACAAGTATGGCACCTGATGATGATGATGATGACACTGCCAGAGACCAGGCAATTGTATCACATTTTTAGTGAAACGTCAATTAAAAAAACACATTAAAAATGTCATCGCTCCGAGGTTAATGCCAAACAATGCCACAGGCTGAAGGCACAATTCAAGTTTGGTTGCTCTATAGGAAACGTCAACAAAATAAGACAAGTTTTGGGGTTAACATTAAACGCCAGGAGACTAAATCACTTCGATATAAGAGTACAGTTCAGGTCGAAGAATTGGTCGAAAAGTTTTAATTCTAGACGAAAGTAATTGTAAGATAGAATGTCAGAGTCCTGATCCTAACAGTTAATTTGTTTTCAAAAGGTTAGACTATGTTTTAAAAAAAAATGATAGAAAAATTGAAATTTTGTTTGTTTGAAGCAGGGAGGAGCTAGAACAAAAATCGTTGCTGCAGAAACAGCTACAACAGCCTTTTATTGCTGTCAGCATCATCATCAGGTACCGTGCCGGCTGGCGTATGCAATCAATCCCTCTCCGCATCGCTCGGTCCTTAGCGCGTCACAATTTCAATCGGTGAACTTTTATTTTGCCATTTGAATACGCTGTTCAATATTTTTTCTCTTGGGTTTCCTTTGGTCCTCTCTTGCTATTAATTCTAAATGCTGTTATATAATTCTCACTGCCTTCCTTTCGCATCATCATCATCATCATGTGCCATACCGGTTGGCTAGGCGATCATGTCCTTCAACAATCTTCTATCCACAGTGTATCGTATCAGTTCTGTTGTTGACTGTTTTCCATGCCATGACACTAAGCTATCCAGTATCTTCTCTCTTTGTCGTCAGCGATCTCTCTTTTCTTGTATTTTGCCAGTTGTAACCAAGTATTCGAAATTTCCTTTTCTTATGATGTGCCCGAAAAATGTTGATTGCTTCTTTCTGATGTTTTTTAGGATCTCCCTTTTTGTGTTGGCCTCTGAGAATGTCCTCATTGGTCTGTTTAGCTGTCCAGGTGAACTTTCAACATTCTTCTGAGAAATCCCATCTTCGTGGCCTATAATTGTATTTTCATTTGTTTGTCTAATGTCCATGATTCGCTTTCATATGTCCTTTCGCATCACACGTACAATAAATGTAGATTGTTTGTTTTTTCTTATGATTCTGATATTTCCTTTTTCTACATTTACTTTTATGATTCCAATGTTAGTGAAATTTGATACGATGCACTGTGGATAGGGCAAATGATATCGGTCTTCGATAGTACATATCAAGCGATGGACGGTCTTCCCCACTTCCTCCTCCCGTAAAAATGTCTTCATTTGTAATTTTTGCTATTCATGGAATTCATAGCATTCTTCTAATAAACAACACCCCAACTGTCTCTAATGTTCTTTGCGTTGTCTTGCTTATCGTCCATGATTCACTTGCATATAGTAGAACATGTTTTATGTAGCACTGTAGGACACGGTGTCTAACATTAATTGACAACGGTAATCGCATTTTATTGATAGTCGCAAAAAATATGATACTTAGTTTCTTCTCTGACAAAAAATATGATACTTAGTTTCTTCTCTGACAAAAAATATGATACTTAGTTTCTTCTCTGACAAAAAATATGATACTTAGTTTCTTCTCTGACAGTTCAATGACAATTATTATCGATGTCCGATAGTACATATCAAGTGATGGTCGACCTTCCTCAAACTAATATCGAATTTGTTTGTGAACGTTTGATCACACCAGCTTTACTACAAAATGGCGGAAACTGTGGATTGTCATTTATTCTGTCCTACCTCATATAGATTGTCAACCTCCCCTTTTCGACCTCATATAGATTGTCATCCTCTTCTGTCCTACCTCATATAGATTGTCACCCTCCTCTTTCCTACCTCTTATAGATTGTCATCCTCCTATTTCCGACCTCATATAGATTGTCATCCTCTTCTGTCCTACCTCATATAGATTGTCATCCTCTTCTGTCCTACCTTATATAGATTGTCATCCTCTTATGTCCTATCTCATATAGATTGTCATCCTCTTCTGTCCTACCTCATATAGATTGTCATCCTCTTCTGTCCTACCTAATATAGATTGTCACCCTCCTCTTCCCTACCTCATATAGATTGTCATCATCTTCTTTCCTACCTAATATAGAATGTCATCCTCTTCTTTCCTATCTCATATAGATTGTCATCCTCTTCTGTCCTATCTCATATAGATTGTCATCCTCTTCTGTCCTATCTCATATAGATTGTCATCCTATTATGTCCTATCTCATATATATTGTCATCCTCTTCTGTCCTACCTCATATAGATTGTCATCCTCTTCTGTCCTACCTAATATAGATTGTCATCCTCTTCTGTCCTACCTAATATAGATTGTCATCCTCTTCTGTCCTACCTCATATAGATTGTTATCCTCTTCTATCCTACCTAATATAGATTGTTATCCTCTTCTGTCCTACCTCATATAGATTGTTATCCTCTTCTGTCCTACCTCATATAGATTGTTATCCTCTTCTGTCCTACCTAATATAGATTGTCATCCTCTTCTGTCCTACCTCATATAGATTATTATCCTCTTCTGTCCTACCTAATATAGATTGTCATCCTCTTCTGTCCTACCTAATATAGATTATCATCCTCTTCTGTCCTACCTAATATAGATTGTCATCCTCTTCTGTCCTACCTAATATAGATTGTCATCCTCTTCTGTCCTACCTAATATAGATTGTCATCCTCTTCTGTCCTACCTAATATAGATTGTCATCCTCTTCTGTCCTACCTAATATAGATTGTCATCCTCTTCTGTCCTACCTAATATAGATTGTCATCCTCTTCTGTCCTACCTAATATAGATTGTCATCCTCTTCTGTCCTACCTCATATAGATTGTCATCCTCTTCTGTCCTACCTAATATAGATTGTCATCCTCTTCTGTCCTACCTAATATAGATTTTATCCTCTTCTTTCCTACCTCATATAGATTGTCATCCTCTTCTTTCCTACCTCATATAGATTGTCATCCTCTTCTGTCCTACCTAATATAGATTGTCATCCTCTTCTGTCCTACCTAATATAGATTGTCATCCTCTTCTTTCCTACCTCATATAGATTGTCATCCTCTTGTTTCCTACCTCATATAGATTGTCATCCTCTTCTTTCCTACCTTATATAGATTGTCATCCTCTTCTTTCCTACCTCATTTGACTTTCAGCAATATTTTCCGCTAATGTTGGCTAGATTTACTTCTACAAAGATATACTTTATGGCCAAAGATAACAGATGACAAAAGAACAATCGGCGCCACAAACTCCGAGTTATAGACGTGTATAAACATGACTTGAAGACTGAACATAAACCCTGAAGTCCGGGAAGAGATAGCTCCAGAACGAAATCTTTAGGAACACACTCTAAAGCTCCAAAGTAAGCAATGAACTATAACTACTAACTAGCTGGCTTAACTTGTGATGAATTTATGTTTCAAGTTTGAAAGAGATGCTCTGCTTCTAGACGTCATTCTCTTGTATTTATCTCTTTTAGTATATTGGGATTATGGTTTTTTTTAACTCTATAAATTAGTATAGAAAAATTATAAAACAATTATAAATGACAACAGATGATAATATTGAAATATTTTAGAAAAAACTTATGAAAGATAAAAGATTATATTATGAAATAGTATATAATAGGGAGCCGCGATAGCTCAGTGGTTAGTGAACTGGAATACAAAGGACAAGAGGTAGAGTTCGATCCCAACCGACTGCTTCCAGGATCACCCAGCCTTTAATGGGTACCGGATTTTTTTCTGGGGAAGTAAAGCGGCACGGGCGTAATACCGACCACATTACCCCAAAAATCACGTGCTGAAGGTCTGTAAAATATATGGTCACTAACACCATATTCCCTATACGCCACTTGGCGTGACGGGGGTACTTTACTTTTATATAATAATTTGTGAACTTCAAAAATAAGACAAGTAAAAAATTCACAAGAGAAATGGCTAAGTAATTTGTGGCCTGAAAATCTAAATCAAGTGACAATAGTAAGAAATGAGAACAGAGAACATTGTCTTAAATAGGTATAAGAGGGGAAGACAAACAAATACAACATGAAGTATTTGAGATCTGATACATAAAAGGCAATGCACTACAAAAATATGCCAAATTAAACATTTCAAGTCACTGTTTCAGTGTGACTTTAACCTTCTCCTGGTCGCTGGGTATTGAGATTCGATGTCTAGACCTCTCTGGGTAGTGAGATTTGATGTCTAGACCTCTCTGGGTAGTGAGATTTGATGTCTAGACCTCTCTGGGTAGTGAGATTTGATGTCTAGACCTCTCTGGGTAGTGAGATTCGATGTCTAGACCTCTCTGGGTAGTGAGATTCGATGTCTAGCTCTTTCGGAAAACGGCGAGCAGGTGCCGTGTGCACTCTGTGCATGTTAAAGAACCATTGGCAGTTGAAAAATGAAAAGAGTAGGCCAAAAGATGGTCGTTACCCAGGCAAAATTAATAGTAGCTCTCGGCGTTAAAATATGAGAGTACCTCTGAAGTGGGAGAATGTGTGCCTGTATGGCGGGGGACACCTGAACAAACGTCTTCCAGTGCTAAAGATGGGAAAAAGTGATATTCACGTAAATACATCAAAATAGAGGTCAATAAAGGTGGCGAATACAAACAGCAACAACTAAATTTCTTTCGATTTCCATATGTTTCTTAGTGCAACAAATACTGCTCTTGATTTTTGTTTCCTTATTTTGTATCATTCTCTGTTCCTCCTTCTTTATCTATATTACTGTGCAGATAATGTAAGATTGTACGTCTAGTAGAGGTATTTCTCCTATCGTTATTTGATTATTGCCCAATGCACTAATTCTCATATTCTGGTTGTATCTCTATTTATTTTCACTCCCAGCTGTTGTGATCTCTCATCAAGCTTGCTCATTTTCTCTTGAATCTGTTGATGATTATGTGATAGGAGAGCTATGTCATGGGGCAACATCTAAGTCATGATGACTATTACAAGAAATGCTAATTTAATTTGCAATCGTAGATTATTCTTCTTCTCCGTCATTCTCGTTTGCTCTTTCTTCTTAATCTACACTTATCTTCTTTATCTTACTTTTTGTATCTTCTTCATATTATTATATCTTCTTCTTCTCCGTCTTTCTCGTTTGCTCTTTCTTCATAATCTACACTTATCTTCTTTATCTTACTTTTTGTATCTTCTTCATATTATTATATCTTCTTCTTCTCCGTCTTTCTCGTTTGCTCTTTCTTCTTAATCTACACTTATCTTCTTTATCTTACTTTTTGTATCTTCTTCATATTATAATTTCTTCTTCCTTTTCCCCGTCTTTCTCGTTTGCTCTTTCTTCATAATCTACACTTATCTTCTTTATCTTACTTTTTGTATCTTCTTCATATTTTTGTATCTTCTTCCTCTTCTTTATTTTTCATTTTTTTCTTCTTTCATTCTCTTTTTGTTTCTTCTTTCTGAAAAGGCATATTCTCCTTCCGCGGTACACTATCAGACTGCTGTTTAAGACTTGATACGACACATTCAGTACAAGAATTTAGCAGGAGCCCTTCTAGGGCTTGCCTGGGGAACGTTTTTTTTAAGCTCTTGAGCTAATCTAAGGAATTCTTTCTTTTATTTAACTTTATTATTATTATTACTTTTTAATCACTTGGTCCTTGACTCTGAACATTTCTCTGTTTTGCGGAGAAAAAAAAAATCTGAAAAAGACAATTCTTAAAATGTTACGACAACCCGGTAAAGATCTTACACACACACATACACACACAAACACACACACACACATACATATATATATATATATATATATATATATATATATATATATATATATATATATATATAACAAAGAAAATGCTCAAAACCCACAAGTGGATATCAAAATTGAAGGAATAGACCTGGGGACAGTTCAGAACTACAACTACCTTGGACATACTATAACCAGTGATGGAAAATGTACAACTGAAATAAACAAAAGTATAGGAATGGCAAAAAGTAATTTTAATGTCATGAAGAACATACTAACATCAAAACAAATAACACCAGGGCTAAAACTAAGAATAGCAAAATGTTACATCTTCTCAATATTCCTATATGGTGCAGAAACATGAACATTAGACAAGAAAACAGAACAGAGAACTGAAGCCTATATATATATATATATATTCTGAATAAACGAGTGTTAGTTGTAACTTATGAGAATCACAGCACTCTCAAACAATTATCATTTGTCAACATGGGAGGTGTAATGATTGTTTATTGTTCTTTTTTTTGTTAGAATTAGGATAGTTGCCACTGCACACTAGACGAGCCCATAGGTGCTCGGACATGCCCCTCGAGAATCTCTAGAAAATACAGAAAGAATCCTGAACAACGTGCACGAACTCCGTAGCACGGCATGGGATCCACAGCGTGGGTAGGTTTATGCTTATAATTTTACCCAGGAGATTTCGCCCATATTTATAGTCTATTCTTTTTCTATTTTGACTGCAAAATGGATCTTTAACGTGCGCAAGTGTACACGGGACCTCCTGTTATCTGAGAGGGCTAGACATCGAATCCCACTACCCAAGAGATCAGGGGAGAGTAACGTCATAAAGAAATCCACGGATTAATTTAATTTATTTTTGAAAAAAAATACCACCGTTTCTGGTGGGTTTGAACCCGTGTTCTTCCTGTCCTGAGGCCGATGTAGTACCTCTAGACAATCCATTCACCGTCCCCCCCTCCCCCTCCCCCCAACGGTGTAAGTACGCCTAGATGAGCAAACTGTTTAAAGAAAGAAGTCGACATGTGAGAAAGATAATCGTTGCTACCCTTGTCGAAACAAAGAGTACTAATGTAGTTATTGAGCAAGTAGGGAACGAGTCCCGTTGAACGCGGGTGTTAAGAAATCACGACTCAAGGGGTTACCGTCTTCAGGACAGCGCCTACCACCAGAAGACAATGGTAAACCACTGACGTATAATGTCTAGACATTTCATCATCATCATTGAGTGCCGTCTCCGCATCGAAGGTTGGCTACCATGGAGCACCATTCCACTCTGTCTCTTGCCTTGATGGTGCAGATTGTCGCAAGAATCTTTAGAGATTCGCATGCACCCTCACAATAGTTCCGGCAGTGGCTGTTGTCTGGTTTATCCATTTATTTGGTGCTTTCGATCTGAACTGTAAAAAAAAAAAAAATGTAAATTACCCCCGTCACGCCAAGTGGCGTATAGGGAATATGGTGTTAGTGACCATAGATTTTACAGACCTTCAGCACATAATTTTTGGGGTAATGTGGTCGGTATTACGCCCGTGCTGATTTACTTTCCCAGAAAAAAATCCGGTACCCATTAAAGGCTGGTGAACCGGAAACCGTCGGTTGGAATCGAACCCTACCTCTTGTCCTTTATAGTCCAGTTCACTAACCACTGAGCTATCGCGGCTCCCGATCTGAACTGTAATTATGTTAAAACCTTTACAATGTCGTCATCATTGAATGCCGTCTCCGCAACGAAGTTTGGCTAACATGAAGCACCATTCCGCTCTGTCTCTTGCTTTAATACAGCAGGTTGTCATAGGTTGACTTGTTGACTTAAAGTTGATACATTCTAGCAATAGCCTCACTTGCAGTTGATACAATCGAGGAGTAAACTCACTTAAAGTTGATACAATGTGGCAGTAGCCTCACTTGAAGTTGTAACAACGTAACAGTAACCTCACATGAAGTTGTGATAATCTAGCAGCTGCCTCACATGAAGTTGTGATAATCTAGCAGTAGCCTCACATGAAGTTGTGATAATCTAGCAGTAGCCGCACATGAAGTTGTGATAATCTAGCAGTAGCCTAACTTAAAGTTAAGACGATATAGAAGTAGCCTCAATAAAAGTTGCGACAATCGAGCTGCAGCCTCACATAAAGTTGCAACAATCGAATTGTAGTGACACTTAAAGTTGCGATTGTCTAACAGCAGCCTCATTTAAAGTTGCGACAATCGAGCTGTAGCCTCACATAACGTTGCAACAATCAGGCTGTAGCTTTACTTAAAGTTGCGATAGTCTAACAGTACATTCATCTAAGGTTGCGACAATCTAGTAGTAGCCTCTTTCAAAATTATGGCAATTTAGCAGCAGCTTCACTAAAAGTTGGGACTTTCTAGCAGTAGCTTCACTAAAAGTTGGAACATTCTAGCAATATCGTCACTAAAAGTTGAGACATTCTAGCAGTATCTTCACTAAAAGTTGGATATTCTAACAGTATCTTCACTAAAAGTTGAGACATTCTAGCAGCAGCTTCACTAAAAGTTGGACATTCTAGCAGTATCTTCACTAAAAGTTGAGACATTCTAGCAGCAGCTTCACTAAAAGTTGGGACATTCTAGCAGCAGCTTCACTGAAAGTTGGAACATTCTAGCAATATCGTCACTAAAATTGAGACATTCTAGCAGCAGCTTCACTAAAAGTTGGGACATTCTAGCAGTATCTTCACTAAAAGTTGGGACATTCTAGCAGCAGCTTCACTGAAAGTTGGAACATTCTAGCAATATCGTCACTAAAAGTTGAGACATTCTAGCAGTATCTTCACTAAAAGTTGGGACATTCTAGCAGCAGCTTCACTAAAAGTTTAACATTCTAGCAATATCGTCACTAAAAGTTGAGACATTCTAGCAATATCGTCACTAAAAGTTGAGACATTCTAGCAGCAGCTTCACTAAAAGTTGGGACATTCTAGCAGTAGCTTCACTAAAAGTTGGAACATTCTAGCAATATCGTCACTAAAAGTTGAGACATTCTAGCAGTATCTTCACTAAAGTTGGGATATTCTAGCAGTATCTTCACTAAAAGTTGGGACATTCTAGCAGTAGCTTCACTAAAAGTTGTGACATTCTAGCAATAGCTTCACTAAAAGTTGGGACATTCTAGCAGTAGCTTCACTAAAGTTGTGACATTCTAGCAATAGCTTCACTAAAAGTTGGGACATTCTAGCAATAGCTTCACTAAAAGTTGTGACATTCTAGCAATAGCTTAACTAAAAGTTGGGACATTCTAGCAGCAGCCTCACTAAAAGTTGTGACATTCTAGCAGTAGCCTCACTAAAAGTTGCGACATTCTAGCAGTAGTTTCACTAAAAGTTGTGACTTTCTAGCAGTAGCCTCACTAAAGGTTGTGACTTTCTAGCAGTAGCCTCACTAAATGTTGGGACATTCTAGCAGTAGCCTCACTAAAAGTTGTGACATTCTAGCAGTAGCTTCACTAAAAGTTGGGACATTCTAGCAGTATCTTCACTAAAAGTTGGGACATTCTAGCAGTAGCCTCACTAAAAGTTGTGACATTCTAGCAGTAGCCTCACTAAATGTTGCGACATTCTAGCAGTAGCTTCACTAAAAGTTGTGACATTCTAGCAGTAGCCTCACTAAAGGTTGTGACCTTCTAGCAGTAGCCTCACTAAAAATTGTGACATTCTAGCAGTAGCCTCACTAAAAGTTGTGACATTCTAGCAGTAGCCTCACTAAAGGTTGTGACATTCTAGCAGTAGCCTCACTAAAAATTGTGACATTCTAGCAGTAGCCTCACTAAAAGTTGGGACATTCTAGCAGTATCTTCACTAAAAGTTGGGACATTCTAGCAGTAGCCTCACTAAAAGTTGGGACATTCTAGCAGTAGCTTCACTAAAAGTTGGGACATTCTAGCAGTAGCTTCACTAAAAGTTGGGACATTCTAGCAGTAGCTTCACTAAAAGTTTGGACATTCCAGCAGTATCTTCACTAAAAGTTGCGACAATCAGGCTGTAGCTTTACTTAAAGTTACGATAGTCTAACAGTAACCTCATTTAAACTTGCGACAGTCGAGTCTAAGCTTCACTTAAGGTTGCAATTCAGTGGTAGCCCTCTTTCAAAGTTGTGACAATTAGCAGTAGTCTTAATTACAGTTACGACAATCTAGCAGTAGCCTCACAATAATGATATTTATTTGAAAATCCCTGGAACTTATTCGACTAGAATGTAACAAATGTGCCCATCCCACGGCGTCGCGACATATTTTTTTCAACAGGATTTGAATTCAAACTTCAAATGTCCGTTTTCAGAACTGCTATTTCGAAGTAGAATATGAGTTTGATCTGGTCTAATTCAGTGACGTTAACGATACCGGACACTGAATTATTACTGACCGTTCAGTGTCCGGTATCGTTAACGTCACTGTCCCGTTACCAAAAATTGTGCTGCTTGTCAAGGGACGATATGTTTTTTATCATTAGACTTTTGCGAACAGTGCTTATACCTGTATTTATGTTTTCCTGTGAAACTTGGACACTAACTGTTAATGTCCAAAGGAGAATACATACATTGTAGACGGAATGGTATAGAAAGATATTACTCGTATCATACAGAAAGCATAACATACAGAGAACATAACAGAGAACATAATATACAGAGAACATAACATACAGAGAACATAACATACAGAGAACAAAACATACAGACAACAAAACATACAGACAACAAAACATACAGAGAACATAACATACAGAGAACATAACATACAGAGAACATAACATACAGAGAACATAACATACAGAGAACATAACATACAGAGAACATAACATACAGAGAACATAACATACAGACAACAAAACATACAGAGAACATAACATACAGAGAACAAAACATACAGAGAACAAAACATACAGACAACAAACATACAGAGAACAAAACATACAGACAACATAACATACAGAGAACATAACATACAGAGAACAAAACATACAGACAACATAACATACAGACAACAAAACATACAGAGAACATAACATACAGAGAACAAAACATACAGACAACAAAACATACAGACAACAAAACATACAGACAACAAAACATACAGACAACATAACATACAGAGAACAAAACATACAGACAAAATAACATACAGACAAATAACATACAGACAACAAAACATACAGAGAACATAACATACAGAGAACAAAACATACAGACAACAAAACATACAGACAACAAAACATACAGACAACAAAACATACAGAGAACATATCAACAATGATGCAGTATGCGAAAGAATGCAACTATCCACTGGACCATCAAAAGAGCACTAGTAAAGAGCGGAAACTGACCTAGTATGGACACGTCACACAGTCCACAGGCCTTTGCCTAAACCCTTCTGCAAGACACAGTACCAGGCAAAAGAAGACATGGAGAACAAAAGAAAAGGCGGGTGGATAATATCAGAGAATGGACAGGTATGTCTTTTGTTGTATCACAGAGAGCTGCTCTAAATCGTGACGATTGGAAGCAAATTGTGAGAATGTTATCAATGATGCACCAATAATCGGCAGGGTTCCGGATAATTGATTGATGCCTACTAACATCATCTTCCACATTCGCCTAAGAAGGTGCCGAGGAAACCGTCTCGGCTATCAGGTCAAGCCTAAGATCAAGTGTATCCAGTGACAGGTTTTAATGTCGCACGAGAGTCAAGAATGAAGCTTCACCGTAAAAGAACACAACATTTAGAGTAAAAATCTCTGGAGGTTGTAGAAATGTGGTTTTACAGAAGAATGTTGAGAATACCATGGACAGCTATGGAGAGTAATGAAAACTTTCTGAAAGAGGCCAAAGAAAAAAGAGAGTTAATATCCAATGTTAGGAAGAAACAATCATCATTTTTTGGGCATGTAATGAGAAGGGAACAACTGGAATATATTGTAACAACTGGGAAAATTGAGGGACGAAGAGATAGAGGGAAGGAAAGAGAAAAGATACCATACAGATTAAGACAATGGCCTGGCAGAAGGTCAACAAAAGAAATGTAAATAACTGTCAAGATCGAATGTTGTGGAGAGACATGATCACCTACGCCAGCAGTTACGTTACTTGGGGGGCCTCGGTAGCCGAGTTGGGAAAACCACCCGACTTGACCACCGACGTTCGGACAGCCTGTGTTCGATTCCCGCTGGGAGCAGTGTGAATTGTACTCGTGGTTGGAAAAAAAAAATACCCCCCACGGTCGACCCAGCCGTTGGCAGAAATGGGTACCAGGGTATTACCCTGGGAAGGTGAGGAATGTCGCTTCACATCTGAGTTTCGATGCTTGAGGCTACACTATACAGAAATATCCGAACATTTCTGGATAGGCGGCCGAGCACATATGGGCGTAAACTCGCGTGCTAAGACGCCGGTTCAAGTCTCGTACTTTATCTTTACCTTTACCTTTACGTTACGTGAGGATGACGATGATTTAGAGTTAAGGTGGGCAGTGCATCTACTCGCAATTATCAACCGCCCCCAATACTTTGACCAAATATCCATTTCTAAAGCTTAATCGACAGGACAACGTCAAGCCGCGATCGAATTCACACATACATTATCCCCTAGATTAGATATAACAATAGTAAGAATTCTGGCATTTGGAAATAAAATAGCAACAATATCAAATAGTTCACAACAAACTAAGACGGGAGAGAGTAATAACCACAATGATATATTAAATACCATCTGAAATAAACTTGAGATGCAATTATCCGTAAATGTCAGATACAAATAACTGGGTAATATAAAGTGCTGTGGTGGCGACATTTGATTGGCTAGCTAACAGTTCGATACAAGTTAAGAGTACCAGAAACTAACGATCTCTTACGGTAAATACAACGTTTAGAAATCTCCTCTAATAACTGCCACTCTAAAATAGACACAGATCAAAGGTTTCCTATTGAGCTTGTTTGAAATCTTGATACCTTGTCTTTTATTTACTCGCTCACTGTCTCAGATTTTGACTGTTTTGTGAAATTCGGAAGTGACAACGAGATGTACACGTCAACTGTGACCACGTTTTATAAGAATACGATTATTGCTTTTTTTTTTTTTTATATCCCCCTCAATCTTTTAGTGCAATGATTTTTCTTTTGAGAAAAAAAATAGGGTGGTAGTTCAGAAGAATGACGCGATAAGTTACAAGGATAAATGCACCGCGGCTGAGTTAATTATTTAATTATACCTCTTTTTTCTTTCTTTCTTTTTTTTTCAATATAACAACATTCTGGTATTTCGTAAAATTGGAGAGTATGTAGTAATTTGTTCGAGTATTTTATTATATATACAGAATCTCGAATAGGCAGAGCTGCACTTAATACTTTATCTATGGGTATAGATGGCTTTATCAGATACCTGGTTGTTGACGTTATTATCAATATTATTATAATCATAGATTTCTTTTTTTCAGACCGAGCGGTTCGGTGCGTGTTTCAGTAAACTTTTGGGAATTTAATAGTTTTGTAGTTTGTAAGTAAACTTTACTTGTTGTTAGTTTTGTAGTTTGTAAGTAAACTTTACTTGTTGTCAGTTTACAATTTCATTGTATGGGTGGTGGCAACGATTTTGCTAACAATACAAGAACAATAACGCTTTAGAGGCCCGGTATATCACGAGTTTCTCGTCATAGGAGGTGGGATGAAAGCGTTCCAGTAAACTTTATATTTGGACAAATGCGCTGATTAAAACATAATTATTGAAACAAGATTCGTTATTCCCTGTCACCCCAAATAATTGAATTTACTCACATATTGTACGGGGTATTTAAGTTGAGGGTCGGCTTGGATATATATCATCATCATCATCATCATCATCATCAAGTACTGTGCCTACTGGCGTAGGTGATCATGTCTCTTCACAATTTTCGATCACGACAGTTATTTATCATTTCTGTTGTTGACCATCTGCCAAGCCATTCTCTTAAGCTGTCTGGTATCTTTTCGCTTTGCTTCCCTCTATCTCTTCGTCCCTCAATTGTCCCAGTTGTTACAATATATTCCGGCTAATCTTTTCTCATTACATGGCCAAAAAATGATGATTGTCTGTTCCTAATATTGGAAATTAGTTCTCTTTTTGCTTTTGCCTCTTTCAGAACCTTTTCATTACTCTTCTTAGATGTCCATGGTATTCTCAACATTCTTCTGTAAAACCACATTTCTACAGACTCCACTGATTTTCTTGTCTGTTGTCCTACTTTCCATGATTCACATCCATATGTTAAGATTGGCTTTACATAACATTTAAGAACTCGTTTTCTTGTTTCTGTTGTCAAAAATTGATTGTATAGTATCTTCCTCATTTTTGGAAAGCTGCTTTTACCTGAGCCATTCTGCATCTCACCTCTGTTGTACATCTTCCGTCTGAGGTTAACAAAGTTCCCAAATATTTAAATTCATTTACCTGTTTAAAATAAATATAAACCCTGCAGCCTGGGAAGACATAGCTGGAGACCGCACTCTTTAGAAACACACTCTAAAGCTCCAACTCAAGGAAAATGCAGATAGATGCATAGAAAGAGAGGATATTTGGTGAAAGAAAAGAGATAATAACATTTCTTTGGGGGCACTGCAAAATCCATCGTCAGCTATAACTGACGGAGGCTACTACTACAATATATATATATATATGTATATACATTCTGGCTCTTGCGTTAGAATATGGTTTGACAACGTGGGCAACCGCTTCAAAGACCAACACAGACAAAGAACAACCAAAAGAAACTTGTTAAACTCATCACAGACCAACACAAAACACTTGGCAAAAATACAGCTCCTAATCTCATCGCAGATCAAATCATAGAACGTCACAAAAATGCAAAACGCAGACTTTTGACTCATTTCATCACAGAATGAAAAATATATTAAGTTCTGATCCTGGAGAAAAATACTGGATGGCAGAGAAGAGAAGGGGAAAGTTATGGCACGTAAATGAAAAGTATCAACAGATCAAACCAAAATATTATAAGACACGATCACCACAAGAATAAAGGGACTGCGATTTAAACATATCTTGAAACATTTATCTAGCCATCAAGGGCAAATACTCTTAAACTTTCACCGGGAATACAAATGCAGAAAAACTGAAAATGAGAAGGGGCACCATGAAGGAATAAATCTATTTATCATCATCATAATCATCATCATCATCATCATCATCACCATCATCATCGGCATTACCACCATCATCATCATCTGTAATATCACCAACAACACCATTGCAGCAACAAAAATATAGCATTACCTCAACTACTATCACACTAATAAAACACCGCAAACAACATCATCCTCATCATATCTAATGTTGTCTACTCCAGCAACATCATCAACAACATTATCTGTATCCTCATCTTTTTCCTTTCGCTCCTGCAGGAGCATGGTATTAAGACCTGCAGCACGCCGCCATGTTGGAATACTATACCGAACGTACGTGTCCTTGTAGAAGTGGTCTTCGTGATTGTGTGCTTTACACAGTAATGTTGTTGCTGGCACTCTGCACAACCAACCCACTTTACGTGTGACTTGCTTTACGCTTAGTGGGAATGTAAAGCTATATATTAATATGTTTATATGATATATAGATGTTTGTATGTTTTGCTAGTGTTTGTTGATGTTAATTCTAATCGTCGTAGAACAATGGCTGGTGAACTGGTTGGCTAAGAGAAGTTCGATACCGAGCGATAGCTTCTTAGTTCACCCAGTCATAATTATGTAAAAAGCAAGAAAATGCTCTCCCCTTGCCTTGCTAGGCGTAAGTGGAATATGATGTTAGTTAATTTTTTTTCTTTAATGACCCCTGAACAATTTGAATAATGTGGTCGTTATTACGCCAGGCCGGCAATTATTTCCAGAAAAATTCTGGTACCCATTTTAGATATTTCCGTTATACTACACTCACCACTGATGCCCAACAAAGAAATAATTCTAGAAGTAAAACGGACAATCTGGAACACAATCTTCATCCTTTCGTTGTGCTACCAATGGCAGAGCTAGACTCTAGAACAGCAAGAAAAATAATTACTAACGGGATGAAATGTGTCAGACGAATGACAGGAAACGGCATAAGAGATACGATCAGAAATGAAGAACTGATTTAAGAAAAAGCTAAGAATAATTCCTACCATAGAGTACATAAAGAAACAACAGATAAATAGTTTGGCCACGTGATAAGTCAGACACACCAAAACACAACAGAACGAGCCCTTAATACGAGAACACCAGACTCAAGGGCCGACCAGGTAACATTTGGATTGATGTAGCATTGGAACCATCAGGAAACATAACAGCAGACGTCCTATAAAGACAACCTTCGGGAAAAGAAACGACGGAATACCCCTTCTTCCCTACAAAGACGTCTGTAAACGTGACTAAAGAGGTTTTAATTATCAAAATAACTGACTAGGATGCGGGCGCTAAGCTCAACATAGCTGGTAAGAGGAAAGGGTGTGCTGAGAACTGTCTTGAAAGCAGACGAACTTAATTTGATGGAGGCTGTCGATTCTAGACTTTCAGATGGGAAGAAAGTCCAACGTCAAAGGACATTTATAAAAGGCACTAAGTGCATTGTCTCACGCCCATGATGTGTATACTCTCCATATTTAAGACGGCATGGTGGTGTTTCTGTGTTTGTTTTTCAAGATGTGCTTCTGTGTTTGCATAACACTTCGTGTGTACATTGTGTGTAGGTATAAGTGTACTTGTGTGTACATGTGCTTGGTGAGTATCAATTTTAATACGCAAAGACGTTTAACTCATGCATATATGCATGAATTAGACGCCCATGCATGCAAATAGTTATATATATATATATATATATATATATATATATATATATATATATATATATAAACATTACGGCATACAATCTTATCAATAAACAACGGAAGATAGACATGCTGCATAAAAGCCACAGTCTATTTGTTTCCTATGCCTAATTGACAACTATTAACTGTTTGCTTTGTTCTACATTACAAGAGGCTAGCATTGCATGTTTATGCATTGAGCCATCATATAATGTATGACTTAATTCCAGCTTTATCATTTGTTGTGTTTTCAAGTCAGAATTATTTACTTACTGTTGTTAAATGATGTATTATTCTACTTTATAGTATTCAAAATAATGTTTACACCAATTTTTTTACGAACTATATATTATAGTTTTAGTATATATAATAAACCTAGTTTCAGGTATTTAATACATAAATTAATTTGCGTTCTATAAAGGTCAAGTTTAGTGTCCCAAATTATTTCTGCTTGGAGTAACGTCCCCTTGCTCTTTATTCGGTCGCTTTCGAATCTGTCATTAGAAGATTTCTGGGTTAAATTTAGGGTTTGGAATAGCCTACAACTAAACCTAAACTTAAACCTAAACCTAAACCTTGTCGACAAAATAAATTTCTTATTCTTCTTTCCTTCCTCATTTGCCTTTCAGAGTCGAGAGGAGATATCATTTGCTGTATTTTGATCTTCTGTTTGCCTCTGTTGCTATTATGTTTCATAGTGCTTCTAATATTCCATCAATCCATCTCTTTCGTGCTCGGTCTTTGGGTCTGGTGTTCTCGCAACGTTTATTGAACGTTTGTCGTTGTTTTGTGTTTTGATCTTTCTGTGTCTTCACGTGACTAAACAATTTTTATCTGTTGCTTCTTTGTATAAGGTAAAGTCAAAGTTAAAAAAAAAAAAAAAAGTATCCCCGTCACGCCAAGTGGCGTGTAGAGAATATGGTGTTAGTGACCATATATTTTACAGACCTTCGGCACATGATTTTTGGGGTAATGTGGTCGGTATTACGCCCATGCCGCTTCACTTTCCTGAAAAAAATCAGGTACCCATTAAAGGCTGGGTGAACCCGGTAGCCGTCGGTTGGGATCGAACCCTACCTCTTGTCCTTTGTAGTCCATTCAGTAACCACTGAGCTATCGCGGCTCTCATAAAGTCAAAGTACGAGACTTAAATATACACGCGAGTTTTCACCCATATGTGCTCGGCCGTCTATCCAGAAGTGTTCGGAGACTTCTGGATATTATCGCTTCAAGCATCGAAACTTACGATGCGAGACGCCTTTTCTTGCCTTCCCAGAGTTCTAACCTGATCCATTTCTGCCAGCGGCTGATTCGTCAGAGGGTTCTTTTTTTCCCCAACCACGAGTACAATTCACATGTCTTCCAGTGGGATTTCGAACACGGGTTGTCCGAAGGTCAGTAGCCCAGTCGGGTGGTTTTCCCAACTAGGCTCCCTGTATTCTATGGCGTGGATTGTTTCCAACTTTTTTGGCAGTTCATTTCTGTTCTTATCTGGCAGGCTGTTTTCTATCATTCGTCTAACACATTTCATCTCAGTAGAGGTAATTTTTCTCATTGGTCTTGCATCTAAGGTCCAGAAATGGCATTGGTAGCACGACGTTGGAATGACGATTGTATTGTAGAGGGCCCCTTTTGTCTCCAGAATTATTATTTTAAAAAATTAAATGCACGAAAAACTAAAAACCGTTGATATTCAAGTGTGTCCGGTCAGTGAAGTGAGATCATCCGTTTGGCAGAAATAATTTGGGACACTAAACTCACCCGTTACCCTGCGTTCTATATATAGGCTGGATAATTAACTTCATGCTGTTTAGAAATATCAATACATTAAACGTATATGGGTGCAGTCCATAATACATTAAGTGTGTTTACTTGTAGATTGTAATACGTTTAATATTTTCAGTTGTAGACGTTTACACATTAATTGTGTTTAGACTTTATACATTAAATGTGTTTAGAATGCAATACCTTACACGTATTGAGTTGTAGACTTTAGAAAATTAGATTTTTACAGTTGCAGACTTCAATAAATTGTGTTTATTTGTAGACTTGAACAATATGTTAAGTTGTAGACTTTAATACAATGACTGTATTAAGTTGTACACTTTAATACAATGACTGTATTGAGTTGTAATCTTTAATACAATGACTGTATTAAGTTGTACACTTTAACACATTGACTGTATTAAGTTGTAGACTTTAATACAATAACTGTATTAAGTTGTAGACTTTAATACAATGACTGTATTAAGTTGTAGACTTTAACACAATGACTGTATTGAGTTGTAATCTTTAATACAATGACTGTATTGAGTTGTAATCTTTAATACAATGACTGTATTGAGTTGTAATCTTTAATACAATGACTGTATTGAGTTGTAGACATTAATACAATGACTGTATTGAGCTGTAGACTTTAACACAATGACTGTATTGAGTTGTAATCTTTAATACAATGACTGTATTGAGTTGTAATCTTTAATACAATGACTGTATTGAGCTGTAGACTTTAACACAATGACTGTATTGAGTTGTAGACTTTAATACAATGACTGTATTGAGTTGTACACTTTAACACAATGACTGTATTAAGTTGTACACTTTAATGCAATGACTGTATTGAGTTGTAGACTTTAGCAAATTAAATGTCTTCAATTGTAGCTTTTAATTCATTAATTTTTAGTTGTAGACTTTAATACATTAATTGTGTCAGCTGTAGACTTAAATGCATTAAATGTATTAAGTTGTAGACCTACATTTATTAATGTATGTTGTAGACTTAAATTCATTAAATGTTTTCAGTTGTAAACTTAAATTCATTAACTGTTTTCAGTTGTAGACTTAAATTTATTATGTTTTCTGTTGTAGACGTAAATTCATTAAATGTATTCAGTTATAGACATAGTAAAGTAAAGTACCCCCGTCACGCCAAGTGGCGTATAGGGAAATATGTGTTAGTGACCCATATTTTACAGACCTTCAGCACATGATTTTTGGGTAATGTGGTCGGTATTACGCCCGTGCTGCTTTTACTTTCCAAACAATCCGTACCCATTTAAGCTGGTGAACCCGGAGCCGTCGTTGGGATCGAACCCTACCCCTTAGTTATAGACATAAATTCATTAAATGTTTTCAGTTGAAGACTTAAATTTGTTAGATGTATTCAGTTATAGAATTTAATTCATTACATATTTTTCAGTTGTAGACGTAAATTCATTAAATGTATTCAGTTATAGACATAAATTCATTAAATGTTTTCAGTTGAAGAATTAAATTCGTTAGATGTATTCAGTTATAGACTTTAATTAATTACATATTTTCAGTTGTAGACGTAAATTCATTAAATGTATTCAGTTGAAGACTTAAATTCGTTAGATGTATTCAGTTATAGACTTTAATTCATTAAATATTTTTCTGTTGTAGACTTAAATTCATTAATGTTTTCAGTTGTAAACTTAAATTCATTAAATGTTTTCAGTTGTAGACTTAAAATCATTAAGTGTATTTAGCTGTAGACTTAAATTCATTAACTGTTTTCCGTTGTAGACTTAAATTGATTAAATGTTTTCTGTTGTAGACGTAAATTCATTAAATGTTTTCAGTTGAAGACTTAAATTTGTTAGATGTATTCAGTTATAGAATTTAATTCATTACATATTTTCAGTTATAGACGTAAATTCATTAATGTATTCAGTTATATACTTAAATTCATTAAATGTTTTCAGTTGAAGACTTAAATTCGTTAGATGTATTCAGTTGTAGACTTTAATTCATTAAATATGTTTCAGTTGTAGACTTAAAATCATTCAATATTTTCAGCTGTAGATGTAAATTCATTAAATGTGTTCAATTGCAGACTTTAATAATAATTTTGTCTTTTCACTTGTAGAAATGCATCTTCGAAAAAAATAAGAGCAGCTTTGAAACAAGTCAAACAATTCAAACACAATGACACGACAATAGCCTCGAATGAAAAATACATTCTCCACATGAAATTCCGAATAAACATGTCAAAAGCAATTTTTTAAATTATTTCATAAAAACTACATATTTAACCTATCGTTTTCAAAAGAAGTAAGAAAACAGAGTTCTCCAGTGCTGCATAGATCCAATCTCTACATATTGAAGTGAATTATGGATGATCAGTTAAAAAACAAAGAAGTACTTAGAGACCAAAGAAACGAGGTTTTACCGAAGAATGTCGCGAAGATGGAAACTGGAGAATGTTGTGTTTAACAAAAAAAATTGCTAGGAAAAAGAAGACTGAGATAAACAACGAAATTAAGTACTAGATAGTCTACTAAGGTAGTATTGGGTTATTGAGTTATTAGCGAGTCATCACCATTGCACTCCGAACATGTCCATAGGTGCTCAGATTCCTTCCTCAGCAAGTCCCGCGGTTTTCAGCGACTGACGACTCCAGTTCTATGTTGGTTGATAAGTCTTCTTACACGGCCACTAAGTTTCTCATTTCTGGCTGTGCACATCTTAACTCCCATCTCTTTCATCCGAAAGAGTGACGTGGATTTGTGTTTGTCGAAGTCTTGTGCTTTTCCCACATCTCGGAGGGCATTGATGATGTCCGCCCGATCCATTGGTTGACCGTCCTCAACGACAGAGCAGCTAGCCAACCTGTCCGCTCTTTCATTTCCCCGTATACCCTTTACTATTATTAAGGTAGTATTACGAGAAACCAACAAAGGAACTGACAAGAAACACTGGCATAAAAGGCAATTGGAGAAACATGACCCCTTTCCGGAGCCGCAATAGCTCAGTGGTTAGTGCGCTGGACTACATAGGACAAGAGGTCCGATTCGATCCTGATCGACGACTTCCAGGTTCACCCAGCCTGAAATGGGTACCGGAATTTTTTTATGGGAAAGTAAAGCGGCACGTGCGTAATACCGACCACATTACCCCACAAAATCATGTGCCGAAGGTCTGTAAAAATTATGGTCACTAAAACCATATTCCCTATACGCCACGTGGTGTGACGGGGCTCTTTTAAAAAAGAAATTAATTTAGCGTGAACACACGATTGATATATTACGTTAAAAAATTGTCCCAATTATTTATGAACTCCGTCACTATTGATTTCATCTATTTTCTATATTCAGTTTATATCTATTTTATATAATTTATTGTTTGATCCGAGACTGTCATGCTATTGTATTTAAACTTCTTTATGTTGTTACTGTTGTTCGTTCCAATCTCATCCCGATCGATTGCTAATTGTGAGTTTCCGGCCCATGTTTGTCAGCTTTTGAGCCGTTCAACACGCTAATGCTGTCAACAGGCTATTGACTCACTCGTAAAATGACAGTTAATTCATCCATTACTTGTTCACAATCTTTTCATCATTCACCTGCTCAGGCGTGCATAATCCGTCGATCCAGCCATAATCCAATTCTCCAAACATCCATTCATCCATGCATCCATTATTATACCAACAGACAGACAACATTCATTCTTTGCATGTTCTCACATCACGTGTCTCTCCCGCTCCATCATTATTTCTTATATACTTTTTTATTACCAGATGTCTAATACATCAATATATAATAGGTCATTCCATCTCCAAATGCGTCTGTAATTCTTCACTTCGTCTAACATCTACCTTATTTTACCAGTCTGCCTCTACCTCTGCCCTAGATTTGCCAGTCCGTCTACACATCCACCCCAAAACGGTAGCTTGTCTCTACCTCTGCCCTAGATTTGCCAGTCCGTCTACACATCCGCCCTAAAACGGTAGCTTGTCTCTACCTCTGCCCTTAATTCACCAGATCGTCTCCACTTCCGCTCTTAGTTCAACAATCCATCTTCACATCTACCCTTAGTTCGACAAAATGGCTTCACATCTGCCTTAGTTCGACAAAATGTCTTCACAGCTGCCTTAGTTCGACAAAATGTCTTCACATCTGCCTTAGTTCGACAAAATGTCTTCACATCTGCCTTAGTACGACAAAATGTCTTCACATCTGCCTTAGTTCGACAAAATGTCTTCACATCTGCCTTAGTTCGACAAAATGTCTTCACATCTGCCATAGTACGACAAAATGTCTTCACATCTGCCTTAGTACGACAAAATGTTATCACATCTGCCTTAGTTCGACAAAATGTCTTCACATCTGCCTTAGTTCGACAAAATGTCTTCACATCTGCCCTTAACACGACAGTCCGTCCCCACATCTGCTCTTAGTTCGACAGAATGTCTCAATATCTGCTCTTAATTCGACAGATTGTCTCCGTATCTGCTCTTAGTTCGACAGAATGTCTCCACATCTGCTCTTAACTCGACAGATTGTCTCCACATCTGCCCTTAACTCGACAAAATGTCTCCACATCTGCGTTAGTTAGACAGAATGTCTCCACATCTGCCCTTAACTCGACAGAATGTCTCCACATCTGCCCTTAACTCGACAGAATGTCTCCACATCTGCGTTAGTTAGACAGAATGTCTCCACGTCTGCCCTTAACTCGACAGAATGTCTCCACATCTGCATTAGTTAGAATGTCTCCACATCTGCCCTTAACTCGACAGAATGTCTCCACATCTGCCCTTAACTCGACAGAATGTCTCCACATCTGCATTAGTTAGACAGAATGTCTCCACGTCTGCGTTAGTTAGACAGAATGTCTCCACATCTGCCCTTAACTCGACAGAATATATCCAGACCTGCGTTAGTTAGACAGAATGTCTCCACATCTGCGTTAGTTGACAGAATGTCTCCACATCTGCGTTAGTTAGACAGAATGTCTCCACATCTGCCCTTAACTCGACAGAATGTCTCCACATCTGCCCTTAACTCGACAGAATGTCTCCACATCTGCGTTAGTTAGATAGAATGTCTCAAGATCTGCTTTAGTGAGATAAAATGTCCCCACATCTGCGTTTGTTCGACAGAATGTCTCCACATTTGCGTTAGTTAGATAGAATGTCTCCACATCTGCGTTAGTTAGACAGAATGTCTCCACATCTGCGTTAGTTAGACAGAATGTCTCCACATCTGCGTTAGTTAGATAGAATGTCTCCACATCTTCCCTTAACTCGACAGAATGTCTCCACATCTGAGTTAGTGATACAGAATGTCTCCACATCTGCGTTAGTTAGACAGAATGTCTTCACATCTGCCCTTAACTCGACAAAATGTCTCCAAATCTGCCCTTAACTCGACAGAATGTCTTCACCTCTACCCTTAACTCGACAGTCCGCCTTCATATCTGCCCTTAGTTCAACAGAATGTCTCCACATCAGCCCTAAATTCGCCAATGGTCTCCACATCTGCCCTTAATTCGGGGGTCTATATCAACATCTGTTCTGATTTCGCCAGCCAGTCTTCTCATTTCCCTTCTATTCAACAATCCGTCTCCACATATGCCCCTAATTTGAAAGTCAATCTCCGCACCTGCCTTTATCTCACCAGCCAGTCTCAAGATCTGCCCATAATTCACCTGTCAGTCTCCACATCTCGCCCGTGCGCTACCGTGTCTCGAAAGGGGAGTAAAGAATAGTGGCGCTGTACCCTACCAGGCATGTTCGTAAGAGGCGAGAAAGGAGGGTTGGGCATGGGACTGGATATCCCATTCTGTAAAAAAATAAGCCGAAAAAATTTCACAAACATGGACAAGTACAAGAAAAGAATAAAAGTAAATCCGCCATCCAGGAAAGATAAAGGCTCAATGTCTAAGAAACGTATGACGCAAGCCGGAGAAAACCGTAAGGAGTCCAGGTTTTCGACTCGCCTTTTGTCTACCAGGAAATCCTCCAGAATTGGCACCTGGAATGTACATACTATAAGCAAACAAGGGCGGAAGCAAACTAAGAGTATTACACAACAGGCTCTTTTTTGGAATCCCCAGGGTAACAGACAAAGAGGAAGACCAAAGATTTCTTGCTGAAGACATATAGAAACAGAGATGAAGATGATGGGGAAGACATGGAATGATCTTAAAAGAATGGCAAGAAACAGAACGACTCGGAAAGTGTTTGTTGAAGACCTATGCTCCACAGGGAGCTGAAAGGTAGACGAAGAAAGAAGAAGACTATCTGCCCATAATTCTTCAGTCTCCACATCCGCCCATAATTCACTAGTCTCCACATCCGCCCATAATTCACCAGTCCCCACATCCGCCCATAATTCACCAGTCCCCACATCCGCCCATAATTGACCAGTCCATCCGTTCATTCATCAACCCATATTTTGTCAACTCACAGATATCCAGTCATCATTCGTCCGTTCTGCGTCTATACATCATGATTTCTTCTTCGAATTAGTTTTCCATTTGTTCTTCATTGACCGATCCACTATTTATGCGCCAGTGACCCATAATTCCTTTCTTCTATTAATCTCTTCTATTTATTGATTTCCTTATAACTCTCAATAGTGATTTCAATTTATCTCAACACCATGCACCATCTTTACATCTACCTATCGGTGCACCACTATTGATCCACTATATCTACATACCCCTATCGGTGCACCACTATTGATCCACTATATCTACATACCCCTATCGGTGCACCACTATTGATCCACTATATCTACATACCCCTATCGGTGCACCACTATTGATCCACTATATCTACATACCCCTATCGGTACAGCACTATTGATCCACTTTGTCTTCATGCCCCTTTCGGTGCACCACTATTGATCCACTATATCTACACACTCCTATGGGTGCACCGCTATTAATCCACTAGTTTTATTATTTATATCTATTAATCCACTACATACCCCAATTGGTGCACCATTATTCCTTCCCTATACCTATGTCACCATTTTTTCCCATCACTATTGATTTACCACTTCTTCAACCACTAACGGTATTCCAGTCTTGATCTACTGTCCCTACAATCCCCTATTGACTTACCACCGCTATTGACTTACTATCCATAGATCTTCCAAGCCAAGATGCAACACACATGCCTTTAGCACCAGAAGAACAGCAGAAGACCATCTTTACCCCAACTGAATTAGATGTTGCCCTCAAGGGATTGAAGCTCAAAAGTTCCCCTGGTAAAGATGGAATCTCCAACGAAATGCTCCTAAATCTCGGACAGAAAGCCAAGAGCCAGCTCTAAGGATAATAAATGTTAGCTGGAAGAGAGGTTATGTGCCGGCAATCTGGAAAGAAGCTATTATGATGCCCATCCTCAAGCGTGGAAAAGACCCACTAGACCCAAGTAGCTATAGACCAATTAGCCTACTGAGCTGCCTGAGTAAACTCATGGAAAGGCTGGTTAACAGAAGACTTATGTGGCATTTGGAGACAAAACAACAAATCGTACCACAACAAAGTGGCTTCCGTCAGCACAGATCAACTGAAGACCTGGTCACCTACATTGCACAGGAAATAGGGGATGCTCTACAAGAAAAGAAACACACACTGGCAGTGTGGGTCGTCATGGAGAAGGCTTTTGATAGGGTCTGGCGAGAGGGTTTAAAGAACAAGCATTTTAGACTTGGCATCCAGGGTCGTTTATTCAATTGGGTCTCTCAATACCTTCAGGATAGAACGGTCAGAGTACAAGTACAAGGTCAACTAAGTAAGAAGGTCTCTATCGAACAAGGTGTCCCTCAAGGCAGAGTCTTGTCCCCAACACTCTTTTTAATTTTGATAAATGACATCGTAATGGACATTCCACCCAGAATACACTCAGCAATATACGCAGATGATCTGGCGTTATGGGCTCGCGAGGAAAGTATGTCGTGGCTGGACCCAGGATGCAAGATGCCCTAGGTGAACTTGAAAAATGGACGAACACCTGGTTCTTACTAATCAATGAAAAAAAATCTACAAATACAATTTTCAGCCTATCAAGAAACACACTCTCTGCAAACTTGAAGATAAAAGACCATACACTCCCTATTGACCAAAACCCTACATATCTTGGCGTCAACATGAATCGCAGAATGACTTGGAAAAATCAGATAGACAGAGCAAGAAAAAAAAGCCAGAAAATGAACACATATTATGAAGAAATTGGCAGGAACGGACTGGGGAGCAGACAGCAATATTTTGAAAAGACTATACGTAGGAAGAGTCAGACCAGTTCTAGAGTATGGAGTCACAGCCTGGGCTATGGCTTCCAAATCACACCTTAGCAAAATTAACAGAACACAGAACCAAGCTGCCCGTGTCATCACTGGTGCTATGAAATCTACACCTATCAAGACTCTAGAAACAGTAACAGGTTTACAACCCTTAGATAACAGACGGGTCACTAAAGTATTGCAACAAGCGGAGAAATATAGAAGGCTCCTTAGCCACCCCATGCACCAAAGAATAACTGGTTCCGGAATTGTACGACTAAAGAGGAGCAACTTCGCTGCAGTTGCCAATGAACTAACTACTGGAGACCCAGTACTTTCCCAAACAATATCGAAACCCTTGGGCCCATCTGATATGTCTCCTCACGGAAAACATAAAATGCCAGAACTTAAGGAAAACATAACAGGAATCATGAAAAAAGGCACCCAATCAGACACAGGCAGAAAAACACATACACGATACCTACCCACAGGACTCTTGATCCCACATATACACAGATGGCTCTGCTACAAATGCCACCAGAAATGGAAGGGGAGGTGTGTTCTTGACGCTGAATAATCAGGACGAGATCACCAAGTCAATAGCTACTGGAAAATTCTCAATCAACTCAATAGCTACTGGAAAATTCTCAATCAACTTTAAAGCAGAAACTGAGGCCATCAGAGATGCTGCAACACTGGCTACTCAACACAACAATAACATGCACAATAAATTGGTGATTCTGACTGATGCACTGTCAGTATTATCAGCTCTAAAAAGCCCCAAGAACAATGAACTAGATGACGCCTACGCACTGGCCACAATAGAATGAGAAATCACATGTTCACCAAATTCAAAATAGGTACAACCAGCCTATGCCACTGTAAACTGGACAATATGACTACAAAACATGTTCTACAGGATTGCCCCTAGTACACAGACCTGAGAAGAGCAATGTGGTCCACACCCACCTCCCTGGAAGAGAAACTATATGGGGCAATCGAATCACTTAAACAGTGTATCACTTAAACGATATATCGGAACCAGTAATTTTTTGGTGCATGGGGTGGCTAGGGAACCTTCTATATTTCTCGCTTGTTGCAATACTTTAGTGACCCGTCTGTCATCTAAGGGTTGTAAACCTGTTACTGTTTCTAGAGTCTTGATAGGTGTAGATTTCATAGTACCGGTGATGATACGGGCAGCTTGGTTCTGTGTTCTGTTAATTTTGCTAAGGTGTGATTTGGAAGCCATAGCCCAGGCTGTGACTTCATACTCCAGAACTGGTCTGACTCTTCCTACGTATAGTCTTTTCAAAATATTGCTGTCTGCCCCGCAGTCCGTTCCTGCCAATTTCTTCATAATATTTGTTCGTTTTCTGTCTTTTATATATTCTATGGCGGGTATTATTCTTAGCTTTTTTCTCGGTTCTTCATTTCTGATCTTATCTCTCAGACTGGTTCCTGTCATTCGTCTAACCCATTTCATGTCAGTAGAGGTTATTTTACTTATTGTTCTTACATCTAGAGTTCAGGTCTGACATTGGTAGCATAACGTTGTAATGAAGAATGTATTGTATAGTGCCCGTTTTGCCTCTAGAGTTATTACATTATTGGACAATAGCAGTGATAGCTGTCCAATGATTTGGGAAGCTTTGTTGCATCTTGAGTTTATTTATCGGTGCACTAATATTGATCCACCATCCTTACAGCTATTTATCTGTGCACCAAAATGGATTCATTATTCCTCAAATAACTCAATTTCATCTCCCGTATCAAGCAATCACCCCTCCTGTCCATTCATTGATCCATTTCATTTATTTATCAGGCCATCGATCTATAGTTAGATACAGGTATTTATCGTCGTTATACTTCTCTCAAGTATGGTCATCCTATGTTGAATCAAAACGAGCATCCAAACTGTCATGTGACTGATTTTTATCTTATGACATCTTGTCACGTGATTGAGTTTCATTTCATGACATACTCTCACGTGATTTGACCTAACTCAGGTATCATATTCTTATGTCCAGATATTAAAAGCTCACAACAGTTATTGTAACATTAGTGTCAGATACAGAGAGGCGCCCCTCAGCAACACAGCTGAACATTGTCAGCGACTCATAGCTGATGGCTTTAGCCAGATTTGGTGAACCGGATCTATCCAGGCTCTTCCCCACCCCTTCGCGGTGCCACTGGAAACAAGCCCAAATAGGCCGTTCTGATCAGGGAGGTAGGGGTCGAGAGTGTAGGGAACTAAGTACTCAAAAATGTCAGGCTGAAGTCGGATATGTTGGGTCGAAAAGACCAAATGTCACAGTTCTGCAAATTACAACACAGCGCATATACGTCTACTTAACGTCTAGTTAAGACTGATTGAAACTTCCGGTCAATATGGCCGTTGAGACACTGTCTGAAAAGTGTTCATTGTTGCAGTTTCCTCATATTCCAAGTCCAGCTAGCTGCTGGAGCTACTGAGTAGTGCTCTGCGCACACCGTGAGCTGTGTGTTTCAGCCGGATGGTGTTTCTATATTCAGATTGCTTATGATGAATGATGATATCGTATGACGAAGGACAGTTCAGATGCGTTTACTGTCGGTGCTATAACACACCTTATGTCTTTTGACGTGTGCTGCATTTGCTACGATGGCGACTACAACTTCCTTTCTTTGTTTGGATACTCGATGAGATGTTAATTCGGACGATTCCACTGGCACGGACGGTTGAGCAATTATGGATTTGCTAAGCGTTTGCAGTGATACCGGGACCTTCGAATAACAATACCATAATGTCCTTCTAAAGCTGATGGCGTATAGGTCTGTTCCTAGAGTCATCAAGTAAACGCATGTAGTCGTGATATACAGACCGACCATGTACAATAGAACCTTCATTTATGACGCTATTTAAGTAACCGCTTATCACCATCATGTGCTGTATCAATATAGAGAGTTATCTACACCTTATTTCCTTTTCACTCTGTCTCCTTAGAGAAAAAAACTGTGTGGTCTTGAGGTAAAACATCAGCCTCTAGACAGATGGTTCCATGTTCGAATCCGACCACAGCCCGTAAGAATGTTTCTTCTCGAATGCGTGATTTCCTCGTGGCTTTACCCGCCATGTTTTCTGAGTAGTCAGACCCTCTAGGAAAACGCCTAAAACCAGGAGGTCCCGTGTGCACTAGCGCACGTTAAAGAACCCTTAGTAGCCAACAGTCAAAAAGAGCACGCAAAAAAAATATTCAAATTTACAAATGTCGAAGGCGGATATATCGTGGCCTTGTCGTAAACTAGCGACACGGCGCATCTAAAGCCACTTAACGGATGAACGATAAGATAGAGAGACTCTTTCTTTTCATGGCGCAAACTGTCAGAATTTCTCCTGTTTCTATCTTGATGTTGTCATTCCACTTTAGTCTTTATTTATTTACCTCGTCTGCTGTTACCTTTTGCTATTCCTCTTCTTCTTCTTCATCTTCATCTTCTTCATCTTCATCTTCATCTTCATCTTCATCTTCTTCTTCCTCTTCCTCTTCCTTTTCTTCATCTTCTTCTTCTTCTTCTTCATCTTCCTCTTCATCTTCATCTTCCTCTTCTTCCTCTTCTTCTTCTTCTTCTTCATCTTCCTCTTCTTCATCATCTTCTTCTTCATCTTCCTCTTCATCTTCCTCTTCTTCCTCTTCATCTTCCTCTTCTTCATCATCTTCTTCTTCATCTTCATCTTTCTCTTCTTCTTCCTCTTCTTCTTCTACTTCTTCCTCTGCTTCTTCTTCTTCTTCTTCCTCTTCTTCTACTTCTTCCTCTTCTTCTTCTTCTACTTCCTCTTCTTCTTCTTCTTCCTCTTCTTCTTCTTCTTCATCTTCCTCTTCTTCATCATCTTCTTCTTCATCTTCCTCTTCATCTTTCTCTTCTTCTTCCTCTTCTTCTTCTTCTTCTTCCTCTTCTTCTTCTACTTCTTCCTCTGCTTCTTCCTCTTCCTCTTCTTCTTCCTCTGCTTCTTCTTCTTCTTCCTCTTCTTCTTCTTCTTCCTCTTCCTCTTCTTCTTCTTCTGCTTCTTCCTCTTCTTCTTTCTCTTCTTCTTCCTCTTCTTCTTCCTCTTCTTCTTCTTCTGCTTCTTCCTCTGCTTCTTCCTCTTCTTCTTCCTCTTCTTCTTCCTCTTCCTCTTCTTCTTCCTCTTCCTCTTCCTCTTCTTCTTCTTCCTCTTCCTCTTCTTCTGCCTCTTCTTCTTTTTTCCTCTGCTTCTTCTTCTTCCTCTTCTTCTTCAGCGGTCAGCTATTGCTATACATTTAGACATTTAGACCAGCCTGGGCCATGAACAAGGTTTGTGTGTTTGAGGTTATCACCGGTTACCCATAACTTCTCATGTAGGGTTGTCTCTGTGGGCCATATTTGTGCTCTTAGGGTGTTTAGATGGCTGCAGTTCTGTAGTGTATGGAGGAGCAAGTGGTGGGGTGTAACATACACTTATACAAAGTATGGTGACAGCTTTACAGAAAATGTACACACAATACTGACGTTTCAGCCTACATTCGACCTTCCTCAGAAAGCGAGAACAACACAAACGAACAACGAAATAAAAATAAACTCTACTACATCTAGGATTAGCGGCACAAGTAAATCAAGGAGGAAAAAAAGAGAGATAAGATATGATGAATTGAAAGAGAGATGTGCTACATATTGGAGGATACACATAGATAATAAGGGAACATTTTTAAGCTAAAATATATACATAATTAAAGCAAGGTTTAACTGAGACAAGATTCACAATTTGTATGCTCTGGAGTTTATTTGCCTGCTCCGCAGTCACATGTTGCAACGTCACTGAGTCCTATCTTGTGTAGATGTCATCTGAGGTCACACTGATCTGTACTGAGTCTGAATATCTTGGTCTGCTCATGTCTGTTAATTTGTTTAGGCTGTCCTGTCCTGGCTCATATTTCCCATGCCACTCCCCACATTCTGTTTTCCCCGCTTGCTTCAGGATTGTTTCTATTTCTTTGAGGCTCCGGGTTTGGTTGGACTCTTGGAAGCTTCTACCAGCTTTTGCGGCTTCAAAAAATGTTGCTATAAAAATATAAACAAAATAGATAAGTATTCTTCGACAAAATTATTAAAAACAGTCAGTCAAAATTTAAGATCAAATAAAGGCATGGAACAATTATATCAATACAAAATTAAAGTTTCAAATTTACATATTTTTTCATCGTGTACGATATTAGCTGTAGTAGCTGTTGTTTGGGTTTCTAGTTCTCTCTTCAGGTGTATGAACTCTGGTCAGGCTTAGCCTCGTTTCCATTCTCCCGCCTCGGGAGTCTTCCTGTAGTCATTCTTTCGTTGGGTTCCCGGCGGATTAACCAGTCGTTTAAGCTAAGTGATTCTATATTTTATATTTTATATATACATATATTCCCCTATTCTTTCTATATTCCTATCTTAGCTCTCTTCTTTTTTCATTTTTTCATCATCCTACTTTTTTCTTTTCTATCATCTTCTTCTGATCATGTATTTATAGATAATTGTGTTTCATTGTTTGTTTTCGTTATCCTTGTACTCTGAAAAAGGCCTCAGGCCGAAACGTCAGTGTTGTGTTGTGTTCCTCCCCTGTGAAGCTGTCTTCATACCTTGAAGTGTTCTACACTCCTCACCACTGGCCCCTATTTTTTCATTCCTTTAAACTCAGATGGTCGTTACAAACTGATCGAACTATGTCCCCTCAACCAACTATTTTTAGCCTATAATTAATCTATAAAAAGTGTATATGTTTTACAAACAGGAAATAAGCAACAGAACTGTATGTCATACTCCTTCCCCTGCTTATACAATGAGGACAATAGACCTCATATCAAACTAAGCTTTTTTCTAAACTATATTTCACACTTTATTTTCCCTATTTTTATTTATTGTTTAAAATGTTAGATTCTATTAGATTTCTCTGGGGTGACAGAATGCACTGTCTCCATCTCCCCCCTTGTTACAATACATTGTCTCTAGCTCCCTCCCTGTCACAATACACTGTCCCCATCTCCATTCCTGTCACAATACATTGTCCCCATCTCCATTCCTGTCACAATACACTGTCCCCATCTCCATTCCTGTCACAATACACTGTCCCCATCTCCCTCCCTGTCACAATACATTGTCCCCATCTCCATTCCTGTCACAATACACTGTCCCCATCTCCCTCCTTGTCACAATACACTGTCCCCATCTCCCTCCCTGTCACAATACACTGTCCCCATCTCCCTCCCTGTCATAATATATTGTCCCCATTCCTGTCACAATACACTGTCCCCATCTCCCTCCCTGTCACAATACACTGTCCCCATCTCCCTCCCTGTCACAATACACTGTCCTCATCTCCCTCCCTGTCACAATACACTGTCCCCATCTCCATCCCTGTCACAATACATTGTCCCCATCTCCATTTCTGTCACAATACACTGTCCCCATCTCCCTCCCTGTCACAATACATTGTCCCCATCTCCATTCCTGTCACAATACACTGTCCCCATCTCCCTCCCTGTCACAATACATTGTCCCCATCTCCATTCCTGTCACAATACACTGTCCCCATCTCCATTCCTGTCACAATACACTGTCCCCATCTCCCTCCCTGTCACAATACACTGTCCCCATCTCCCTCCCTGTCACAATACATTGTCCCCATCTCCATTCCTGTCACAATACACTGTCCCCATCTCCCTCCTTGTCACAATACACTGTCCCCATCTCCCTCCTTGTCACAATACACTGTCCCCATCTCCCTCCTTGTCACAATACACTGTCCCATCTCCCTCCCTGTCATAATACATTGTCCCCATCCCCATTCCTGTCACAATACACTGTCCCCATCTCCCTCCCTGTCACAATACACTGTCCCCATCTCCCTCCCTGTCACAATACACTGTCCCCATCTCCCTCCCTGTCACAATACATTGTCCCCATCTCCATTCCTGTCACAATACACTGTCCCCATCTCCATTCCTGTCACAATACACTGTCCCCATCTCAATCCTAGTCACAAATCACTGTCCCCACCTCTCTCGCTATCACAATACACTGTCCACACCCTATTCCTTACAGAACTTACAATAGTGTTTTCGTCTATCACAGGTTTGTGAGACGCCATCTTGCATGAAAACGTCTTACAGTATTTTGTCACGGATGAACGCCAGCGCCAGTCCATGTCAGGTAGGCATATGTCTTGAACAGTACTATTCACAGTTCTTTGTCAATGAAACTTTATTTAATTTATTATATCATTTATAATATATTTCCATATATATAATATACACACACTTATTCCATTTGTACATTCAGGTCCATTAGGGAACATTATATGTTGTAATACGGAACACTTTACAGCTAAAAATTGAATATTGCAACCACTCTTGACTCTCAGATTTGTCACATCTTAGAAGTTTTTACTACGAGCATTATTCTGTTGAAATGAAACTTATACTTAAATATTTACCTGAGCTAGAAATATTACGGGTAAAATCCTAGTTTAGTAACATAAATTGTTTAAGTTCGGAAGAGTAACGTTCATTTGAGTGGCATTGCACTTTATTTGGTAGTTTTCTATTATATCATTATAAAACACATAATTGTAGAGAAAGTTAAAAAAATTGCGAGGGTAAGATTGATTGTTTAATAACTCTAATTCTAACCTCACGGAAATCCTAACCCTAACACTAACTCTAACCCTAACACTAACCCTAACCCTAACATTACGGAAATCCTAATACTAACCCTAACCCTATCCCTTACGGAAATCCTAACCCTAATCCTAACCCTAAACTTAACCAAAAACCTAACCATAACCCTATCCTTAACCCTAACCCTATCCTTAACTCTAACCCTAACCTTAACTAAAACCCTAACCTTAACCCTAACACTAACCCTAACCCAAATCCTAACCTTAACCAAAACCCTAACCTTAACCCTAACCCTAACCCTAAACCTAACCCTAACCCTAAACCTAATCTCAACCCTAACCTTAACCCTAACCTTAACATTAACCCTAACATTCACCCTATCAACCTTAACCCTAACCCTAACCTTAACCCTAACTCTAACCTTAACCCTAACCCTAACCTTAACCAAAACTCTAACCCTAAACCTAAACTTACCCTTGACCCTTACCCTAACCCTAAGCTTAACCCTAACCTTAACCCTAACCATAATCGTAACCTTAACCCTAACCTTAACCAAAACCCTAACCCTAACCATAACACGAACCCTAACCATAACTCTACCCCTAACCCTACCCTAACCTTAACCCTATCCCTTATGGAAATTCTAACCCTAACCCTAAAACTAAATTTAACCCTACCCCTAAACCTAACTTTAACCCTAACCCTAACCCTATCCTTAACACTACCCCTAAACCTAACACTATCCCTATCCCTTACAGAAATCCTAACCCGAACCCTAACCTTAACCAAAACCCTAACCATAACCCTAACCTTAACCGTAAACCTAACCCTATCTATAACCCTAACCCTATCCTTAACTCTAACCCTAACCTTAACCAAAACCCTAAACCTAAACCTAACACTAACAATAATCCAAATCCTAAACTTAACCAAAACCCTAACCCTAAACCTAACCTTAACCCTAACCCTAACCCTAAACCTAATCTCAACCCTAACCTTAACCTGAACCCTACCCTAAACCTAAACTTAACATTAACCTTAACCTTAACATTAACCCTAACCTTAACCCTAAACCTAAACCTAACTTTAACCTTAATCCTAACCTTAACCCTAACCCTATACTTAACCCTAACCCTAACCCAAAGCTTAACCAAAATCCTAAACCTAACCTTAACCCTGACCCTAACCCTAAGCTTAACCCTAACCCTAACCTTAACCATAACCATAATCTTAACCTTAACCTAACCCTAACCTTACCCTTAACAAAAACCCTAACCCTAACTAACCCTAACCATAACCATAACCCTAACCCTATCCTTAAACCCAACGCTAACCCTAAGCTTAACCAAAACCCTAACCCTAACCTTAACCCTAACCCTAAACATAACATTAACCATAGCCCTAACACTAACTTTAACCAAGACCCTAACTCTAACCCTAACCTTAACCCTAACCCTAACCTTAACCCCAAACCTAACCCTTAGCTTAACCCTAACCTTAACCAAAACCCTAACCCAAACGCTATCCTTAAACCTAACCCTAACCCAAGCCCTAACCTTCAAGAAAATCAGAACCCTAACCTTAACCCTATCCCTAACCTTAACCCTATCCCTAACCCTAACTTTAACCTTAACATTAACCCTAACCTTAACCCTAACCTTAATCCTAACCCTAACCTTAACCAAAACACTAACCCTAAACTTAACCCTAACCCTAAACCTAACTTTAACGGTAACTTAACCTTAACCCTAACCTTAACCCTAACCTTAACCAAAACCCTAATTCTAACCCCAACCCTAACCTTAACAAAAACCCTAACCTTAACCATAACCCTAACCATAACCCTAACCCTAATCGTAACCTTAACCCTAAACCTAACCCTATATCTAAACTTAACCCTAAACCTACCCCTAAAACTAACCCTAACCCTATCCCTTACGGAAATCCTAACCCTAATCTTAACCAAAACCCTAACCATAACCCTAAGACTAACTCTTACCCAAACCTTAACCCTAATCGTAACCCCAAACCTAATCCTAATTGTAAACCTAACTCTAACCTTAAAGATAACCCAAACCTTAACCCCAATCCTAACTCTAAATTTAAATAAAACGCTAACACTAACCTTATCCAAAACCCTAATCCTAACCCTAACTCTAACCTTAACCCTAAACCTAATCCTAACCCTATCCCTATCCCAAACCTCAACCTTAACCCTAACAATAATTCTAACCTTATGGAAATCCAAACCATAACCCTAGCCATAACCTTAACCAAAACCCTAACCCTAACCTTAACCAGAACCTTAACCCTAAACCTAACCCTAAACCCAACCCTGAACCTAACCTTAACGCTACCCCTTAACCTAACCCTAACCCTATCCTTAAACCTACCCCAATACCTAACACTAACCATGTCCCTTACAGAAATCCTAACCCTAACTTTAACCGAAACCCTAACTATAACCCTAACCTTAACCGTAACCCTAACCCTATCCTTAACCCTTACCCTATCCTTAAGTCTAACCCTAACCCTAACCTTAACCTTAACCTTAACCCTAACCTTAACCATTACCCTAATATTAACGAAAACCCTAACCTTAACAAAAATCCTAACCATAAACCTAACCTTAACCCTGACCCTAACCTTAACACTAACTCTAAGCTTAACCCTAACCATAACCCTAACCATAACCCTAACCATAATCTTAACCTTAACCTAACCCTACCCTTAACCATAAAACTAACCCTAACCCTAACCCTAACCCTAAACCTAACCATAACCCTATCCCTTATAGAAATACTAACCATAACCTTAACCAAAACCCTAACCATAACCCCAACCTTAACTCTAACCCTAACCATAACCCTAACACTAACTCTAACTCTAACCCTAACACTAAGCTTAACCCTAACGCTAAACCTAAGCTTAACCCTAACCTTAAACAAAACGCTAACCCTAACCTCAACCAAAATTAAAACCCTAACCCGAAACCTAACCCTAACCCTAAGCTTAACCCTAAGCTTAACCCTAACCTTAACCTTAACGCTAACCCTAACCTTAACCCTAACTTTAGCTAAATTCCTAACCCTAACGTTAACATTAACCCTAACCCTAAACTTAACAAAAACCCTAACCTTAACCAAAACCATAATCCTAACCCTAACCCTATCCTTAACCATAAACCTAATCCTAGCACTAACCCTAACCTTAACCCTAACCCTAACTCTAACCTTACGGAAATCATAACCCTAACCCTAACCATAACCTTAATCAATACCCTAACCTTTACCAAAACCTTAACACTAAACCTAACCCTATCAATAACCCTAACCTTAACCCTAACCTCAACCTTAACCCTAACCCTAAATTTATTCATAACCCTAATCTTATCCTTTACCCTACCCCTAACCTTAACCAAAACCCTTACCTTAACCCTAAACCTAACCCTAACCCTAAACCTAACCCTAACCTTAACACTAACCATAACCATAACCATATCCCTAACCTTAACCAAGTCCCCAACTCTAACACTAACCATAACCTTAACCTTAACCATAATCCTTAATCAAACCGTAACCCTAACCCTAACCAAAACCATAACACTAACCCTAACCTTAACTCTACCCTAAACCTAACAAAATCCCTTATGGAAATTCTTTCCATAACCCTAAAACTAACCTTAACCCTACGCCTAAATCTAACGCTAACCCTAACTCTAATCCTATCCTTAATCCTACCCCTAAACCTAACACTAACCCTATCCTTTACGGAAATCCTAACCCTAAACCTAATATCAACCCTAACTTTAACAGTAACCTAACATGAACACTAACACTAAACTTAACCTTAGCCCTAACCCTAACCCTAAACTAAACATTAACCTTAACCTTAACCCTAACCCTAACCGTAACCCTAACCGTAACCCTAACCTTAATCCTAACCCCTACCTTAACACTAACCCTAAGTTTAACCAAAACCCTAACCCTAAACCTAACCTTAACACTGATCCTAACCCTAACTTTACCCTAACCCTAAGCCTAAGCCTAACCCTAACCTTAACCCTAACGATAATCTTAACCTTAACCCTAACACTAAACCTAACCCTAACCTTAACGAAAACCTTAACAATAACCCTAACCTTAACCCTAACCCTAAACCTAACCTTAACCTTGACCCTAACCCTAACGCTAACCCTAAGCTTAACCCAAAACCTAACATTAATCAAAACCCTAACCCTAACCTTAGCCCTAACCCTAAACCTAACCTTAACCATAACCCAAACCTTAACCAACACCCGAACTCAAACACTAACCCTAACCTTAACCCTAATCCTAACCCTAACTTTAAATAAAACAATAACCCTAAACCTAACCCTAAACTTAACCAAAAACCTAACACAAACCCTAACCTTATCCAAAACCCTAACCCTAACTCTAATCCTAATCCTAAACTTAACCCTATCCCTACCCCTAACCCTAAACTTAACCCTAACCCTAACTCTAATCTTATGGAAATCCTAACACTAACCCTAACCCTAGCCATAAACTTAACCAAAATCCTAACCCTAACCTTAACCAAAACCTTAACCATAAACCTAACCCTAACATTAACCTTAACCATAACCTTAACCCTCACCTTAACCCTAAATCAAACCTTAACCATAACCATGATCATAACACTAACCCTAACCCTAACTATACATCTAACCCTAACCTTGCCCCTACCCCTAGCCCTAACAATATCCCTTATGGAAATTCTAACCCTAACCCTGAACCTAACCTTAACCCTACCCCTAAACCTATCCCTAACCTTAACCCTAACCCTAACCTCAACCAAAATCAAGACCCTAACCCGAACTCCTTTCCCTAACCATAAACCTAACCCTAAACTTAACCCTAACCCTAACTTTAACTAAAACCCTAACGTTAACCTAACCCTAAACCTAAACTCAACCAAAACAATAACCTTAACCAAAACCATAACCTTAACCAAAACCTTAATCCAAAACCTAACCCTAACCCGAACCTTAACCCTAACCCTAACCTCAACCCTAACCTTAACCTTAACCCTAACCCTATCCTTAACCCCAACCCTAACCTGAACCAAAAATCTAACCCTAACCTTAAACCTTAAACCTTAAACCTAACCATAAACCTAACCTTAACCCTAGCCCTAACCATAACCCTAACCTTAACCAAGACCCCAACTCTAACACTAAACTTAACCTTAACCCTAACCCTTAATCAAACCCTAACCATAATCATAACCATAACACTAACCCTAACCTTAACTCTACCGCTAACTCTAACCCTACCCCAACCTCTAAACCTAACCCTATCACTTATGGAAATTCTAATTCTAACCACAACTCTAACCCTAAAACTAACCTTAACCCTACCACTAAACCTAACGCTAACCCTAACGCTAACCCTAACTCTAACACTATCCCTAACCCTATCCTTAACCCTAAACCTAACATTAACCCTATCCTTTACGGAAATCCTAACCCTAAACCTAATCTCAACCCTAACCTTAACCCTAACCCTAACCTGAACCCTAACCCTAAACTTAACCTTAACCCTAACCCTTACTGTAACCATTACCTTAACACTAACCCTAACCTTAACCCTATCCCTAACCTTAACCTTAAACAAAACCCTAACCCTAAACCTAACTTTATCCCTGACCCTAACCTTAACCCTAACCCTAAATTTAACCCTAACCCTAACTCTAACCTTAACCCTAATCTTAACCCTAACCTTAACCCTAACCATAATCATAACCTTAACCCTAAACCTAACCTTAACGAAAACCCTACCCTCAACCTAACCTTAACACTGACCTTAACCTTAACCCTAACGCTAACTCTAAGCATAACCCAAACACTAACCCTAAGCTTAACCAAAAAGCTAACCCTAACCTTAACCCTAACCCTAACCCTAAACCTGACCCTAAACTTAACCCTAACCATAACCATAACCCTAACGTTAACCAAGACCCCAACTCTAACACTAACCCTAACCTTAACCCTAACCCTAAACTTAACCCTAACTTTAACTAAAACCCTAACCTTAATTCTAACCCTAACCCAAAACTTAACCACAATCATAACCTTAACCAAAACCCTAATCCTAACCTTAACCCTAAACCTAATCCTAACCCAAACCCTAACCTTAACCAAATTCTTAACCCTAAATCTAAACCTAACCTTAACCCTACCCCTAAACTTAACCCTATACCTATACCTAACCCTAACCTTAACCCTAACCCTAAACTTAACACTAACCCTAACACTATTCCTAACTATAACCCTAACCTTAACACTAACCTATCCCTTACGGAACCTAACCCTATCCCTTACGGAAATTCTAACCCTAAACTTAACCAAAACTCTAACCATAACCCTAACCTTAACCGTAACCCTAACCCTATCCTTAACCCTTACCCTATCCATAACCCTACACCTAACAATAACCTCAACCAAAACCCTAACCTTAACCTTAACCAAAACCTTAACCCTAAACCTAACCTTAACCCTAACCCTAACCCTAACCTTAACCCTAACCCTAACCCTAAACTTAAAACTAACTCTAACCCTATACCTTATGGAAATCCTAATCCTAACTTTAACTAAAATCCTAACCTTAAATCTAACCCGAACCCTAAACCTAACCATAAACTTAACCAAAACCCTAATCCCAACCCTAACCCTATCATTAACCCTAAACCTAATCCTAACCCTAACCCTAACCTTAAACAAATTTTAACCCTAAACCTAAACCTAACCTTAACCATAACCCTAAACTAAACCCTAACTCTAACCCTAACCCTAACCTTAACGCTAACCCTAACCTTAACCCTAACCCTAAGCTTAACCCTAACCCTAACCTTAACCCTAACCTTAACCATAAACCTAACACTAACCTTAACCCTAACCCTACCCTAACCCCTAAACATAAGCCTAACCCTAACCCTAAACTTAAAACTAACTCTAACCCTATACCTTATGGAAATACTAACCCTAACCTTAACCGTAACCCTAACCCTATCCTTAACCCTAACCCTATCATTAACTCTAACACTAACCCTAACTTTAACCCTAACCTTAACCCTAACCTCAACCAAAATCAAGACCCTAACCCGAACCCTAACCCTAACCATAAACCTAACCCTAAATTTAACCCTAACGCTAAGCTTAACCATAACCCTAACCTAAACGCTAACCCTAACCTTAACCCTTACCCTAACTTTAACTAAAACCCTAACGTTAACCCTAACCCTAACCCTAAACTCAACCAAAACCCTAACCCTAAACTCATCCAAAACCCTAACCTTAACCAAAACTATAATCCTAACTCTAACCCTAACCCTAACCTTAAACCTAACCATAACCTTAACCAAAAACCCTAACCTTAACCAAAACCTTAACCCAAAACCTAACCCTATACCTAACCTTAACCCTAACCCTAACCTCAACCCTAACCCTAACTTTAACCTTAACCCTAACCTTAACCCTAACCCTATTCCTAACCTTAACCCTAACCCTAAACTTAATCCTAACCCTAATCTCTACCTTAACCCTAACCTTAACCAAAACCCTAACAATAACCTTAACCCTAACCCTAAACCTAACCTAACCTTAACCCTAACCCTAACCATAACCATAACCCTAACCTTAACCAAGACCTCAACTCTAACACTAACCTTAACCTTAACCCTAATCCTTAATCAAAGTCTAACCATAACCGTAACACTAACCCTAACCCTAACCTTAACTCTAACCGTAACCCTACCACTAACCCTACCCCTACCTCTAAACCTAACCCTATCCCTTATGGAAATTCTAACCATAACCCTAACCCATAACCATAACCCTAAAACTAACCTTAACCCTACCCCTAAACCTAACGCTAACCCTAACTCTAACCCTATCCCTATCCTTAACCCTAAACCTAAACCCAACACTAACCCTATCCTTTACGGAAATCCTATCCTAAACTAATCTCAAACCTAACCTTAACCCTAACCCTAACCTGAACCCTAACCCTCAACTTATCCTTAACCCTAACCCTAACTTTAACCATAACCCTAACCCTAACCTTAACCCTAACCCTAAACTTAACCCAAATCCTCAACCTAACCTTAACCCTGACCCTAACCTTAACCCTAACCCTAAGCTTAACCCTAACCCCAACCTTAACCCTAACCATAATCTTAACATTAACCCTAACCCTAACATTAAAGAAAACCCTAACATTAACCATAACCCTAACATTAACCTTAACCCTAACCTTAACCCTAACACTAACCTTAACAAAGAACCTAACCTTAATAAAAATCATAAACCTAAACTTAACCCTGACCCAAACGTTAACCCTAACCCTAAGCTTAACCCTAACCCTAACCTTAACACTACCACTAAACCTAACCCTAACCTTATCCCTTAATGGAAATACTAACCCTAACCCTAACCTTAATCAAAACCCTAACCATAACATAAACCCTAACTCTAACCCTAACCATAACCCTAACACTAACCCTAACCCTAAGCTTAACCTAACCCTAACCTTAACCCTAACCATAATCTTAACCTTAACCTAACCCTACCATTAAACTTAACCAAAACCCTAACCCTAACCATAACCCTAACCTTAATCATAAACCTAACCCTAACCTTAACACTACCACTAAACCTAACCCTAACCTTATCCCTTAATGGAAATACTAACCCTAACCCTAACCTTAATCAAAACCCTAACCATAACATAAACCCTAACTCTAACCCTAACCATAACCCTAAAACTAACCCTAACCCTAAGCTTAACACTAACGCTAACCCTAATCTTAACCTTAACCCTAACCCTACCATTAAAAATCTAACCCTAACTCTATCCCTTATGGAAATACTAACCCTAACCATAACCTTAATCAAAACCCTAACCATAACCCTAACCCTAACTCGAACCCTAACCTTAACCAATTTCTTAACCCTAAACCTAACCTTAACCTTACTTCTAAACTTAACCCTAACCTTAACCCTAAACCTAACCCTAACCTTAACCCTAAACTTAAACCTAACCCTAACACTATCCCTAACTATAACCCTAACTTTAACACTAACCTATCCCTTACGGAAACCATAACCCTAAACTTAACCAAAACTCTAACCATAACCCTAACCTTAACCGTAACCCTATCCTTAACCCTAAACCTAACCCTATCCTTAACCTTAACCTTAAACATAACCCTAACCTTAACCCTATCCCTAAACCGAATCCTAACCTCAACCCGAAATCTAACCGTAAACCTAACCTTAACCCTAAACCTAACTTAATTAAAAACCTAACCTTAACCCTAACCCTAACCCTAAACTTAACCAAAACTTTAACCCTAAACTTAACCCTAACCCTAACTCTAACCTTATGGAAATCCTAACCCTATCCCTAAAACTAACAATAACCTCAACCAAAACCATAACCCTAACGTTAACCTTAAACAAAACCATAACCCTAAACCTAACCTTAACCCTAACCCTAACCTTAAACCTAACCTTAACCCTAACCCTAAAACTAACCCTAACCCTATACCTTATGAAAATCCTAACCCTAACTTTAACTAAAACCCTAACCTTAACTCTAACCCTAACCCTAAACTTAACCATAACCTTAACCAAAACCCTAACCCTATCCGTAACCCTAAACCTTATCCTAACACTAACCCTAACGTTAACCAAATTCTTAAACCTAAACCTAAACCTGACCTTAACACTAAACCTAAACTTAACCCTAACCTTAACCAAAACCCTAACCTTAACCCTAACCCTAAACCTAACTCTAACCCTAACCTTAACCTTAACCCTAATCTTAACCTTAAACCTAACACTAACCTTAACAAAAACCCTAACGTTAACAAAAATCCTAACCCTAAATCTAACCTTAACCCTGACCCTAACCTTAACCCTAACCCTAAGCTTAACCCTAACCCTAACCTTAACCCTAACCATAATCTTAACCTTAACCTAACTCTACCCTTAACCTTAACCAAAACCCTAAACCTAACCGTAACCCTAACCTTAACAATAAACCTAACCCTAACCTTAAACTTAACCCTACCCCTAAACCTAACCCTAACCTTATCCCTTATGGAAATACTAACCCTAACCCTAACCTTAATCAAAACCCTAACACTAACCTTAACTTAAACTTTAACTATAACTCTATCCCTAACCCTAACCATAACCCTAACCCTAAGTTTAACCCTAACGCTAACCCTAATCTTAACCTTAACACTAACCCTATCCCTTAATCTAACCCTAATCCTATCCATTATGGAAATACTAACCCTAACCTTAATCAAAACCCTAACTAAAACCCTAACTCTAACCCTATCCCTACCCCTAAACATAACACTAACCCTGTTCCTTACGGTAATCCTAACCCTAACCTTAACCAAAACCCTAACTATAACCCTAACCTTAACCGTAACCCTAACACTATCCTTAACCCTAACCCTATCATTAACTATAACACTAACCCTAACTTTAACCCTAACCTTAACCCTAACCCTAACCTCAACCAAAATCAAGACCCTAACCCGAACCCTAACACAAACCCTAACCTGAATCCTAACCATAAACCTAACCCTAAAGTTAACCCTAACCCTAAGCTTAACCCTAACCCTAAACTTAACCCTAACCCTACCCCTAACCCTACACCTACCTCTAAACCTAACCCTATCCCTTATGGAAATTCTAATTCTAACCATAACCCTAACCCTAAAACTAAACTCAACCGTACCCCTAAACCTAACGCTAACCCTAACTCTAACCCTATCCTAACCCTATCCTTAACGGATATCCTATGCCTAAAACTAACCTCAACCCTAACCTTAACCCTAACCTGAACCCTAACCCTAAACTTAACCGTAAACCTAACCCTAACTTTAACCATAAACTTAACTCTAAACCTTAACCTTAACCCTATCCCTAACCTTAATCAAAATCCTAACCCTAAACCTAACCTTAACCCTGATCCTAACCTTAAGCCTAACCCTAACCCTAAGCTTAAACCTAACCCTAACATTAACCCTAACCATAATCTTAACCCTAACCCTAACCTTAACGAAAACCCTAACATTAACCGTAACCCTAACCCTAATCTTAACCTTAACCTTAACCCTAAACCTAACCTTAACCCTAAGCCTAACCCTAACCTTAACCCTACCCATAATCTTAAACTTAACCTAACCCTACCCTTAACCAAAACCCCAACCCTAACCATAACCCTAACCTTAACTATAAACCTAACCCTAACCTTAACCCTACCCCTAAACCTAACACTAACCCTATCCCTTATGGAAATACTAACCCTAACCTTAATCAAAACCATAACCCTAACCCTAACTCTAACACTAACTCTAACCCCAAACCTAAGCTTAACCCTAACGCTAACCCTAATCTTAACCCTAACCCTTCCCCTAAATCTTACCATAACCCTATCCCTTATGGAAATACTAACGCTAACCCTAACCTTACTCAAAACCCTAACCATAACCCTAACCCTATCCTTAACCCTACCCCTAAACCCAACACTAACCCTGTCCCTTACGGTAATCCTAACCCTAACTATACTTAACCAATACCCTAACTATAACCCTAACCTTAACCGTAACCCTAACCCTATCATTAACCCTAACAGTATCATTAACTCTAACACTAACCCTAACATTAACCCTAACCTTAACCCTAACCTCAACCAAAATCAAGACCCTAACCCTAACCATAAACCTAACCCTAAACTTAACCCTAACCCTAAGCTTATCCCTAAACCTAACCTTAAAGCTAACCCTAACCTTAACCCTAACAATAACTTTAACTAAAACCCTAACGTTAACCCTAACCCTAAACTCAACCAAAACCTTAACCAAAACCATAATCCTATCCCTAACCCTATCCTTAACACTAAACCTAATCCTAACACTAACCCTAGCCTTAACCATAACAACAACATTAACCAAAACCCTAACCTTAACGAAAACCTTAACCCAAAACCAAACCCTATCCCTATCCCTAACCCTAACCCTAACCTTAACCTTAACCCTAACCCTATCCCCAACCCTAACCTTAACCCTAACACTAAACTTAATCCTAACATTAATCTTAACCTTAACCCTAACCCTAACCTAACCAAAACCATAACCCTAACCTTAACCCTAACCATAACCCTTAACCAAACCATAACCATAACACTAACCCTAACCCTAACCTTAACTCTACCACTAAGCCGACCCCTAACACTATCCCTACCTCTAAACCTAGCCCTATACCTTATGGAAATTTTAATTCTAACTATAACCCTAACCCTAAAACTAACCTTAACCCTACCCCTAAACCTAACACTAACCCTATCCTTTACGGAAGTCCTATCCCTAAACCTAATCTCAACCCTAACCTTAACCCTAACCCTAACCTGAACCCTAACCCTAAACTTAACCTTAACCCTAACTTTAACCATAACCTTAACCCTATCCCTAACCTTAACCAAAACCCTAACCCTAAACCTAACCCTAACCCTGAACCTAACCTTAACTCTAACCCTAAGCTTAACCCTAACCCTAAACCTAACCATAATCTTAACCTTAACCCAAACCCTAACATTAACCATAACACTAATCCTAACATTAACCCTAACCCTAACCTTAACTCTGACCCTAACCTTAACCCTAACGCTAACTCTAAGCATAACCCAAACCCTAACCTTAACAAAAAGCTACCCCTAACCCTAGCCTTAACCCTAACCCTAAACCTAACCCTAATCTTAACCCTAACCATAACCATAACCATAACCCTAACGTTAACCAGACACCAACTCTAACACTAACCCTATCCTTAACCCTAACCCTAACCTTAACCCTAACCCTAATCTTAACCCTAACCCTAAGCTTAACCCTAACCCTAACCTTAACGATAACCCTAACCTTAACCCTAACTTTAACTAAAACCTTAATCTTAATTCTAACCCTAACCCTAAACTTAACCATAACCCTAACTATAACCTTAACCAAAACCCTAATCCTAACCCTTGCCCTATCCTTAACCCTAAACCTAATCCTAACCCTATCCCTAACCTTAACCAAATTCTTAACCCTAAACCTAACCTTAACCCTAAACCTAACCGTAACCCTAACCCTAACCCTAACCTTAACGTTAACCCTAAACTTAACCCTAACTTTAACACTATCCCTAACTATAACCCTAAACTTAACCCTAACCTAAGCTTAACCCTAACCCTATCCTTAATACTAACCCTAACCTTAAACCTAAACCTAACTATAACTAAAACCCTAACCCTAAACTTAACCAAAACCGTAACCCTCAACTTAACCCTAACCCTAACTCTAACCTCATGGAAATCCTAACCCTAAACCTAAACCTAACAATAACCTCAACCAAAACTCTAACCTTAACCTTAACCAAAACCTTAACCCTAAACCTAATCTTAACCCTAAACCTAACCTTAACCCTAACCTTAAACCTAAAACTAACCCTAACCCTATACCTTATGGAAATCCTAACCCTAACACTAACCTTAACTTAAACTCTAACTATAACTCTATCCCTAACCCTAACCATAATCCTAACTCTAACCCTAACCCTAAGCTTTAACCCTAAAGCTAACACTAAGCATAACCAAAACCATAACCCTAACCTAACCAAAACCCTAACCTTAACCCTAACCCTAAACCTAACCCTAACCCTAACCTTAACCATAACCCTAACCTTAACCAAGACCCCAACTCTAACCCTAACCCTAACTCTAACCCGAACCTCAACAAAAAGCAAAACCCGATTCCTAACCCTAACCCTAACCGTAAACTTAACCCTAACCTTAACCCTAAGCCTAAGTTTAACCCTAACCTTAAAGCTAACCCTAACCTTAACCCTAATCCTAACTTTAACTAAAACCCTAACCCTAACCCTAACTTTTATTAAAAGCCTAACCCTAACCTTAACAAAATCCCTAATCCTAACACTATCTATAACCCTAAACCTAACACTAACAATAATCCTAACCCTAACTCTAACCTTACGGAAATCATAACCATAACCATAACCAAAACCCTAACCCTATCCTTAACCAAAAACTTAACCCTAAACCTAACAATATGACTAACCCTAACCTTAAACCAAATCCTAATCTTAATCCTAACCCTCACCAAAACCTTAACCAAAACCCTAACCCTAACCTTAACAAAAACCTTAACCCTAAACCTCACCCTAACCAAAACTTAACCCGAACCCTAACTCTAACCTCATGGAAATCCTAACCCTAACCCTAAACCTAACAATAACCTCAACCAAAACCCTAAACCTAACGTTAACCTTAACGAAAACCTTAACCCTCACCCTAACCTTAACCCTAAACTTAACCCTAACCCTAAACTTAACCCTAACCTTAACCCTAAAACTAACCCTAACCCTATACCATATGGAAATCCTAACCCTAACACCTACCTTAACTAAAACCCTAACCATAACCCTATATCTAACCCTAACGCTAACACTAAGCATAACCCAAACCCTAACCTTAATCAAAACCTTAACCTTAACCATAACCCTAAACCTAACCCTAACCCTAACCTTAACCATAACCCTAACCTTAACCAAGACCCCAACTCTAACACTAACCCTAATTTTAACCCTAACCTTAACCTAACCTTAACCCTAACCCTAAACCTAATCTTAACCCTAACCTCAACAAAAATCAAAACCCGAACCCCAACCGTAAACCTAACCCTAACCTTAACCCTAACCCTAACCCTAAGCTTAACCCTAACTTTAACTAAAACCCTAACCTTAACCAAAACCTAACCTTAACCAAAACCCTAATCCTAACACTATCCTTAACCCTAAACCTAACCCTAATCCTAACCCTAATTCTAACCTTACGGAAATACTAACCCTAACCTTAACCAAAACCCTAACCCTAACCTTAACCAAAACTTAACCCTAAACCTCACCCTAACCCTAACCTTAACCCTAACCATAACCTTAACTCTAACCTTAACCCGAACCCAAACCCTAACCCTATCCCTAACCTTAACCTTAACCTTAACCCTAACCCTAAACTTAACCCTAACCCTAACCTTAACCCTCTCCCTAACCTTAACCAAAAACATGACCCTAACCCTACCCTTAACTCTAACCCTAACCTTAACCCTAACCATATCCTTAACCCTAACTTTAACCCTAACCTTAACCCTAACCCTAACCCTAAATAAATCTTAACCCTAACCATAACACTAACCCTAACCCTTTTCCTTATGGAAGTTCTAAACCTAACCCATACCCTAACCATAACCTTAACCAAAACCCTAATTCTAACCCTAACCCTATCCTTAACCCTAAACCTCATCCTAACCAAATTCTTAAACCTAAACCTAACCTTAACCCTAACCCTAAACTTAACCCTAACCTTAACCTCACCCTAACCTTAACCCTAACCCTAAACTTAACCCTAACCCTAACACTATCCCTAACTAAAACCCTAACCCTAACCTTAACACTAACCTATCCCTTACGAAAACTAACCCTATCCCTTACGGAAATCCTAACCCTAACCCTAAACTTAAAAAAAACCCTAACCCTAAACTTAACCCTGACCCTAACTCTAACCTCAACCAAAACCCTAACCCTAACCTTAACCTTTACCAAAACCTTAACCCTAAACCTAACCTTAACCCTAACCTTAACTCTAACCCTAACCTTAACCCTAACCCCAACCCTAAAACTAACCCTAAGCTTAACCCTAATGCTAACAGTAAGCATAACCCTTACCTTAACCCTAACCGTAACCTTAACCAAGAACCCAACTCTAACACAAACCTTAACCTTAACCCTAACCTTAACCCTAACCCTAAACCTAACCCTAACCCTAACCCTAACCTCAACAAAATCAAAACACGAACCCTAACCGTAAACCTAACCCTCGCCTTAACCCTAACCCTAAGCTTAACCCTAACCTTAACGCTATCCCTAACCTTAACACTAACCCTAACTTTAACTAAAACACTAACCTTAACCCTAACATTAACCAAAACCCTAACTTTAACCAAAACACTAATCCTAACACTATCCTTAACCCTAAACTAACCCTAATCCTAACCCTAATCCTAACCCTAACTCTAACCTTACGGAAATCCTAACCCTAACTATAACCTTAACCAAAACCCTAAACCTAACCTTAACCAAAACCTTAGCCCTAAACCTCACCCTAACCCTTACCTTAACCCCAACCCTAACCTTAACCCTAACCTTAACCCTAACACTAACCTTAACACTAACCCTATCCCTAACCTTAACCCTAACATTAAACTTAACCCTAACCTTAACCAGAACCCTGACTCTAACAATACCCTTAACCCTAACCTAAACTTAACCCTAACCTTAACCCTAACCATAACCTTAACCCTAACTTTAACCTTAACCCTAACCCTAAATAAACCTTAACACTAACCAGAACACTAACAATAACCCTAACCTACCCTTAACCCTAACCCTATTCCTTATGGAAATTCTAAACCCAACCATAACCATAACCCTAACTCTAAACCTATCCTTAACCCTACCCCTAAACTTAACACTAACCCTATCCCTTACAGAAATCCTAACCTTAACCAAAACCCTAAACATAACCCTAACCTTAACTCTAACAGAAAACCTAACCTTAACCAAAATCCTAACCCTAAACCAAAATTAACCCTAACACTAACCCTAACCCAAATCCTAACCTTAACCAAAAAACTAACCTAACCTTAACCCTAACCCTAAACCTAATCTTAACCCTAACCTTAACCCTAAACATAACCCTACCCAAAACCGAACCCTAACCTCAACTCTAACCCGAACCCTAACCTAAACCTAATCTTAACCCTAACCTTAACCCTAAACCTAACCCTAACACTAACATTAACCCTAACCCAAAACCGAACCTCAACCCTAACCCGAACCCTAACCCTAACCGTAAACCTAACCATAACCTTAACCCTAATCCTTAGCTTAACCCTAACCTTGACGATAACCCTAACCTTAACCCTAACCCTAACTTTAACTAAAACCCTAACCTTAACATTAACCCTAACTCTAAACTTAACCAAAACCCTAAACCTAAATTTAACACTAACCCTAATTCTAACCTTATGGAAATCCTCACCCTAACACTAAACATAACAATAACCTTAACCCTAACCTTAACCTTAACCCTAACCTTAACCTTATCTTTACCCCTAAAACTAACCCTAACCTTAACTAAAACTCTAACCATAACTCTAACTCTAACTCTAACCCTAACCCTAAATCTAACCCTAACCCTAAGCCTAACCCTAAAGCTAACCCTAAGTATAACCCACAATCTAACCTTAACCAAAACCTAAACCTTAAGCAAGACCCCAACTTTAACACTAAAGCTAACCTTAACCTTAACCCTAACCTTAACCATAACACTAACCCTAAACCTAACCCTAACCCTCACCTTAACCAAAATCAAAACCCGAACTCTTGCCCTAACCGTAAACCTAACCCTAACTTTAACTAAAACCCTAACCTTAACCAAAACCCTAACCTTATCCAAACCCCTAACCTTAACCAAACCCCTAATTCTAACCCTATCCTTAACCCTAAACCTAATCCTAACCCTAATCCTAACCCTAACTCTAACCTTACGGAAATCCTAACCTTAACCAAAACCCTAACCCTAACCATAAACAAAATCTTAACCCTAACACTAACCCTAACCCTAATCTTAATCCTAACCCTAACCATAACTCTAGCCAAAACCCTAACTCTAACCTTAACCAAAACCTTAACCCTAAACCTCACCCTAACCCTAACCTTAACCCTAACCTTAACCCCAACCCTAACCTTAACTCTAACCAAAACCCTGACCCTAACCCTATTCTTAACTCTAACATTAACCTTAACCCTAACCATAACCTTAACCTTAACCTTAACCCTAACCCTAAATCAAACCTTAACCCTAACCTTACACTAACTCTAACTCTAACCCAACCCCTAACCCTAACTCTATCCCTTATGGAAATTCTAAACCTAACCCTATCCCTAACCATAACCATAACCCTAACTCTAAACCTATCCTTAACCCTACCCCTAAACCTAACACTAACCCTATCCCTTACGGAAACCCTAACCTTAACCAAACCCTAAACATAACCCTAATCTTAACCCTAACCTTAACTCTAACCAAAAACTTAACCATAACCAAAACCCTAAACCTAACCTTAACCCTAACGCTAACACTAACCCTAACCCAAATCCTAACCTTAACCAAACCCTTAACACTATATAAAATAATGCACTGGAATGCTGAAGGCATCAACAGCAAAAGAGATGGGTACAGTAAAAAGATAGAATTAGTAAATATCCTGCATGAAGAACAAGTAAGCATATGCTGTTTGCAGGAAACCCATCTAAACAACGACATAGCCTTAAAGATTAGGGGATACCAGTGCTACCGATCTGACAGAAAAAACAGACAAAAGGGCGGAATATTGACACTTGTAAGTAACAACATTAATGCATGTCAGATTGAAGTGTATATGGATGGGGCAGAATATCAAATACTGCACCTCAGGATAGAAAATACAGACTTTCACCTACTTAACTACTACTGTCCGAGTGACCGCTCACTAGCACTAGACACAATTACATTAAAAGAAAGAATAATTGTATGTGGAGACTTTAACAGCCATTCACAGAGCTGGGGATATGAAGATATGGACAAGAGAGGTGAAGAGCTTGAAAATTGGCAGGATGACAATGGGCTTATACTATTAAACCAGGCAACAGATCCACCAACATTCTACTCCAGATCATGGCATACCACATCTACACCAGACCTTGCTTTCCATTCACCAGACCTGGATTGGGATATCACACGTATTGTTGGGAAACAACTTGGAGGCAGCGACCACCGACCAGTCTTTTTAGTGGTGCAAAATGCGGCCGTCAGGGAGAGCAGCACTCTCTCCAGATGGAATTACAAAAAGGCAGACTGAAAAATGTATCAACATTACACCAGTGTACTGACTAAAGATATAAATACAGATAGAGACATCAACAAAATAGTTGATGAATTCAGTAGACTAATAATACAAGCTGCCAGTGAAACAATACCTAGAGGGGCACGGAAACACTACAAACCATACTGGAGTAGTGAACTAGAGCAACTGCACAATGACATGGAAATATCCCGAAAGCATATCAACATGCTAAAGCCAAATTTCAATGGGCTAAACTACAAGCCAGACGGAGAAGCTGGAAAGAGAAAACAGAGTCCTTGAATCTAGAACGAGACACAAGAAAAGTGTGGAAGCTTGTAAAACAGCTGAATGATGAGGGTACAAAAAGGAACACCAAAATTACACTGAAGAAGGATGGAAACATTCTAACAGGTAAACATGCAGCAAATCACTTTGCAGACTCCTTTGCAAATGACAACAATATTGAAATTAGCCTAGAGAAACGTCAAGAGACCCGTCTAAAACAACAAAATGCAAGACAAGAAGAGACCGCACATGAAGTCATGGAAATACCCATTACACAAAGTGAGCTAGAGCTGGCAATATCCAAATTAAAAATGAAAAAGTCACCAGGTAGTGATGAGTGTCTAATGAAATAATTAAAAACTTGGGAACAGCAGCTAAAGCAAAACTACTGCAGATCTACAACATTTGCTGGATCACAGGTAAAGTGCCACAGGCATGGAGAGAAGCAATTATGATACCATTACGAAAGCCAGGAAAAGATGGTTCAATGACATCCAGCTATAGACCAATCAGCCTTACAAGCTGTTTGTGCAAAACAATGGAACGTATAATCAATCTCAGACTGCAGTGGTCCGTGGAAAGTGAAAATCTCCTTGTCCCACAACAAGCAGGCTTTAGACAGTGTTACTCTACCGAAGATCAAGCAACCTATCTTTCCATGAAATTGAGGATGCGTTTCAAGAAAAGAAACTGGTACTAGCAGCATGGATAGATCTAAAGAAAGCATTTCATAAGGTATGGAAGGAAGGGCTTTGAAGAAACTGAGAAATTATGGATTAAATGGCAGGATGTATAAAAGGGTCAAAGCATACCTGCATAACAGGAGAGCCAGAGTGCAACTGGATGGTCTTAAGAGTAAGAAGGTCTTACTGCGCCAGGGCGTTCCACAGGAGGGGTACTATCTCCAACACTTTTTCTGATCTACATCAATGACCTAGTTACTGAACTACCACATGGTATCAAAGTGGCAATGTATGCAGATGACTTGGTAAAGTGGTGCACAGAGGAGTATGCAACATTGCCTCCAAATTGTTACAATGAGCTATGAATGCACTGAATTCATGGACAAATAGATGGTGCATCAGCATCAATACAGACAAATGCAGTACTACACTTTTCACTCTTTCCCCAAAACAAAAAGCAGGAGCAAATCTACATAAACAATGAGCCTGTGAAAGAAGACATACAAGCTAAGTATCTCGGAGTTACATTTGATAACAAACTATCTTGGAAATAGCAGATAAATAAGGCAACCCAAAAAGCAAGGAGACAATTGGCTATTCTAAGAAAGCTGTGTGAAACTACATGGGGTGCGAGTGGGAAAATACTCAGTAAAGTTTACCAACAGAGTATACGCCCACATTTAGAATATGGATCATCTGCATGGTGCTCAGCATCAAACACCACATTGCAAGAACTGGATAAAGTACAAAACCAGGCACTTAGGGTCATCACAGGAGCAATGAAATCAACACCAATATTGGAGATGGAGAAATTGTGGAGGATACCAGCACTGAGAGAACGGAGGGACACAAAGGTGCTGATACAGGCAGAAACATTTGCTTGCATGCCGAGACATCCAATGAAGGAACGATTCCAAAATCTTGCATTGGGACGACTTAAGAGAAGCAGTTTTATCCACCAAGCCAAGCGTATTAGTAGACAAACACAAGACATGCCAAGAGCTGTTAACCCCTACTGCCCATACCAGAACAGACTCCCTGGACAGAGGAATCAGGATTATCAGTTCAAATACGGACAGAAGTGAAAGGAATAGTTGATACATAGGAACAAAATAGTCTACAGCGAAAAACAATAACTCTCAGTTTCCTGGATGAAGAATACCCACAAAACCTATGGATTCGTGTATACACAGATGGATCAGCACAGAATGCAGTAAAAAAAAATGGGGGAGCAGGTGCATATATAGAGTACCCAAATAACACTAGGGATATGAATAAAATAGCAACAGGGAAATATTGTCACAATTATGATGCAGAAATACAAGCAATAAAGTTGGCAATAGAAAAAACTGCTGAACATTAATCTTAGCCCGCAGCCTGTAGTGTTTTTGACAGATGCAAGATCAGTACTCCAGGCACTACAATCCAGAAAATTACCACATCTGCATACCTTATTGACTGAACTCTGCAAGCACCACAGGGTTGCCCTGCAGTGGATCCCATCTCACTGTGGGAATACCAGGAAATGAGAAAGCAGATCAGTTGGCAAAGGAAGGTTCAACAGGCACACAACTAGATACACCGGTTAGATACCATCATAAGAAACAGATAATCAAATCAATCAGAGGAAAACAAGCCCCAAATCAGGATGCCTTTCATAATATGAATAGATAGGAACAAGTTATCATTATACGCCTCAGAACAGGACACAATCGACTCCATAGTCGCATGTATACAAAATCCAAGATCGGCAACTCAACTACTTGTACACGTGGACAGGCGCCCCAGACTGCTGAACACATACTTCAAGACTGCACTGAATATAGTAGACTGAGGAAAATCCATTGGCCCATAGATACACCACTACAGACAAAAGTATATGGGCCACTGCAAGAAGTACAAAAGACAGTAACATTTCTACAGGAAACGACATTGCAGATATAGACAATACTTCAGGCGAACGAAAGATAGATAGATAGTACCCTAACCTAACCCTAACCCTAACCTTTCCCCTAACCCAAACCCTAACCTTAACGAAAACCATAACCATAAACCTAACCTTAACCCTTACCCTAACCTTAACCCTACCCTAACCTTAACTCTAACCATAATCTTAATCTTAACCCTAACCCTAATCTTAACCAAAACCCTAACCATAACCATCACCCTAACCATAACCCTAATCCTAACCTTAACACTAACCCAACCCTAAACCTACCCTAACCCTATCCCTTACCGAAATCCTAACGCTAACCCTAACCTTAAATAAAAAAGCCTAACCATAACCCTACTCTAACCCCAACCCTAAGCTTAACCCTAACGATAAGCCTTAGCTTAACCAAAACCCAAAACCTAACCTTAACCAAAACGCTAATCCTAACCCAACCCTATCCTTAATCCTAAACCTAATCCTAAACCAACCTTAACCTTAACCATAACCCTAACCTTAACCAAAACCCTAAACCTAAACTTAACCTAACCATAACCCTAACCTTAACCCTAACCCTAACCTTAACCCTAACCTTAACCCTATCCTTATCCTTAACATTAACTTTAACATTAACCTTAACCCTAACGCTAAACTTAACCCTAACCTTAACCCTATCCCTTATGGAAATTCTAAACCTAACCCGAACCATAACCCTGACACTAAACCTAACCATAACCCTATCCCTAAACCTAACCCTATCTCTAACCCTAATCCTATCCTTAACCCTACCCCTAAACCTAACACTAAACCTATCCCTTACGGAAATCCTAACCCTAATTCTTACCTTAACCAAAACCCTAAACATAACCCTAATCCTAACCTTAACTCTAATCAAAAACCTAACCTTAACCAAAACCTAACACTAATCCCTAAACCTAACCTTAACCCTAACCCTAACACTAACCTAACCTAAATCCTAACCTTAACCAAACCCTAACACTAACCTTAACCCTAACCCTAACCTTAACCCTAAACCTACCCTAAACCTAAACCTAAATCTAATCTTAATCCTAATCATAACCCTAACCTGAACCCTAACCCTAAACCTAACCTTAACCCTAACCCTAACCTTAACCTAACCCTAACCTTAGTCCTAACCTTAGTCCTAACCCTAACCATAACCTTAACACTAACCCTAAACTTAACCTTAACCAAAACCCTAACCTAACCATAACCCTACCCTAACCCTGACCTTAACCCTAACCCTACCCCTAAAACTACCTTAACCAAACCCTCACCCTAACCTTAACCCTAACCCTAACCTTAACTTAACCTTAACCTTAACCCTAACCTTAACCCTAACCCTAAGCTTAACCCTAACTCTAACCTTAACCCTAACCTTAACCAAAATCCTAACCCTAACCTTCACCTTATCCAAACCCTAATCCTAACCTTAACCATAACCTTACCCTAACCCAAACCTTAACCTTAACCCTAATCCTTACCCTAACCCTAAACATAACCTTTACCTTAACCCTAAAATTAACCTTAAATCTAACCCTAACCTAACCCTAACCCTATCCCTTGCGGAAATTCTTACCCTAACCCTAACTTTAACCAAACCCTAACCATAACCCTAACCAAAAACATAACCCAACCCTAAACCTAAACCTAACCTTAATCCTAACCATAACCCTAACCCTAACCCTAACCCTAACCGTAAACCTAACCCTAACCTTAACCCTAATAGAGTACCCAAATAACACTAGGGATATGAATAAAATAGCAACAGGGAAATATTGTCACAATTATGATGCAGAAATACAAGCAATAAAGTTGGCAATAGAAACACTGCTGAACATTAATCTTAGCCCGCAGCCTGTAGTGTTTTTGACAGATGCAAGATCAGTACTCCAGGCACTATAATCAAGAAAATTACCACATCTGCATACCTTATTGACTGAACTCTGCAAGCACCACAGGGTTGCCCTGCAGTGGATCCCATCTCACTGTGGAATACCAGGAAATGAGAAAGCAGATCAGTTGACAAAGAAGGTTCAACCGGCACACAACTAGATACACCGGTTACATACCATCATAAGAAACAGATAATCAAATCAATCAGAGGACAACAAGCCCAAATCAGGATGCCTTTCATAATATGAATAGATAGGAACAAGTTATCATTATACGCCTCAGAACAGCACAATCGACTCCATAGTCACATGTATACAAAATTCAAGATCGGCACCCTCACTACTTGTACATGTGGACAGGCGCCCCCAGACTGTTGAACACATACTTCCAGAATGCACTGAATATAGTAGACTGAGGAAAATCCATTGGCCCTAGATACACACTACAGACAAAAGTATATGGGCCACTGCAAGAATTACAAAAGACTAACATTTATACAGGAAACGACATTGCAGAAATAGACAATACTTCAGGCGGAACGAAAGATAGATAGATAGAACCTTAACCCTAACCCTAACCTTACCCCTAACCCAAACCCTAACCTTAACGAAAACCATAAACCTAACCTTAACCCTAACCTTAACCCTAACCCTAACCTTAACTCTAACCTAATCTTAATCTTAACCTTACCCTAACCCTTACCTTAACCAAAACCCTAAACCTAACCTTAAAAAACCCTAACCCTATCTTTAATGCTAAAAATAATCCTAAACCTAACCTTAACCTTAACCATAACCCTAACCTTAACCAAAACCCTAAACCTAAACTTAACCTAACTATAACCCTAACCTTAACCCTAACCTTAACCTTAACCCTAACCTTAACCCTATCCTTATCCTTAACATTACTTTAACATAAACTTACCCTAAACATAAATCTAATCCTAACCCTAACCATAACCCTAACCTGAACATTAACCCTAATCCTAACCTTAACTCTAACCTAACCTTAACCCTAACCCTAACCTTAGTCCTAACCTTAGTCATAACCCTAACCATATCCTTAACACTAACCCTAAATTAATCTTAAACTTAACCAAAACCTAACCTTAACCATAACACTTCCCTAACCCTGACCTTAACCCTAACTCTACCCCTAAATCTAACCTTAACCAAAACCCTCACCCTAACCTTAAACCTAACACTAACCCTAAGCTTAACCATAACTCTAACCTTAACCAAAATTCTAACCCTAACCTTCACCTTATCCAAAACCCTAATCCTAACCTTAACCATAACCTTAACCATAAGCTTAACCATAACCTTTACCTTAACCTTCACCTTAACCTTAACCTTAACCCTAACACTAACCCTAAACCTTACCTTAACCACTAAACCTAACCTTAAATCTAACCTAACCCTAACTTTAACCAAAACCCTAACCATAACCCTAACCCAAAACTTAACCCTAACCCCAAACCTAACCTTAACCCTAACCTTAACCCTAACCTTAAACTTAACCCTAGCCCTAGCCCTAGCCCTAGCCTAGGTGCATATATAGAGTACCCAAATAACACTAGGGATATGAATAAATAGCAACAGGAAATATTGTCACAATTATGATGCAGAAATACAAGCAATAAAGTTGGCAATAGAAAAACTGCTGAACATTAATCTTAGCCCGCAGCCTGTAGTGTTTTGACAGATGCAAGATCAGTACTCCAGGCACTACAATCCAGAAAATTACCACATCTGCATACCTTATTGACTGAACTCTGCAAGCACCACAGGGTTGCCCTGCAGTGGATCCCATCTCACTGTGGAATACCAGGAAATGAGAAAGCAGATCAGTTGGCAAAGGAAGGTTCAACAGGCACACAACTAGATACACCGGTTAGATACTACCATCATAAGAAACAGATAATCAAATCAATCAGAGGAAAACAAGCCCCAAATCAGGATGCCTTTCATAATATGAATAGATAGGAACAAGTTATCATTATACGCCTCAGAACAGGACACAATCGACTCAATAGTCGCATGTATACCAAAATCCAAGATCGGCAACTCAACTACTTGTACACGTGGACAGGCGCCCCAGACTGCTGAACACATACTTCAAGACTGCACTGAATATAGTAGACTGAGGAAATCCATTGGCCCATAGATACACCACTACAGACAAAAGTATATGGGCCACTGCAAGAAGTACAAAAAGACAGTAACATTTCTACAGGAAACGACATTGCAGATATAGACATAATTCAGGCGAACGAAAGATAGATAGATAGTTACCCTAACCTTAACCCTAACCCTAACCTTTCCCCTAACCCAACCCTAACCTTAACGAAACCATAACCATAAACCTAACCTTAACCCTTACCCTAACCTTAACCCTAACCCTAACCTTAACTCTAACCATAATCTTAATCTTAACCCTAACCTAATCTTAACCAAAACCCTAACCATAACCATCACCCTAACATAACCCTAATCCTAACCTTAACACTAACCCAACCCCTAAAACCTACCCCTAACCCTATCCCTTACGGAAATCTAACGCTAACCCTAACCTTAAATAAAAAAAGCCTAACCATAACCCTAACTCTAACCCCACCCTAAGCTTAACCCTAACGATAAGCCTTAGCTTAACCAAAACCCAAAACCTAACTTAACCAAAACGCTAATCCTAACCCAAACCCTATCCTTAATCCTAAACCTAATCCTAAACCTAACCTTAACCTTAACCATAACCCTAACCTTAACCAAAACCCTAAACCTAAACTTAAACCTAACCATAACCCTAACCTTAACCCTAACCCTAACCTTAACCCTAACCTTAACCCTATCCTTATCCTTAACATTAACTTTAACATTACCTTAACCCTAACGCTAACTTAACCCTAACCTTAACCCTAACCCTATCCCGTATGGAAATTCTAAACCTAACCCTAACCATAACCCTGACCCTAACCCTAACCATAACCCTATCCTATACCTAACTCTAACCATAACACTATCCTTAACCCTACCCTAAACCTAACACTAAACCTATCCCTTACGGAAATCCTAACCCTAATTCTTACCTTAACCAAACCCTAAACTAACCCTAATCCTAACCTTAACTCGAATCAAAAACCTAACCTTAACCAAAACCCTAACACTAATCCCTAAACCTAACCTTAACCCTAACCCTAACACTAACCCTAACCTAAATCCTA